>OY728131.1:1781601619-1782851619 GCA_963277665.1 Viscum album | reverse complement strand
ATCGAGGAAGTTGTGAAATATGGAAGACATCAGGCATGGAATGGTACCTTTGAGGTAGTAGAAAATGATAGGCTACTATCCCGACTCTCTCCATAATCTCAAATGGAATGAAACAATGTAGTGACAGCTTCTCTTTCCTCTATGCCCATCTATTCCCTAGCCTGGTTGATACCCATAAGAAAACATAATCCCTGACCTCGAACTCCAAAGTTTTTCGATGGTGATCGACATAAAATTTGTATCTATGCTGATCATTATACATATTCTTATTGATTAGCTAAACCTACTTCAAAGTCTCTTTCATGAGATGAGGACCTATTAGGGTAGCCTCACCTACCTCTAACTAGCACAGGGGTGAATAACATGGCCTACTATACAAGGCCTCAAAAGGATCCATCTAAATTGACACATAGAATCTATTATTGTAGTAGAAATTAATGAGAGGGATATGCTTCTACCAAGAACACTTAGAATCAAGGACACATTCTTGGAGAATTTCCTCTAAAACTTGTATTGTCTATTTAGACTGACCATCAGTCTGAGGGTGAAAAGTTGTGCTCAGAAGTACCTGTGTACGCACATCTTTCTATAACCCCTGCTAGAACGGTGACATGAAATAAGCATCCCTATAAAAATGATAGTATGAAGGACCTTATGATCTCATAGATATACAATATTATCATATAATCAACTAATAAAGTCTCCCATATAGAAAAGAAGTGGGATACTTTTTCATTTTTTCAATGAATACCCATACAACATCGCTACCTCTAGGAAACCTCAGTAAACTGACTATAAATTCCATGGAAACATCTTCCCATTTCAATCCCAGGATTGGGAGTATCTATAATAAGAAAAAGGGTTGCTAGTTCTCCTACTTCACCTACTGGTAGGTGGAACACCTAGAAATAAAGCCTATTATTTTACATTACATCCCAATCCACCAATTCTAGTGTTGCATATCTTGATACCTCTTGGATATTCTTTGATAAACATCCCAATGAGATGTGTGGGACTCGTGCATCAAATTCATCCTCATATATATAGTAACCTAGACACATCCATGTATACACAAGATGTCTTCTCTATCAATAGACCAATCCAGAGGTGGTTCATCTCCTGAAATACTCTCATAAAGAACCAATCCCTCAGGATCTGAAAATTGTCTACTCTTCACCTTCTCAAGGTGGTAAGTGGTAACTATAAAGGTTGAGAGATAAGACTGTTTGTGACTTTCATGAAACTCTAGATGCATCTCAGAGAAGAGTGACATCAATTTCTATTCATCACTAGCTTCCTATACGGCTTGTGCCTGAGTTTTCCGACTAAGATCATCATCTACGACATTAGCTTTTTCAAGCGTATAGTCAATCTCAAAATCAAATGAATAAAGATATTCGAACCATATTCTCTATATGAGATTTAGGTCATACTATATAAATATATATTTGAGTCTCTTCTAGTCCATATACACTACAAAGTGATCACCTAGAAGATAATTTCTCCAACATCATAGGTTATGGAAAATTGATACTTGCTCAAGTTCATGCATTGGGTAATTTCTCTCATGAGGACTCAATTGTTGAGATTTGTTTGTAATGAATCTATCATCCTGCATCATTACTACCCATATACCTATGTCAGATGCATCACATAACACTGTATAGCCTCTGATAGGCTCTGGAAGAATCATAATAGGTGTCGATACAAGCCTCCCTTTCATCTTTTAAATGGAATTCCCATATACTTCTAACCATAAGAACCTGACACCCTTATTTGTAAGACCTTTAAGATGTGAAGAAAGGTGTGAGCAGTTCTCTATGAAATACTTGTAATATTCAGCCATCCCTAAGAAACTCTTTACATCAAACACATTCTTAGGCTGCTCCAAGTAAACAACAGCACTAACCTTCTTTGGGTCAATAGAGACTCCGGATTCTGAGATAATATGACCCAATAAGTAGAATTTGTCGATACAGAAGTGGAACTTACTAAAATTTTCATAAATCTAATGTTGTAACAGTGTACTCACAACAATATTGAGGTGTTTATAATGATTTATATGAGTGTGATAGCACACCAATATGTCATCCATAGATAATATAACAAAATAATCTAGATAGGGTTAGAAAACCCTATTCATTAGAGCCATAAAAATGGTGGGTGTGTTCATAAGACCGGATGGCATAACGAGGTACTCATACAAACCAACCTTTTATAGAAAGTTGTTCAAGGTATGTCATATGGCCTAACTTGTGCCAGATGATAGCCTAATCTCATATCAGTCTTAGAAAACACCCTAGCTTCTTAGAGTCGGTCAAATAAATCATATATTTGCAGAATTAGATAATGGTTCTTGATTGTAGTTTGGATTAACCATCTATAATCCATGCATAGATGAAGGGTACCATCTGCATTCTTGGTGAATAACACGAATGAACCCAATAGGAATTATTGGTCCATATAAATATTTAGACTCCAGATCCTATAAATTTCACTTGATCTCTT
Source organism: Viscum album (assembly GCA_963277665.1). Classification (NCBI taxonomy): domain Eukaryota; kingdom Viridiplantae; phylum Streptophyta; class Magnoliopsida; order Santalales; family Viscaceae; genus Viscum; species Viscum album. The sequence continues at coordinate 1,782,849,111 of OY728131.1, read as the reverse complement.
GGAGTTCAGTAGGTTTCATATTTTATGGAGGTATGGACATCGGTGCTTCTCTTGGAATGAGATCAATCGTAAACTCTACCTCTTTTTTAGGAGGTAATCTAGAAAAATCATTGAGAAAGACATCCCAAAAAAGTTCTACTACTGGAGTGAATTCATCCTGATATAAACCCTTATCCTCTATGAATGGATTGTAAATCTTAGTGGTCACTCTAGCTATCCCATGATTCTCTAGTCCATCCCTTCTACCATGGACATCCCACTCACCCTTTTGTGGATAATTGTTTCCCTCTGGTGATGTAAATGACACCCTATAGAGATAGTAGTATATAAATTCATGAATCAAAATCAACCAATCCATCCTAATAATGACATTGAAGCCTTTTATATTGAGAAACAATAGGTCCCACAAGAAAGGGTAACTTCCTACCTCAAGGGTATAGTCCCTGCATTGGAATATTCCGTCTGACCATACTCCCGATGGTGTATCTAGGTTTATCACACCATAATAACATTGTATTTCATGTCTGAGATTTTCCATGATAGATAAATGGATTAAGTAGTTTGAATAACCTATATCAAATAAAGTAGATACTATAGTGAAGGCTACTAGAATATTACCTCATGTTGTAGATGTTCTTGTAGCCAGATCCTTGAGTATCGGTTGTAGTGCATGAAAATGACATGATCCACAACCATGTGCAATAGTTGGACTACAATGATCAAAACCATTACACTAGTACTTCTATTGATTAGGATTCTGGATAGCATGAATATGACCTCCTCCTCGGTTAGTCTTTACAGTGCTAAACCAACTCCCAACCTAACATGGTGTAAAATAACCTACCCTTGAAGGTGGATATGGTATGAAACCACTTCCACTTGAAGCTGATGGAAAGGTTCGAAAAAATCTCCGTGGATTCCCCATACAGTCGCAAGCCTAGCACTCCATAGGTCTCTATCACACTGAAGCTTTAGGTTCCCCTGTCATCCACACTAGTGACACACCATAGGGCTACCATAATGGGTATTCTAGCTATCACTTCCCTAATGAGAAACCTCAAGGGATCACTTCCTTCTACCGGAGGATCTACTGGCCTACCTCAACACTGGTCCTCTATGACCGGTACCGTCCTCATCCCTCATGTTGCGCTTAGGGATACGAGTCTAATTGACTATATCAAAAAAGGTAGGTAGGAAAAATACATTCATCTTAGTAAATATGGAATACTAAATCCCATCCTCTAAGTGTATAGAAAGATAAATCTCATCACCAACTAGAAGTAGTTTGAAACACTGAAACACAATAAAATGTGTAGAATACTCCCTGATGAATATATAACCCGTCTCAAGATACATAAACTCTCTAGAGTAGTTAGATATCAGTGTTTAAGGACATAATTAGTCATAAAAATAATTCTAGAAGTCATCCCATACCATGCCCTGATGGTGACCATCTTGGGTAATCACATCACACCAACGCTTGTCTGAATCCCACCGCATGTAAGTATAAATCTTGATCATTCACTCTAGAGGTGTCTTCATATACTCAAAGATAGACAAGGTGTCCTCTAGCAAAGACTCAATATCTTATGTACCTCCATACCCTAAGAAGGTAGGAGGATGTTGCTTCTGGAACTCATGGGTCAAATCAGCCATCATAAGTGCAGGATGTGGAGCACCTTGCTTGAACTACATCATATGTAGTAAAATATCATGAATATGAATGTTATTTCCCATACCAAGTATAATAGATGGTGCCTAAATTCTCCCTCCTAGCGGTAATACTAGTATATCAGGGCCCACTATGTTTAGAGCATGGTTATCGGGCCCCTCCTGGTGCATGACATGAGGATGTCATGGTGGCATTGGTAAGAAAATGACAGTCACACACCTCAGACATGATCAAAGAAGATATATAGAAACACTAATAGAATCAGAATGATTATAAATTGGATCAATACCCATGGTATACTACCCAAACTACTCACTTAGAAGTACAAGAATCAGTAAGTTCTCTTATTTCAATTATAGGGGTTCCAATAGATGAAGGGTTAACTATACCTTGTGCCACCATTTACTGGCAACAGATTGATTTTATAATTCAATATTTTACATTCAAGTTTGCATTTTCTTATTTCCATATAACATGTTTTTATATAATGGATCTTCATTCCTAGTGTATCAGGGCCCATACACCTTATCAATAAAATTGGAACTAATTTAATAAGCCATTATAACCCATGAGGGGTTATAACACCTCATGAATTGAATCTAGTGATCACAAAATTGTATCCAAGAAAAATTATAGGGACAATATAACTACCATAGTATCACTCAACAATCACATTCATATCAATAAATGAAAATGGTGAAATTCACCTATATGGTAAGGAAATATGCATGATAAGAGAATTCTAGGTGCCTATAATGATGCATGTAGCAATACTCCTTACCCTTATATCATCAGGTCAAGGATAAGATAAAACTTCATTCAGAATAATAATAATAACCCTTATATAGAATGTGTGTCACCCAATGGTGAAATGATATCAATAGTAATAAGAAAAATTAAAACAATAATTATAAGTCAGGAAAATCAGCATTTACCCCAAACATGGGCTCGTGACGCCCAAGCATGGATTATAACCAAGTTCCAGGATCCAATATATTATCACCAAATAGGAAACAAAGAAAGAAATTTGATTCCACATTGTGAAATCTCGGACCTAGATTCCACTTAAAGGTTCCCTGAGCCGGGTTGGCCACTTGGCCTCAAGCACATCTCCTCAAATGCCAGAGGCAGCTGACTAGCAGTGAGGGCCTAGGGTGTATATATAGGGAGACTATTCCCTCATTAATAGAGTGTAGCATATTAGATAAATAAAATAATAGGTAAATATAGAAATTAGTATAAACAGGCTTATAGCATAGCAGAAGTAGATAGGTAAAATAATACAATAGGTATAACTGATATAAATATAGAAAAGATGATGATACATGACATGTCTCTAGAAATATGGAAAACATGGATACAAGGATGTAGGTAATAAATACTATAAAAAGTTTAAAAAAGGAATCCAAAAATTATGCAAGCATCCTGACCTCCATCTCAGTCATATGATACCAGTTCCATCCTAAGCAAACAAGCAATCAAGTGTCTGAATCCAAACGCTTCCCTTTTTCAACACCTACATACATGTAGTCTACTTAGGTACTAATGGTGTCCCAGATATGGTGTGAGATAAATCGCAGTAGGCCACCACCAATGGTGTCTATAACATCCTATCTGTGTAATATAAACTAAAACATTTTTCAAGCATACATATATAAAAGTAAATTAGTATAGTAATGTAAATACCCAAGTAACTGCTTCATCCCTCAGTTGGTGTCTAAGCATGTAACCCGCTCATTAATTAATTAAGTTAAAATTTATTTAAATAGGTCATGTGAGCTAATACCAGCACTAAAAATATGATATGATAGTGATAGTGAAGAATCCAAGGTATAGTAATACATCCCAATGTTATTAATAATAAAGAGGTTCCAAGGTGATAACCAAGGAAACCTAGACCTTAAGGTTCACCAACTTAGTAATAACTAAAACTTGGATATAGGGGTAAGAGTTTAATCCAAGGATCATCATCCAATTAATTTCACAATAAATGATCTAACCAAGTCTAAGGAATACATCCAAGGTAAAGTGGGATAAGAAATTGATAGACCCAAAGATATAACCAAGGCATCTCAAGTCTGTGGAATCCATGATGGATCCAAGGAGTAAATCTAAGGAATCCTATAATAGTAAAGGAGGGGTCCTATAGTTTCATACTAGGTATCCACTGATAGATGAGGATCTGGTTCCAATGTGGTTCTCAACCAAGGAAACTGGAATCCTTTTAATGTCCCAGAATTTTTGTATAATTTCTTTTAAAACTCTATGAAATTATTTCGAGACCACGCACTTTAACGGCACGTAATTCTAAGGCCCGGTGAGCCCGAAGCATAATTTTGAACTTTTATATGTTCACTTAAGTAAACATGTAAGTGGGTTTTTATAAATTTTTAACTAGTGCTCAGATCTAAAATATGAGGGCACTGTTGAGCTCAGAACACCAATATTCTCCTAGAATAGACATAACTTTGGCCAACAAGGGTCGAATGGAAAAGTTAATTTTTTGAATTTTCAGAAAATAATAAAATAACTTAAAAAGTTATTTTATTTTCTTTCACACCGTTGAGTAGTGGAAGACGGCACTATAGTGCAATGATGAGGCGCATTAATGGATGCTCCTTAATGGCTTGTAAATGGATTGTAATAGATATACTATTTCATAAAGGAAACAGAGTAATGACGCAACGTCATAGCATAACAAAAAATCTACAACCTGTTTACTTTTTATGGAATAATGCATTGGATATTTTAGGGTTAAATGGTGGAAAATTTTATAACAAACCACCAGCGAGTTTTCTCTCCAACGAAGAACACCAAACACTGGAGGAACATTAACAACTTTGAAACACCTCAAATAACGGAGCTGGGAAGCAACGAATGCCTTCAACTTATTCAACCTTCACAGGTGGACCACTTCAACGTTGAACTTCTTTGAGGTAGGGGATTTTTTTGTTTTATGTTTTCCCCTTTCTTCATTCTAAACGACGAATGCTGATAAACCCATGAACAGGTTGATCCGTGAATCACCCGTTCTTGCGGGAGGGTGAATATTTCTTTTGATTTATATTTGGAATTAGATTATTGTTTATATAACATCATTCCCAATCCCCCCATGTTTTAAACTTCTAATTAGGAGGGAGTGAGACGACATAAACAAGGCCTAACCCCCCCCCCCACCTTGTGCATTCTTGGTGGGCGAATGTTTGAAATGGAAGTAAGGAAATTTGAAGGACTTTGTAGGGAAGGTGAAACCCCATGGAGGCCAGAGGCATAGTTGGTGTGAAGAACGGACCACCGATGTGGACTTGGTGGTCCACAGAAGAGTTTGTCAATGGTGACCCATGGCTGCAGCTGCGGGTGGAAGGCGATGCTCCATGAAAGTGCATCGGGGATAGTTGTCGGCTGGAAAAAGAGACGCAGCCCCTCGGCCGCATCAGTGGAGTGGCCCATAGCTATGGGTCGTGGGTCTCGAAGGCACACGGTCTTCGACCACATGTAGGAATCTGGGCCGGTCACATCATAGTAGGCCACGGTCATTTGACTGTTGAAGGGGAAACGACCCTGTAGTGACTGCAGGGCAAGCAGGGAGCTGTACGCGGCTTCCAGCCATGTCCCGGCCAAACTGAAGGTCAGTCCACCTCTAGAGGACCGAGAAAACTGGTGGGTTGGACCAGTGTTCCAACACACCATACCCAGGATGGTCTGGGTCCAGGTTGGGTCGGAGGACCTGGGTCATATCGGTGGACCTCGGGCCGGGTCGGGTCGGGTCAGGTCCGGCCCTACCCAGACCCCATCAGCCCCTTTTTTGGAAAAACGTCACTATCTTGCTAACTGAGCATCCAATTGATGAGACATTTGAAAAGTTGGAACCCTCATGATGGGAAGGATATTTTTGAATACTATATGGAGTATTTAATGTAATTTGGAATTCGATGAATGGATTAGGGAGCAGTTCTCCCGAGATCAATCATGCTATGTGCGGAAACCCTACAGTTAGCTAAGACCTAAAGATAGCTGATGAGTTACCCTATGTGGATCGGATACTATAGCCCAGTGGGAATTAGATTCTATGTGATTCGGTATTCCCATGGTGGGGAGCGGCTTCTATGTGACCCAGTAGACTCATGGTACTGGACAGGAAGAGTACCTCAGTACGGCCATAGGTGGGAAGTGGCTTTTTTGTGACCCGGCATGCCCATTGTGGGGAGAGGCTTCTTTGTGACCCAAGATACCCACGGTACTCATCAAGGATGAGCACCACATCAGTCTTAGGTTAGTAGGAAGCAGCTTCTATGTGACCTGGTAGGACCACTACACACATTGAGAAGTATTTCTCCAGTAGCCCATGGTATTTGACGATGTGACTAATGGTTCTACATTCCTACCCTAGAATATACCTGGTGTGAGCTATCTTTCTTCTTGTACATACTTGGTGATCGTGATTTTTGTTTTGGTTGTGGATTTTTTTGTGGTATTTTTGTTGTTGTTTTGGGGTCCCTACTTAGTATTTTGTTACTCACCCCTGCACGGGCCTTGCCCGCACGTGTTGTGTCTGGTGCAGACGAATGTCACCTTGATGGAGGACTTGATGGCCCAGAACTTGGTGGTGCCCAGTGAGACCAGGCAGATGGGACATACTTCTACATCTTCTAGCAGCTACTATGTACTTACCCATTAGGTGGGGTTTCCAGCAGACGGCTTCCAGAGTTTCTTTTGTACTTTACTGTTTTCCAGTTAGTCTTTTTGTAGGGTTTTTATTATAGCCCATTTGACTTTCAGTTTTACTTGTACTCAGTGTTTGTTTAGTGGAATGATTGTTCACTTTTCTATGATTGGTATGTGGTTGTGTGTGCGTGTGTACATGTACTCAAGCAAATGCATCCCACTTACAAGTTGACACATTTGGCACTAGTCATCAGCCCCTGGACTTCGGGAGGCGGGCTTGGGGTATGTCACAGCACATGCCCCAAGGGACAGGTCATGAAAAATTTGTATCATAGGGGGTTGATTCTACCTCAAAGACTTAGAGTCTATTATTTTGTGTTTTGGGAAACAGTTTTGAATGTTTCGAGTTCGACTTTCATATTCAGGGAGTCCAGTGTTGGTGCGGCGGCCGACGTATCCATACACTAGGATCCTGAATTCTTATTTTAAGCACTAAACATGAAACCACTGGTTGCATAACTCTCTCCTTATGATCTTATTGAATAATAGTCAGCTCACCAATTATAATCTTCTGACCATTGTACATCTTGATTGGTTTCAGGATGCCTCCACTCAGACGACCAACTTGGATTCTGATGCGTGACTATGAGGACAGCCCGCCTAACGATGAGGAATCAGTTCAAGGACCAGTCCTAGAGATGGACACACTGAGTGGTGCACTGATGTTGCCACCACCCATTGATCAGAAGTTACTATCGGCGTTATCGGTAGAGGACGCACACAAGCTTAGCTCCTTGTATGAGTTTCAGAGACAAAGACCTCCTAGGTTCAGGGGAGAGATAGATCCTCTGGTCACTGAGGAATGGATGGAGGAAATGACGTAGGTCTTCCGCTTAGTGAGGACACTGCTTGACCAAAGGGAGATCTTGGCTACGATCCTTCTTCAGGGCTCGGCATGGAGATGGTGGAGCTTGACCATCCAGACACATGATGAGGTGACCTTATCTTGAGAAGACATCTAGAAGATTTTCTAAGAGGACTTTTTTTCCATGACCATGCATTTTGTGTGCATACAGGAGATTCTTCACCTGTAGTAGGGTAGTATGTTAGTGGATGATTACTCTGCGAGGTTTACAGAAGTCTCTCGCTACTCCCCAAACATGGTGCGAGACCCTTTCTTCAAGGCTCAAAACTTTGAGTTGGGACTAATATGGGAGATCAGGGAATCCATGGTGTCTTTTAGAATCCCCACCCAGGCTAGAGTACTAGAGAGAGACCTTCTTGTGGAGAGCTTCTTAGCAGAGTAGGCACCGACAGATGGATCCACCCGCATACCTTAGGCGACAGAGTCTTCAGTGGTGAGTAGCAGGTAGCAAACACGGGGGCCAAAGTGGGCCAGGTCATTCAGGGGGAGACCCTAAGACTTGGGGTTGGCAGTACACGGCTCCCAAAGAAGAGGGATTCAGTAGGGAACCATGATATTCTTCAGGTGTAGTGGGCAGGGACACATGGCCCGTGACTGCCCGACCCACTACACAGATGATCATCAGACCATCGAGGGACCGCCAAGGTAGAGGCATAGGTTTGATCAAGGAGATTCATAGGGAGATGGATGTGGTAGGGGAGAAGGCTGAGTAGTAGGTGGTGAATGACGGTTTGAGGTGTTACCACCACCACCCCCAAGTGGTCCACCATGGGCTCAGGCAGCCAGTAGATAGTGGTGAGGCCATCTTCAAGCGATGGAGGCCTATGACCACGGCACTCCAGAGATGATTATAGGTACAATTTGTGTCTTCTCCGCCTTAGATGTAGTTCTAATAGACATAGGTTCTAGTCACTCATTCCTTTCCATGGATCTTGTTCGAGGCTTAGAGATTCTAGTGGAGTTGTTGGCTCAATCCTTATGATTAGAGACTCTTACGGTAGAGGATTCAATGATTGCACACTGGTGCCAGTAGTGTGAGATTACTCTAGGAGTTGAGAGCTTCGTCTGGGATCTCTTAGTAGCAGCGTCAAGGCCTTACGACGTCAACTTGGGTCTGTACTGTTTATCCACAATCCATGCACAGATCGACTATTTTAGAAACAAAGTGCAGTGTTCCATGGGGATGGGACTAGGTTTTCTTTCACCGGTGAGAAGGGAACCTTTGTAGCATAGGAAGGACTTTTTCAGAGGAGGGTGCAACTGATCACTCACCAATTGGATAGCCTCACCCTCAGTGCAGTGTATGAGAGGATTCTGAGCTTTACTATAGTGGTGGAAGAGTATGAAGATGTATTTTCTGAGGATGTTCTAGGACTACCTTCTTCTAAGGAGGTAGACTTTAGCATCAACTTTTACCTCGGTGCATCACTGATATCCACACCGACATATCAAATGGATCCAATGGATCTTCATGAATTGAGGGTATAACTGGAGGAATTATAGGAGAAGGGGTTTGTAAGGCCTCGTGTTTCACCATGGGCAGCCCCAGTGTTGTTTTCCAAGAAGGAAGAAGGGATCTTGAGGCTTTGTGTGGACTTTCGGCACCTGAACCAGTTGACCGTGAAGAACAAGTATCCACTTTTGAGTATTGATGATGTCTTCGATTAGCTGAAGGGAGAGAATTGGTTCTTGAATATAGACCTTAGATCAGGTTATCATCATCTTCCGGTACGGGATGAGGATATACCGAAGACAGCCTTTAGATGTCGGTATGGCCACTATGATTTCTTGGTGATGCCCTTAGGCATGACCAATTCCCCAATAGTGTTCATGGGACTCATAAATAGGATCTTCCAGCTTTACCTAGATCTTTTAGTGGTAGTCTTCATTGATGACATCTTGGTGTACTCATCGTCATAGGAGAATCATGATACACACCTACGAATAGTCTTGGATACACTCCAAGAGCATGAGATTTATAGAAATATCTCGAAGTGCCAGTTTTGGATTTGAGAGGTCCACTTTCTGGGACATGCCATCTCAGAGGCTGGAGTTATAGTGGATCTAGTGAAAATAGAGGCAGTGCTTTCTTGGGGGCCACTCAGAAGTGTGATTGAGGTGCAGAGTTTTTTGGGGTTGGATGGATACTACTGGAGGTTTGTTCCTACCTTTTCCATAGTACCATCACCTTTATTAGACTTGAAACATAATATATATCCCTTTATGTGGATGGAGAAGTGTCAGCAAAGTTTCTAAGAGCTGAGGTGGAGACTGAATAGTGCCCCCATCTTGAGACTACCATAGGAGGGCATTGGGTATGTAGTCTTCTGTGATGAATCAGGGACCGTACTGGGTTTTTCCTGATATAGGATCAAGTATTGATCACCTACGGCTCACGAAATCTAAGGAAACATGAGTAGAACTACGCGACCCATGACCTAGAGTTAGCAGGAGTGGTATTTTCATTGAAGATGTAGTGGAAATACTTTATGGGTGAACGGTTTACTATCTACCCTCCATCCAACGACCCGAAGGCCTTAAAATTTTTATTTTATTTAAATCGATCCCCCCCCTTTAAGGGAAGAAGAGGGGAAACCCAAATAGACATCATCGACTTAGGACAAATCACAACCTGAAGGTTTAGCAATACAACCCAAACTGACAACATGGAGCTACCCCTCCCCAGCAATTGATCATGAAAAATCTCTCCACTAGGGCAGAGCTGAATGGCAAGCAAGTGTCCAGTGTCAAATCACAGGCCTGATCTAATAACAAAAGCCATACCCTCTCAACATCCAAATCATTAAATCTCTGCAATGATGAACAGCAAGTTCTGGAACCTCCTCTGGGGCTTGATCTGTGTGGTCGATTCTCTGAATGCATCGTCGTACCAACAGAACTCATAAAACTCATTCACCATTCAGAGAACACAAAACCCAAAAAGACCTCCAACAAAAAATCACCCTGGACCAACCTCGTCGACCTCCACCCCAACACCGTAGCCACAAAATCCCAGAAGGCAATCTATAGAACATGAGTTCAAGCCAACGTCACCTAGGACTGGATGAACAAACCCCGCACATAAGGACCACCACCAATGAGGGAAACTGGGTCTTCCTGAAACAAAAACGCCTCTTTGGGCATGGATATTCTCTAATCAGAACCTCGGATACACCATTTTCAGGTTCCGGCACAAGCCTCACGATGACAAGAATGAAAGGACCAGTGACATCGGACCGGGACAACCAAAACCAGATCCAAGAACAAAATTACAACTGTCTCCTAATTAAAAGCTTGTAAAAACTCACAGCAACTGAGATTGAATTCCTCCCCCTACGAAGTGCTGAGATCAAGCCTTGAGTCGCACCGAGGATAGCTGGAAGCAGCTCGAATCTAGCCGAGAAACCAGCCCACTCCGTCACCTGTCCCACCGGAAAAGTTGAGCAACCCGAACAAAGAACAGGACCACCCAAGCTTCGACGCTGTCGGAAGAGGAAGACCAGGCTGACCACCCAAACACAGACCGAAGGCACGACATCTTTTTCATGTCGAGCCGACTGCGGGACTTCCACCGGGAAGCGAAATCGCTACAAAGCCGCCAACTCTACGACGAAGTCGATGGAAAATGTCTCGTGCTGAGAGGACTGTTGGACCTCCATCGAGAAGCGCCTCCACCACACAAGCAGCGACGCCAACGCCGAGACGAACCCTCAGCCATCGCGAGTAGAACTCAGCCCGAAGGGGGAAGAGGAAAGAAACAAATTGAGGTGACATAACTCGTTCCTCGAGTAGAACTCGGCCCGAAGGGGGAAAGAAACGAAGTGCGGAGATAGATAGAGTTCCTCCAGGACTATGGCTTTGAGATATTCTACACTCTTGGTAAGGGGAATGTGGTGGCAGACGCGCTCAGTAGGAGGTCTGGATTACAGCTACTAAGTGAGGTGACAGAGCAGCTAGACGCAATGCAGATATCCTTTGTGGATGGTGATGGAACAGCTTACCTTCGGTCAATGACTATCACTCCCCCACTCTTATAGCGAGTTTGGGAGGAATATCTTGTGGATATTGACTGCAAGGCCTGACATTCTTATATATCCTCATGACAGGCTCCTAATGAATTTTCGATAGGTAGAGATCACATCATATTTTTTAGAGGATGCACTGTAGTACCAATGTCGTTGTATGAGGAGGTGTTTTGGGAGTTCCATACATCCCATTTGGCGGTATATCCTGGTGTGGAGAAGATATACCAAGACCTCCGACATTAGTAATGGTGGAAAAGGATGAAGAAAGTAGTGATAGATTTCATTTCATGATCTCTCACTTGTCAGTAAGTGAAGGTTGAGCATTAGGACCCAACAGTCTTAGAAAAACCACTTGAGGTGTAACACCCGAGATTTTTATGAGTAATATTTTGTTTTTATGTTATCAAAGGAATCTTTCACTACATAATAGCTTGGCTTAATTTACACGCAATCGCGACCTTCCTCGATAGCTTGCGTCGTACGCAATACTGAGTTTCACTAAACAACGATATACTATTAAAAATATTATTAAAACTAGCCGTTATGAATAGTAATAACCAATTTTTGAAATTTTATAAATTTTATTTTTCAAAATGGAATTCATTTTTGGATTCGGAATACCGAAATTAGCCTAGGGTGAAATTTTGGTATTTTTCTGAAAACTTTCAATTTTTGATGAATAGTGAAACCACTAAGTGGTAGGTTAAAAACTGAATTTTGCATAAAACTTAATTTTACCGCTTCTGTAAATGGAATTTCGAAAATCCGACAGACACGGTTGATATCAGTAAGTAAAATGTGGTTCAATGAGATAAAAATAATTTTTTGGTGAAGAGTAACTTTTTACTTTTTTTTACCGCGGTTAATAGTAAATAGGGTAACTAAGGGTAAATATGATATTAATATTACCCTAACACATGTCCTAATTCTATTGGATAAGTTTAATTCGACCAAAAACAAACTTAGGAATAAAATATGATCATTTAGGCCCACTTGGATTAGATTAGGACATTTATTATTAATTTATTTAAAGAAGGGTTAAAATGGTTAAAATCAAAGTTTAATAAGTAAATCATTTTTAATATGGGGTTATACATAAGATAAATTATACTATAAATATTCATTAGAAAGATAAAAAGATTTCCTACAAAATGGTATTTTATTTATAATTTTTCGACATTAAATAATTTAATTTATTTATGACACAATGATGATGCAGTAATTATCTTATTAATGAAATATTGACATAATTGATGTTATAAACACCAAAATAAATGTAATTTGAGACTTTTTATGAATCCCACTAATTTTCTAGGTTACTATGATATATTAGTGTTGATTTAAGAAACTTTTTTCGAACATATAATTCTTTTATGACTTTCACAAAAATCATATATCAAATAGTGTCAAAATTGACACAAAATAGTTTTTAAATAAAATATTATATTATTAATTGTTATTTTATTCCTAAAAATCTAAGGTTCGGCCAAATGACTTAGATAAGGATATATATATTAATAATAAACAATTTGGGGTTCATTTGGCATGTTATAGTAAGTGTATTAACCATATAGTGTAAGAAAACAAAAAGACACGGTAAAAGTTAAATTATTTAACTTAGAGTTAAATCTAATTGATAAGGTTAAAATAATAACCTAAACTTGTCTAAATCCTATTGGTTGATAGGAGTTCGACCCATACCCACTTTAGCTTCGAAATAAGACCCTTTGGAACCATTATAAACCGATTTTGACTTTAATATAAAATAATATTTTGAGATATTCCTAAGGTGCCCCTCTCCTCCCTTATAAAAGGGCACCTCCTTCCCCTCCTCCTCACACCAATTTGAGCACTCAAGCTCGGCAAAACCCTGCCAAAATCCCTTCTCCACTTCCCTAGAATAATCCTAGAGGTCCTGGTCTTCTTCAAAGACCAATCTTAGTTCCCTAAGTGGAGGATTCAAACAGGCATTCCAAAGAAGAGGTAATATCCATTACCGACCTTTTCAATTTCTTTCTTCTTCAACTTCTTCTTCTTTAGTTGTTTCATGATAAAGTAATAACATCAGTATTACTTACATAATGATATGTTATTATAAATATGAAACAAACCTAATTCACCTTCTATCCATCCTACGGAAAAATGAAATCACCGCGCGTGCGTACGTACGGAATACCGTCTCCACGCCGTGGTGTAATCTATTTTCCACCATCACCTTACAAGGATGGGTATAATGGTGTAATGAGTAACTATTTATGATTATTATAAAGTAATATTGATACTGAAATAATATATATATACTCCAATACAATTCCACGATCATAGGAACGATATCATCACTCGTTCGTACGTACGGAATACCGTCTCCAAGATGTGATGTGACTCGTTCTACATGATCTTCATTTCTTAATGATTATATAAATGAATTGAATGAATAAATATGATATATGCTACACTAATACCATTCTGGGTATAAGGTATCTATAACCTTAAAATAAGAATAATAATTTATTCAGCAAAACACGCAAAAGAACAAAAGGCAATAAAGACCCGAGTAACAAGTAACAATGAAATATTACTAATAAGAAGCTAAGAATATGACCATATATGATATCATATAAATATGTATGATTCTGGAATAAGTCAATAACATTATTTAAACCATTATACAGGATCTTCGGACACGTACAAAGCAAATCGGACCTAAGGTAAGGGAAATATCACAATCTCATTTTTATCCGAGATTGTTTATACTTTGGTATTTACTGGGGTGTATTTTATCATCCACATCCATGTTTACTCAATATGTAATATTATTTCCATCCACCTACAATTTTTTAAATCCAATTTTACCCTTCGGTTAGTTTTTAGTAAAGGATATGAAAGGAATCTTTTGTCGTTTTTCGTACGAGGTACTTTTTGACTTTTCCGACAAAAGTACGAAGAATGTTTTTTTTAACTTATACGGCAAGAATGGATTTTTAAAACATTATTTCCAAGAATCTTCCTTTATAAGTTTTCAATTTTATTTTTAATCAACTTCTTTTAGTTTATAATTGTATGACATGTTAAGAAAAGAAAAGTGTTTTTGAAGAAGAAAGGATATTTTCCTCAAGAATGGAGTTCAAGTGTTTTATCAAAATTATTTTCCATCTAAGATAATAAAGGGTTCTGTTTTTATCCCTATTATTATATTTATTTGATTATTTTTTGAGGGAATTATTTTTATGAAGTCATTTACCTTATATGATTTGTTTTATGATGTCATGATGTTTCAAGAATCCCATTTTTGTTACATGTGTTATGCGATGATGTATGATTTATGATTATGTGGCACACATAAGAAAGGATTAATTATAAGATGGGTGGGATCTATATCTCCCTCCAATGCATTGGGTAAAGATTTATATCTCATGAGATAGACATGGCTGGAACGGAAGGTTATTTCGGTTCAGTGATACAGGACTGAAACGAGGAGTGAACTCGGTTCAGAAATGGACTTTGTCTGCTAAGATAGTCTTGGCAATGAGTCATGACTAACAAGAAATGATTTTCCATGATTATGTGTGCATGACACAAGGTTTCAAGTTTTATGTTATGATTATGGGGATTTCATTTTCACTTCTATGATTTATTCCATGTTAAGATATTATGATCTCTTTTGCAGGTTATGATTTTCAAAAAGATATGATATGATTTTTATTTCATTTATTTGCCCTTGCTGATCATTTGAGCTCACCCTTTTATGTTTTCTTTTCCCCAGGTCAGGAAGATGGATATTAAGTAGAATATGCTAAAAGGGACCCTAGATATGATGAAATAAATGGGAGACACTGTATAAGATTTATGAACCAGTTGTTTATGTTTCCCAGTTTCTAAAGACACTATACCTATACGGTCCTTTGTGGTTTTTTCATATATTGTAATAAGTGTGCTTCAATTTTGAAGTATTAACAATGTATGTAAAGTATGGGTCGTTATAGTTGGTATCAGAGGAAAGGTATATTCAACCTTTGGAAACTAGGATGTGAAAGCCTTAGTAAGAACCCTAAGGATAAGTCTAAGCATAGAACACAATCTTAGTGTTTTAGAAATGGCCATGAATAACCTAGGATAAGACCTTAAGTGTGAAATTTTATTCTTGATTATGTGGTTTTACTATTATAATTAGTGTTGCTCACACTATTCTTCTTGGTTTTAGTCAATGGCTGGAACCCGAAGGAACCGTGTTAATGAGGAATGTGATAGGCAATGCAATGATTGTCCTCCTGAGCAACCAAATGATATGGGAGCTGGAATGAAAAATCTTGTAGCCATGCTCACATAACTTTCTCAAGATATGAATCATGCAGGACTTCCAAACGAGCAAAGTAAGGAGCAACATTCTGTTGAATCCTTCATGAGGCAGCGTCCACCTTCTTTCAGCGGGTCTACTGATCCATTAGTTGCTGAACAATGGATTAGTACTACTGAAAAGATATTTTCAGTTCTTCAATGTTCTGAACATGATAAAGTCATCCTAGCAGTGTATCGTTTGGAAGGAGATGCTGATCAATGGTGGAATCTTATTAAGAATACGAGGCAAAGGGATGAAATTGAGTCCATGGAATGGGACGAGTTCAAGAACTTATTTTTCAATAAGTACTTCCCTCGTATTCTCCGAACAAAGATGGAGAAAGAGTTTCTTGAACTGAAGCAAAGGGATGATAAATCTGTTGGTACCTATGAAGAAAATTTTACAAGACTTGCAAGGTACGCTTCTGGTATTATTATCCAACCTGAGAGTAAGATCGATCGATTCTTTAGTGGCTTAAAACCAAGTTTTCGAAGGGCGTTAGCCATAAGGGACTTCAATAGCTATGAGGAAATCATTCGATGTGCTCTCAAAGTCGAGATGGAGATTGGAGTAACCCATCAGTCATATGGGTTTGATAAGAAGGGGAAAATGGAATTCAAAGGAAAATATAAAGAGCACACTAAAAAGAAGATGATCTTTCCCTTATGCTCAAAGTGTGGAAAGAAACATGGAGGGAGTTGTCTTAAAGGGACAAGTAAATGTTTCAAATGTGGAAAGGAAGGTCATCGGGCATTTGAATGCCGCGATAATGGGAAGAAGATGTCTAATGATGCAAACAAAGGAAGGGATACACAGAATGAACCTACTACACTTCAATGTTTCAAGTGCAAGGAGATGGGGAATTATGCCAATCAATGCCCAAATCCAAGGGTTGATGATGATGGTCGACGTCAACAAAATCTTAAGGCTAAAGACAAAGGAAAGTCACATGCAATTTCTATCAGCGATGTGGAGTATGATAACGAAGTGGTGAAAGGTACACTTACCATCCACTCTAAAGTAGCAAATGTTTTATTTGATTCTGGATCCACCCACTCTTTTATTTCTAAAGAATTTTCTAAGGGTATCACCGTATTACCTCAACAATTAGATGTTGAGTTAGCTGTGACAACACCTAATGGCACAACAGTCGCATCAAAAGTTTATAATTCTTCTCCGATCGAAGTTTGTGGGAAAGTGCTTCCTGCAAATCTGGTGATCCTTCCTATAGTGGAATTCGATGTGATTCTTGGAATGGATTGGCTTTCTTTATACGGAGCTCATATCAATTTCCAAAGAAGGGAAGTCACATTTCATATTCCAGATCAATCTATGATCGTCTATCAATGCAAGGATGAACATAACCTTCCAGTGAAAATTTCTTCCATTTTATGGGTATTGATTTCACTAAATGAAGGTTATTTATCTCAAATGGTTGGTGAGAAACTCGTGATTAAGAATATGCCCATCGTACGGAAGTTTGATGATGTCTTTCCGGAGGAATTACCAGTTCTTCCACCAAATCGTGAAGTTGAGTTTTCAATAGAACTCGTACCGGGTGCTTTGTCTATTTCAAAGACACCTTATAGAATGGCCCCAATTGAGTTGCAGGAATTGAAGAAGCAACTCCAAGAGAATCTCGATAAGGGATTCATACGCCCTAGTGCGTCACCTTGGGGAGCACGTGTTCTATTTGTTAAGAAGAAAGATGGATCAATGAGACTCTGCATTGATTATCGAGAACTTAACAAGATCACTATCAAGAACAAATATCCTCTCCCATGCATTGATGACTTATTTGACCAACTACGCGGAGCTCAATACTTTTCCAAGATTGATCTTCGTTCAGGGTATCATCAATTAAGGGTCAAAAGGGAGGATATACCAAAGACGGCTTTCCGTACAAGGTATGGACACTATGAATTTATAGTGATGCCATTTGGTCTTACTAATGCCCCTGCTATCTTCATGGATCTAATGAATAGAGTCTTTAGAGACTATCTTGATCAATTTGCGGTAGTCTTTATAGACGATATTCTTGTCTATTAAAAGAGCAAGGAAGAGCATGAAGATCACTTGAGAATTATATTGAAGACCCTGAGAAAGGAGAAGCTTTATGCCAAATTTACCAAGTGTGAATTTTGGCTTCAAAAAGTTGCATTTCTGGGTCACATAATCTCAAAAGAGGGGATATCTGTGGATCCAGCAAAAACAGAGGTTATCGAAAGATGGTCGAGACCAACAACAGTAACTGAGATCCGAAGTTTTCTTGGTTTGGCTGGATATTATCGACGTTTTTTAAAAGATTTTTCACGATTATCTAACCCACTCACCAAGTTGACTCGGAAAGGAGTTAAGTTTGTCTGGACGGAGGAATGTGAAGAGAATTTCAAGGAGTTGAAAAGAAGGTTATCCAGTGCACCTGTGCTCACACTGCCTTGTAGTGGAGAAAGGTTTTTGATCTATAGTGATGCATCCAAGAAGGTAATGGGGTGTGTTATTATGCAAAATGATATGGTGATAGCTTATGCCTCACGACAGTTGAAAATCCATGAGCAAAATTACCCAACACATGATTTGGAGTTAGCTGCGGTAATCTTTGCATTAAAGATTTGGAGGCATTACCTTTATGGTGAAAGGTGTGATATTTATACTGATCATAAAAGTTTAAAGTATATTTTCACACAAAAGGAGCTGAATATGCGTCAAATAAGATGGTTGGAGCTGATTAAGGATTATGACTGCTCAATCCATTACCACCCTGGGAAAGCAAACAAGGTGGCAGATGCATTAAGTCGACAAGACCATGCTAGTTTATCCATGATGAGGATCACAAAAGATCCAATATTTATGGATTTACAAAGGATGGATCTTGGAATTATAATGGAAGGGGAAAAATCTTATCTTTCTCAAATGAATGTTCAACCATCTATACATGTGAAGATTAAAGAGGCACAGAAAGAAGATGTCGAGTTACAAAGGAAGGTGAAAAATGTTCCTGAATTCAACCTTGATTGTGATGGGATAATAAAGTTCAGGAATCGGGTTTGTGTTCCTCCCATCCCCGAATTAAAGAAGGCGCTGCTGGATGAGGCTCATAGTTCTTTATTCTCTATTCATCCTGGAAGCACAAAAATGTATAGGGACCTGAAAGAGTACTTCTGGTGGGATGGCATGAAAAGAGATGTTGCTGAATATGTCTCTCGATGCTTGGTTTGTCAACAAGTTAAAGCTGAGAGACAGAAGTCTAAGGGGATGTTACAACCATTACACATACCCGAATGGAAATGGGAAAACATCACTATGGACTTTGTCACAGAACTTCCTAAAACATCCAAAGTCAATAATGCTATCTGGGTCATAGTTGATCATCTTACAAAGTCTGAACACTTCATTGCTATTAGAGAGGATTTCTCTCTAGATAATCTTGCCAGGATATATGTAAAGGAAGTGGTAAGATTTTATGGAGTACCACTTTCTATTATATCTGATCGGGATCCGAGATTTACCTCGAAGTTCTGGCGAAGTCTTCAGCATACTCTAGATACATAGTTGAGTTTCAGCACTGCTTATCATCCCCAAACAGACGGTCAGTCTGAGAGAACAATTCAAACCCTAGAAGATATGTTGAGATCTTTCTCTATGGATTCCAAAGGAGGTTGGGATCAACACCTACCTTTGGTGGAATTTTCTTATAATAATAGCTTTCACTCCAGTATTCAGATGGCTCCTTATGAAGCTCTCTATGGAAAGAAATGCAGGACTCCAACTTTATGGGATGAAGTTGGGGAAAGAAAGCTATTAGGACCTGATCTCGTTGATGAAATGGCAGAAAAGGTCAGATCTATTCAACAACACATAAGAGCAGCTCAGAGTCGACAGAAAATTTATGCCGACAACCGAAGAAAAGACCTAGAGTTTGAAGTGGGTGATAAATTTTTCTTACGAATATCTCCCTGGAAGAGGGTTATGAGATTTTGAAAGAAGGGGAAGTTGAGCCCTAGATATATCGGTCCTTTTGAAATACTGGATCGTGTTGGAAAGGTAGCTTAACGATTGGCACTTCCACCGAATCTCTCTCAAGTTCACGATGTGTTCCATGTATCTCTCCTGAGAAAGTACATACCTGATCCTTCACATGTACTCAGCTCAGAAGTTGTACCGCTGGAGCAAGATCTTTCTTATGAAGAACAACCGATAGAGATTCTGGATCATAGCGAAAAAGTCCTACGAAACAAGACCACTCGATTGGTGAAAGTTTTATGGAGGAACCACCAACTTGAAGAAGCTACATGGGAGCTTGAGGATATGATGAGGGAAAAGTATCCTCATATGTTTGTTACAAAGTGACAAATTTCGAGGGCGAAATTCATTTTAAGGGGGGTAGAATGTAACACCCGAGATTTTTATGAGTAATATTTTGTTTTTATGTTATCAAAGGAATCTTTCACTACATACTAGCTTGGCTTAATTTACACGCAATCTCGACCTTCCTCGATAGCTTGCGTCGTACGCAATACTGAGTTTCACTAAACAAAGATATACTATTAAAAATATTATTAAAACTAGCCATTATGAATAGTAATAACCACTTTTTGAAATTTTATAAATTTTATTTTTCAAAATGGACTTCATTTTTGGATTCGAAATACGTAAATTATCCTAGGGTGAAATTTTGGTATTTTTCTGAAAACTTTCAATTTTTGATGAATAGTGAAACCACTAAGTGGTAGGTTAAAAACTGAATTTTGCATAAAACTTAATTTTTCCGCTTCTGTAAATGGAATTTCGAAAATCCGACAGAAACAGTTGATATCAGTAAGTAAAATGTGGTTCAATGAGATAAAAATAATTTTTTGGTGAATAGTAACTTTTTACTTTTTTTTACTGCGGTTAATAGTAAATAGGGTAACTAAGGGTAAATATGATATTACTATTACCCTAACACAAGTCCTAATTCTATTGGATAATTTTAATTCGACCAAAAACAAACTTAGGAATAAAATATGACCATTTAGGCCCACTTGGATTAGATTAGGACATTTATTATTAATTTATTTAAAGAAGGGTTAAAATAGTTAAAATCAAAGTTTAATAAGTAAATAATTTTTAATATGGGGTAATACATAAGATAAATTCGACTATAAATATTCATTAGAAAGCTAAAAATATTTCCTACATAATGGTATTTTATTTATAATTTTTAGACATTAAATAATTTAATTTATTTATGACACAATGATGATGCAGTAATTATCTTATTAATGAAATATTGACATAATTGATGTTATAAACACCAAAATAAATGTAATTTGAGACTTTTTATGAATCCCACTAATTTTCTAGGTTACTAT
The DNA here is from genome assembly GCA_963277665.1 of Viscum album. Classification (NCBI taxonomy): domain Eukaryota; kingdom Viridiplantae; phylum Streptophyta; class Magnoliopsida; order Santalales; family Viscaceae; genus Viscum; species Viscum album. The sequence continues at coordinate 1,782,828,134 of OY728131.1, read as the reverse complement.
GATATATTAGTGTTGATTTAATCAACTTGGTTCGAACATATAATTCTGTTATGACTTTCACAAAAATCATATATCAAATAGTGTGAAAATTGACACAAAATAGTTTTTAAATCAAATATTATATTATTAATTGTTATTTTATTCTTAAAAATCTAAGGTTCGGCCAAATGACTTAGATAAGGATATATATATTAATAATAAACAATTTGGGGTTCGTTTGGCATGTTATAGTAAGTGTATTAACCATATAGTGTAAGAAAACAAAAAGACACGGTAAAAGTTAAATTATTTAACTTAGAGTTAAATCTAATGGATAAGGTTAAAATAATAACCTAAACTTGTCTAAATCCTATTTGTTGATATTATTTCGACCCATCCCCACTTTAGCTTCGAAATAAGACCCTTTGGAACCATTATAAACCGATTTTGACTTTAATATAAAATAATATTTTGAGATATTCCTAAGGTGCCCCTCTCCTCCCTTATAAAAGGGCACCTCCTTCCCCTCCTCCTCACACCAATTTGAGCACTAAAGCTCGGCCAACCACTGCCAAAATCCCTTCTCCACTTCCCTATAATAATCCTAGAGGTCCTGGTCTTCTTCAAAGACCAATCTTAGTTCCCTAAGTGGAGGATTCAAAGAGGCGTTCCAAAGAAGAGGTAATATCCATTACCGACCATTTCAATTTCTTTCTTCTTCAATTTCTTCTTCTTTATTTGTTTCATGATAAAGTAATAACATAAGTATTACTTACATACTGATATGTTATTATAAATATGAAACAACCCTAATTCACCTTCTATCCATCCTACGGAAAAATGAAATCACTACGCGTGCGTACGTACGGAATACCGTCTCCACGCCGTGGTGTAATCTATTTTCCACCATCACCTTACAAGGATGGGTATAATGGTGTAATGAGTAACTATTTATGATTATTATAAATTAATATTGATACTAAAATAATATATATATACTCCAATACAATTCCACGATCATAGGAACGATATCATCACTCGTGCGTACGTACGGAATACCGTCTCCACGATGTGATGCGACTCATTCTACATGATCTTCATTTCATAATGATTATATAAATGAATTGAATGAATAAATATGATATATGTTACACTAATACCATTCTGTATATAAGGTATCTATAACCTTAAAATAAGAATAAGAATTTATTCGGCAAAACACACAAAAGAACAAAAGGCAATAAAGACCCGAGTAACAAGTAACAATGAAATATTACTAATAAGAAGCTAAGAATATGACCATATATGATATCATATCAATATGTATGATTCTGGAATAAGTCAATAACATTATTTAAACCATTATACAGGATCTGCGGACACGTACAAAGCAAATCGGACCTAAGGTAAGGGAAATATCACAATCTCATTTTTATCCGAGATTGTTTATACTTTGGTATTTACTGGGGTGTATTTTATCATCCACATCCATGTTTACTCAATATGTAATATTATTTCCATCCACCTACAATTGTTTAAATCCAATTTTACCCTTCGGTTAGTTTTTAGTAAAGGATATGAAAGGAATCTTTTGTCGTTTTTCGTACGAGGTACTTTTTGACTTTTCCGACAAAAGTACGAAGAATGTTTTTTTTTAACTTATACGGAAAGAATGGATTTTTAAACCATTATTTCCAAGAATCTTCCTTTATAAGTTTTCAATTTTATTTTTAATCAACTTCTTTTAGTTTATAATTGTATGACATGTTAAGAAAAGAAAAGTGTTTTTGAAGAAGAAAGGATATTTTCCTCAAGAATGGAGTTCAAGTGTTTTATCAAAATTATTTTCCATCTAAGATAATAAAGGGTTCTGTTTTTATCCCTATTATTACATTGATTTGATTATGTTTTGAGGGAATTATTTTTATGAAGTCATTTACCTTATATGATTTGTTTTATGATGTCATGATGTTTCAAGAATCCCATTTTTGTTACATGTGTTATGCGATGATGTATGATTTATGATTATGTGGCACACATAAGAAAGGATTCATTATAAGATGGGTGGGATCTATATCTCCCTCCAATGCATTGGGTAAAGATTTATATCTCATGAGATAGACATGGCTGGAACAGAAGGTTATTTCGGTTCAGTGATACAGGACTGAAATGAGGAGTGAACTCGGTTCAGAAATGGACTTTGTCCGCTAAGATAGTCTTGGCAATGAGTCATGACTAACAAGAAATGATTTTCCATGATTATGTGTGCATGCCACAAGGTTTCAAGTTTTATGTTATGATTATGGGGATCTCATTTTCACTTCTATGATTTATTCCATGTTAAGAAATTATGATCTCTTTTGCAGGTTATGATTTTCAAAAAGATATGTTATGATTTTTATTTCCTTTATTTGCCCTTGCTGAGCATTTGAGGTCACCCTTTTATGTTTTCTTTTCCCCAGGTCAGGAAGATGGATATTAAGTAGAATATGCTAAAAGGTACCCTAGATATGATGAAATAAATGGGAGACACTGTAGAAGATTTATGAACCAGTTGTTTATGTTTCCCAGTTTCTAAAGACACTATACCTATACGGTCCTTTGTGGTTTTGTCATATGTTGTAATAAGTGTGCTTCAATTTTGAAGTATTAACAATGTATGTAAAGTATGGGTCGTTATATGAGGTACCAAAATTTAAGTGGGATGGTTTCTCCATGGACTTCATGATGGGGTTACCAGTCACATCCAGGGGCCACGATTATATCTGGGTGAGCATTGACCGACTCACCAAGTCATCTCAGTTCCTACCCATCTAGAATCACGGATCGGTAGAGGGATTGGGGAACTTATACATCCAGGAGATAGTGTGGCTACACGGGGTGCCTTTTACCATCATCTTAGACTGTGATGCACACTTTACATCCCAGTTGTGGAAAGGATTATAGGAGGAATTTGGGACTTAGTTGCACTTGAGCACAAACTTTCACCCTCAAATAGATGGTCAGAAAAAATGGACCATACAGACCTTAGAGGACATGCTTCGTGATTGTGTCCTTGATTTTGGTCACAATTGAGAGGACCACCTACCACTGGTGGAGTTTGTATACAATAACAGTTATCACTCCACCATTGGTATGGAACCGTTTGAGGCCTTATACAGGTGTCCATGTAGATCAACTCTATGTTGGACATACCCAAGGGAGTCCACACTCATGGGACCAGAGTTGGTATGGGATACCACTTAGAAGGTGCAGACCATCCAGGAGTGGATTAGGACTCCACCGAGCAGAAAGAAATCGTATGCTGACAAGATATAGAGACCCATGCAGTTTGAGGAGGGAGACCATGTGTTCCTTAGGTTCTCACCCCAAAGAGGATTGCAGAGTTTTGGTTGGGGTGGAAAGTTATCTCTGAGGTTCATTAGACCTTTTCAGATCCTGAGCAGAGTTGTTGAGGTGGCGCAATGCCTAGTTCTTCCCCCACAGATGCACCAGGTGCATGATGTTTTTCACATGTCACAGTTGAGTAGGTACGTGCATGATCCATTTCACGTCATCGACTGAGATGAGCTAGAAATTGAAAATGGGGAAATGTTTTCGGAGTTCTCAGTATGGATAGAGGATCGATAGGAGCGAGTCCTTCATGGATAGTTGATTCATCTAGTGCATGTTTAGTGGCAGCATGGGAATCTGCAGGAGATCACAAGGGAGCATGATGCTCAGATTCATGCCCAGTACCCCCCAATTATTTTATTAGCTATTGTTTTGGATTTTGTGTATGTAAATCCCTAAGGTGGGGAGAATTTAATGTCTTATAATTTCTGTATAATTTTTTAAAAAATTGTATGGAATTATTTCGAGACCACACACTTTGACAGAATGTATTTCCAAGTCCTAGTGAGCCCAAAGCAGAATTTTGAACTTTTTTTAAGTTCACTTAAGTAAATGTATGAACGGGATTTTATAACTTTTGAACCAGTGCTCAGATCAAAAATCAGAGGGCACCATTGAACTCATAATACAAGGATTCTCTTATAATGGACTTAACTTTGACTGGAAAGGGTCAGATAGAAAAGTTACTTTTTAGAATTTTTGAAAAATAATAAAATAAATTAAAAAGGTATTTTTATTTTCTTTCACACCATTGAGAGATGGATGATGGTGTTTTATTGCGGTGATGAGATGCATTAATGGAAGATCCTTAATGTATCATAAATGGATTGTAATAGATAAGCTATTTCAGAAATGAAACAGCGTAACAAAAATGTTGCGATGTGTTTCCTTTTTATGTAATAACACATTAGAGAATTGAGGGTTAAATGGTAAACAATTATTTGATGAACCACCAGAAATTTTTCTCTCCAAATAATAATTTCAAACGCTAGAGGAACATTAACAACTTTAACGCACCTCAAATAATGGATCCGGGAAGAAAAGAACGCCTTTGAATTCTTAAACCTTTTCAGGCGGTCCTCTTAAATGTCGAACTACTTCAAGGTAGTGGTTTGTTTTGTTTTATGTTTTCCCCATTCTTTATTATAAATGAAGAATACAGATGAACCCATGAACAGGTTGATCTGCAGATCATCCGTTATTGCGGGATGGTGATTGTTTCTTGGGATTTCTATTCAGGATTTGATTATTGATGATGGAACATCATTCACAAGCCTCCCCTATTTTAAACTTCTAATGCGAAGGGTGTGGGCCGACAAAAACAACCCCCCCCCCCTCCGCCTTGTGTGTTATTAGTGGAAGAATGTTCAAAAGGGTGGAAAGGAAATTTCAAGGCCTTAGTAGGGAAGGTGATACCCCACTAAGGCTAGAGGCGCAGTCGGTGCGAATAACGGACCATCGGTACAAACCCGGTGGTCCACATAAGAGTCTGTCAGTGCATCGATGCCAGTGGTGGCTCACGAAAGTAGTCGTATGTGGAAGGTGGAGCACCATGATATCGCAACAGGAAGATCTTGTGGCTGGTGGAAAAGATGTGGCCCCTCGGCCGCATCAGTGGAGCGGCCCACAGCCACGGGCCATGGGTCTCGAAGGCACGTGGTCTTCGATTACATGAAGGAATCTGGGTCAGCCGCATTGCAGTAGGACACGGTCATTTGACCATGGCTGAGTAAATGGCTCTGTGATGATTGTGGGGTGAGCAGGGAGCTGGAGGCGGCTTCCAGCCGCATCTCGGCCAGACTAAAGGTTGGTCCTCCTCTGGCGGACCGAGCATACGAGTGGGCTAGACCCACATTCCAATGGACCAGACCAAGGCTTGGTCGAGTCGGCAAACCTAGGTTGGATCAGTGGACCCTGAGCTGGGTCCGGTTGGGTTGGTCCGATTGGTTCAGAACGTACCTAAACCCAACCGACCCCTTTTTGGAAAAACATCAATATCTTAAAAACCGAGCATCTAATTGATGAGTTGTTTACATCGTTGGAACCCTAGTGATGAGGCGGAACTTTTGGAATAATCTATGAAGAATTTCGTGGAAGTTGGAATTCAAAGAATGGAATGGGGATCGGTTCTCCCAAGATCAAGTGTGCTACATGCGGAAACCCTACAGTTGGATGAGACATAAAGACTGCTGACGAGAAACCCTATGTGGATCGGATGTTATGGCCTAGTGGGAAGAAATTTTTGTGTGACCCAGCAGGCCCATGGTGGGGAGAAACCTCTGTACGACCTGGAAGACCCATGGTACTCAACAGGAGGAGTATCTCAGTATGCCCATAGGTGGGAAGTGGATTCTGTGTGACCTGGAATTCCCACAGTAGGGAGCGGCTTCTGTGTGACACAACATGCCCATGGTACTCATCAGGGATGAGTACCACAACAGTCCTGGGTTAGTGGGAAGCAGCTTCTATGTGACTCGGTAGGCACACTGTACACATTTAGGAGGAGTTCTCCAGCAGCCCATGGTATTTAACAATGTGAGTAACAGTTATACTTTTTTACCCTAGAATATACTAGGTGTGAGTTGTCTTTCTTCGTGATCATTCTTGGTGATTATGATTTTTGGTTTGGTTGTGGATTTATTTTTTTTCATTCCTTTATTGTTTTTGGGTCCCTATTGAGTATTTTGTTACTCACCCCTGTACGGGGTTCTCCCACACCTATTATGTCCGGTTTAGATGACCTCCACCTTGATGGAGGACTCGGTGGCCCAGGACCCAATGGTGCCCAATGAGACCAGGCAGACGAGATGTAATTCTATGGCTTCCAGCAGCTACTTTGTTCTTACCCATCAGGTGGGGTTTCTAGTGGAAAGCTTCCAGAGTTTCTTTTTTTTTACTTTCCTATTTTCCAGTTAGTCTTTTGTTGGTTTTGTATTCTGGCTCATTTGAATTTTAGTTTTACTTGTACTCGGTGGCTCTTTAGTGGCATACTTGTTTACTTTTCCAGCTTTGGGACATGGTTGTGTGTGCATGCATATAGGTACTCAGAAAAATGACTCCCACTTTCAAGATGATGCCTTCAGTGCTAGTCTCCAACACCTGGCCTTCGGAAGGCGGGATTGGGGTATGTCATGGCATGGGCCCTAGGGGGCGGGTTGTGACAATCCTTGAATCGGAATGAAATCCATGAGTTCTCAAGTCATTACTTGGGGAATCCAAAAACTAACTCAAGTATGACAAATCCTATAATTATTTCAAGGTCCACATAGAATTAGGAGTCTTAAATTTAATTCATTTAATAAAATAAGGCAATTGATAATCATTCCTTTTATTAAATTCACTTGGTTCAAGCCTTGCCTTCCATTAGTGTGACAAGGGCAAGGGGAATGAAACCATTTAAGTTATTTTATATTTAATTACCTGGTTCTCTTCATTACCATTCATAACATGAAAAGGCTGGGATAAGGATGAGAAACCACATGCAATTAATTTAATATAAATTATGCCAAGTCATATATATACAAAATACTTTCCAATTTACCATTTAAAATTTCATGAATTATGTTAAAATAGATACCTTACATGGGTCAAGTGTTATGAAACCATGGTACTAGACACTCATCAATTAATTATTCATTTCATATGGATGTCTTAGCTATAGTAATTTTAAGCTAAGGCACACCCAAACAGTGGAACTAACACAAAATTCAAGCACTAAAAACCCAAATATGGATAAAACTCTACTTGGGGTGGTCTTCTAAGGCATACCCGAACAGTGGAACTAACACAAAATTCAAGCACTAAAAACCCAAATATGGATAAAACTCAACTTGGGGTGGTCTTCGTTGTGGATGTAACCACCAATAATGAATAACATATATGGAAAATGAATTAAAACATAGTTATAATGACTATAATCAAGGAATATTAATTAAACAGACAATGCCTAATGAAATCTGTATGCACGCATAATAATTTCCAAAACTACAAAGCTTGAGGAGTGAGTTATAGACCACTTACCCCATACTCGTAAAACTCTCCTATCCCAGTATCAACCTCTAGTTTGTCCTTGACTGGAGAAGATCTGAAGAATGGATCAACACTCTAAAAAACTCATATGATACTAAATATAAACATCATCATTTATAGGAATAAGAATAGATAAATATTATAAAGAAATCGATATTTTACTAGCATAGATCCAACAAGATGAACGATGATCGAATTAGACTTTGGACAGACACTTGATCTCAAATAATATAATAGATACCAAATTGGGCTCAAAAGAGGATAAATGGGGATTGATGTACAATGGATAGAAAAAGAATAATAGGGTTTTATTTAAAACTTAATTTAAGGTAAAAATGTTCATTTCTACCAAATTTAGCCTTTGCTTGTTTTGGTCACACAGTTTTCTAAAACCACGCACCAACCATGCACCAACCATACACAGTCAACTATAAGAAGAGGGTACCTGTATGGTTATGTTTCATTGTTAGGGAAATCATTCCCTAACCATGAAAATCACCTTTTCAATTTTTTCTATAGTTTTTGAACGTTCGTGCAGCCCAAATCACAAGGTTTGGGAAAACTGTGTGCCCTATTATTGCTCACTATTTATCCTCCCATGGTTAAAACTAACCATGCAACCTACCTCGCATTGTTTCCTCTAACCATGTGATAGGACAATTTCCTCCACTTTTTAGGGTTTAGTTCTTTTAAAAAGCCTCGAACACCCCCAAAACCTTCATAAACTCATTAGGCATCTATATTAGGTCCAAAATAAAAAAAATAGACCAAAGTTAAAAGGATCCATAAATGAGTGAAAACCCAGGTTCTTACAAGTATATTCATGGATCTAATGAATTGAGTCTTTATAGATTACCTTGGTCTATTTTTTGTAGTATTTATAGATAATATTCTCATATATTCCAAGAGAAAAGAAGATTATGAATATTATTTAAGGGTTGTGTTGAAGGCCTTGAAGAAAGTGAGTTTGTATGAAAAATTTAGAAATTTTGAATTATTGATATAGAAAATATCATTCTTTAGTCATCTAATTATCAGTGAGGGTATATTGGTGGATCCTTCAAATATGGAAGTTATTGAGTAGTTTCCCAAACCAACCATGATAACTAAGATACATATTTTTTTATATTTACTATATATTACTCATTCTTTTTGAGAAATTTCTCATGACTATCAAATCCAATGACTAAGTTGGCATGGAAGGGATCAAAATTCCTTTGGGTCAATGAATGCAAAAAAAAATTCAATAAATTGAAGAGATAGTTGGAAGTATCGTTGTGCTCGCACTACCTTGTTGTGGAAAAGTATTTTTTATATAAAATGATGCATTAAAAAAGTACTGGGATGTGTTCTCATGCAGAATGACATGGTAGAAGAATATGCCTCATGAAAATTAAAGATGCTTGCATAAAATAACCCAAATCATGATTTGGAGACAATAAGGGTAATATATGATTTGAAAATATAGGGAATTTATCTTTATGGTGAAATATGTGATATATATAATGATCATAAAATCTGTAAGTATATATTCACATAGAAATATTTTTATATGTGCCAAATGAGATGGTTGGATTTGATTAAAGATTACGACTACTCAATACATTACCACCTTGGGAAAGATAACATGGTGGATGATGCTTAATGTTAGAAGGACCATGTTATCTTGTCTATAACCTTCTGGTTAAGGTTGTTCTCTTTTAAGTTTAAGAGGTTGTTTTTTTGGTCCAATTAGTGTCATAGTAAATCCAATAATTTTATAAAGGACTTATGTTGGGCACTGGATACATACACCAGTTAACACAATGAAATATAGATGCAAGATGTGAATTGATCCTGGGTATAATCCATGAGTTTTGTTTTTAGGACATGAAAATCACCCATGACATGAAACTATATTCATGTCATGAACTTGGATTTCAGGATTTTATGTTGAGGCGACATGTTTTTCAAACTGAAATACATATAATAAACTCATTTAATGAATTTCTAATTCACTCCATGAAATTTTTATGTCCATGGAATTTTATTTGTTAATCCCTTGACTCCTTACTCATTCACCTTCCTCCTCTCTCCCTTAAACCCTAGGTTTTCTCCAGGTTATTTTTAGTGAATCCAGTTATTTCAAGCTTCTCTATTTGGTCCTTAGATCTTTGGGTTGGTTGGTTGCTTCTATTTTGATAAGTGTGACTATTATATTTCTATTTTATTTATTTATATTGTAATTGGTAGTTGTTTTGGGATATGTTTCTTGGATCTATTTATAATATTATGATCCTTATCCAATATCTTCTATATCCCTTTTGTGTTTGTATTCCAACGACTATATATCATGTTGGTTGTGGTGTGGCACAAGATATTTTCAATGTATGCATTGGTCTAAATTCTTTTTTGGCATCTTTTTCTTATGGAATTTGATTCTAATATGTGAGAATCAATGTTTGGGACTCTATTTATTGTTCTTTTATTCTCTTCCATTTTTTAGTGTGTTTGGATTCTATTATGGGTCGTGCAAAACCTATGCTTAAGGTGGGTGGTTCTATCTCAAGCATATGTTCTATGAACTTGAGATGATCTTGATTTATTAAACGATTTTCTAAATTAATTAGGATAATTTTTTAATTGATATATTTATTTATGAAAAGTAGGTTTTGAGAAAAGATAGTTTTCCCTTTATTTTGGTAAAATAAAGTTTTTTTCAAAGTATTATGAAATGGGATATGAAATTAGTTTTCAAAAAATGTTTTTTTATGAATAAAGGGTTCATTGGAATTTTTTGTGAAATGTTAAAGACATTTTAAATTGATTTGATATATGTTTCACATGGTAAACTTGGATACTTAGGTGAAAGGTTTAGTATTGGGCCTCATCTAATGGTATTGTAAGTGTATTCACTTTTTGAGGTACACCTTCATTCCTAATTCATAAATAAATTGGTTCTAGGAACTTTATTTACATTATAGGGGGTTTACTTTTTTGGTTGTTCCTTTGTTCTCTATAATTTGATGCATGGGCTCTAGGGACTTGAGTACACACTAGTCTTGATTCTGATTGAGGTATGAGTGACCTAGCTAGCCTAAACTTATATTATACTTGGGATGTATTCCTTTATTTTTTGGCCTTATACTGCTTCATTTTATATGAGATGATACATGCATTGAAAATTTAAGAGGTCTATGGAAATTATTATTTTAAATTGGTTTGCTTGGTTTTTTGAAATATTTGGAAAAGGGGAACTATTTACAATGATTTTGATATAAAATTGTTTAACTACTTATCATTCCCTATTTTATTTTGATTTGAACATATTGGGATTATTATAAAAAGACTTAATATGTAACACCTAGTTGGGATCTTACTAGTCCTTTTTAGCTCTCACCCTACACACTCGATTGGGGGTGTATAAACCTTATTTTATTTGATGCAAGAAAGGGAAAGGCATCGTAGTGAGGTAATGAGTTTTCAATTCATCTAGTTATGGGTATCTAGTGGTGGTATGGTGAGGAATTCCCACATGTCACATGGATTAATTTTTATTATCTTGGGTGACCTTTCTATTATATATTTATTAGGATGTGTACCTTGGTTTTATCTTTCTACCTTAGGTTGTATCACTACTGTTGTCGCTCTTTTGTTATGGAATATTTATATTATGGTTTTCTTTCTATATATTTGTCATGTATCTTATTTAAAGTTTGGTGAAATCATATCATCTGGTTATTCGTCAATTCTTGGGTTATATTCTTCATCCCATGGGGATCGGTAATTCCCATTGAGTCTTGCTACAATCCGGTTTGGAGTCAAGATGGATGAGTTTTTTGGGCCGAGTTATGAAAATTTGGTATCAGAGGGAGGGTTATGCTCATTCATGGTAAATTGGTAGATATAAGATAGGATTATCAAAACTTGAGGGGTAGGTTATGAGGATTTCATGGATAGATCCTTTCATGGAAACCCTTAAGTCATCATGGGTTGTTGGGATGTGTGTCTCCTATATTGGGTTTTGACCTTAATCTCAGTTTCTGCTTCTAATATTTTGGTTTAAACTGATATTAACCTATTTTCAAATTGTTTTATTACATTTTTGGTGTGTAGTAATATTCCTCTGAGACTTCTTCCACAAGTTTCACAGGTGGGTTTAGTGAGAGATGCTTCTTAAGGGAATCCTCATTTAGATCAGAATCTCTTAAAGGATATTGTATGAGTAGTTCGTGTTGTGGATCGAACTATAACAAAAGTTAAAAACCCACTTTTTGAGGAAAAAATTTGAATATATATGAGACAATAATCAAGATCAAGAGTTCCTACATGATAATACCCTATAATTTAAGGGTGGAAATATTCCTCAAGAGGTAGAAGAATGGATAGACAATATCAATAAGGTATTCGACTTCCAAGAAACAACTTAGGATATCAAGGTGAAATACGTAACATTCAAGATCAAGGGTACCAGGAAGAAGTGGTGGGATTATATGGTATAGGTAAACCAGAAAGTGGGATTAGATTGTAAGGGTTTCAAGACCCTTTTATTTCAGTAGTTCTATCCAGAGTCTTTAATCATAGCAAATTCTTTGGAGTTTTACTCTTTGTAGCAGAGAGAGAGTTCAGTGTTGGAGTACACAAATCATTTTGTGGAGCCAGTAAATTTTTCTCTCAAGGTGGAGATTAATGGTAAAATGAAATCTCAAAAATACCTGTAATGATTTTGAACATATATCTGATCACAAGTATAAATAATAAACATCACCACTTATACTGAGATAGTTGATAGGGAGATGATGTAAGAAATAGATATGGTGGGAAATATTTGTTTCTCTATCTATTCTCTTCCACCCAGTGGTAGTTATAGTAGATCACATGTAAAGAATAGAAATTGGAATGACAATCACAAGGGTGGTGGAGGTGGTTCTCAGTAGCGGTCCTCCTCTACTCCATCAGTAGTAACTAGTAGTGTTCCCCTGATTTTTTATTAGTGCAGAAAGGTAGGGAGCACCCAACATTCTTTTCATGTACCTATAAATATTTTCAGTTCTTATGACTACCAAGGAAATATTCATAGATTATTCCATAATATGTCTACACATCATTATGGTCCGGTAACTTTAGCTCCAAATCCCACTGTATCATCATTAGAATATTCAAATTCCATAGGGATCCATCCACATTCCTCAAGAGTGAAGCATCATCACATAATGGATAATTTTTCAGTAGAGGTTGACACAAGACCGACTATAATGATAGGTACCATATTCATTGTATATTTTATAGAAACTACTCTATTTGATATAGGTTCATTGTGCTCGTTTATATCATCCCATTTTTTTGATGTGTTGAAACTACCAGAAGATCTCAGGTACTTTGATATGGAGATGGAGACAACTCTTAGAAGATGGAAAGAGTAGGGGTTTTGTTGTATGTATTATTACCTTTTGATAACTAATGTAGATTTTTTCTATTATTTATTGGTTCTTGATCCCGATCTGTTTGAAATTATAATCAAGATGGATTTTATAGTTACTCACTAAGATGAGATTTATTATTATTATCATCATATTTTGTTCTCTATTGTCAATGATATCTCTTGTGTGTTCCAAGGAGAGTGATACTCAAGGTCTGGTCATGTGGGAACTTCTTTTCCAGAGCTTGGGAGTTCATTTTCTTTCATTTCATTGAGCCTGATGATGTTTTATCCCTTATTGATTTTCCATTGGTTGTTTGCGACTTCACCGATGCTTTCCCAAATTAATTTTCCAACCTTACACCATAAAGGGAAGTATATTTCTTAATTGAATTGGTTTAAGATATAGAGTTGATATCGATACCCTTTTATCGCATTGCATCTGTCGAGCTGAAATATTTTACGATTTGGTTGGATGATCTCCTAGAGAAGGGATTTATTCACCATATTTTTTATTCATAGGCATCTCTCATGCTCTTTGAAAAGAATTTTTATGGTTTATTACATCCATGTATATACTACCAAAAGTTAAACTGATTGAATATTAATAATAATTACCCTTTTCCCCATGTGGATGACTTGTTTGATCGGTTAAAGGGGAAAAGTGATTTTCAAAAATTGATCTTAGGTTGGGTTATCATCAACTCAAGTTTCAAGAATCTTATATTATAAATGCTTATTTTAGTAGTAGGTATAGCCAATATGAATATCTTGTAATGCCTTTTTTCCTAACTAAAACTCCTATAGTGTTTATGTATTTGATGAACAAGATATTCCATTATTATCTAGAAAACTTTTTCATGATATCTGTAGATGATATCTTGGTTTATTCAAGATATAATCCTAAGAATTAGCATTATCTAAATCTGGTTTTTAAAATTCATAGGATCCACTACCTATATGGGAGGCTATCAAAATAAAATTTCTAGATTTAAGAAGTGAAGTTCTTAGTACATGTGATTTCAGAACATGGTTTCTTAGTCGATCCTAAAAATTTAAATGTTGCCTTTTAATTGGAAGAAACATGAAACATCTTTGATATATATATCTTCCTAGGCCTTTCTAGATATTATCAGTGGTTTTTCAAGGATTACTCATAGTTTTCATCACCTTTGACTACTCTTACCAAGATGGTGGTGAAATTCACATGGGATGTTAAATTTCAAACTTCTTTTCTTGAGTTGAAATGAATTCTGATGTCAACTCTAATGTTGATCTTACTTAATCCCAATAAGGGTATGTGGAATAATATGATTCTTCTGGTATTGGTATGGGTTATGTGCTTATACGGGATGATCACATTATGTCTTACGGTTCTCTTCATCATTGACATCATGAAAAAATTACCCCACTCATTATTTAGAGCTCTCCAATATTATGAATGTGCTTATGTTTTGATAAAACTATCTTTTTTAGGAGAGGTTCATAGTCTTTTATGATCATAAGTTTTTGAGAAATATATTTTCTTATATAGAGATGAATCTCTATCATGACCCGTCCCTCAGGGCTCGTGCCATGACTACCCTAAGCCCGCCTTCCATAGGCCAGGGGCTGGCGACTAGCACCAAAAGGGGTATTCCCTAAAACCGGGAAGGCATTGCCTTTATATCCTATAAACACATGCAACCAAGTAGACAGCAAGATAAGAACACAAGTAAACTATATAGAAAAAAGAGTGATGAAAGTAACAGGGGCCAGAATACAAGCCCAACAGGGAAGCTATAAGTACAACTGAAATACAATACAACTAAAGAAGGGAAAGACAGCTACTGGGTCTTCCTCCAAGGTTCCTACATGAAGGGTAGGTACAGATCGCCTCCTCAACTCTCCACGTCTTCACGGCTCCTCTGTGTACCAACACACCGTATGGTCCACCTCCAGGCACCGTCCAGTCCTGGTACCCTTGTCCTCAGTCAGCATTGTCTGTCGTCTACACCAAACACAATAAAGTGCAGGCATATCCCATGCAGGGGTGAGTATAAAAATAATCATTAGGGACCCCGAGACCCTCAAACAATACTCAGTAGGGACCCCGAGACCCTCAAGGTCTTAAAAATCCATAAAGCATGAAAATCAACTGACAACCGTACTTAGGTATATACCCATACATATACCTAAGTTATCAAGTATTCCCATCTCAATCATGAGGAAACACAGATTCCAAGTCAAAAGCCCAAGCTCAACAGTACCACAAAGGAAGAAGTACCCCGAAGTTAATTAACACACAGGTACACTATACAGACGAATACCACCAAGGTATTTCCACAAATGGAAAGTACCACACAAGTACGAACTCAGATCACACCAGGTATAACTTATGTACACTAGTAGAGATGATTAGATGAAACAACTAATTCATCTTACTCTATTAAGAGGTAGACCCAGAAAGGATCCTAAATCGTCGTCAGACCCATAGAGGATCGTAGTATATCGTCAGACCCACACAATATCCTAATACCTCATCAGACCCACATAGGATCCTAGTACATCTTCAGACCCACATAGGATCCTAGTACACTGTCAGTACGTCGTTAAACCCAAACAAGATCCTAGTACACCGTCAGTAAGTTGTCAGACCCACACAAGATCCTAGTACACCATCAGTACGTCGTCAGACCCACACATGATCCTAGTACACTGTTAGTACGTCGTCAGACCCACACAGGATCCTAGTACACCGTCAGTACGTCGTTAGACCCACACAGGATCTTAGTACACCGTCAGTACATCGTTAGACCCACACAGGATCCTAGTACACCGTCCGTACATCTTCAGAACCACACAGGATCCTAGTACACCGTCAGTTTATCGTCATACCCACATAGGATCCTAGTACACTATTAGTACGTCGTCAGACCCACACTGGATCCTAGTACATCTTCAGTACATTGTCAGACCCACATAGGATCCTAGTACATTGTCAGTACGTCGTCAGACCCACATAGGATCCTAGTACACTGTAAGTACGTCATCAGACCCACACAGGATCCTAGTACACTGTTAGTACATCGTCAAACCCACACAGGATCCTAGTACATCATCACAGCTTGCTACAGGGTTCCCACACTAATCCCGATTATCTCCAAGAGAGTCATCTCCTCAAGCTACTGGTCGATATACCAACTACCATTAATTCCTATAAAAAATTATCCCAAAGGTCTGCCATGTCATAGCGGTCTCAATGCAATGGAAGGTGCATCAATCGGACGCCCGGTTGGTAAGCTATTAGCCTTTTAGTCCCGAGGACCTGGTTGGATTCGTTCTCGATCTAACCTGACCATACCCCAAATTTATCCAAATCTTTAGTAGGGTATACCAAAGGGACCATCTCACTCCAAGGTTTCCAATTCCATAGACGGTTTGTCAAATGGACGCACGCTGCCAAAGTTATGGCCAAAAGTACGTATAGGGTTGAAACTGGTCTAGGTCCAGTCCGACCTGGTCGGACTAACCCGGACCGACCTGGTCTGGGCTAACCCGTTCCAGTTCGGGTCGGCCCAGCTTGCTGGGTCCAGCCCAGCCCGCTGGGTAGCCCATCCTGGATAGCCTGTGGTGCGGGGTGGCTGCGGTGCAGCAGGGCGCCGCGAGGCCGCGGGGCATCGTGGGGTGGTGGGGCACCGTGGGGCAGCGGGGTAGCCACGGTGTGGCGGGATTCCGCGACTGGCCGGATGGCCATCTGTCCTCTCTGCACATCGCGGTCACGCGCCGCACCTTCGTCGCGTCCAATTTGGTTTTCGTCTTCCTCCATCGCAAATATTTCATCAAAAAACACAAGGGAATTGCAGAGAGGTCGAGCCATGTTTTTTTGGCCCACACCCTCCGCATTAGAGCGGTAGAAAGCGGTTCACAACTTTTGAATCATGAAGAACATCAAGAATGGGTAAGGGAGGTATTTAAAACATCAAACCCTACCTTGTAGTTCTTTGGAGTAGGTTGTCTGAAAGAAAACGAAGTCATTGGAGATGGTGGAGTCGACGTTCATTTCTTCCGCAAGTTGCCTCCGATTCGGGCTCAAGTGTCATCCTCGTTCTTCAATTTTGGAGTGCGTTATTCATTGGATAATGATTTTCTCCACCCATATCCAAAGCTCCTCCCTTTACCAACACGTTCCCCCCAACCATAAAGTGATGTTCCAACATAAAATAAATTATTAACTTAACATTTAATTTATGTTTACACATATAATTAATTGGGGGAGTTGAGAGGTTCCCCCCCCCCATTATGAGGGATTCGGGCGGTCCCCACCCCCAAGCTTTGAATTCAAAATGGGGGGTTTTAGTTTAGGTGTTCCACACCTCCATAACACACATGTGGGAGGTTTCAACAAATAAAATGTTAAACATTTTTATTTTATTTTATTCTTACAAAAAAAAACACAAAAACCAACTTTCACCCTCGACCAGTTGTCGTCGAGGTGAAAGTCTCCGTAAGAGAATATTGGTGCTGCGAGTTCAGAGGTGTCCTTGGATTTCAATTCTGATCACCGGTTCAAAAGTTACAAAAACCCGCTCACACGTTTACTGAAAGTACCTGAAAAAAGTTCAGATTTTCATTCTGGGCACTCCGGGTCTCAGAATCACGCACCGTAAATTTTTTTGAACTCATAAAATTCCCATATAATTAAAAAAAATATATGGAATTTCCAGGTCTTCACATTCTCCCCACCCCAGGGCTTTACATCCCTATAATCCACAACTCAAACTAAGTAAACAAGTGGGGGTACTGAGCACGTATCTGAGCCTCCCGTTCTCATGTTCTCTCTTTGAGGTTCTCGTGCTGCCAGCGAATGTGCACCAAAGTTATTGACTACCCATGAAGGACCCACTCATGTCGATCCTCAATCTCTACTGGAACCTTCGTAAACGTCGCCCCATCGTCGATGACCAGCTCACCATGGTCGATGACGTGGGATGATTCATGCATGTATCTCCTCATCTGGGAAATATCGAAGACGTCGTGCACCCGGTGAAACTGAGGGGGAAGTGCTAGGCGGTTAGTCACCTCACCAACTCTGCTGAGGACCTGAAAAGGTCCAATGAACCTCAAAGATAACTTTCTGTCTCATCCAAATCTTCATAAACCTCATCAGGGTGAGACCCGTAGAAAGATGTGGTTGCCATCCTCAAAATCTAGAGGTCTCCATCTCCTGTCGGCATAAGACTTCTTCCTGCTCTGTGAAAGTCTTCATCCACTCCTGGATGATCTGTACTTTCTCTGTGGTAGCCTGTACCATCTCTGGTCCCACGAGTGCTGACTCCCCTGGGTCAGTCCATCACAAATGTGATCTGCAAGGTCGGTTGTACAACACCTCAAAAGGTGCCATCCCAATGGTAGAGTGATAGCTGTGGTTGTATGTAAACTACACCAAGGTAAATTGATCCTATAAGCTGTGACCAAAGTTGAGGACGTAAGTATGTAGCATGTCCTCAAGGTTCTGAATGGTCCGCTCAGTCTGGCCATCCATCTGAGGATGGAAGGCGGTGCTCAAACGAAGTTGTATCATGGAAGCCTCCTGTAACCCCTTCCATAGCAGGGAAGTAAAACGTGTATCACGATCGGAGACAATCATCAAGGGTACTTCATGGAGCTGCACGATATCTTGCACATAGAGGTGTCCCAAGCTCTCTACTGAACCCTTCTCTCTGATCGATAGAAAGTGGGATGACTTGGTGAGTCAGTCGACGATCACCCAGATAGAATCATAACCTCTGGATGTACATGGATGTCCTGTCACTATGTCCATTGATATCTCATCCCACTTCCACTTTTGGACCTCTAAAGTCCAAACCAAGCCTACTGGTACCTGATGATCCCCCTTCACTTGCTGAAAAGTGAGGCACCAAGAAACAAACTCTACTACTGCTTTCTTAATTCCCGGCCACCAGTGATATCAACGGAGGTCCTGGTACATCTTCTCCACTCCTGGATGTACCGCTAGATGGGATGTGTGGAACTCCCTCAACACTTCCTCATGAAGTGACACTGGTGCCATGGTATGTCCTCTTAAGAGGATGATGTGCTCCCCATCTTCAGAAAATCCATCACGTGCCTGTACTGTGGATATCTGAGCACATCGAGTCTCGTAGTCAGCATCCCCATGCTAAGACTCCCTGACTCACTGAAGAAGTGAGGGAGTAATTGTAAGAGACTGAAGAAAATCTACTCTATCCCGATCCACAAAGGATATCTACAAAGTGGCCAACTACTCCATTACCTCACCTAGCAGCTGGATACCAGATCTTCTGCTGAGTGCATCTCCTATAATGTTCCCCTTCCCAGGAGTATAGACTATCTCAAAGTCATAGTCCTGGAGGAACTCAACTCAATGTCATTGTCTCAGGTTCAAGTCCTTATAAGAGAAGATATATTTGATACTATTGTGATCCGAGTAGACTGTAAAACGCTCACCCATCAAGTAATGTCGCCACATCTTCAAGGCGAAGACCATTGTTGTTAACTCCAGGTCATGGGTAGCATAGTTATACTCATTCTATCTCAGTTTTTGAGAACCATATGTGATCACTGCTCGCTCCTGCATCAAGACACATCCCATCCCGGTCCCTGATGTGCCGCATTAGACTATGTACCCTATGCCCTCCTCCAAAAGCCTCGATATGGGGGAACTAGTCAGTCTCTACCTTAGCTTCTGAAAACTCTGATGGAATCTCTCCGACCAAATGAAGGGTTTCCCCTTCTTCGTCAATGCTGATAGAGGTGCTGCAACTCTGGATAAATCTGGAACAAATCTCTAGTAGTATCTGGCCAAACCCAGGAAACTATGTACCTCTTTCACACCCCTGGGTGGCTCCCAAACAAGTACCCGCCTCAATCTTCACTGGATCCACTACAACTCCAGCCTCTAAGATGACGTGTCTTAGAAAGTGAATCTCTCGGATCCAGAACTGGAACTTCAAGAGCTTACCATAAAGTCGGTGCTCTTAGAGTGTGTCCATAACTATCTTCAATTGATAGGCATGATTCTCCTTGGTATCTGAGCATATCAGAATTTCATCAAGGAAGACCACCACAAAGTGATCAAGGTATGGCTAAAAGATCATGTTCATGAGTCCCATGAACACTGCTGGAGCGTTGGTCACATCGAATGGCATAACCAAGAACTTGTAATGGTCGTACCAACATATGAAAGCTATATTATACACATCCTCATCTCATACTCTGAGCTAGTGATAGCCTGATCTGAGGTCTATCTTCAAGAACCACTATGCTCCCTTCAGCTGATCAAAGAGGTCTTTAATCCTTGGGAGTGGGTAATTGTTCTTCAAGGTCACCTGGTTCAGGCGCCGATAGTCAAGACAAAGTCTCAAGCTCCCATAAGCCTTCTTGGTGAACAAAATCAGGGCTTCCCAATGAGAAACACTGGTCCGAATGAACCCTTTCCCCTGTAAGCCCTCCAATTGTACCTGCAACTCATGAAGCTCTGTAGGAGCCATCCGATACGCTAGTGTAGATATTGATGTCATCCTGAGGTACAATTCAATGTAAAAATCCACATATCTATGAGGAGATAGACCCATAACATCATCAGGGAAAACATCCACGTACTGGTCCACCACTACCGGATAACTTGGACTCTCCACATCAATCGCTCCAAGGGTAAGGCTAGCCAATTGATGAGTGATAGAATGAACTCTCCTCCGAGTAAGTCCATCTTGTGTTGTAAAGTCTCCCTTCTCACCGGTGAAGGTAAACCTAGTCCCATCAGTGTGGACACACCGTACTTTGTGCCTAATATAGTCTATCTGAGCATAGACTGTGGATAACTAGTCCATACCCAAGATAATGTCATAAGGCCTCGATGCCGCTAGCAGAAGATCACAGCCGAAGCTCTCACCTCCTAGACTAAGCTCACACTGCCGGTACCAGTGAATAATCATCGAATCCTCTCCTGTAGTAGTCTCTAGCCATAAAGATCGAACCAATGGCTCCATTGGAATCTCTGATCTCCAAATGAGGATAGTGGAAATAAAATAATTATTGGCACCTGTGTTTATAAGTATTGTAGCTAAGGTGGAGTAGACATAGATCGTACCTCGTATCATCTCCGGACGACCATGGTCATAGGCCTCAGCTACCTAGAGTTGAGTTCGTCTCTATCCACCTGATCCCTGTGGTTGGGGTGGACCACCTAGTGATGGTGGAAGTAACACCTCAAATTGTATCCCACCGTCAACTGCACGACTAGCTCCTATGCCACATCCGCCTGCTCCCTGCGTACCTCCTTGGTCGAACCTTTGTCTATGCTTAGGCGGTCCTTCGACTATCTGATGATCATTCGTATGGAGGGTCCAGAAATCACGAGTCATGTGACCCTGCCCGCCGCATATGAAACATTGCATGTTCCTCACATGACTGACTTTGTCTCCTGTGCCCCGCACAACTGACCCTAAATCATGCAGTCGTCCACTTGTAGGTTTGGTCCTCTTGGATCTCTGTGACATATATCTGCTTCCATCTACATAAGACTCCTCTACGTGATGTCTGGGGGTGGGTCTCACTACTGTTGATTGATCACCAAAAAAACTCTCCATAAAGAGGGCTCACTCTAACACCCCCACCTACGTCGGGATGTTGAGAGAAATAATTAAAGCCCTGATCTCCACTCTGAGTCCCTACTCGAAGGTACAAGTCCTAAAGAATGGGTCCCACACCATATCGGTGGAGTAGAGTGATAGGTCATTGAACATCACTGAGTACTGAGCTACAGTCATGCTACCCTACTGTAGATGAAGAAGCTCCTATATGCGCACTGCGTGAAGAGTCGCTGGGAAAAACTCTTCCTGAAGCACGCTCTCAAAGTCTGCCCAGAGAAGTGTCACCTCATCGTGAATCTGGAACATCAAGCTCCACTATCTTCCTGCTGCTTCTTGTATAAGACTAGCTGCAAGGATCACCATGAGATTAGTTGGTGTCCCTACCAGTCAGAAGACTCTCACCACGGCCTCCAGCCAATCCTCAGTCGCCTATGGGTCCGTCTCTCCCAGGAACCTGGGTGGCCTCTGGCGCAGGAACTTTTGTAATGCGCTCAAGCGGTGTGCACCCTCTACTGCTGAGGCTGGTGGCATCTGTGCCCCAACGGGTAATGGTATCACTAGTGCCTCTGCTGGAAGAGGGCCTTGCACCGAGGCCTCATCGCTCGGTGAGCTATCACTGTGTACTAGATCCGGAACCCTAGCTGGCTGTCTATGTAGAGTCATCCTGAAAAGAAACAGGTGTGTCACGGTCAATAAGTTATACCTAGTGAGCTGACTCAAAGAAATCACAAAGAAAAATCTTGAAACACACACACAATCAGTGTTTTCATGCACTGAGTCGGAAATAAGAAGTCAGGGTTCTGGTGTATAGATACATCGACCGCCTCACCAACAATGGATTCCCTAAAATATTAACCACACTCATTACACTAAACACTATTGCCGTTAAAAATATCATATTCCAATGTTCTATTGTAGAACTGACTCCTATGATACCAATTTGTCACGACCCGTCCCCCGGGGCCCGTGCCGTGACTACCCCAAGCCCTCCCTCCATAGGCCATGGGATGGCGACTAGCACTAAAATGTGTATTCCCTAAAACCGGGAAGGCATTGCCTTTATATCTTATAAACACACGTAACCAAGCATACAAAAACATACAAACACAAGTAAACTATATAGAAAAAATAGTGCTGAAAGTAAGAGGGCCCGGAATACAATCCCAACAGTAAAGGTACAAGTACAACTGAAATACAATACAACTGAAGAAGAGAAAGATAGCTATTGGGTCATCCTCTAAGGTTCCAACCTAAAGGGTAGGTACAGATCTCCTCCTTAGCTCTCCACATCTGCGTGGATCCTCTTCGTACCAACATGTTGTATGGTCCACCTCCAGGCACCGTCCAATCCTGGTACCCTCTTCCTTAGTCAGCGTTGTCTGTCGTCTGCACCAAACACAACAAGGTGTGGGCATAGCCTGTGCAGAGGTGAGTATAACAATACTCAGCAGGGACCCTGAGACCCTCAATGTCTCACAAAATCCACAAAGCATGAAAATCAACTGACAAACCTACTTAGGTATATGCCCATACATATACCTAAGTTATAAAGTATGCCCATCTCAATCATGAGGAAACAGAGAGTCCAACTCAAAAGACCAAGCTCAACTATTCCACAAATAAAGAAGTACCCCGAAGGTAATTACCACACAGGTACACCACACAGAATAATACCACCAAGTTATTACCACAAAGGGAAATTAACACACAGGTACGAACTCATCTTACACCGGGTATAAATTAGATATATTAGTAGATAAGAATAGATGTAACTACAAATTCATCTTACTCTATTAAGAGGCAGAACCATGAAGGATCCTAAATCATCATAAAACCCAAAGAGGATCATAGTACATCATCATACCCACAGAGAATCTTAGTACCTCATCAGACCCACACAGGATCCTAGTACATCGTCAGACCCACACAGGATCCTAGTACACCATCAGTACATCGTCAGACCCACACAGGATCCTAGTATACCATCAGTAAGTCGTCAGACCCACAGAGGATCCTAGTACACTATCAGTGTGTCTTCAGACCCACACAGGATCCTAGTACACCATCAGTACGTCGTCAGACTCACATAGGATCCTAGTACATCAACACAGCCAGTTACAGGGTTCCCACACTAAGCTATCTTGTCTCCGGGAGAGTCCAATCCTCAAGCTACTGGTCGATATACCAACTGCCATGAATTCCCATGAATAAGTATCTCAAAGTTCTGCCACATCATAGGGGTCTCAAAAAAATAGAAGGTGCTTCAATCGGATGCACAGTCAGTAATTTATTAGTCTTTTAGTCCCGAGGGCCTGGTTGGATTCGTGCTCAATCCAACCCGAACATACCCCAAATTTATCCAAATCTCTAGTGGGGTACACTAAAGGGACCATCTTTCTCCAAGGTTTCTGGATTTGTAGACAGTTCATCAAACAGATGTCTCGTGCCAAAGTTATGGCCAAAAGTGCGTATAGGGTCAAAACTGGTCCGGGTACGGTCGGACCAACCAAGCTCGACCCAGCCTGGGCTAACCCGGTCCGGTTTGGGTTGGCCCAGCTTGCCGGGTCCGTCCCGGCCCAGCCCATGATGGGCTTCCTGGCCCGCACTGGGTGGACCTTCCTGGCGGCTTGGCCTGGGCGGATCGCAGTGTGGGGTGGTTGCGGTGTGGCTGAGCGTCGTGGGGCGGTGGGGCGCCGCAGGGTAATGGGGCGCTGTAGGGCTCCTCGGAGCAAGGGGCACTGTGGGGCAGCGGGGCGGCGGGGCGCTGTGGGGAGGTGGGGCACTGCGGGGTGGGGGGTGTCGCAGGGCGCCGCGGCATCACGGGGTGTCGGGGCAGCCGCGGTTCGGCGGGGCGGCCGTGGGGCGCCAGAGTAGCCGTGGTTCGGCGGGGCATCCACGGGGCACCGCGGGGTGGCAGGACGTCGTGAATGGATGGATGGCCAGTCATCCTCTCCGCGTGGTGAGGTCATCCCCCGCGCCTTCATCGTGGCTGGCTCGGTTGTTGTCTTCCTCCATCAAAAATATTTCATCAAAAACTACAAGGGAATTGTGGAGAGGTCAGGCCATGTTTGTTTGGTCGGAAACCTCCGTGTTAGAGTGGTAGCAAGCGGTTCACAACTTTTGAATCATGAATAACATCAAGAACGGGTAAGAGAGGTATTTAAAACATCAAACCCTACCTTGTCGTTTGTTAGAGGAGGTCGTGTGGAAGAAGACGAAGTCATTGGAGATGGTGACATCAACGTTTATTACTTCCGCAAGTTGCCTCTGATCCGGGCTCAAGTGCCATCCTCGTTCTTCAATTCTGAAGTGCATTCTTCATTGGAGAATGAGTTTCTCCACCCATCTCCAAAGATCCTTCTTTTTCCAACACTTTCCCCCCAACCATCAAGTGAGGATCCAACATAAAATAAATTAATAACTTAACATTTAATTTATGTTGACACATATAATTAATTGGGGGATTTGAGAGGTTTCCCCTCCCCCATTATGAGGGGTTCGGGTGGTCCCCACCACCAAGATTTGAATTCAAAATGGGGGGTTTTAGTTAAGGTGGTCCCCACCTCCATAACATACATGTGGTTGGTTTCAACAAATAAAAATGTTAAACATTTATATTTTATTTTATTCTTACACAAAAAACACAAAAACTAACTTTCACCCTCGACTAGCTGTTGTTGAGGTGAATGTCTCCTTAAGAAAATACTGGCGCTGCAAGTTCAACGATGTCCTCAGATTTCAATTCTGAGCATCTGTTCAAAATTTACAAAAACCCGCTCTCATGTTTACTGAACGTACTCAAAAAAAGTTCAGAAATTCATTCCGGCACTCCGGGCCTCGGTATCACGCACCGTAAATTTTCACGAACTCGTAAAATTCCCATATAATTAAAAAAAATACGTGGAGTTTTCGGGTCTTTACAATATCATATAAAATTGATGGGTGGAATACCTCTATAAATTCATCATTGACATCACATACACTCCTGGGAAACAGAACGTTGTTTCTAACACCCTCGTTAGTAATTTTCCTTTCCATTCTATCTCGTAAGAAAAGAAGGAGTGGAACTTTAGGGGGATCTTAATTTAATTGTCTTTGGATGTGAAGGAGGATGATTTATGTATGGTTTTGGACGGTGTTCAGTTATCATCATCTTTACTTGAGTCTATTATGTAGGACCAGCAGTAGGATGACAAGATTAGTGGAATCCAAGAAACCTTATATGATGGGAAGACCATTTCTAGTTGGTGTCCACCTTCTAGTGGATTTATTCACTTCATTAATCAATTTTTCATCCCATCATCCATCAGGAACTCATTGTTACATTATTTACATAGTTATTCATGGGTTATTCTCCTTGGAACTTTGAAGATGTATTATGACATTAAATAGTGTTTCTATTTGCTGGGTACAAAGCGTGATATCACTGATTATGTGTCTTGTTGTTATACCTACCAATAAAAAAGGCAAATCAACTGAAGCCTTCTAGTCTACTCCAACCTATTTTTATGCTGGTTTGGAAATGGGATGAGGTTTCCATGGAAATCATAATTATATTTTTATAGACTCCCTAAGGAAATAATTCTATATGGGTGATAATTGATTAGTATATGAAATCACCTCATTTTATTCTGATTAGGGACACCACCAAGGTTGAAGAACTCAATAAGATACAAGTGTAAAAGATTGTGAGGTTTTATGGGGTCCCATATTCCATTGCCTCTGATAGGGATCCTAGGTTTACCTCATGGTTTTGTAAGATTCTAAAAGTGGTGATGGTGAATTATGTTAGATTGATTATAGCTTACTATCCATGGATGGATAGCCAGATGGAGCATGTTATACAATTATGAAGGATATGAACCATTTCTATGTCATGTATTTTGGTGAATCATATAATATTCATCTAGGATTAGTTAAGTTCATATATAATAATAGTCAATAGTTATAGAAAAAAATGGATCCCTTCGAAGATTTGTGTGGTCACTAGTGCAGTTCACCTCTTTATTGGTAAAATATGGGTGAGGTATCTCTTATGGGACTAAATCTTGTTTAAGATACATCATAAAGGATTCAAGAAATGCATCAATGGTTGGTTACATCTCATAGTTTAAAGAAATAATATGCATATCTTCAACTCTATCCTTTCGATTTTTTCATTGGTGTGTCAGTCTTCTTGAAATTTTATCCTTGGTTGGGTCACCGTCGTCTTGGGAAACAAAGGAAGTAGGCTCTAAGATATGTTAGAACATTTGAGGTCACTGATGTAGCACCCCAACCCCAGTATCCTAGAGCCAGAGTCTACTTAATTACATTAAAATAAGATATAAGGAATTATATTTTTAAGGACTAAATAGTTTAGTAGTCCTAGTAAACTAGATACATACTTGAAATTCACATTAAATTTTAAAACCTAAAATACACAACGTATTTTCCTTGAGAATGAAATTATTCCCCTTAGTGTATCCATGAATATCAATCAAAAAATACTTCCTGGTATCTTGGTTAAATAAAACATAAGAAAGGGGTGAGCTCAAATTCTTAGTAAGTGTAAGCATAAAACAGAAGCTATGAATAAATAAGTCATAATAAATAGGGAATGGTAAATAACAGAAACAAATTCTATTTAATTAATAACTTGATAATATTATGGAGGGAATAAAATATGATCAAATAATTCTATATAAATAATCACATTAACTCAAAACTTGACCATGGATACTCTAACTAATCAAATAATCACATGGAATCTCAATAACTAAATTCATAATGATGGAATGCATAATGCTATATATCTAAAACATATCATCAAGGGTTGTACCGAGAAATATAATACCATTGAGTCCTGGGCTAAGAAATCTAATATCATTGAGGCTTATTCCTATACATATATACAAATTGGTAAGGCATCGACCAAAATCGTATCTAGTTTGTCTCATGAGACCTATTGATGCATCAAGGGGCTATAGTAGGCCCCACCAATCACATATATGGTCCAATGCATTCCTCATACGAATGGGGTGGAACATAATTCACATAAACATTCAAATTTAAACTAGAATATTAAATGAAAATACTTACCTCAATCAATAAAAATAATCATAAACCATGCAGAGTAAAGTGAATGGTATCAATATAGTACATCTCTAGTCAAACTGATCATAAACCATCGAGAGAAATAATAAGTATGGTATTGTTGGAGTATATCCCAATTAAACCATAAGTAACATCAAATAGTTTCATTTTATATGGAATATTATTTTGAAATATCACTTTGAACATTTCTTGATAAAAATAACCTTTCTTTGAAAATCACCTTTTTATTTTAAAATGAGAAAATTCATAAAATATTATCTAAATCCTTTTCTTTAAAAGTCACTTTTAAAAACTAAGAATTTAAATAATTTTTGAAAAAACATTTTCTTTAAAAGTAACCTTATAAACATGTAAAGTAAGCTTCAAATAAATGACGTTCAGGATGGTAGGTACGTATAAGTTAAAAGAACATTCCGTTTGAACCGTATAGAGGTTAAAAAGGTGCTTCATTCAAAAAACTATAAGAACATTCATTTCAAAAAAAAATTAAAAATTCAAACATGGGTAATTTTTTTTTAATAAATCATTTGGATAATTTTAAAATATTTTTGAAAAAAATAGAAAATATTTTTATAGAATAAAAATTATTTTCGACCGAAGATATAAATAAATACAGATTTTGTTAAAAACATTTTCTTAATCATTTTAAGTAACAAACAGAGGGAAAATGGAAATATTACTTGAAAAATTTCATGAATAACCATATAATAATAAAATATATTTATTTTAAGATATAAATATAAAATAATTCCCATAAGGGATACTAAAATGAAAACAATCCGAAATAATGATGAGATTTTGAAATAAACCATTACCATTTTGGTAACTTTTGAATCATAAGACCTGTGAAATAAATATATTTAAATGAAAATTTAAATACCATGAAGATAAATGAATTCATTATATGACATAAAAAAATTATATTATATACACCACACAAGATAAACAAGTGATGAATATGGCATGTGTCTCATGGAAGTAAAAGTGAGACGAGAAACCCTTACCTTAAGTTTGGCTTGTCACATACATTCTTTATCTTCCTGAATAATAAAGTTAAGTTAATTATTTAATTTATTTGTAACCTTTTTAAATTTATTATTCCTTTTATTTCACTTATTTCCATGTTTTATATGATTACTTAATAAATGATGTTTACATGGAATGTTTCAATGATATTTGGATTATGTGTCAAAAATGACTTTGGTAGGTTGACTAGGGTCAAAGAGGTAATTATTAAATAATATACATAATAATAATCATGAAATAATTATAATATTTATACATTAATTATATTTTTCAAACTAATAATGAAAAGTGGTTATGAGAAATGAACTATATTACAATCATGGATACGGTAGGTTGTATGTATGCATGAGTAACATTTCCATTTTTCAATAATCATTATGGAAAGAAGTTGAGTAATATTTTATCTTTTTATAATGATAATAATATCACATATACCATATTATTTCCATAAATATAAATATATATATATATATATCATCCATGTGGTGTTTTTATGAAAAGTGATTCCCATCGCTTCGTGATGGCAATAGTCCACATGTACATGAATGATGTTATCATCTTTTAGTGAGTGAGAAGGTAAGAAATAAAATGATATATTTTATTTTTAAAATTATAAATATGTTATGAATACTATAATTATGTCATTTATATCACATATAATCATTAACTTTATCCTTATCTCTTTTTATGTAACGCGTTAGTGAAAGAAGAATCACATCACTCCATGGGGAGGTATTCTGCCATACATACGAGTGACATTATCGTATCCCCTATGGAATGGAAAGTAAAAAACGTTTTATATGATATAATGATTCCAGAGGTATAATTATTTTATAAATATCTTATATATACTTTATATCCATCATCATACCCAATTGTGAGAGGTAGTAATGGAAAAACAAATGACATCAGTTCGTGAGGTGATAGTCCACCATACAGACGAATGATGATTTTCTTAACACATTTTATGGAAGTGGGGGTGGTTTTAGGTCATTAACATAACATAAAAAAATTATATGAAATATACTAATATTATTATATCATCAGGTTTTAGTAATAATTGAATGAGGTGGAGGAAAATATAAAAAAATGCACGTTGAAGACCGTTACCTCTTCTTTGGGTATCCTCCTTAGGTTTGAACCAAAGTCTTCCTAGGTTGGATTTATACCCAAGATAAGGATTCTAGGATGATATTAGGTAATTTTTTAATTGATTCTTTTGTGTCTTTTCTGAACTAAGAGTGTTTTAAGGTGTAAATAAGAGAGGAGATAGGGTGGCCTTTTTAAGTAAGGTGAGCGGCACATATGTAATTTTTGAAAAGAAAAGGGTGTACCCTTGTTTTTTACATGAAATGAGGGTCAAATTATATTATTATTAAGTATTAGAAATTATTGGATATAAATTTGTCCAACCAATAGATTTTATAAAAGTTTATAGGTCATTTTAAGCCTTATATTTTTAGCTTAACTCCCTAGTAAATCCATTTTTATCTTAACTGTGGTAAATAATTTTTAATATTTTCACTATTTATTTTGGTAAAAATTAAGATAAAATTATTATATAATATAAATTATTATTATTCCAAAAATGGAATAAATTTTTCCGAATTCCATTCATATAAGTAGAAAATTTTAATTTAAAAATAATCCCATAGATGCTTAAAGAAAGCGGTTTTTTAAAAAGAAACTGATCAAAAGTTTACAAAGTTTTTATATCAAAATTCAATATTAAAATGATTAAAATTAACTAAATTATATTAATTTATATAAAATTTAACTATTTTTACTTTAAAACAAATTCAAAATATAATTTCATATAATAAATAATTTTGTTGAAAAGCTTTCAATTAAAATTCAGTATTTTTCACTATTCATCAAAAATGAAACTTTTTAGATAAATACCAAAAAAACCATAAGATAATTTTGATATAATGATTTCAAAAATAAATTTTATTTTTAAAAATAAATTTTCTAATAGTTAAAAATTAATTTTAAATTATGTGCGTAAAGCATTACTAAACTACTATAAAGAAAAATATCATTTTTTTAAAACATTTCATTTTCTTTCAAACGGTTCTAATTTTATCTATAATAAATAGATATCCTTTTTATTTATTTTATACATGCGTAACTCATATAGTTTTCATAATTTAGTTAGTACTATTCATACCCTCCAGTTTAACATCTCTATTTTAATGGTAATGTTTAAATAATAATATTTTAATAAAGTATCGTGTTTCATTCAAACTCAATGTTGCTTGCATTGAAAGATATCAAAGAGATTGAATTTATTTAAAAAATAAATATATTGTAAATTCTTAGGGTGTTATATTACCTTATACTCTTAATATTTCATGTTATACATTCTATTTAATGTGATATTCATATTTTAAAATCTTGGGGTATTAAATTCTAGCCCCCTTAAATAAATTGCATCCTTGAAATTTAATATAGATCTTTTTAATAAATGGTTTTCCATTTGAAAATACCTTTATTGGAAACCCACATTATAAAAAAATAGTTAATAAAACATACAATTAATAAGAGATAAATGTAAGTACAAAGGTCATATGGAATAACACATAAATATGTTTCGAAGTAAGAGAACATTGGTGTAAAGTGAAGATATAGACATGGAAGTATAGAATAAATAATTATAAAGGGTGATTGAGGTTATTGATCACAAAAAAGTGGATGATAAATGGAAATTTAAGGACCTCAAATCAATAAATCTGTGATGATTTAAAATACCATCAATTAATTATAAATGAAGGTATTAGGATAATAATTTGTTTCAATGTCATTTTCTTAGAGTTGAGGAATCACTTTAACATCTATACTGATAATTTATGAAAATATACTTACTTGATATATTTCTATTTCGTAGGAACAATTTCATCTTTTGGTTGTGCTTCAATCAATTTCCAATTCACAACTTACTCCAAGAAATGAATATCCAAAAAAATGAATTTTTTTATGCCTAAAGCACTAAAATACTCTTTTAATGTATCGTAATATCCATAATAGGATGATAAGTAATTACTTAGATCTCTAGTTATTATTATAACATAAAAAATTAGTACAAGTTATCCTATATGCATAAATATTTATATGGTGAAGTAGTACATTAATCTCTAAAACCCCTTCCAAAGTTCAACTTAAACCATTTCATAAATAGTAAACCTTATGAACCTTCCAAAATATTAAGATCCAAAACTTTATAAATAGGGTCACTGAATTTAAAAAATAAAATTATAATTAATCCCTCAAACAACATGGAGTAGTTATTAATCATTAAATACCAAACATGTGAATACCTTCATCATTTATTCTCTTAAAACATGGTAATGGCCTGAATTATCATAAAACCTTATTGAAAATATTAATTTTTTCTTTATTACTTAAATAAAAAACAGATTATTGAATATATTATTTTTTTAGAAAATTGAGCACTGAGGCTCTTTGATTAAATCAATACAAGATTAAAAGAGTTATAATGAAGTTACTTTACATTTATCCCTAAGTAAAAGTGACACCATGTTATCAAGAAAAGTGGAAGGGTAGAGAAATACATCAACATTGAACCCTTTATTTGAAATGCCATCATAAATATAGTTTTCTTCTAGAAAAGTGTGAGTGATGAAGTAGTTCATAGAAGAGAGTTTGTCCAAAAAAAATACCATTTATCTATCAACCTCTATGATAAGTGAATTTGAACCACTCTTATGTCTTTAACAAGAGTAGTGGAATCACATCCAAACCAGATACAACTCTAATATTTTTTATGATCATGATCAACCACCATGATAAGACCCATCATCTCGGATTATAGTGAAGTGGTATTTCTACAATGACCATACAAGCACTCCACCATATCCCCATTATGGTCTTTGAATATAGTGCTATAACCTGAGGGACTTGGTTTACCCCTAGATTCCCCATCTGTGTTTCACTTAATCCATCCAGCAAATGGGGGTGTCCAAAAAACTTCAAAGGTTCCATGAAGAGTAGGGAAATTACCAACAATATTTAGTCATTTGAGTACCATGAAGTCACCAACTGAGTTTCTTCATTTACCTATATGCATGTTTTAAGTAGACTATGCTACAGAAAGTATATTCTCCATCGCGATTCCATAATTAAAATATATCAGGTTGTGGATTTGTTTGTTCTTTCCTCGCCATATGGAGTGAACCAGCTCATCACATTCCACCCTAAAGAGGACTGTAAGTTGTAGTAAGAGATGAACCTCAATAATATAAACAAGGAAATTATGAAGGTAGTCAGTACTATCCAATTTACTTTTTCAATATTAATCATCTTTATATCCTAACATAATTATATCAACATAAATAACATATTAAGTGTTATATTTCCCTCAATCATATGTTTTCCATCATGTTAAGCTTTCCTATGAATCATTTTTCTTATTCATTAGTACCATTCAACATACACTTTCAAATCCTTAATATAAAATTATTGTAGTACAATACATATATGTTTCAATAATGAAATTAAAATAATTTTACAACATATTTATTGGAAACAAATACACAAGAACAATAATCATTCCAATTTCATCTGTATTAGTAGCATAATCTTGTCATTTACCCCTTAGCTTATTTTGAGGTATTTTACCTTGATGCTTTGGGAATTCATTTTCATAGTGACCCATATCCTTACGGTGGAAGCATCACACATTTTTAGATTCTTTCATTCTCTTATAATCATGAGCATTGTGTCTTTTTTTCTCCACACTTAAAGAAAACTCCTTTTCCATTTAATCATGTACCAAGGTGTTTCCTTCCAGAAGCATCACATGTTGTAAATTATTTCTTTCCCTTCTTCCCTTCATCTATTTTTTTTTCTATGTCAACCTATTATTTTCTTTCTTCCCTTATAAGCCATAAGACTTGGAGAATTCTTTCTCTATCTTGATAGCACATCATAGTATTTCCTCATATTATGAGAATGTTTGGGAGACTATTTCCCTTTAGAGGATTGGTTTAATCCCATCAAATAAATAGTCAATCTTACTATTTGGATTGTGTACATAGTCTAAAGAATGTCTTGTTAACCTTGTAAAGTTGGTTTATACTTAGAAAAATTTTCATTTTCTTTATATCTTAGACTCAAGAATAGTCTTTGCATATTTTCTCGTTTCTCGTGAGGAAAATATATTTTCAAGAATATTACATTGAAATAATTACACTCTATGATTTTTATTTTCTCCTCTTCCTTAGTGTTTTGAATCAATGACCACCATTGATCTGTGTCTCAAGAGATATGATAAACTTCCATGAAAACTTTATCCCCTTCACTACTTACCATAGTGATAAATATCTTCTCTATGTAACATATCCATTGCTTAGCTAAAAATGGATCTATAGTTCCATTGAATGATGGAGGTTACTAATGCATGAAGCGGTCTAAAATTGTTACACCACATGGTGTGTTAGTAGGTTTCTTCATATGGGAAAGTTTATTACTCATAACATGAGTCAGATATCCCAATATTCTTATAATTTGATTAGTTACAACTATAAATCCAGCTTTAACTTCATTATCTTTCCTAGGAAGTAAATACCTACATAGAGTACATGAATTGATAAAATTCCCATTCCTTCTATTAGGTTCTATTTCTTAACAATGTCATACACTAGATTATATCATAACATTATGAAACATAATGTATAATCCCAAAACTATTGAAACTCTTAAAATTTATGCATAGATAATCTCATAATAAAAAAAAGTTTCTTAGGGGTATATTTATTTTCAAATCCTTTATAATTATTTTTATATAAAATGTGAATTGTCCTAAGAAAATCCCCAGTTATTCAAACCAGTTGCATAGTAAGGCCAGTTTTCTTGCACCGGGTGATGATCATCTCATGCCCAATGCACCCTTTTTGGAGTTATTACCCCTAGGTACATTTGTAATCAAACCACATCTGCTTTTAGTATCCAGATAGGGATTTCTTTCTAGGAAAAACCATATTATATCTTCCTTACCAAAACAGTAATATGTTCTTCTACACTTACCCTCAAATTTTATCATATGGTTATGTTCCCAAATCTATGTTTTCCTAAATCTAGTTCCCATGGTTTCTACTAAACTTCCTCTAAAACCAACTATAACACCCCGACCCTAGTAGCCCAAAGTCAATGTCTACTTTATTACGTTTTCATAAGATATAAGGAATTTTATACCTAAGAAACAAATAGTTTAGTAGTCTTTGTAAATGAGATACATACCTGAAATTCACATTAAATTTTAAACCATAAAATACACAAAGTATTTCCTTTGATAAATTCATTATTCCCCTAAGAATATCTAAACATATCAATCACAAAACACTTCTGAGTATCTGGGGGGAATAAAACATAATAAAGGGTGAGCTTTGATTCTCTGTAAGGGTAAGCGTATAGAAAAATCTATGAATAAATAAGGAAAAATCAATATAAAAATGTAAATAACTGAAACACATGACATTTAATCAATAACTTGAGAATAATATGGAAGGAATCAAGGATGATCAAATAATTCCATATAAATAATAACATGATATTGAAACTTGACCATGGATATTATAACTAATCGAATAATCACATAGAATATCAATAACTGAATTCATAATGATGGAATGACTAATGGTGGACATCTAAAACATACCGTCGAGGCATGTACTTAGAAATTTAATATCATCAAAGCTTGTTCCAATACATCTAATATTGTTGAGGATTGTGCCAAGATATCTATATAAATGGATAAGGACTCTACCAAAACCATATATAGTTTGTCTCATGAAACCTATTGATGCATCAAGTGGCTATAGTGGGCTCCACCCATTACTTACAAGGTCCAATGCATACCTCATATGAAAGGGATGGAAGATAATTCATATAAATATTCATATTTAAACTAAAATTCAAAATGTAAATATTTTCACTAATAAATAAACATAATCATAAACTATCAAGGGTAAAGTTAATGGTATAAATATAGTACATCCTCAGTCAACCTTATAGATAAATAATAAGGATGGTATCATTAGAGTATATCCCCATTAAAGAATAAGTAACATAAAATAATTTCTTCTTAGATGCAAATTTATTTTTAAAGATCACTTGGAACATTTCTTGAGGAAAATAACCTTTCCTTGAAATCACCAATTTTATTTTAAAACTAGAAAATCCGTAAAATATTTTCAAAATAATTTTCCTTGAAAATAATTTTTAAAAACTAAAAAAATCCAAAATATTAGGAAAAAATACTTAAAAAATAAACTTGTAAAATTAAAAATGAATCTTAAAAGAAATGATGGTCATAATAGTGGGTAATTTTTTACATGTTGTATGAATTAAATTTACATTCCTTTTTTCAACGTAAATAGGTTAGAAAATAGATTTATTTAAAAAAAGACAAGAAGATTCTATTCAAACCGCTTTGTAAAAATTAAAACATGGGTAAAAATGTATTTTATAAATAAATTTTATAACTATAAAAAAATTAATATATTTTTAAAAAATATTTTTTTATAATAAAAATGATTTTTGACCAAGGATAGAAATAAATTTGGATTTTCTTTAAAACATTTTCTTAATCATTTTAAGTACCAAAGATAGAGAAAATGGTAGTATTACTTGAAAAATTTCATGAATAATTAAACTATAATAAAATAGGATTATTTTAAGAGATAAATATCAAGTAATTACCAAAATGGAGACTTAAATGAAAACAATATCGAATAATTATGAGATTGTGAAATAAACCCTTACCACATTAGAAAATTTTGAATCATAAGTCCAATGAAATAAATAACATTAAATGAAACTTTAAATACCATGAAGATAAATGAATTTATGATATAAAATACAAAATGGGAAGTATATACACCACACAAGATAAATAAGTGGTGAAAAAGGTGTATACCACACGGAAGTAAATGTGACATGAGAAACCTTAACCTTGAGTCTCATTCGTCATGTATGTTCTTTATCTTCGGGGATAATAAACTTATGTTAATTATTTAATTTCTTAACAAACTTTTTATTGTTTATTATTAATTTTATTTCAATTATTTATATGTTATATATCATTACTTAATCAATTAATTATATATTGGATATTTCAATAATATTTGGATTATGTGTCAGAAATGACTTTGGTAGGTTGACTATGGTCAAAGAGGTCATTATTTAAACATCTAAATAATAATAATCATTAAATAATTATCATATTTATACATAAGTTGAAGTTTTAAATATAATAATTAAATATTATTATGAAAAAATAACTATGTTATAATCATGGAGATGGTAGGTCATATGTACGCATGAGTAACATTTCCATTTTTTCAATGATCGTTATAGAAAGAAGTTAAATAATATTTTCTATTCAAAGAATGATAAAAATATCAAATGTACCATATTATATATATATATCTATATATATATATATATATATATATCTTCCATGTGGTGTGGTGATGAAAATAGAGTCGCATCACTTCATGAAGGAAGTAGTCCACACGTACATGAATGATATTATCTTATCTAAGTGAGTGAAAAGGTAAGAAATAAAATGATATATTATATTTTCATAATAATAAATATTTCATGAATATAATTATTATTTAATTTATATCACATATAATCATTAAATTTATCCTCATCTCCTTCCATGTAAATCTTTAGTGAAAGAAAATTCATATCGCTTCGCAAGGCGGTAGTATGATACATACAGGCGATGTTATCGTATCCATTACAAAATGGAAATCAAAAAGTTATATATGATATAATGAATACATATGTATAATTATGTTATGAATATCATATATATATATATATATATATTATATAAATCATCATACCCAATCATGAGAGGTGGTAATGGAAAAACTAATGACACTGGTTAGTGATACGATAGTCCGTCGTACACACGAATGATGATTTTGTAACCCATTTGATATAATTTGGGGTGGTTCTTGGTCATGAAATTAACATAATAAAATATAATTGTATTTAAGACAATTATTTTATTATATAAACATGGTTTAATAATAATTTAAGGAGGTGGATGAATAAATAAAATAAAAGTGCTTGTTGAATAATGTTACCTCTTCTTCAGGTATACTCCTTAGGTTTTCACCAAATCCTTACTAGGTTGGATTTATTCCTAAAATAAAGATCCTAGTATGATAGGAGGGAATTTGGGAAGTTATTTTTTTAGGTATTGTATCAATAAAAATTGTTTTAATTTGTTAATAATATAGGATAGGGGTGGCCTTTTATAAGTGAGGGGAGTGCCAAAATTCTAATTTTTTAAAAGAAAAAGATGTACCCATGTTTTTCATGTGAAAAAATGGTCAAAACGAAGTATTATCAATAATTATACATTATAGGGTAGAAATTTTTCTATAAAATATATTTTAGACAAGTTTTTATTCCATTTTATCCCTTATATTTTTAGTTTAACTCCTGGTAAATCCATTTTTACCTTCATCATAGTAAATAATTTTTACTATTTTCATTATTCATTTTGGTTAAAAAATACATTGACATAATTATATAATATAAATTATTATATTTCCAAATAAATAATCCATTTATCCAAATTACATCCACATAATTGAAATATTTTAATTTAAAATTAATCTTGTAGACGTGAAGAGAAAGTGGGTTTTTAAAGAGAAAACGTTCAAAAGTTTAAAAGTTTTTACATCAAAATTCAATATGAAAAAAATTACAATGAAAAAAATTATATTAATTGATATAAAATTTAACTAATTATACTTTAAGACTAATTTAAAATATAATTTAACATTATAAATAATTTAAATAAAAAAGTATTTTTCAATTAAAATTCAGTATTTTTTCACTATTTATCAAAAAATGAAACATTTTAGAAAAATCCCAAAAATTCACCCTAGGATAATTTTGATGTGATTATTTTAAAAATTAATTTTATTTTATAAAATAAATTTCTAAAATTGGTAAAAATTAATCATAAATTATGTGCTCAAAGCATGACTAAACCACCTTATAGAAAAATATCATTTTTTCATAAAATATTTCTTTTTCTTTAAAACGGTTCTAGTTTTATCTTTAATTAATATATATCCATTTTATTTATTTTATACATGTGTAAAAAATATTATTTTCATAATT
Organism: Viscum album; assembly: GCA_963277665.1. NCBI lineage: Eukaryota > Viridiplantae > Streptophyta > Magnoliopsida > Santalales > Viscaceae > Viscum > Viscum album. The sequence goes on along the minus strand of OY728131.1, from coordinate 1,782,789,428 downwards.
TAATTAGTATTATTCATACTCACCAATTTAACGATTATGTTATAATGGTAATGTTTAAATAATAATATTTTAATAAAGTAACATGTTTCGTTCAAACCTATTGTCGCGCGCATTGAAAGCTATAGAAGCGATTTAATTTATTTGAAAAATAAATATATTATATAGTCTCATGATGTTATATTACCTTATACACTTATTATTTCATGTCATAAATTCTATCTAATATGATATTCATATTTTAAAATCTCATGGTGTTATAACTGAGTGGCTAGTTAAGATGTTGTTTTGGGTCCAAGAAGTGTTAGAGGTGATCATAGGGTTTTATAAAGTAATTTAGTGGGAAATTGGCTAAAATATATGTTTTACACCATGAATTTTATATTCACATATTTAATTAGTAATAGTTCTAATCCATGAGTTTTTTTTTCAGGATGTGAAAATCATTCATGCCGTGAAACTATATTCCCGTCGTAAACTTGTATTTCAGGATTTTAAAATGAGGTGATTTGTTTTTCATCATACATGAAATCCTATAATATCACATAATGAATTTATAATTCACACCATGAAATGTTTTTATCCATCAAGTTTTATGTTTTTATCACATGAATCCTTACACATTTTCCATCCTCTGTCTCTTGTACCCTAGGTTTGCTCTAGGTGATTTTTGGTGAATCCAACTCTTCTGAGCTTCTCTATGTGGTGCTTAGATATCCATGTTAGTTGGTTGGACCTCTTTTATTAATTTAATTGTTCTATTTATGTTTTCTCCATTTATATTGGAATTGGTAGTAGTTTTGGGTTTCATTTCTAGGATATATTGATCATGTTATGATCCTTATCCAATCTCTTCTAGATCCCTTGTGTTTTTGTCTTCCGAGGGTCAGATCTCATTTTGGTTGGGGTATTAAACATGTTATTCTTGAGGTATTTTTTGATCAAACTTATCTATGAACCTATTTTTATTATTTATTTCAATTATAAGATGTTATAATCAATTCTAGGGCCTATGTTTATTTCTCTTGCATTCTTGTCCCTTTCCGGTGTGTGTAAACTTTGTTGTGGGTAGTTTGTGACCCATGCTTGATGTAGGTGGTTCATTCTCTATCCTATGTTCTATGAACCATGAATTATATTGATTTATTATATAGTTTTATAAATTAATTGGAATTATTTTTCAATTGACTGATTTGTGTGTGGAAATGGTTTTTGAGAAAAGATTTTTCCCCTTATTTTGGTAAAAGAAAGGTGTTTTTCAAATAATTTTTAAATGGATTGTTAAATTGGTTTTCAAATAATGTTTTTGATGAATAAATGGTTGTTTTTAACTTTTTTTGAAATATAAAATACCTTTGAAATTGATTTTATATATGTCAAACATGGGAGCCTTGGTTGCTTAGGTGGAAGGTGTAGTTCCAGGCCTCGACCATTTGCATGGTATAGGGTATCACTTTATGGGGTTCTAATCCATTACTATATTATGGATAAATTTGATCTAGGAACTTGATTAACATTATAGGGGGTTTACTTTATTAGATTTTCCACTATTCCCAAGGCTTTGATGTATGGGCTCTAGGGACTTCAGTGTGCACTAGTCATTACTGTTGATTGAGGTACGAGTGACCTAGCTAGCCTAACCTTATGTTATCATTGGTGTGTTTTCCTTTATGAATTGTACTTGTAATGATTTTTTATATGAGATGATACATGATTTTTAAAATTTAAATGGATTATTTAAATTATACTTTGAAACTGTTTTAGCTGGTTTTGTAAAAGATTTGTAAAAGGAGAAATGTTTACCATGATTTTGATATAAAACTGTTTAAATGCTTATCATGCCTTATTTTCTTTTGATTTTAGAATATTGGGATTATTGTACAGATAATTGATATGGAAAACATGGGTGGTATCCTACTGATCCTATTTATATAACACCTTGAACACTCCTTTAGGGGTGTGTAGACCTTGTTTTATCTAATGTGGGAAATGGGAAGATGTTGTTGTGAGGTAGTGATATTTTTTATCAATTGGTTATAGGTATATAGTGGTGATATGGTGAGGGGTTACCAATATATCACATGATTTAATAGTTTTTATCTTGGGTGTTCTTTCTTTTGGTTATTTATGAGGAGGTGTACCATGATTTTATCTTTCTACCTTGGGTTTTATCACTACTATTGTCTCTCTTTTCTAATGGAATATTTATTTTATTTTTTTATTTTTATATATATTCCATGTATCTTCTTTAGGGTTAGGAGAAATCATTCCCTCTAGTTGTTGTTCAATTCCCAAGTGTTATTCTCTATACCATGGGGATTGAGAACACCCTTCAGGTATTGTAATGGTCTAGTTCAGAGCCTAAATGGATGGGTTTTCTAGGATGAGTCATGGAATTTTCTATGATGAGGATTGAAAGAGATACAATACTTATGGATTTGCAGAGGATAGACCTTTAAATCATAAGTTAATGGGAGAAAACTATCTTAATCATTAGTGTTCAACCATCCATTCATGTGAAGATTAAGGAGGAACATAAGTAATATGTGGAGCTGAAAATGATTGTAATAATTGTTCAAAAATTTAACCTTGATCATTATAGAATGATAACATTCAGTAATTATATATGTGTCCCTTCAATACTAAAATTGAAGGATCTATTGGAAGAATCACATAGATATTTATTTCGTATTAATCTTAAACGTACAATCATTTTTGAGATCTCAAAGATAATTTTTAAAGGGACAATATGAAGAGGGTTATTGTGTAGTATTTATCATGATGCTTGGTATATTATAAATTTAATGGTAAATTTTTGAAATTTAAGGGGGTGATGAATGTATTACCCAAACCTATTTAGAAATGTGAAAAAATCACCATGGATTTCATCATAGGACTCCCCAAGATATCTAAAATCCATAATTCCATTTATTTTATAGTTTATCACCTTATTAATTCAATATTTTTAATTTCTATCAAGGAATATTTATTTCTTAGAAAACTTTCCCGAATATACATTAGGGAAGTGGTAAGTTTTCATGGAGTGTCACTCTCAATCGTATCTAATCGAGATCCAAAGTTTACCTCAAAGTTATGGTGAATTTTTTAGAAAGACTTGAATATAAATATAAGCTTTATCAGTATAAATCATCCTTAGATATATTTTCAATATTATAGGACTATTCAAACCCTAGAATATATATTGAGAGCTTACTCTATAGATGTCATGAACAGACACGGGTAACCCTTAAAAACTGAGTACCCAAATCTGGCCTAATAAGGATCGAAGGGCATTACTGATCCTAGTGGATTGGTGACTATCAGTGGGGAATCATAAATGACCATTGGGAATGATTTTTAATTAAATAAATAATAAACAAATTTAATCAGTGTAAAAAGTGTTAGTATACACAAAAAGAAACCACAGGGGTTTAAATTATAATGGGAATAATAAATAAAATTGCAAATAGAAATAAGACAAAACTAGGAAACACTTGAAAGACCACCATCACAACTCCATGTGAAATTATGTCACTACCAAGATCACATTCAAAGATAAAGAAATAACCCATTGATATATTATGGAAGTTTTATTTTACCTACATCAGAATAAATGAAGGCTGCATACACTTAAGGGTGTGTGGAGGGTGTAAGTTAATACCCATTAGAGTCCCACAAAGTAATTCATATATAAATTCTTCTACTAAATAATTAATTTATTCCCCATTTAAATAAAATAAGAAATGATTAAATAAAATTAGACATGGATTTACAACATGCTTCAAAAATGGTTTTCTTTAATGAATAAAGTCAACTAAAAAAACTTTTAATGATAATAATCATTTCTTGAGGATTTTGGGTGTAAAATATTACTGATGTAAGGGCTCAGATCCACATAGATTGACCCTTTGCGTGATTCTGAAGACCGAGGTGCTCAGAGGAGGCTCAGAGTAAGTATGGAAGAGTTCAGTAGCCAAAGTCTAGAAATAAGGATATTTCACATCCTGTAAACTTTTACATGATGTGAAAGTGGGTTTCATGACCTATTCTGATCAGATCACGACATGTAATAAATCAGGGTTTAAAAATAAAAATTCAATGTTTATTTCAGTGTAAAACACACCCTAAAGATTACACAACATGAAATGGGATTACAAGCCCTGTAAATCCCCAATGTTGTATATCTTTAAATGATGTGGTGTCGTGGGTTCCTCAAAACTTATGGCCTACATCACCTACCTCTTTTTCTAGGTGACCCGTCAACCCCTCTTTAATGTTTTATGGATTCCTTTGTTAATGATCGATCTAAAACTTCCCTCCTTCAATCTTTCTTTGATCCAAGGTATGATCTACCTTTGTTCTTGTGGTTTCTTCAATCTGCTCCTCCCTGTTCATATTTTCCATGTAATGGAGCTTGATCCCCATGTTTCTAATGGAGTTTTTTTGGTTGTTTGTTGGTGCAGTTGTGGCATGGCATCCTTGGGTGGATGCAGTTCTTACAGGAGAGGTGATCGGGATCTACAACATTAATCTGTTCTCATGAAAATAATGTTGAAAAAAGTTTGAGTTAGGGGATTAATTTCTTCTCTTTGATTATGTTTGATCATAAATTAACCATTATTTAGCCCCTTATAAGCCGATGAATTAACCTAATAATTACTTTAAATGGATTAAAGAATTGGTATTGATTTCATGGTGATGTTGTCATTTTGTGTCGTGATAATGGTTTGCCTCAAATTTCTTTACATAGTGTGATATTTATATTGTTCTTATTATTCTTGGATTAACATGTGGAATTGTTAAAGAATGTAAATCCAGAATTAATTGATAACTTATTGGATAAAATAATTAAAGAGGCATGTTTAATGAATTTGGTTTGTTGTAATATTAATTATGCAAGCATGTTTAAATGATTTAAACTTCCATGTGTTAATATAATTTAATAAATATGTGAAGCGTGTTAATTATTGTTGATAAAATAATTAAAGGCATGTTAAATTGATTGTTTAATTAAGTTGTGATAGCTTGTGCTACCTTGCTGCTTAGTTTTACCATAGTTGGAACCTGGAAATAATGAATTGGTTAATTCAATATGTAATAAGAATTTATTATGTGATAAAAGATAATGAATTTGTAGGGCTTGAGTTTCCAGCTTGCTTGTAAAGGTTGAGTGCCTTATGATTTGGAATTTTGATGTCTCGTTATGTGTGAAGGTTGAATTCCATTATTTAGGTCTAAGATCCCAATTGTTATGTTTATTTCCTGAATATTTTTATGTTCTCTAGATATGAGCCTTATTATATGGGGCGAGGAGGCCTGGATGTGACATGGTCCTGGGATGGCTGAGCCTGGAGTGCTATTGTGGTATGTGGGGTAGGGATTCCTAGATGTTGTGGTAGAATTTGATGCTTGTGGTGGTGGGATGCATTAGTATATGAATGTGGGTGTCAGGGAGGACACCATAGATGATGTAATGGGTAGAATCTAGGTTTTACCATTGATATAAAAGTTTTATTCTTGTTTGAACCTGTTGTTTGGAAAATGGTGAGGTTGTTTGTTTTTTTTCTTTTCTTTCCCCATTGCTTGTGATAGATCGATGTGCTTAGTTGTATACCGTGTTTGGTAGTTTAGGATTTTTTCCTAGAATACCTGGTAATATGGAAAGTGATAATGTTAATAAATGAATAAATGTTTAACCCATGGGGTTGGATCTTGCTAGGATACAATGTTGGGGTTATAATTTTGAGAATATGTGGACTCCGTTTTCTTATACCTAGAGGGAATAGAACTTTTTTGTGATGATAATGTAATGTAATGTGGAAAATGTTAATGATTAATTAATTATTAACAAATTAATTAACATAAAGTGCAACTGATGAAAAGGAATAAATTAATTTAATGTATCTCTTTAAATGGTTGTGTGCTTATAGGATATCTTATCTTAGTAGTGGTAGTTGGGAGTTCGAGAGACATTAGATGAGGTTGAATACGGTACTAGTTTATGCCTATAGTGTGGTTTTGAGCTATATTATATCATGTATGTTTTGTGTTTCCATATTCTACTCCACCCTATTGGTTAGGTAAACTGACTCCCCATGGATTCCGGGCCCTGGAGGGGTGTTTTCCCCAAAACCCCAGTAGGAGGATAGATGGATGACTACCCCCTTTGTCCATGCTCTCTTCCCTTGGTAATTACTTGTGCTGGTATGAACAACAGTTATTTTTCCCCATATATGAGTGTAGAGGGGTGTAATGGATTGTTGATATTTCACACATATTTATTTTGGATATAGTTTCCTAAGAACTATTGTAGGTATAACGTGTATAGGCTATGATGGCTTGAGGATCCTTACTCGGTGTATGGGGTGTGATAGCTTGAGGTATAATACTTGATGTATGATACATGTTATAAGAGCTATGGTGGCTCCCAAAAATAACCTAGTTAGTTTTGGTTACATGGGCATGGTGGTGTGTTGCATGAGGTGCATGTTGTGATGCTTTGCCTAGGTGTCTATGGGCTAGCCTTTTTGGAGAGAGATGTTCAGGATGTGTGAAATTGGGGAAGAGCAGAAAGCCATTGGGGAAGTGGTAGTGGGGTACCCTTGATATTCATTATTATATTATATGCTCTTGTATGCGATACGTTTTGAGAGTATCCATGGTGATGATGGGAAGTTAGTATATCTATTTTGGTGATTATTTTGTTTCACTTGTTATTCACTGTGCTTTAGCATGCTTTATTTATTTTTTGTACGAGAGGCTCTGGGGAGGATCCTACTAAGTATATATTATACTCACCCTATATATCTATAAATATTTTCTTTTAGGTCAGTGGGATCAGGTTGGAGACCAGTTTTTTTACTACTAGCTTGTGGTTTGTAGGATCTATTTGGGATTCATGATCATCGTCACCTTACCTTTTCTATTGGTACTTTCAGTTTTCCTTTCAGTTGTAGTAGTTATTTCATGTTATTACAAATGTGCACTTGGGTTTTCTTTTATATTTGAGTCTAAGAAGGATTTGGTTGGTGTCTATCTTATCAATATTTTATTGTGTTCTCTTAGATGGTAATTTCTCCAATCTTCATGTTTACTATACCCTCGGTGATAGTCTCAAACTCGAGGACTACTAGTGGTGGGACTCAGGTGTCACTATCTCTCTTCTCCCATTGCCTGCTTAGGAGGGGTGAACCTTGTGGGGATGGGGTCATGATAGAGTGGTATAAGAGTTCTGGTTGAGGGATGGAATGACATTTGGAGTTAGAAATAGGTGATGTTGTGTGGGATGGTAGGTAAATAGTGTCATCTAAGTTTAGAAAGTGTTGTAAACACGAGATACCATCTTAGACACGGGTATTTAGGGATCCTTGTGATTTGATGCATGAACCTTTAAGCTTACAGTGGCTACTAAAAGAGGTGATGCTGGTTTTAGGGTAGAGACCTGGGAAATGATCATGCATCATTCTTATTTTCACCTTCGTTTGAATGGGTAGACCTTGGGATAGGTTAAACTAAAATTAATAAAAGTAATTAATTAATGATATGGTCTTCTATATTCTAGGTTTAGGATCTCTAACAAATTTTTCTTTTGGAGGCATGGATTTAGGTCGACATCCTCATTAGGTTCACATAAAAGATGTTTATTATGTTGTGTCAATAGATTTTCTAAGAGTAGAGATTGATGACGATGACACTTAAAGGAGGATACTCTGAGAGTTTCAATGCCAGATTCTATAGAAGTATGAGGGATCCATTTCAGATGCAGTCATGGAAGACTGGTTGGAGGAGGTAGAGATATAATTAAGTTTAATCCTTGCTCAGAAGGATCACTGGTTATTTTTTGTTGTAATTATGTTATGTGGGGACATGAGGTAGTGGTCGTTCTTATTCCTTGGAGATCGTGAGGAGTCAGCAGTATCACGAGAGGAGTTCCAAGACCAATTCAGACTCGAGTTTCTATCTTTGACTGAAAAGGTGGCTAGTCACTAGGAGTTGCTTACCCTTTGGCAGGGGAGCTCTAGTGTGTGAGAGTTTGAGATCCATTTTAGGAACATTCTACGATATTCTTCGAAACTATTTCCATATAAGGAGGACATGGGAGGCATTACAAGGAATATTTGCATCCATAGATCCAGCACCAGGTCACCTCATTTATGTTGAAGACATATCTCGAGGTACTGGAAAGAGTATAGGTCATCAAGAGGACATTATCCAGAACTAGATCATTATGATAGGGGATTCATCATGATTCCTCACAAAGAAAAGTTGTGTTCTGAGGATCCCAGTTGTCAGCACAGAAGAGCTTCCAATTAGACAGGGGTAGGTCCCATCCCTAAATGTCTTGTTTCTCTAGGGGAAGAGGCACTCCGGACTATTCCATGGGAACAAATGCATGTTTTTACTATAGAGGAAGAGGTCATCAGTAGAAAGAGTGCCCAAAATTTTTGATCAGTCAGTGTGTTTCAATTGTTCTACTTCAGGATCCTCTGCTAAGATAGTTCCAGCTGAGGCAGCAGCAGTAGGTTTCTCCAGTTTGGGATCATAAGATAGTATATGGGGTTAGTAGAAGGAATCCCAAGGATTCTCCCTTTCCTCTTAGAGTAGATCATAGCTATAGAGGTGGTCGTAAACATGGTTATAGAGGCCACAGAGTAAGTTGTGGTCAAACTTATGCTTTAGCGTTTCCAGCGCTGGGTGAGCTAGAAATCGTTCAAGGTACCATTTTCTTTTTATTCTACTTGGGTGAATTACTAGTTTTACTTAGGAGAAACATACTCCATATCACCTGACCCTGTCCATGCTTTGGGAGTTGAGGTAGAGAGGCTTCTAGTGCCCTTAGAGTTGATTACACCAGTTGGAGGTTGAGTTGAGTTGTTTGATGTATGTAAATATTGTGAGCTAGTGATGGGGTAGCACCAATCTTGGGGATATTTACTATGTTTAAGGATACAACCATATGACATAATACTTAGCATGGATTGGTTGTATTTGGGTCAGGATATTGTTGATTTCTTTTGGAGTCATATTGTGTTCTTCGATGCATATGGAGAGCCAGCAGTGTTTGTTGGAGAGCAAGAACCTCAAATGGGTCTGAGGTTTATTTTGTACTTATCATCCTTGATGGATGAGATAATTTTGATTTTATCAAAGGTTTAGTAGTCAACATTTTCTAGGGTTGTAGAAGAATACCTTGATGTATTTACAAAGGAGGTTGTGATGTTACCCCCTCAATGATAGATCGAGTTCGGGATAAAATTACATCCAGGCATGTATCCTATCTCAAATGTCTCTGTATAAGATTGAGGATTCATAGTTTTGATAGATTCATAATATCTCAATTTTCTATTGTAGGGTGGTTTTGTTCGGCCGAGTGTGCCACCATGGGATGCACCAGTTTTGTTTGTAAATAAGGTTAATGGATTTTTTTTGTTGTGTATCTATTATCATCACTTGAACTAAGTGAAAGTGAGGAATCACTATCCTTGTCCATGGATTGATGATTTATTTGATCAAATAAAGGGTTCAACTTGGTTATTGAATATCAATTTGTGGTCATTATATCATCAGATGCGTGTGAAGAATGAGGATATCTCAAACACTACATGTTTTTTGTCATCATGGGAATTACGAGTTTGGTATGATATCATTTGGTGTGACGAATACTCTAGCTTTGTTTATAGTGTTAATGAATTTTGTGTTCTGAGAGTTCTTAGATAATTTCATGGTGGTTTTCATCAACAAAATATTTGTGTAATCCATATCTGAGGAGGATCATGTAGAGAATATTCATGTTGTTTTGGGAGTTCTTCGTTATGAACAGTTGTTTGGGAAGTTTCTGAGGTGTGATTTTTGGTCTTATGAAGTTCATTTCGTGGGGCATGTTGTATACTAATATGGAGCAGTTATGGATCTATCTAAGATAGAAAATTTTGTGTCTTAGGAATCCCCCAAGATTGTGGAATAGGTGAGAAGTTTCCTTGGTCTTATAGGATATTATAGGAGGTTCATAGATGATTTCTATTTGTGAATTCTATGAAAGCATTGACCAAAAAGGATCAAAATTTCTTTTGGATTGATCTGTGTCAGAAATATTTTTGAGTATCTAAAGGAGAATTTTTTCAGTGATCCAGTTCTTTGTCTACCAATTTATGGAGTTTAGTTTGAGATTTTATGTGATGCTTTATGTCTTGGGTTGGGTTGTATTATGATGCAGCAGAGATCGGTCGTTTCTTATGGGTATCAACAGTTACATCCCCATGAGTGTAATTATTCCACCCATGATCTTGAGTTCGAAAAAGTTTTGTTTTCCCTAAATTTGTGGAGACATTACCTCATAAAAGATCATTTTTTGGTCTTCTTTGATCATAAGATCCTAAGGTATTTTTTCTCCCAACATGACTTGAACTGTTTTCAGCGTCAGTGGATGGAGTTCTTATAAGATTTCAACTTCTATATTTCAAATACACCTATAAAGGGGAATGTTGTAGCTAATGTGTTGAGAATAAAGTCATGTAGTGATGTGGTGCGTGAATCAGGTGATTCATGTAGAGTGATGGAAGAACTTTTAGTATTGCATCAATATATAGGAGAATTCGGGGGGCATAGGTTGTCTATTTCAGAAGATGGTGCAGTAATCTTAGGTGAAACAGGTGGAGGAATATTAGTTGGGGGATATTGAGTTATAGGTTTAGAGAGACTGAGTTGTTTTTGGAGATTCCCCTGATAGTTGGTCTGAATATGAACAACACCAAGTGTTGTTTCAATAAAGGCTTTTTGTTCCTTTGGAAATGTGTGAAATGATTCTTAGATAGTTCAATAGTTCGCCTTTGGTGGTACATCCTAGTGTGAAAAATATGTACCGAGCTTTGAGAGGTCACTTTTGGTGTCCTAGGTTTAAGCATGCAGTTGTAGGATTCATGTCTTGATGTTTGGTTTTCCATAAGGTGAAGTTCAAGCACCATGTTCCCAGTGGTTTGCTCCTACCATTAGATGTTTCATAGTGGAAGTGGGAGGACATCTTGATGGAATTTTTTATCAGTTTACTTTGATCTTAGGGAGGCTATGAAGCTATATTAATGGTAGTAGATCATTTCTTGAAATTATCCCACTTTATAGAGATCAAGGAGTCAATCTCAATGGAGGTTCTTTTGAGACAGTATCTAGAGAAGGTTGTGTGACTTCACGGGGTCCTAAGGATAATCATTTATGATTGAGATCCTAGTTTTAACTCTAGGGTATTTAGAGGTATTCGACATACTTTTAGTTCTAAATTATGCCTTAACACTGCTTTTCTTCTGTAGAGGGATGGCCAAATAGAGGAGACCATCCAAACTCTAGACACATGTCATGCTCTTGTGTCCTGTATTTTGGAGGTTCATGGATGAGGTACTTACCCATGGTAGAGTTATATTACAATAATATTTTTCACTCCACTATCGATATGGATCCATTTGAAGCCTTTTATGGTTGAAATTTCCATTCTCTATTGTGCTAGACTAGGGTCAGAGAGTCTACAATTCTCAGGCTAGAAGTGGTATAGAATACGATAGATATGTTTCAGGTGATTCTTGAGAGGATGAAAGCAGCATAAGATCATCATAAATCATATCTCGATCATAGGATGAGACCTCTAGAGTTTGATGTTGGGGATAATTAGTTCTTAAAGGTGACTCCCCATTATGGGTAGTGAATGTTTGGTCATGGGAGTAAGATTTCTCTCTATTTTATTGGGCCTTTCGAGGTGTTATATCATGTTATATCAATGGCATATCAGATATAACTTCCCCCACAAATGAGTTGGATACATGATATTTTTCATGTGTCGAAGCTCTATCATTATCTTGATGATGACTCTTATGTGATCGATTGGGGAGAGATGGATGTTGACGATGATGCAACCTTAGAGGAGTAGACTATAGATATCCAGGAATTCTAATAGAATATGTTACATGGGCCTTCTATCATCTTGGCTTGTGTCTTGTGGTGGCACAGTTGTATGGAGGAGAGTACCTAGGAACACGAGTCGCAGTTACATGATTAGTAACCTGAGATATTTGATTTTTAGATCTTATCTTGTAATGTTGTTCATTTTGTGGTTGTGGACCTTTTCTTGTTTTAAGATGTCTTTCTCTTATTTTGATGGGTATCTCCTTGAGGAGAGTGTTAGGAAATGGTTGTGGTTGTTTCATGGTTTTGCGCTATTTCTTTGATGAGGTTGTTGAGCTCCTGTGGTGGTGAGTGCCTTCAGAGGTATCTCAAGGGGTGGTTGTTTGGTCATCCCCTTTCTTTTTCTTCTCTAGGTTGGTTTTGTATTCTCAAGGAAAAAAATGTTTTGAGAGGTATCTAATGTAATGTCATGGATCCACATGGATTGACCCTTTATGAATTTTCAAAGACCGAGGTGCTAAGAGGAGTCTTGGAGGAAGTTTAAAGGAGTTTAGCTACTAAAATATATAATCAAGGAGATTTCATGTCATATAAACTTTTACACAACATGAAAGTGGGTTTCATAGATTCTGATGATCAGATCATCATTTGTAATAAATCAGGGTTTAAAAATGAAAAGGTGGTGCATTTTTAGGAATAAACCTTACCCCTATAATTACACAATTTGAAATGAGATTATACATCATGAAAAGACTCAATGTTGTATATATTTAAATGATGCAGTGTCATGGGTTTCTCAAAACCTCTAGACTCTAGTGCCTCCCTCTCATTCTAAGCGACCCGGCATCCCCCTCTTCGACTTTTTGGGGATTCTTTTGTCAAGGATTGATCTATAGATTTCCTCCTTTGATTTGTCTTCAATATAAAGTATTATATACCTTCATTCATGTGGTTTATTTGATATTATTCCTCATTTTCCTCTTTTCCATGTGATTGTTCTTGATCTCCATGTTTCTAATTGAATTTTTTTGGTTGTTTGTTGGCGCAGTTGTGGTGCAGAATCCTCGAGTTGATGTAGTTATTGCGGGAGAAGCAATCAGGATCTGCATCATTGGTCCATTATCATGCAAATAATGTTGACACCCTTTTGAGGTAGGGGATTTTCTTCTTCTATTTAATTATGTGTGATCATAAATTGAGCATGATTTATCCCCTTGTATGCCACTAAAGTTATCCGAATAATTACTTGAACTAGATTAAAGAACTATATCGATCACATGGAGATGTTTCTATTTTGTACCATGACAACAACTTGCCTCTTGTTTTACTAGATAGTGTGATATCTATACAATGATTGTTATTCTTTTATTAGAATGTAGAATTGGTAAAGAACATATATATGAAATTAATTGATAATTAATTGGATAAAAGACTTAAATATGAATGTTTAATGAATCTGGTGTGTTGTAATATTAATGTTGTAAGAATGTTTAAATTATTTTACCTTCCATGTGTTAATATAATTGAATAAATATGTGAATAATGTAGATTATTTTTGATAAAATAATTAAAGGCATGTTAAATTAATTATTTAATTAATTTGTAACATCTTGTTCTAGCTTGATGTTTATGTTTACCACTATTAGAACTTATAAATAATGAATCAGTTGATTCAAAATGGAATAATAATTGGTTTTGTGATAAAAGATAATGCCTTTATAGGGTTTTAGTTTCCCACTTTCTTGTAAAGGCCAAGTGCGTTATTCTTTGGAGCTGTGAGGGCTCGTTGTGTGTGAAGGCTGAATGCCTTGATTTAGGGCCAATATCCCAATTGCTATGTTTATTTCTTGCTACTTGTTATGTTATTTGGATACGATCAGTGTGATATGGGGTGAGGATACCTAGATGTGACATGAACCTAGGATGTTTGAGCCTAGAGGGATGTTGTGATATATGGGGTAGGGAGGCCCAGATATTGTGTTAGAAGTTGATTCCTATGGTGGCAGGATGCATTGGGATATACATGTGGGTGTTAAGGAGGACATCGAAGATGATGTAATGGGTTGAATCCATGTTTACCCATTGATATGAAAGTTGGATTCTTGTTTAAATCTATTGTTTGGTTAATGACCAGGTTGTTTGTTTATCTACCTTCCTTTACCCACTGGTTGAGGTATATGGATGTTCTTGGTTGTATACCTTCTTTGGTAGCCTAGGATATTTTCCTATAATACATAGAAATATGGAAAGTGATAATGTTAACAAATGAATAAACGTTTAACCCATGGGGTTGGATCTTGTTGGGATGCAATTCAGAGGTTATAATTATGAGAAGTCCTGGACTCGGTTTTCTTATGCCTAAAGAGCATGGAACTTTGTTTTGATGGTAATGTAATGTAATGTGGAAAATTTTAATGTTTAGTTAATGGTTAATGAATTAACTAAGGTAAATTAAAACTGATTAAAAGGAATAAAGTAATTTAATATGGATCTTTAAATGGTTGTGTGGTTATAAGATATCTGGTCTTAGTAGTGGAAGTTGGGAGTCTGATAGATGTTAGTTGTAGTTGATTTTGAGACTAGGTTATTCCCATAGTGTGGTTCTGATATATATTATATCATGTACATTTTGTTTTTTCATACGCTACTCTACCCTGTCGGTTATGGAAACTGACACCCAGAGGATTCTAATCCTAGGGGTTGTTTTCCCTAACATCCTGGTGGGAGGATAGATGGATGGATACCCACTTTGGACCCACTCTCTTCTCTTGGTAGTTACTTATTCTAGTATACACGATGCTTAGTTTTTCCCATATATATGTTTAGATGGATATAATTTATTGTGTTTATTTCACACACATGTATTCTGGATATAGTTTCCAATAGACCATTACAGGTATAATGTGTATAGGCGGTGATGGCTGGAGGATCCTTACTCGGGGTATGGGATGTGATGGATTGAGGTATAATACCCGATGTTTGATTCATGTTATATGGGCTATGGTGGATCACAAAAACTACCAAGTTACTTTTGGTTAAATGGATGTGGTGGTTTGTTTCACGAGGTACACATTGTGGTGCTTCACCCAGGTGTCTGTAGGCTAGCCTTTTTTGAGAGAGATTCTTAGGATGTGTGATGTTGGAGAAAAGAAAAAAACTAGTGGGGAAGTGGTATTGGGGTAACCTTGATATTATTTATTATATTATATGATATTGTATGTGATACTTGGTGAGAGTAACCATGGTGATTATGGGAAATTAGTATACTTATTTATGTGATGAGTTATTTTCACTTGATGTTCATTGTGCTATAGCATACTTTATTTATATTTTGCAAGAGAGGCTCTAGGGAGGATCATACTGAGTATAATGTTATTCTCACCCTATGTATCTATAAATATTTTCTTTCAGGTTAGTAAGAGAAGGTTGAAGATCATGTTTTCTACTAGTAGATTGTGGTTTGCAGGATCTGTTTGGTCTTTATGGTCGTCGTCGCCTTACCTTTTCTCTTGGTAATTGTAGTTTTACTCTCAGTTGAAGTAGTTCTTGCATGTCATTACATATGTCCACTTGGTTTTTTTATATTGGAATATGAGAAGGAGTTGGTTGGTTTCTTTTTTATCTCTCTCTTTCGCATGTGTTCTCTTAGAGGGTAATGCCTCCCATCTACGTGTTTATTATACCCTCAGTACTAGTCGTCAGCCCAAGGCCTACTAAAGGTAGGACTCAGGTGTCACTATCTCTCTTCTACCATTGCCGACCCAGGATGGGTACACCTTGTGGGAAGGGGGTTGAAAAAATGATGCATACATTTCAACTTTCCTTTTTAGAAATTCCATATTTTAAAGCATTGTAAAAAATACATAATAACCAAACCAATTAAAATATTTAAAATAAGGGATGAAATAAATTCAAGAAATTTATCAACGTGAACAATTAAATAATTTTAAATATATTAAAAGTGATAATATAATGCACAAAAATGTTACTCAAGCTTTAGGGGAGGTTAAATCTATAGGGTAAAAAACATGGTGAAATTGTTACTCTATGCACATTAACTTAGGTGTATTTCCTAAAGGGAGAGAGTCCAGAAATGGGGGTACTCCTTTTTCCTTAAAATATGTTAATTTATTGTTTTCAACTAGTATAAGTAATTAAACCTACCCCATTACTCATACCAAACTAACAACCCTAGTCTTTCTATGTGAAAAAACATCAAAAGAGGTTTTTTCTTAAATCCATCCAGGCACATAATGCTCAAAATATTTGAAGATCATTTCCAATGGTAAATCATTACCTTGAGGAAAAAATTTCTTGAATAAATATAATTTTCAATAAAACATTCTTTAGTATTCAATTTAAAATCATGATGAATAAATTTTGAAATGGTTAAACACTATAAACATATAGATTTCAAAAAACTTCATTCAACATATTTTAAAATTTGAAAAGGGTAGGTTTGAAAACCATTTGTCAAATGGGAAAGGAAATCAAAATTTTAACATAATTTCATAAATAATCATTTCATGATTCATTAATTAATAAATTTCAAAGATAAGAGGGTAAAAAATAATGGTTCATAAAGGAAAGAACGATTATGAAATCACTTACCATAAATTTCTTGATGAAAAATCCCAATGATGACTTCCCATAAGATAAAGAGAGGAATACATCAAGAGAAATGAGTTATGAAACCTAGAATCACACTTTACAGGTAAGAGGAGGAATACTCACAGCCGTTATTACCATTTTATAGTGATAAATAAAAGATAAAATGCGAGTTATAGGCTAAGAGAGAAGGACTTACCAAACTATGATCTATTATAGTCTCCCTCACCAACTTTTCCTTAAGACAATGAGAGAAATCTACCTAAGGAGACAAGAACGAGGTTGGTTTATGAAATCCATGGATAATAACACATTTATCCACTTTAAATCACTTTTAAAGTGGAAAAATAATCCTATTGGAGTTTCTGGGTTCCCTAAGGTTGATAAAGGGTTGGTGGAGAAGTTTTAAGAATTAAAGAGGAGGTTACAGTATTAAAAAAATAAAAACCCATAAAAATTTTATCATCAAACTTGACCTCTAAATGTTTACACATTTTTAGCCTAGTAAAATATAGAATCTTGAAAAATGTATCTTATATAATGGTTCCTATACTTGTTCCATGTTCACCCTAAAAATTTTAGCATTATTAGACAAGAGTTGGAGAAGTTATGGGTGAATCAATAAAAAGTGAATCTGGATAGATAGACTCTCTAGATTCAATGAACTAAATGTCCATTAATTTTTGACATTGAAGATGGAAAAAACTAGAGTAGCCATCGTTAATAAAAATGATCAAGAATTCCCTTCATGAATTATCAGGGTTGGTTCACTCAGTTTTTAAGGGTAACCAAGGTTGGTTCATGATAATAAATTTCATAGGTGGTTGGTTCAACACCTTCCTCTTGTTGAATTTTATTACAAAAATAGATTTCACTCAAGAACTCAGATGGCTTCTTATAAAGTCCTATATAGAAATAAGTGAAAAACTCCAACATGATGGGATAAATTTGGAAAATTTAGGATATTGGGACTTGATATAGCTGAAGATATTGTAGATAATGTTAGAGTCATTCAACAGCACATCGAGATATCTAGGAGTCAACAGACTTGTAATACTGACAATCTTTGGTGAGATCTAGATTTATAAGTTAGTGAAATGGTATTATTATAAATATATCCTTGTAATAAAGTTATTAGATTTTTAAATAATGGAAGTTGAGCCCTAGATATATCGGTCCTAATAATATTCTTAATCATAATGGAATGGTAGCTTATTGATCAGAACTTCCACCAAACCTCTCCCACGTTCACAAAGTGTTTCATGTATCACTTCTGAGGAAGTACATACCCAATCCATCACATATAATAGACTCATAGGTTGAACCACTAGATCATGATCTTTCTTATCAGGGATAACCTGTGGAGATTCTGGATCAAAGATATAATGTATTAAAGAATAATACCACTCACTTGGTCAAAGTTTTTTGGTAAAACCATAAATTTGAGGAAGCTACATGGGAACCTGAGGACTTAATGAGGTAGAAGTATCCTCAATTATTTTCTTCAGAGTAACTATTATACCCTCCATTTTTAAATTATTTATTTTATTAATTTTCTTAGAATCGGGTAGTTCGGGTAGAAACCCAGCTTAAAATTTTTGAGTTCTTATTTAAAAACGCACATTTTGGCCTTGACATCATTTAGCGTATTGTGGTTGAAGCCGTGCGGCCTCACTCAGGTCATCGCGTGACATTTCCCGGTTCACCGCAAGGCCTGCCCGATGTTTAATTAATTAAATAAAATGAAATGAATATTAAAGTGAGAATAAAACAAAAATAAAATGATTTAAAAATAATCATAATGACAATATTATTATTATGAATTATAATACTATCGTTATTATTTTTATTATAGAAAGTTTATTATTATCTAGTTTATTAAGTTCATTACTAAGTTTATTAAGTTTTTTAAGTTTATTATTATCATATTATTATTATTATTATCATCATCATCCTATTGATATTATTATTATTGTTATTATTATCACCCTCATTATTATTTTTATGATCATTATTGATATTATGTTATTTTATTATTATTATTATTATTATTATTATTATTATACTTTTTTATTTTTTAGGGTCTCCCCCCACCCTTTGGGTCATGCCGCTGGTCGGCCCCCTCCCTGTGCATTACTGTCTGATGGCCTCCCCTACTTCCCAGGTCGTGCCGCCCCTACCCCCATGGAGTTATAACATCGCACCATCCTCCCCTACCGGTATGACACTATTCCAGTGTGACTCCCTTGCTCAAGCTCATGGATCGGCCGGTGACTTCCCTGCCTCCCTCGCACGACCCGCATCTGGTGCCTCCCCCTGCTGGTTGCGGCCGAGTCCGACTCTCCTTCTCCCCCATCGGACCACGTCGCTTCAGCTCCCCCACCGACGCCTCACCCTCATTTCTGCATGCACCCCCTACTGATGTGATTTCCAATGCCCCTCTTCCCTTCTCTGGGGTGGATTCCCTCTAGTAACCCCCCCCCCCTTTCACGACCATCATCACCTATGTTTCTCGTTTCCTCCCTGAGTAAGGCTTTGTCTTCCACTGATTTAGGTTTTTTGGTTTCTACAGTAGATAGGGTGTTGTTTTAGGTGTTAAATTTTTACCTTGTTGGTCTAATATTTTTTATTAGGGTTCGATTTGGCTTCTTAGAGGTGTGGGTGAAGTGAATTTGTTGTTTGGAAACATTTCCTAGAAATTTCTTCATAAATGGAAGTTGAATCCATGTTTAATCATTTTTGATGAATTATTTTACTTTCTTGAATAATATTGTGTGTTATATGATTAATTGGTTTAATGATAAATTGGGTTTTAAGAGGGTTTTGTAAGAATTTGATATTTTTTAACATGTTTATATAAAAAGGGGTGTGTTTTTTATGAAAACCCATCATGTTTCATTTTTTAGTGTCTTATGATCTATGAAATTATTTTATTCAACTGTGCTAACGGTCTAAATTATGTTTTGATGTGGTGTTGGAATGCGTTTGGTATTAAAATGAAATTTTCTTCATGAAACTAAGGGTGTTATTGGTGGAATCCCTTGAGGTGATATTTAGAAATATTTTATAAATGGTTTAAGTGATTTATTAAATTACTCATGTGATGCGAATCAAGTTTTAAAATGGTTTTGGAATGCGTATAATTTTAAATAATTTGAGTGTGTTTTTAGGGAAAAGAATGTATCTTTAAAATGTTTTATTAAGTTTTTGATTTATTTATTAAATTATATGTGTAGTTCATGGTCCCTTCTCTATGGTTTCGAGTCAACGGGTCTAAGGAGACTCGCATGCATGTGCATAGGTAAGTAAATATATACATTTAGGTTCCCCCGTTATGTGTATATTCATCCATGGCATTGAATGTACATGTACGAGGATAGGTGTGCCTATGTGTATATATAAAAATGCACACACAGGTGAGTGGAGACTGGTATATGCGTATAAGAATACCTGTAAGGATCCCCTTGCACATGTTCATGGGCCATGTGAATGTATTCATAGGGGCTAAGTGTCCTTGCATATATGAAAAGGTGCATATTCTTAGTGGAGGAGTAGCAAATTTTAGTTAGAAAGCACCAAGAGACAATGTGTAAGGCTTGGTTCCACCTTGATGTAGGTTCCCTGTGCCATAACCTTTAATTGGAATTTCTATAATTGCTTTGTGTTTTATTAAAAATTCATTTTCTGCTTCTATATTAAATGCATATGAAATATATGTGTGTGTGTGTGTGTGTGTCTATGTATGCATATGAAATATATATATAAATGGTTTTGGTTCTTGAAAAGTGATTTCTTTTATGTTTTGAACGCAAAGCGGGTATTTGCAAAGACGTGTGGTCTTTCGGACGGTTTTGTTATAAAAGTGAAATGGAATGTTTGATTTCCAAAGAAATTCCAAAGTGATTTTCAATATGGGTTTTGGTGTGAAATCAAGGTTAAAGGGTAGTTGATTTTCTTAAAAGTATTGTTTCGTTATTAAGTGTGGTTTTAAGTTTTCATTAAATATGTAGCACCTTGGTTGTGTAGTTAAGATTTTAAACTGTTTTGAAAATTTATGAATGTTGGGTGATTATGTTTCTAAAATATAAATCATTCCTTGTAAATAATTAAGTCATTTGGAACTTTAAGAATAGTTTGTGAAAAAGGAAAACACCTCTTGAGACATTCCCCCCTTGTTTTAGAAAATGATATGTTCATGTAAGATGGTTTTATGAAAACTCACCACCACATGAAATTGAGCACAATGGGAAACCTAGGTATCTAGGTGGGTGGACTAGGACTTGTACACTAGATGATACGGAAGTGTTTCTTCCCAGTTTCATCTAGTAGGATTGATGCTGCAACACTAACTAAACATTTGTGATGATTTGAGACCACTAGGTTATGGGTGCATTCCCTACTAGTGGCTCATGCATGAGAATGTAGACCATTGTGGTCCATATGCCACGTTTACACTGACGTACGAGGATCATAGGTCCCCAACTAAGACTAGCTACTTAGGGATTTCCCATGGTGCTTGTGATATGATTTTCAAATCAGTTGTTTCATGATTTTTTCCACTTTTGTGAAACCCATAATTAAATTTAAATTGATTCCCTTTCATTTTGAAATGTTAATGCATGTTTTGATTCTATTTTGAAAATGTAGTGGTAGAGAAGTGTTTTCCTTAAAAATTTAAACCTATTACTTGATTTTGAAAGGAATGGAAAATAATATTTTAGTGGGCCTTATTTTCAAAACTAGCATGTTTTGGGTTTCTTTTTAAAGGTAAGGGCATAGGGCATTCTTATTTCTTGGCCTTCCTACTAAGCATCTCGGTACTCATGCTTTACTTTTCGGTTTTAGGTTTTGGTCTTGGATCACTCTTGGCGAGCGTAGTTCGATGTTTGGTGGTGACCCATGGGGTCACTTGGAGGCATGTATAGCTGGTTATCATTATTTTATCTTCTATTTATAGTGTTGTTTTTGTTTTGTTCAATTTATATTCAGTTATCTATCTTTTTTTATGGGAAAAACTATTCCTAGCTATCTCACCTACACTAGTTTCCAGCTTATAGGGATTGTGAATGCCCTTTGGGACATGTTGAGGACCAGCTTGGGTGACTGGTTTAGGGTCGACCTAGGTTGGTTCATGGAAAAATGGTATCAAAGAAGAGGTTGGATCTCTCGGGTCATGTTCCTTCAGTAAGAGTTAGGGAAAACTGGAGTTACGTGTGTCAAAACTTGATATTCTTGCTATAAGAAAGGTTTCTGGCCAGCACACCTCCTGGTGGGACTCGGGTTACTAGGGGAAGTTGAGATTTGTTTTAGTCTTTGGTACTTGTGGCTAATCTTGTTTGGGGGAAATGAAAAGGGATTAAGGTTAATGGTCTCATCAAGCTCGCAGGGCCTAGAAAACCATGTGTAGCCATAGATATTGTCCAAGAATACTCTCTATGATGGTGGAGTGACTAGCGTATGGCCGCCAACCATATGTCTAAGTCACAATTTGATGCTAGTTTCCTCTTTCACTATCTTATGTCTTATTGGGTCCTGAAAAATTCATTTGAAACCCCTTTATTGAAAATTTATGAAATCTGAATTTCAAAGTGGAAATGGCATGATTTTCAAAGTGATGGGGAAAAATGGGTTTTCTGAATTATTTTGAATGAGGTTTTAGAAAGTTGGATTTTCATAAAATGGTTTTTTCATCAAATGATATTGGATTTTTATAATTGAAACTTGTGGATTTACAAACCTGATAGTTTGGGAAACATGGTTGATTTTAAGGTGGGTTTTGAAATTCTATTTTTAATGGAATTTTTTAAACTGATGAAAAGTGTTTTGAATGGTATGAAATGTTTTGGGAATTGATGTGTAAGATTTGAAAATGAAATTATTTATTGGATGATTGGTGTTTTTCTAAAATGTATTTTGAATTTAAAATGGGTTTTATTGAAGATTAGGGGGTTTTTCGAAGTGTGTTTTCTTACCTTTGGTATTTTAATGGGTGACTATATGCATGGGTTATGCATGGAAGGTAAATTGGTGCCCAATTGGCACAAGAACATGCATGTGTAAGGCCTATGAGGTCCCATTAGTGAATGAGCAGCCCACCCTCCCAGTTTTAAATTTCAAAGTGTTTTTTTAAGAAAGGATGAAGTGTTTGATGTTCCATAGTTGTGTGGTGTGTATTTTTTGTGTTTTTGGAATCTTATAGTGGGGTGTTTTGAGTTTTTAAAACCTTTATTATTTAAAAAATTTTCTATGTTTGTCTTTTGTTGGTAAGTTTATTTGAGGTGGTGGTTAGAGGTCTTTTCTAAGAAGTGTTTTGGGAGGACTTTGCAATGGTTTCCCCCATTATTTCAGTGTCTCCTCATAATATGTTTGACCAATAGACCAGTTTTTTTTTTGTACTTGGTCTTCCCTCGTGTCTAGTGTATGCCCTAATAAAGAGTTAATATGTGAATGAAGTGCAGCCACGGATAGTTCACCGCTAACTGGACCTCCAACTAATCAAATTAAGGTATTTCCCTTTTTGAGTGTTAGTGCTAAGTCTATCCATTTTTCCTTTTCAATTAAGTGAATCCTCTCACAGCGGGATAACTGATGTGAGAGGAGTTGAAGGGAGTTTTGGTCTCTTTGAATTTTCTGAGTCATCAGGTATGAAGTTTGACATTATTGTGTCTGAAGGTCCCGCTTGGAAACAATGAAAGGAATTCTAGCGGGGAAGAGTGAAGGAGGATCAGAATTATTGGTGTTGACCAGTGTCTTGAAAGGCTTTGTAATGATTTCACTGGCCTCAAGTGTCATGTTTGGTGACATCTTGAAGTGTGTGTTCTCTTTGAAGTGCAAGGGTGGATCCCATAGAATCTTATGGGAATCCCTATTTTCACAGGAGTGTGTCTTCCTCTTGAGTAGTTCTAATTTTTCTTTCCAAAGTGGAGTGTTTGTTATGCTTCTTTCCTTTTGATGTTTCTTGGTGAAGGTAAATAGGTGATGTATGTGCATCATCTAAACTACAACAGAATCACTGTTTAGCGGTGGTTTTTTTTTGCGTTTAGCGGCGGTTTAAACCACCGCTACATTGTTTGGCGGCGGTTTACAGAAACCGCTGCCTAATAGGGCGTCACCAATCTATTAGAGGTTGTTATTTACGTTTAGAGGTGGTTTCAGGAAAGCGTCGTAGCTGCCTCATTTCGCGGTGGTTTTCCTGAATTTAGCGGTGGTTGTATGAGCCCTGGATATCACTTTATTCACAGCGGTTATAACAGCCGCTAATAAACTCAAATTCCAGCAGCTGTAAAACCACCGCTAAAGTCATGGGAACCACCGCGGAATGAGGCAGCCACGATGCTCCTATTTAGCGGTGGTTATAAGCACCCTTAAACATAAATTTTATTTTACATTTAGCGGCGGTTTTCACCGTTTAGCAGTGGTTTAAACCACCTCCAATATACATTTCACGGCGGTTAAAACCTCCGTAAAAAGCTTCCCAAAATAAAAAAATAATTCTTTGCTTCTACTGCACCACTTCCCTAAAAAACAAATAAAACCAGAAATATAAACCAACTGAGAACAACCTGAGAAACAACACCCAATATGGGGATCAATAAGAAGGAATCACATATCATATTGACCAACCAGGTCACTACACCTCCTGTGTAGGAGGAAAAAGTCATCATCCTCACAAAAAAAAAATTCAACATAGACCCACATAACCTTCCATGAAAGTTAATTATCTGTTTATGAAGGCTCAAAGGACTCCTTTTTCAGTAAAATCACACACTAGAAAATATATATTATGTGAATCCTACATGCCAAATATGATGCATGAGAGTCCTCTTTATTCCCCGCCCAAGATTCAAAAACCATCCCTGGCCTCCCTCCAATGACCAAGAGATGAATATCCAGAATAAATCACAACATCCAAAAACCATGTTTTTCTCTCAATGAGAAATAATATACAACTTTAATATTTAAAAATAGAACAAAAATCTGAAACCCTGGAAAATAAGACTTCCTATTAGAGAAAGTATTATTAACACAGCAGTCAAATATCCATAAAAGGTTCCAACACATTCCTCATACTCATGTATACAATATCCTAAATAGTAAATACTAGGAAGATAAAACTCCATTGATAAAACATTGTAACATCCCAAACTGGATTCCACTAAATCTTATAACTTCACTTTCTTAGGATAGATCATCCATAGCGATTCCACTCTACTTATAAAAATTGATAATTGATGAATTAGTAGTTATATTAGTACCAACCCATTTATATAATGATTTTTTTTGGTTTTGTGGCCTAGAAACCATCCTTAATACTTATAATAAATTTGAACTGATGAAATAGCTTAAATAACACATTAGAAATATATTGTTATAAAAAATCCTATTGTGGGAATAGTTTTAGAGTTACATTGGGATATATCTTTTATAGGAATGTGGATATTTCCAGTGAGTCTTAGTTGACATCTTTTTATGTTGGAAAATAGGTTAGGTGGGAGATTATAGTGACCTTTTAGGAATAAACCTAGAATTAGAGTTGATTCCTCGTGTTATGTGAGGGGTTAACCTAGTTTTTCTAGCATCCTTGGAGATATTAAGCATCATTGGATGCATATTTTTAGTTTTTGGTCATAGAATGTGTTTTTTATGTATTTTGGGATTGAGTAAGACTCTAGTTGTGGAATTATTCCCCAAGTTGGTAGGCGATCATGAGATAAGTAAAACTTCTAGGTGTTATGAGAATCTTTAATGCTTGAGATTAGTGGGACTGACATGCCAATCTAATTTTATTTAGTTTAGTTAGTTGTGTGAGTTTAATTTCAAAGGTGTATGACTCAAGAATTCATCATCCATGTTAAATGGTTATGTAGGATAACGTGACCCTTGGGTTTGATTTTTTGAGTAGGCTAGAAAATACCAAGAATGCACAGTGTCATTGGTCCTATGAATTATATGAAATGGGTGTTCCCAATTCATTGATGTAACATCAATTTAGTATTCATTATCATATAAATTTCTTATTTAACTGAGGTTTGGTGGAGAGAGTTGTGTCGTGTTTTGTGAAAAATTTTCTAGTCTCTGAGAGTTTGAGGGATGAAATCACAGGTAACACCTTGAGGGGTATTATCACATAACTACTTGGTTTAGGGTTGTGGGATCTAAAAAGGTTGTGTTAACCGATCACTCTCTGAGTGAGGTTACCTAGGTATTAAATATGTCGTGGTGAGTGATGTAGACCAGAGTTTTTAGTAGAAAAGCTAAGTTATCCTAGTTCTATGGATGACTATGTAAGAGGATCGATTTTTATAACATCATCAATCTGGGTTAAAGTTCAAGATGTAGTTATTGATGTTGATTGAATGTGTGCGCATGGAATGAGGATTGAATAATGCATGTGATTATGAATAGACCATTTCTATTTATTATTAAGTGGATGATGTAAATCTATGTGGTAGGAAGTGAACCATAGGTTGTTCAAGGATGGAATATTAGTTCCAGATGAGGCTTCAGCATATGCCAAGGATGGATTGTCGTGATGGAACATGGTATAATTATGTTGAATCACATCCAGAAACCATGTTTAGTGGTGTACAGAGTGTTTTTCATGGGAATTAGATTCCTATTTTTATTAAAATGATGAATATTAAAATCCTATGGTGGGGAGAATCACATAGGTCATGGAAAATGTAACCCTTGGTAGAGTGGTTGTAGAAAGAATAGTCATGAATGGTCAAAATGAATTTCTGAAGTCTGTGAGCTATAAAATTCAAGTTTTCCAGACATGGAGGAGGTGTTGAATTTAAGACTTAGGTATGAGTTTGAATCAGGTTTGGAAATTATATTCAGACTCGGGCTGCATGTGAAATCTAGCAAATGTGATAGATTGATATCGCATTACACGGAGTCGTGGGAGTATAACTATGGTTTCTTATGAGTATTTTGGATAGAAGTGTTTTGTAATAGACCTATGACATCTCCCTATAAGGCCTAGTGTTGGTAAAGAAGAAAGTTCTGGAATTCCAGTAATTAAAGTTTCATGACCGGATAGCTTGTAATGAATCAAAAAATGGAATTAAGAATCATAATATAAATAATTCAGGGATATAATGATAGGTAATAATTACTAGACAGACCATGATTAAGTGGAAATTGTGTTGGGAATGTAGTTCAAGTCATGCAGTAACAGTTCAGTGATCAAAACAGTTATGGTTGGAAATGGTCCATTGTAACCGGTCAGTTTTATTTTGTGTTTCTAAGTTATGTTCAACAATTTAAAGGAAATTTCATGGGATAATCATAAATTGAAAATTGAGGTATGTTTGGTTATATGATTTTTAGAACTTATACTCCCTGGGTGTTTGGTTTGAATGTGAATTTTGAAATTTCATATTCTAACTCTAGAGAGAAGGTTGGGTTTATAACTAATCCTCATGATGTAATTCTAGACTTTGTTAGACCATACTTTATGGTTATGGGAATATTTTAAATGTTTCATTTTTTCTGTAAGTATAGCTTGGGGATGAGTTTTCCTATAGTGGGGAGTATGTAAAAATCCACTTTTTGGACTATTTTGAATTATTCATAAATCGGTCATAGTTTAGTAAGTGGAGGTATGTATCGTCAAACAATTATAATAAAATTGAGTACTTGGACTTGTAGGAGGTGTCTCGATGGTTTGGGAGCTCTAATGTGTAAACTGAAGGGTTCATAGATCGGGCTAGGACTAAAATATGCTATTATAGTCCCACCAGCTAGCTGGCAAGGAATTTTTGGCAAATTTTTGGTGGATCCAGTAGCCAAGTAAGGCTACTGGATCCACGAGATAGATGGTGGAAACCTAGTTCCTAGTTAATGGCCACTAGGTAGGTTTTTAAGGGGGTTAAATTGGTCATTGGACCCCCACCCAGCCCTTCTTACCCCCTCCACTCAATTTTAGGGGTTTATTTCACCCTATTGTAGTAGTGGGAGGTTACCCAATCCTCTTCCTCTATTATTAGGTAAAAAACTCAATACTCCTCCATTTATTCATCCATTTAAAGAAGAGGAAGTATAGGGGTTTGGATTCTTCTCCTTTTACCTCCTTTGTTTTCTTCATTTCTCTAAGTGTTATCATTGTGCAATCTTATATGCCCCATTTTTAGTTCTTTTTTCAGGTTATTTATTTTCATATATTTTTTATTGAATCGAGAGACATAAATATATGAGTTAACCATACTAATATTGAAGTATTTGGTAGAAGTTCTTTTCTTAAAATTCATGTTTTTATAAGACATGCCAATTGTGCGTCAAGTCGACATCCATCTTTGAGATTATATTTTAATTTATAAAGTTTTCTTGCCTAAATTCATGGACTTATGCTAATTTATCACCCCTCAGTCACACCTATATCTTAGTGAACCACCATTGATTTAGAATATTCCATGGAAGATAAATTTCATATCCTTAATCCTAGGAATTAGTTTGATGAATTTATGACCCTCATTAAAATGTTCTCACTCGAAATGGTTAATTAATTAATCACTCATTCCGTAGACCATGTCATACCTATGGATGAGTCTTGACCTATTAAATAAGTATCCCATTAGGTTCCCATTCTTCATAGTTTCCTATTTAGATATGTAGTGTATTTAGGAGTTTTATAACCTAGGAAGCTACCCAAATAAATTTAATTTAGTGTTTGACCTTACATGTCACAAATGACTTAAGAAACATTCTCATGACATTTTAGAAGATCTAGATCATGTTTAGATACTTTTGATGCTTAAATCAAACAAATTTCAACAATGGGCCTCACCAAAGTGTCCACAACACTATCCCCTTGAACACTATGAAATGACCCAATTTGTTAAACACCTCAACAATGGGTTTAACTCCTAGTCATCCAAAATCTCGACTACAAATTCAAACACATACCTAAATGGAATGATTTATACCACACTCGAGAAATGAAGACATAAAAAGAAACATTAGAAATCAATAAAATTCATAAAAAGAAACATGAGAAATCAAGGAAATTTTAGGACATGAAAATGTGTGGTGGCAACTATGTGCCACAAATGTTACATATACAAACCAACTGTTTCCATTTTTTTTCAACACATCAACAATACAACTACTCAGGGTCCGATGATGCATCTTCACCCTCTCCACCTTCATTTCCACTTTGTGTTGTCACCTGTAAGAACATTATATTGAAAATTAAATACGGTTACATATTTATATTAAAACTTAAAACCAATGAAAGTTATCAAACTAAATGATTTTGATTTTCTATGATTTACCTGCATACCACCAATCGATGCACTCCCACCAGGGGCATATCTGCTCATCTGCTGACATATTTCAGTCAACTCTTTCTATAATGAAGATATCATATCCCCCTGTTGGTGAACTGTGTTTCGTAAAGAAACAATCTCTTTCTTAGCATCTCCGTGTATGGGCTGACTAAAGTCAGGAGTAGATGCAGTAGATATCCCTGGTGGCTTGATAAAAACCTCAGATGGCACGGGTCCCAAACCCATCCCACGCACTGACCCAGGATGCTCCTTCCCAAGGACTTTAGCAACCGGGTCATCCTGGGAGACAGAGTAGGAATACGCAGGATTGTCATCCCATAGTTCTTTAATTTTGACCTATAAATCAAATATAAATATATATTAACATAGTAAAAACTGATAATAAGTTATTATGATAAAAAAATTGACTTTATATCCCAACTTCTTTAGCAGGCTCATTAACAAAACATCCATCTGATTTCTTGTGAACATCCAACCACAATTCGGTTCTGGATGCTTCATGGCCTACACTCTGTGACTGCATTAATCAAAGATAAATCAACAATTCAATATATTAAATAGATAATATTGTCTTATAAATATTTAAACTAATTAAAATATTACCAATGTCGTTCGACTTCTAGAAAAACTTTTTAAGCTCACAGTGTGCGGGATGACTTGCTTCGCTCGGTTTGACGCATTCTGTCTTGAGAGATCCTGAAATAAATAAAATGAAATTTAATACTGATGTATTGAATGTCATGTCCTTTTCATATAGATGTATAAATGTAAAATGAGGATAATATAACAATATATATATATTTCAATACCATCCGCTTCTGATCTCGATGCCTGTCAACAAAAACATTCCACTACTCTTTCGGTACCCCACTGGGTAGCTTCTCATACATTTGCAGCGCGGTCAACGAAGCATCGTTGACATCACACCACAATCTCCATTTAAAATCTTTCCACTTATTACCTAGATTTTTCAACGTCCACTTCTGTGCTATCACATCAAGAATGGTAAAGTGGAAGAACATTTGTATACATAAATTCATTTTGAACATATTAGTAACATGACATTCAATTAAACCATAATGTAATAAATTTACCTTGATTTGATAATCAAACACTTCATTTTTCCAGCTTGGAGGCATATGTCTCCAATCGTCATATGAAATGGGAAGGGAAATGGGCTCCGCTGCCAGCTGGCCTAGAATCTGACCAAGTAACCCCGCAACATCATCCGTAGGGACCCCGTAAGAATCAAATGGCATAACAATCTTCTTGCCATTCAGATTCCAAACATCTGAACTTTTTATGTTTTTCTCCACAGTTTCATTTTTTTCATCTTCAATGAGAAAACAATTAGTATAAAAAAAATGCAATAAATTTATTTAATTAAAATTTGTACCTATGATAGTGACACTCCAGTATGTCCGGGATGAACTGGAAGGGGCGCGTCGCTTCCCCACTGCTGAGGCTCTTGAAGGGGGAGTCGACGACTCAACCTCTACTAGGAAATCCACAGATGGTGTGAGAGATGGTGCAGGGGGGGATGGTGTAGGGGTGTCGGCAGCTGGTGCCTCAGATGTCGTGGGGAGGGAGCCAGATGGATAGTCATCTGTTGCAGAACTGGATGAAATAATGTACCACTTCTTCCTTGGAATTCCTCTCATTTAATCAAATAAAATTAAGTTCAGAATATATATTTCAAAAAAATTATGCAGAAAAAAAAATTAAAAATGATAATAGATGGAGTACTAACAGACAAAATATATATAACAATGATAATGAATAACTGCAGAAATTAAACAAGTGGTTGCTGAATAAATAAATAATCATACATACAATCATTTTCCCCTTCAATCATGTCGGTTTCCTGATCTATTGCTTCATCCACTTCATTCAACCTTGTTAGACTAATATTTTCAATATCATGATGGACAAATAATTCTTTTTCCTGTTTCTGATTAAATTCAATTTCAGAGGTCAAATTTTCCACTTCATCACCCATATCATACAAATCTCTTTGTATTACGTGAGAAACTACACTCCACCCTTAATTGGAAACATCATTCACATAATATACCATTTTTGCTTGCGATACTAAGATATATGGATCATGAAATTTATGATCACCAACATCCATCAAGAGAGAGAAGTTCACATAAGTAAATTTCAAGGAATCTCTTCTAACACCTCTGATAATATCGACCCATTTTCATTTGAATAAAACAACCAAAAAATGTCCATGGTGGTTTAATTCAATAATATCATGCAGCTTTCCATAGTATTCCACTTCAGCAAATGTAAATATACCACTATTCTGTGTTCTCAAACCCACTTCTCGATCGACTGTACGAAATCTAAAGTCATTCACATTATAAGCATCGAACTTTCTATCTTATTTTAGAGGACCTCTAGCAAGAAACTTTAAATCTTCTGACACCGCTTCTCGAGTATCAGTATTCAGAATCTGAAAAAAGAAATATACTTTATTAGATTTACAAAATGTATGTGTCAAACTAATATTCGTATTTATTGAAATATTTATGAACTTACACATCGTTCAAACCATTATACAAGCTCTTTATTAACAACTTTCATTATATCTTTCTCATTTCGTGTTCAGCCTCTTATTCATATCTTTTTTTTGTATCCTCCACTCTCCAATAAATGTATCTGCAATTTCACTATTCAGAATAACATATCTATGTGCCTGTAATAATTCCAATTCAGACAGTGTCACATTTGAGGTCCTCCCAACTGATCGGCCAAAAGGTGGAAATATTTTGGATTTTTGATGTATTTGAGATTGAGTCGATGTGTCGTCAACACATCCAACTCGATTAAATCTTGTCTCAATATCATCCAAGTATCGAGAACAAAAGGTAAGACACTCCCCAGCCACATAGCCTTCAATAATTGAGCCTTCTGGTTTAGTTTTATTTCTCACGTATGATTTCAAATGCCCAAGATATCTGTGAAATAAAATAAACATAATTATGAATTTAATTAAGTAACAAAAATTGTTTACTTAATTGTAAAACATATAAATAAAGTACCTCTCAATAGGATACATCCATCGATAATGAACGGGGCCTCCTAATTTAGCTTCCTCAACCAAATGCACAGTTAAATGCATCATTACAGTAAAAAAGGACGGAGGAAAGATCATCTTCATTGCGCAAAGGGTCAATAAAAAACTCTCCTAGAGGTTGTCAAGCTGAAATGGATGTAGATATTTCTCACATAGTTTTCTGAAAAATGTGCAGAACTGGAGTACAATAGCATTAATTTTTTCAGGTAATAATATATGCAATGCCAATGGTAGTAACTGTTGTAACAAAATATGTGAATCATGGCTTTTCAATCCATGTAACTTACGATTCTTCAAGTCAACACACCTCAAGATGTTACTTGAATACCCATCAGATACCTGAACATTCTTTAACATTCGAAGGAATGTATCTTTATCACTATTTTTCATTGCAAAAATTTCCAGAGGATAATTTTCATTCTCATCTGTCCAGAGATCGCGTTTTATGTTCATTGCTTATAGGTCTTTGAGAGCATTGAGATGATCCTTCGACTTTCCATGCTCATTAAGCAATGTGAAAATAAAATTGTCACATAAATTCTTCTCAATATGTATCAAATCAATATTATTCCGCAATAAATTAAATTCCCAATACGGAAGTTTGGAGAATATACTTTTTTTCTTCCATTGTTGCATTCTGGTTTCGTTGACGATGCACTTCAAACCCGTTTTCTGCTATCATTCAAATGATGAACCTTCCCAAATTTTGTTTCAACATTTTCAAGCTGTTTCAATATTTCAAAACCATTTAACAACTTTGGAGGTGTTCTATGATCAATGGAACCATTAAATTTTGATCTGTTTAGCCTAAATCTATGAGATGCATCGAGAAATCTTCGATGACACAAGAAGCACCATTTTCTACTGTGAGGTAGCCGTTTGGGCTCAAAATCAAAGTTACAAATGGGACAATCCAAACCCGTGTAAGTGTTCCAACCAAATAAATTCCCAAGTCCAGGGAAGTCACTAATGGTCCACATTAAAGCAGCATGCATTTTGAACATTGTTTTAGAAGAAGCATCAAATGTCTCAACACCGTTGCTCCATAACTCCTACAATTCGTCAATCAAAGGCTGCAAGTATACATCAATATCATTTCCAGGCATTTGTTTTCTAGGAATAATCATCAAAAGGATAAAAGAAGTTTGTTTCATACACATCCATGGAGGCAGATTATAAGGGATCAAAACAACTGGCCAAATGATATAATTGGTACTCAAAGTCCCAAATGGGTTGAATCCATCGACAGCCAATCCCAATCGAACATTCCTAGGATCAGTTGAGAAATCAAGATGTAATGAATCAAATGTCTTCCACGATTAGGAATCTAATGGATGTCTCATTAACCCATCATTGTTATTATCTACAGAATGCCACTTCATGTGTTCAGCGGTTTTCGATGACATGAATAATCTTTGCAATCGAGGCTTCAAAGGAAAGTAACGCAAAACCTTTTCAGGTGTGCTCCTTTTCTTCTTCTCCATGAAATTATGTTCATTCAGACTTCTAAAATCACCCTTTTCCTGCCATCTAGAAGAAGAACATTTCTTGCAATTCTGTCTACTTGAATCCTCTCCCCAATAAAGCATACAATCATTGGGACACGCATGTATTTTTTTATAATTCAGACCAAGCTTGTTAACAACTTTTTTCATATCATAAAAAGATTCTGAGATTTTTGCTTTAGGAAATGCATCACGATTCAATTACAATATCATGGACATTGCCTTATTTGTAATTCCACAAAGACATTTGATATGGTAAAACTTCAGCAAAAATGAAATCTTTGAATATTTCAAACACCCACTATACAACTCTTGATTTCCATCATCAACTAAATCATGAAACACATTTTCTTCAGTGAAGTTTTCTCTTACATTTGGCTCCACAGAATCAAGAGGAGGATCCAATGATATGTTACAATCTTGATCTGCCTGTGTTACAGTCTCAAAAACATCACTTTTCACGTTGTAATTAGTAGCACCCTCTTATGGTTGTTCTGATATGTTTTGATGCTGATATTGGTGTCTTGCAGTGCCGAATACATCATTTATTAGGTTTTTCATTTCATTTTCCATTTTCGATGAACTTTGGACCTCATTATGTGGATTAAAATCAGTGCTCAATCTTTCTGTAACGTTCGATTCTCCATGCCAAATCCAACACAAATATTGAGCAGGGAATTGCTTCAGTATTAAATGTTCATAAACATCATCTCTCTTTAACCATGTTCTAAATTTACATTTAGAACATGGACATTTTATTCTCCCTTCAACCGATCGATTAGAAATTGCAAAATCTAAAAACTCATTCAAACCCTTAACATACTGAGGTGTGTTCCTCGGTAATGTGATCCAGCTTTTATCCATGTATATCACAATGTGCCTACACAAAAAACAAGGAATCAAGCATGATACATCTTCTATAAACCCATCATCAAAAACAAATAATGATGAACAAAATTTCCATAATAGAGAAAAATTCAAGGATATATCAAGAAATGGGTCTCAGAATTCCTCAAAGTCCCTAAACTGGAAGCAAAAAATGGATGAACTCTTTCTATAAGAATGGGCCTTTTCATCATGTTATGGTTCATCCTGCCTCTACTCCTTGCACATTGGATTCTCTTCATTCCCGCTATTAATTTGTTGCATACCTGATAAAACTAAGGAATGAACAACCATCGATTTCCAAGAATATTTAGCTTCCATTCACATGTCCCTAGTGACAACCTCCAAAATGGATGTTATGCCCAAAGAAAGTAGAGATGTACCAAGGTCTGGGTGAAGACCATCACCAAAGAAATGATCTTTCTCATAATTGATGACCCCTATCTTTGGAGAATATATAAAAAACCTTGAAAGGTTATTGACATACTCCCATACTAATCTTTCACCAATAAAAAGTCTCATGAGCTCAGTCTATTTCTCTATATTCATTCCCTTAGGAAATAACCATTAAAAAATCAATCTTGATGAGATTCCAATTCATACATTCATAAAGTTAAAAAGGTACCACTGACTCCCACAAGACTCTACTGAAACTATAAATCCAGTTCTAAAAAATTCTCACCCAGAAAGTATCATGTTCCCTAAGATAATTGAGGATCACCTCAATTTGTTCCAACTACCTAACTGCTTCCACTGACCCTTGAAAAACACTTAATAAAGGAAGATAGTGATTCAGGAATCCTATGATGGTGTCTGAGATTGAAAATGATTTAACATCAACAAATAAACACGTATTCTAGGTCGGAATAAGAACTAAAGAATCCTTTTTGAAAATTACAATGGACAAAAATAACATCTAAATGAACTATATCAATTAAATACTCAAAATAAAGCCTAATTATTCTATATGAAAGTAAGAATAAAATACAAAAAAAGTATAAATTAAACAAGGAACACACTAATGAAACCAAAATTACTTTTCATTTTAAACCACCATTTTTTATAAGTAATTATGAAATAACACCTCCAATAAGTGTGAACCTCATTTGGAAAAAATAGATTGAAGAGGAGTTGAAACAAGATAATAGGGGGATAAATTGTGATTTAAATTCTTTGGCTTTGTGGGATGGGTGTCTAGGTGCAAACCATGAATACAATTTTGAAACCTGAAAACATGTATATGAAACAGGATAATAGGGGGATAAAAGAGTGATCTCTAAAAATTTCCAAAACTAGACTCAAATGACTCACATGATTCTCCTCAGTTTAATATTAAACCAATATTTCATACTCAAATACCACTAAAATGAATCAGGATAATCATGGAATATAATTTTTTTCAACACTATAAAAATTATGGGATCATTTGTTAGACCAAAAGGCATAGAAATATACTTTTAATGTCTATACCTACTCTGGAAGAAAATCTCCAATATATCAAACTCTATTATTCTTAGATAGTGAAAACCAGAATGGTGATAAATATTTGAGAACTAGTTATTCACTTTCAACTGATCAAACATATCACCAGTCTAAGGCAATAGAAACTTGTTCTTTACTATGACTCGATTCATATTTCGGTAATCATTACAAAGGTGAAGGGTTTCATAATATTTATTCACAAAAAACAAATCCATTTCCCAATATTAAAGGCTTGGGAGAATAAATCATTTATCAGATACAGTAGGTTTATCAAAACACATCATAAAGGAAAGAACATAGAACATGAAATAAATATGTCCCTAACATGAAGAATGAATGTCAATATATACATTCCTATGTGCCTATCATGATGCATGAATACTCATTTAACACCATTCTGGTCCATGAGTATAAATATCAAGAATCAAAATTCATCACTAAACAATACTATCACACAAAATACAAATCACCCGAGGTGAAATAACATCAACTTTTTCAATAAAATAACATAAGAACCAATCCCGTCCATATGAACACATATTTCCCCAATACATTGGCTAGATACTCTTATTCAGAAGCTCATTTCTATGTCTTGACACATCCTAGTATCTCTTATACCTTTCCACAAGTAGTAATGGAATAGAAATTAAAACATGATTCTTTGATACCACTTTGCTACATCCCCCAATCCATCACTCTCTCATGTGGCCAAATCAGGTTTTTTATGGGACCTCATGCATTCCTACCCATATTCCACAGGTCATTGACTAGAAATGAGTGTGAAATTTATAGTGGGGAGACCATACCCTCGGGTATGTAGTTATATAGAAGTGGAAAAATCAACAAAAATAACTATAATAAAATAAATATCTGTAGAGAAAACTATATAATAAAACATGTAAACAAAAAAAATCAACTAAAGAATCTAATAAATAATAATGGAATAGTGTAATGAGATTATGTAATTAAAATGAATTTATTGATGGTTGTAATATATAGTAAAAGACTATGTGTTTCAAATAGCGACACAAAAGTCCACTATCCCATCCCCATTTCAATCCCTTCTCCAAAATCCAACCCATCCTATATGAAAAAAATTAACATAAAGGTCTCTTTACCTTTTTGAATCCTACATCCATGCAATCTACTAGGGTTCAAAATGTTGAGATGAGTAGGTTGTGAGTAAAACTTATTAGGTCAACACCATTATTCATATAAAAAACAGTTGGATATATATTGTACACAGTAAGGGGATAAGAATGAATATTAATTAATCAATCAACGCAATACACGAATCATCCTAATACAAAACCATGTTAGATTATCTCTGATCTTATTACACAACCATGCCAACAATAATAATAAACCATGGAAAAATTAAAAAACTTGGAATATGCCTCTATATAAGCATTTCATCCATTGGGAATAGCCATATATATAATTATTTCAACATGTCTCCATTGGAATAGATCACTATATTTGCATATCATCATATATCTATGGGAATAACATGCTATATAAGAATTTCAAACCTTAGGGTTTTGTATAGGTCACCGGGAAAGCAGGGTCGCTGGGGTCGCGGGGTCGCTGGGGTTGTGGGGGGTTGGGGTCGCCGAGGTCATGGGGTCACTGGGGTCGTGGGGTTGTCGGGTCGCCGGGGTTGCGGGGGGCCAGGGGAAGCAGGGGAAGCGGGGGCCAGGGGAATCTGGGTGAGGAGGGTCGAGGTGGGGGGAAGGGTCAGGCTGTTAAAAAAACAATGTTTCGCGGTGGTTCCTAGAACCGCCGCTAAACAACGGTTTTGTTGTAGTGGATGTTCCGTGAGGGAGTAGTTGGATGTTGGGTTGTGTTGTGTTTGTTGTTGTTGTCTTGGTTACGGTGTGGTTGTCTGTGGCACTAAAAGGAGAAGCTTCGTTCGGGAGTCTTCAATGCCTGACTACAAGGTAGGAGATGCTTTGAATATCAGGGCTCCAGCCATAGGCCTCGGAGTGAAGCTGGCGCATGGTCAGGAACTCCAGGAGTGTATGGGACCCCGACCTAATTTCTGTCATTGGTATTAAAGGTGAATACAGTTTAAATTGTTTCCTATAGCTGTTCCATTCCGAAAAAACCATTTGGGTGCGTGAGGTTTCCCGCGATTATGAGAAGGCATGGTCGTCTTGATTATCTTAAAATCCTAGTGGTTGTGTCCCACCAGATGTAATCTCTGTTATTGGTCCTTAGAGGGTATGCTTGGGTAAATTAGTCTCAATTTTGATTAGTGATCATCTAGGGATGTGAAAATGTTGGTTTGTCTTCAGCTGTGGTTTTGACTCCTTGGTAGTTGTGCTCTTCCCTCCCTGCCCCTTGCGGTGGGGTGTTTAGACACTACCAGAAAATTTTGAAGTTTTTGTATCTTTCACCAGTTTTAATGGTGGGGAGACCCATTGTGGGTATTTCTCAAATGTCTCAGTAATGAATTGGTGTTGGATTTTTCATAATGGTGGGGAGTCTTCTTGGGCCTCCCCATGTTGGTTTTCCAGCCTCGTCTTGGGCGTTGGTAGGTTTCTAATGGTGGGGATCCCCTTAGGGATTCCACATGTTGGCCTTTTGGTTATGTTCTAAGAGATGTCTTGGTGGTATGTGATGAGATTGTTCTTTGGATGTGGTTTGATCTTGTTTATTCATTCCAGTTAAACGGTGTGGTTTTCATTTAATGGTGCTTGAGGTGTTTCAGTTTGTGAAGTTAGTTTTCATGGGTGCGAAAGTTCCTTTCCTTGTTCAATCAACTGGAGGTGTTCTAACTTTTTGGGGTGGGTGACACTTAGTAGAAAGTCTTTTTACGGGTTTCTTGAGGTTTTCATTTAAGACACTTTCTCTAAGCACAATGTGTTTGCCTCTTTTCACTTGTTGTTTGTTGGGATCCTCTTTGAATCTTAAGGGAGTATCAGTTTCTGCTTGGGGTTCAGCCTTAACTATGGATTTCCAGGGATGGAAAACACTATGGTGGGGAGAATTTTCACACCCACCATTTTTAAATTATTTATTTTCTTGAAATTGGATAGTTCGGGTTTAAACCCGGCTTAAAATTTTTGAGATCTTATTTAAAAACACACAGTTTAGACTTGATAGAATTCAACGCACTATGGTCGAAGCTGCGCGGCCTCACCCAGGTCACCGCACGACCTTTCCTGGTTCACCACAAGGCCTGCCCAGTGTTCAATTAATAAAATAAAATAAAATGGATATTAAAGTGAGAATAAAACAAAAATAAAATGATTTAAAAATAATTATAATGACAATATTATTATTATAAATTATAATACTATCATTATTAAGTTAATTATAGAAAGTTTATTATTATCTAGTTTATTAAGTTTATTACTAAGTTTATTTATTTTGTTAAGTTTATTATTATCATATTATTATTATTATTATCATCATCATCCTATTAATATTAATATTAATTTTTTAATTTTATTATTACTCTTATTATTATTTTTATGATCATTATTAATATTATGTTTTTTTATATTTTTTTTACTTCGTTCTTTTTTTTAGGGTTGGCCAGCCCCCCTCTTTCTCCTTTTGGGTCGCACCGTTGGTCAGCCCCCTTCCCTACACACTGCTGTCTGGCAGCCTCCCCTCCTTCCCAGGTCATGTCGCCCCTGCCCCCATGGCCTTCCGTCATCGCACCATCCTCTCCTATCGGCATGAAATTGTTCCAGCATGCCTCCCCTGCTCTCACTCATGCCCCGACCGACGACTTCCCTACCTCCCTCGTGCAACCCACGTCCGGCTCCTCCCCCTGCTAGTCGCATCCAAGTCTGTATCTCCTCCTCCCTCATCAGCTGGTGCCGCTTCAGCTCCCCCACCAACGCCTCATCCTCCTTTCGGTGTGCACACCCTATCAGTGTGATTTTTGGTGCCTTGATTCCCTTCTCTAGCACATCTCCCCTCCGGAAACCCCCTTTTTCATGACCATCCTCACCTCCACCGCTCATTTCCTCCTCAGGTAAGGGTTTGGCTTCCACTAGTTTAGGGTTTTTGGTTTCTATAGCAGATTGGGTATTGTTTTGGGGATTAAATCTTTACCTTGTTGGTCTGATATCCTTGATTAGGGTTCAATTTGGCCTCTCGGAGGTGCGGGTGAAGTGAAGTTTCTATTTCGCAACATTTCCTAGAAATTTCTTCATAAATGGAAGGGGAATCCATGTTTAATCATTTTTTTATGAATTAAATTACTTTCTTGACTAATATGGTGTGTTCTGTTATTAATTGTTTTGGTGAGAAATTGGTTTTTAAGAGGTTTTTTTATGCGTTTGATATTTTGTAACATGTTTATATAAAAAGGGGTGTGTTTTTTATGAAAACCCATCATATATCTTTTTATAGTGTCTTATGATCTGTGCAATTATTTTATTCAGCTGTGTTGGTGGTTTAAATTGTGTTTTGATGTGGATTTGGCATGTTTTTGGTTTTAAAATGACATTTTGTGCGTCAAACTGAGGGTGTTATTGGTGCAATCCCTTGAGGTTCTATTTAGAAATGTTTTATAAATGGTTTAAGTGATTTATTAAATTATGCATGTGATGAGAATCAAGATTTAAAATGGTTTTGGCATGAGTATAATTTTAAAGAGAATAATTTGAGTGTGTTTTTGGGATAAATCCTTGTTAAGAATCTTGAAAATGTTTTATTAAGTGTTTGATTTATTTGTTAAATTATATGTGTAGTGTGTGGTCCCTTTTCTGTGGTTTCGAGTCGCCGGTCTATGGCAACTTGCCTGCATGTGCATAGGCAAGTAAATATATACATGTACGTTCCATTGTTACATGTATATTCATCCATGGCATTGAATGTACATGTATGGGGCTAGGTGTTCTAATGTGTATATGTAAAAATACACATGCAGGTGAGTAGAGACTAGTGTGTCCATATAAGCATACCTGTAAGGATCCCCTTGCACATGTTCATGGGCCATGCGAATGTATGCATAGGGGATAGGTTTCCTTGCATGTATGTGAAGGTGCATATGCTTAGTGGGGGAGTAGAAGCTTTTAGTTAGAAAATTCCAAGAGCCGAAGTGGACAGATTTGTTCCACCTTGTGGTAGGTTCCATGTGCCTTGACCTTTAATTAAAATTTCCATAATTGCTTGGTGTTTTATTAAAAATGCATTTTATGCTTCTACATGAAATGCATATGCAATATATATATATATATATATTTGTGTGTGTGTGTGTGTGTGTGTGTGTGTGTATGTATGTATGTATGTATGTATGTATGTATGTATGTATGTATGTATGTATGTATGTATGTATGTCTGTATGTATGTATGTATGTATGTATGTATGTATGTATGTATGTATGTATGTATGTATGTATGTATGTATGTATGTATGTATGTATGTAGGTACGTATGTAGGTACGTATGTAGGTATGTATGTATGTATGTATGTACGTATGTATGTACGTATGTATGTATGTATGTATGTATGTATGTATGTATGTATGTATGTATGTATGTATGTATGTATGTATGTATGTATGTAGGTACGTATGTATGTATGTATGTACGTATGTATGTATGTATGTATGTATGTATGTATGTACGTATGTATGTATGTATGTATGTATGTATGTATGTATGTAAGTATGTATGTATGTACGTATGTATGTATGTATGTATGTAGGTATGTACGTATGTATGTATGTATGTATGTAGGTATGTATGTATGTATGTAAGTATGTATGTATGTACGTATGTATGTATGTATGTATGTAGGTATGTACGTATGTATGTATGTATGTATGTAGGTACGTATGTATGTACGTATGTATGTATGTATGTATGTATGTATGTATGTATGCATGTATGTATGTATGTATGTATGTATGTATGTATGTATGTATGTATGTATGTATGTATGTATGTATGTATGTATGTATGTATGTATGTATGTATGTATGTATGTATGTAAATGGTTTTGGTTCTTGAAAAGTGATTTCTTTTATTTTTTGAACGTAAAGCGGGTATTTCCAAAGATGTGTGGTCTTTCGGCTGGTTTTGTTGTAAAAGTGAAATGGCGTGTATGTATGTATGTATGTATGTATGTAGGTATGTATGTATGTAGGTATGTATGTATGTATGTAGGTATGTATGTAGGTATGTATGTAGGTATGTATGTATGTATGTATGTAGGTATGTATGTATGTACGTATGTAGGTACGTATGTATGTATGTATGTATGTATGTACGTATGTATGTATGTATGTATGTATGTATGTACGTACGTATGTATGTATGTATGTATGTACGTACGTATGTATGTATGTATGTATGTATGTATGTATGTATGTATGTAGGTATGT
Organism: Viscum album; assembly: GCA_963277665.1. Taxonomy (NCBI): domain Eukaryota; kingdom Viridiplantae; phylum Streptophyta; class Magnoliopsida; order Santalales; family Viscaceae; genus Viscum; species Viscum album. Next base: position 1,782,747,337 of record OY728131.1, on the reverse strand, counting down.
ATGTATGTATGTAGGTACGTACGTACGTATGTATGTATGTATGTATGTATGTACGTACGTAGGTATGTACGTATGTAGGTACGTACGTATGTAGGTACGTACGTATGTACGTATGTATGTAGGTATGTATGTATGTAGGTATGTATGTAGGTACGTACGTAGGTATGTATGTATGTAGGTATGTATGTACGTACGTATGTACGTACGTATGTATGTATGTATGTATGTACGTACGTATGTACGTATGTATGTATGTAGGTAGGTATGTATGTATGTATGTATGTATGTACGTACGTAGGTATGTATGTATGTATGTACGTACGTATGTACGTATGTATGTATGTATGTATGTAGGTATGTATGTATGTATGTACGTACGTATGTATGTATGTACGTACGTATGTATGTATGTATGTAGGTATGTATGTATGTATGTACGTATGTACGTACGTATGTATGTATGTATGTACGTACGTACGTATGTACGTATGTATGTATGTATGTATGTATGTACGTACGTATGTACGTATGTATGTAGGTATGTACGTATGTATGTATGTATGTATGTAGGTACGTATGTATGTACGTATGTATGTATGTATGTATGTATGTATGTATGTATGTATGTATGTATGTATGTATGTATGTATGTATGTATGTATGTATGTATGTATGTATGTATGTATGTATGTAAATGGTTTTGGTTCTTGAAAAGTGATTTCTTTTATTTTTTGAACGTAAAGCGGGTATTTCCAAAGATGTGTGGTCTTTCGGCTGGTTTTGTTGTAAAAGTGAAATGGCGTGTATGTATGTATGTATGTATGTATGTAGGTATGTATGTATGTAGGTATGTATGTATGTATGTAGGTATGTATGTAGGTATGTATGTAGGTATGTATGTATGTATGTATGTAGGTATGTATGTATGTACGTATGTATGTACGTATGTATGTATGTATGTATGTATGTACGTATGTATGTATGTATGTATGTATGTATGTACGTACGTATGTATGTATGTATGTATGTACGTACGTATGTATGTATGTATGTATGTATGTATGTATGTATGTAGGTATGTATGTATGTATGTAGGTACGTACGTACGTATGTATGTATGTATGTATGTATGTACGTACGTAGGTATGTATGTATGTATGTACGTACGTATGTACGTATGTATGTAGGTAGGTATGTATGTAGGTATGTATGTATGTACGTACGTAGGTATGTATGTACGTACGTATGTATGTATGTATGTATGTAGGTATGTATGTACGTACGTATGTACGTACGTATGTATGTATGTAGGTATGTACGTACGTATGTACGTACGTATGTATGTATGTAGGTAGGTATGTATGTATGTATGTACGTACGTATGTATGTATGTATGTACGTACGTATGTACGTATGTACGTATGTATGTATGTATGTACGTATGTATGTATGTAGGTACGTATGTATGTATGTAGGTACGTATGTAGGTACGTATGTATGTAGGTATGTATGTATGTATGTATGTACGTATGTATGTATGTAGGTACGTATGTATGTACGTATGTATGTATGTATGTATGTATGTATGTATGTATGTATGTATGTAGGTATGTACGTATGTACGTATGTATGTATGTATGTATGTATGTATGTATGTATGTATGTATGTATGTATGTATGTATGTATGTATGTATGTATGTATGTATGTATGTATGTATGTATGTATGTATGTATGTATGTATGTATGTATGTATGTATGTATGTATGTATGTATGTATGTATGTAAATGGTTTTGGTTCTTGAAAAGTGATTTCTTTTATTTTTTGAACGTAAAGTGGGTATTTCCAAAGATGTGTGGTCTTTCGGCTGGTTTTGTTGTAAAAGTGAAATGGCGTGTTTTTTTTTCAAAGAAGTTCCAAAGTGATTTTCAAGATGTTTTTTGGTGTCAAATCAAGGTTAAATGGTAGTTGATTTTCTTAAAAGGATTGTTTCATTCTTAAGTGTGGTTTTAAGTTTGCAGTAAATATGTATCACCTTGGTTGTGTAGTTAAGCTTTCAAAATGTTTTGGAAAATTTAAGAATATTGGGTGATTATGTTTCTAAAATGAAAATCATTCCTTGTAAATAATTAATTCTTTTGGAACATTAAGAATATTTTTTGAAAAAAGAAAACCCCTCTTAAGACATGCCCCCTTGTTTTAGAAAATGATATGTTCTTGTATGTTAGTTTTATGAAAACTCACCACCACTTGAAATTGAGCACAATGGGAAACCTGAGTATCTAGGTGGGAGGACTAGGACTAGTACGCTATATGATACGTAAGTGGTTCATCCTGGTTTCATCTAGCAGGATTTATGCTACAGCACTAACTAAACATTTTTGATGATTGGAGACCACTAGGTTATGGGTGTGTTTCCTACTAATGGCTCATGCACGAGAACATAGATCTCTGTGGTTCATATTCCATGTTTACACTGAGGTACGAGGATCCTAGGTCCCCAACTAACACTATATGCTTAGGGATTTACCATGCTTCTTGTGATATTATTTTCAATTCAGTTGTTTCATGATTGTTTCCTCTTTCGTGAAAACCATAATTAAATTTAAATTGATTACATTTCATTTTGAAACGTTAATGCATGTTTCGATTCTATTTTGAAAATGTAGTGGTAGAGAAATGTTTTCCTTAAAAATGTAAACCTATTAATTGATTTTGAAAGGAATGGAAAAAAATATTTTAGTGGGTTTTATTTTCAAAACTAGCATGTTTTGGGTTTCTTTTTAAAGGTAAGGGCATAGGGTGTTGTTATTCGTTGGCCTTACTACTGAGCATATCGGTGCTCACGCCTACTTTAATTTTCAGTTTCAGGTTCTGGTCTTTGATCTCTCTTGGCGAGCGTGATTCTATGTTTGGTGGTGACCCATGGGGTCACTTGGAGGTATGTCTAGCTGGTTATCTTTATTTTATCCTCTGTTTCTCATGTTGTTTTTGTTTTGTTCAGTTTATATTCAGCTATTTTTCTTTTGTTTATGGGCCAAACCATTCTCAACTATCTCACCTTGATTCCCAGCACTAATTACCAGCCCGTGGGGATTAGGATCACCCTTTGGGCCATGTCGAGGACTGGCTCGGGTGACCAGTTCAGGGTCGACCCGGGTTGGTTTGTGACATTAACACCCTAAGATGTTAGAATATACTTCTATTTAATAAATTTGAGGTGTTTAATAGCTTTTGATACACGCAACACTAAACTTAAGTGAATAATGCATTACTATAATACAAAATAAAATATATTACAAGTTGATTAAATGGAACATAATTCGTAAAATAAATTAAGTAATCATAATAATTACTAGTTTAATTATTCTTGGATAAAAATAAATGTATTGTTTAAAGACATTTTTTATTATATATGATTTATTTAAAATTTAATTTCCCATATTTAGAGTTTTAAAATTAAGGAAAAATATTATTTATACATTTAGAATGATGAATAGTAATTCAAACAATGATTATCAAATGGTTATAAATAAAGATAAAATCATTTGAAGGTAAAAATATTTATTTATCATAAAACATTTTTCTATGTGCACAATGTATTTTATCTTAATAAATTAAATTAATCACTATTGATGAATTATTTTAATTGAATGTGTAGATAATATATTCATTCAAATAAATTAATATCCATCAATTGTTTTTACTATACAATGAATGACAATAGAATCATTTTTATTATTAAAATACATTTTTTCTAAAATTTGGTTTTATTCTTTTTATATATAGATATTAGAGTGAATGTGAAGAAATTCAGGACTTTAGGTAATAGATTCATCATCTCAATTTATATTCATTGATACATGTTATATTTTCACTACATTATTTATTCTCTCTCATCTATATACTTCCCATTAAAGTATTTTATGATACTTTGCATGAAAATTATGATGATTTACTAATCTATCTAATTTTCCCTCTTTAATTAGGATTTAATTAAAAGGCTACCAAATTTTTAAGAGATTCATGTTAAAATATTAGTTTTTATCAGGATCGTTTGTGTTTAAATTTACATTGGGAGAAATTTTATGTTCTTTCTATTCTAAACCCCATCTATTTCATTCTATCTGGTTATTTATGGGGTTTTAAAGTATTCTTTCCATAGTTTTCTTATTTTGTGCTAAAAAGGACCAAAAGAATGTTTTTTTAAGAAAATATGACCTTATTTATCCTTTTTGGTTGAAAATATTTCTCTTCCATATCCATGTTCTTCAAAAAATTTAATGGAAGCTTTTCTCTATAAATAAATTTTTAATAAATATCTTCTTTACTACCATTGACTTTCTATACAAATGATTAAAAATAATATTTTCAAACATTTTTTATACGAATCAATTTTGAAATTTTATAAAAGTAAGAAAAGAATGTTTTTTAATTTTATGGATTGACCACCTTTTCTTTCCACTATGACCATAACTTTTTATAAATATTACTTTACGGGTTTCTATGGTTTTTCAAATAAAATATCGTCCCCATTTTTCTATGCATTTTTATTTTTTAAAAAGTTTCTAAAATAAATGGATGTTTTCTCTTGTGTTTCAAATCATAATTACAATGCTTTTATAAAAGTATTCTTCATCTATGTAAACATAATTTAAGGATTTTTATAATTCACTGGGGTAATGATCTTATGATACCATACACTTTCTATGGATGGTTTATGATGATGATGTTCTAAGAAAGTTTTTATAAAACTCATTTCTTTTCCATGGGTTAATTAAGCTATGATAAAATGATGAATATTTTTATGATCTTATGGAACACTTATGTTTGGTTTTCATTATGTGATGGGTGAACCCATAATTATATAGCCCTCCAATGCATTGGGTAAATATTGATATCTCATTAGATAATATAAAAAGGAATGAGGAGTGAACTCAATCTATTATGGGTCTCGATACACTATGATAGTCATTGCAATGATCCTTGACTAAGGAAATGATTTTATATTCTTATTTGTATGCCAAATACTTGTGTATTATGCTAATTATATTCTATCATTAATCTTAATTGATTATTGATGATTATGAACTCTTATAACCTATTTATTATATTCTAAAGAATCCTTTTTCCATTACTTATGATTTATAGTTTATGACTTCTTGAGTATGATTTTATATTTTATGATCATATTCACATACCCTTATTCTTATCTTATGCTCACTTATAATCATCGATTGACATATACCATGTTTACCCTTACTGAGTATCTGAGCTCACACTTTCTTATGTTTCTATTTCCCTAGGTTATGAATAAATTCTTTAAGTAGAATATTTATAAGAAGGTTATTAGGTGAGAAGAAATTTGTGATAGATGTTGAAGATATTTCATGAAATAAGTTGATTGTGCATCTAGTCTCCAAAGACACTGAACCTTTATGGAATTTGGGAATTTATTATTTTGGGATGTATAAAATATTCATAAAAAATGATTTAATATTTATGTAAGTAATTCTTGGGTCATTATATAGAAGTTTCAGGGCCCACCACACATAATTAGTGGTTTCACCCCATGGATACATATTCACTAAGAGGTTTTAAAATCAGTAAACCATGATTGGAACATCCATTAAAGAATGAATAGACCCTAACCAGTATATCATACAAATTCACACTCTCTCAAACCCATTCAAGATGCCCTGAATCAAAACCCCAAGTATATACATGCATCGTACATAAAAACATGTAATATATTACTTAATATTAAAAGTACAACAAACCATGATGCATTTAAACTTAACCCATATGACATCACTAGATAATTTATCATTGTTCACCATAAATTGAAGAATAAAAAAACTTAAAATAGGGGCCTACTCTTGAAGGATAGTGAGAAGAGATAAACAATGAGAGAAGATGATAGTGGTATTACATTTTCCTTTCCCATAAAGTACACTATCACAAATGTATTGATGATTGGGATAAAACAAAGAACTAGGATCAGTGAAATGGTTGACCAAGAAGGAAATAATACAAGGGGATCATTGGATTATGAAGTAATAAGATATGGATGGGAGGTGGTTTTATTAAAATAAAATAAAATAAAGCCTAGGTGGCCAATAGACTCTCAATGACACCTTCCACCACAAGTTCAATGGCTCACTGGGATCTTAGTGGCCTTCTATTAGGTTCTCAGTGGCTAGGCCAATGACCATGGCATTGGAACCGTATCAAATACCTCTTTCCAAATTCAATAAAATTTAATTGAATGGTAATTTATTGGCCATTTGAACTATGATCAATGTGTTATAAGTGGAATTGGGACCATATCGAATATCTATTTTATAATTCTATAAAATTTAAATAAAAATTTAACTTAAATAATTTCATGATCGCTCTGATACCATTGAAGGAGTTGGAAACGCAGTGGAATCATGAAAGATGCTTGATTTTACATTTTTAAAATCTAATATATATTAATAATATTGATTTTGTATACAGATAATTGATTAATTCCAAGGAACTCAAGAAATTCAATTTAAGTATGAAAACAAAATCAAAACAGTACTTTGGTGGAATGGTGTGATCTCGGAATTATACACTCTTCTATAAATCATAGTATCTCAAAGATAGAAAAATAGATTCCCTCTAGATCATCCACACATGTACCATAACTCCACAAACATTGTGCTCTAATTTTTTATTGTTATCATGGAAAATATAAGGCCATGTAATGCTCATATGATCTCCATAAGGTCACACGATCATCCCTTAAACTTGGATCAATCCATTATTGATTTTTCTCTCTCTAGAAGATTTAGAGAAGGGAGGAGGGAGGGTAGGACTCCAAATTCTTTAAAATGGACTCTCATATTATTCATGGCTCCCAAATGAGATAAAATAGTAAGTTTCGACTTTCAAAAATTTTAATTAATCCCTTTTATAAGTTAAACCTATTAAATTATCCAAAAAAACCATTAATAACTATGTAAATGTGTTATTCCTACCATGAATATTTCACCACTCACTAGTAATATTATTAAATTCCATGTGTTAATCCATGATCCATCAACTTTTCCCATTCCTCTTATAATTATTTAAGGAACCTTGAATTCATAATGTTCATTCAAAAAATAATAATTTCTCATATTCTCATTTATAGTTAAATAACATTTGAATACAAATAGAAATAAATTCAATTCTCATTATTCTAGACTAAAATAATATAATTTAATTTATTTACCAGAGATCCTTCACTTGGAAATTCACTAGTCCCCACACATGGGTCCCACATCATCATGAACATCAATTCATCTGAATTGGTGTAACTTGTGGATATACTTTGTGTGTGACCCTCTAGGACATCATCTTGATAGAAATGAGTCCAACTCATAGACCAAGAGTAGTATCTAGAAACACATCATATCCCCTAAATAGATCAGGATAATTCATAGCTACAACTACCTCCTTCGAACGCTCATTGTGTAATATTATCTCTTCATATCGATATCTCATCAAGCGAGTTTCATTACTTGTGTAGTCAACCTATGATTGATATAACTCTCTTCGTATTTCTAGAAATAAACTCATTGATAAACCATCATGGTCATGAAATTAATCAAAAAATTATATTTCCATAAAAATTTTAAAGATATATACTTCAATTAAATTGGAATAGAAAAATCCACTCTTAACATGTTAATTAATTTCATGTCCTTCATGACGCTCCCAATGTATCCTACCTTTTCACAAGAATGTTTCATCACATTTTTCATCAATACATAAAATTATGTAAATCATGATATACATTAATAATCTCAATTCTAAGGACCAATAAACATGTTTTAAGATAATAATATCTAATAACACATAAAATATGTGGAATTCCTAAAAGTGGGTTAGTTCCCATAACCTCATCTCCTAGAGATTACCAAAGGTGAACTTCATGATAATAAGTATCAACATCTTATAATCCCCCTACAACCAATAGCCTATATCATCTATTTTTGATCAAATGACTACATCTAGCCAAAGAACATGTATATCAAAATATAATCATAACACTTCATGGTTATTATCATAAAAATAAGCTATTATGACCTTTTGATGTGATAGATAATCTAAAGAAATTATCATAATAAATTTCATGTAAAAGAAAAATCACCATTTAATAAGATATTTATTAATATTCAACACTTTGAATATATCTATAGTCAAAATTGAAAAGTCAGTTTGTTCTAGGGCACTAATTCCAACATTGAAAACATCTCCATCTATAATTGACAAAAAATACAATTCACAACCTCTGTAACACGTGTTTTATATCATTTTAAAAATGAATTTTATTGAATATTCTATCACTAAAAATGATGATCACATGCATCATAAAAAATTTATGGGGCCAAGATCAATATTTCACAAAATATTGAGTTTCTTTGGAATTTATCCCAATATTTAGCTATTTAGGTAGATTATAATGTCAATTGTATTACATATGACTCTTAAATAATTAACTAGAGAACTCCTTGACAATTTTATTATACTAATTATTTTAATTCCATTAGGGTCACCCAGATAAGTGCAACTCAAAGCTTACAATTTAATATGATAACTTAATTCCACTAGGTTCAACCATACCCATCATACCTGACATAAGATAATAAATGGGCACCCATATTTGGAATGAACTACCCATTTGGATAATAGAGTTCTTAGTATGTGTTCACTTTGGAAGGAATCTCACTATTAGTATTTTTAGGGTTTTCTTAGTCTCACTAATTCTATCTGCATCTTATACATATCATACGAAACTATTGCATCCCATGAAATCTTTACATCTCATACAATACCTATATGTATTCATGCTTCTAGTGATTTGATTTTTTTAAATTTCTTCAACAAAATTAATATGTTCAAAACATATTAATGTATAAAACATTATAAAACTCATAATTTGAATTACTTACCTAATAATAAAATCCAATTATGTCTACAAATATCTAAATGCATTGCAAGCATAAAGTATATGAAAACATTTTATACAAAGGGTTAGAATCATATAAAACCAAATTACCTATAATAGAAAGTATGGTACAAGGGGTAGTCAACCCCCACTTTTCTAGAACAACATTTAAGATCTTAGACTGGTAAGTGGTCCAACCCAAAATCTCACTATCCATATATCAATACTCAAGAGAATATTCAATTCCAATACAACTATAATGCCCAATATGCATAAATCATAACCAACTAGTATTACTAAATTCATGTCTAAAATAAAAAATCATATACTTTATTGAATAAAAAATAAATATTTTATGTTGTTTCTAGCATTTAACTCTTATATACATGACATTAAAAATTATAATAATAGTAAAAAATATTCTAATTTACATTGGTTCGTAGGAAGGGGTAAATAAAAATAAAATATACCAGTGCCTGAAAAGTGATTGGGGACACTTCACCCTGAGACCTACCTGATACCCCTCAAATGTGTTACTACTAGGATACGCCCCTAGGGGAACCATAAAAAAATAAACTAAACCATACAACATTAATAATATAATCAATTTATATACATGAATACTAAATAAGGATTTCATAAATAAATGAAAAATTATGAAAATCACAACCAAGAACCATAATATGGTTTCTCTGCCTAAGTCGTTTTGGATAGAAAATTATTTGAAGGTCTCTACTTGACCCATGACATAGTTTACATGAATAATCTTTTTTTATTTTATGGTCATACCATAAACCATGAGCAGATAACATTTTTCACATCATGTTTTTCCTCATGGACGTCTCATTTCCATAAACCATGATCGTTTTGGTTAGGAAACCAAGATATAAAAATATTGAAATACAATGATTCATTTTACGATAAGAAAATAACGGTGTGTTTTCTAAAAACACACTATTTTTTATAAATATTTCTATGAACCATATCATTTTTCTTGAAAATATTCATAATCTGTAATGTGGTTTTATAACCATGGAAATGGTTATGGAAAGGGAAAAATTATTTTTTTAATTTTCTTTTTATTGATTCTTCATTGTTATAGGTTTTGATTCAATTGAAGGGTTTGTGGTACATCTTTATTCCCATAAACAGAAAAAGAAAAAAAAACAATGACACACAAGCTAAAATGGGAGATGAACTAATAAAATGAAATAAAAAACACTAAAACATTGTATACCTTATTATCCATTATGAATCCACCACAATAGTGATTTTGATTAGGATCCCTTAGTAGTAACCATAAGTTCCTACCTTTAAATGTATCCAATGGCCATTAAAATAGTTGAATGCTTTGGTATGGCCCCGTATCCTTCAAATGTGTTCCAACACCTACCCCACAAAGACAAATGAATAGAAGTGTGTGAAAGAGGGAATCTTCATTGTGAGTAATAAATAGTGTAAAAAATTGAGGCTCAAGAACTCCTTTAAATAGATCTCTTTCATTGAATGAAGTAGAATTTTGTAGTTAAACATTTTACGCATTATGAAAAAACCAAACTTTAGGAGAGTCTGTCCAATTAATATATGATGTGTCACAAGCTAAATCATTCAAGATAATAGCTATAGGAGACTAGGCTGGATGATATCCAATATCATTAATCACATATAGCATTATATGGTATCAAGAACCATGAGATAACACAAACCACAACATGGTGACCTTCACTACATCATTCTTTATACTTTAATGTATATTCCCAAAAATTATAAAGTAATGAATTATTCTTCTTTATTATGTTTTTTCAATAACAACATAAAAAACTCCCCATAATTACTAATAAAACATCACTTTTCATTACACCATACCATTTCTTCATAATAAAAAGTAGTAATGTATATAAAAATCAGCTTTGAAAAATAATGGCTTCTATTTATGACACAACCAACTCCTTGTAATGACCTATGTGAACACGTGTAAATTACAACCTAAGATTTAATTGTGATATAAAATTCATAATGATTATCTCAAGAAAATTCATCTCAAACCAACAAATCATAGTGTAGTGGTGTATATTATGGCATGATATTTAGCTGTTCAATTTCTATAGAAATCCAAAAAAAATACGGTGTGATGAATATAATCACAGCATGATTTTTAAATAGAATTAAAAAATCATCAAACAATTACCCAACACATAAAAGTAGTCTCAAACTATTATTGGAACGTTTTTAACATGTTTATTGACCAATTGAACCATTTTATTCATTTATTTAGTTAATAATAAAAAATAATAAAGTTGGAGACCATGTATTCAATCAAAACCAAATTTACTCAAATACATGCATTATTTATTTACTTACAACTCCATAAAACATGATTATACATGGTTTTTAACATATTTAATCCATATAAAATTTTGTTATGATCAATCTAACTCTTAACAGTGAGATAATCCGCAAAAAAAACAAGAAAAAAAAAGAAATTGGGAAAGATAGTGCAAGAGAAGAAAATGCTATAACACGCACATATTTACACCACTTAAAAATTATATACATCCAAAGTGTAATGTCCCAGCTAAAACCACTCAAAAATATAATAGATTTAGTACAAAAAACCCTAAGAACACATCTCCATTTTCTAGAGTTTTTTGACTAGTGGTGAGAGTCTATGATCAACAATGGGGAGACTATATTTCTATATCAATACCACTAATAACAATAAATAACCAACATCATATAAATCTAATTATCAAATTATAAAATATGAAACATATAAAATGTTATGAAAAATGAAAATTTAGAACAAACAGTCATACATCCCAACTAATATCCCATTTTTCCAATCATGTACACAAAATAAAAAAAATAATAAAATACACTTAGAGGCACCACTACCAACCTCAAGCATCACCTCATCCTAGTCTCTAATCCCTGTCAGACCATTCTAGACTGATCCATTGTGCAACCTAAAATAAAATTCAAACCAAATTTATACACTTGCACTAGTATTTTCATGTAGGTTGTGAGAAATATATCTCATTACAGTCTCACCAAGTTCCCCTAATATATTACTTCATATACATATGTATGCATAAGGAAAATAAATAACAGAAAAACTACACACAATCATGTTTGTTGGGTCATTGTATGTTAACATGCTGCCATGACACCTGACCATACTCGGTCTGCTCACATCTGGTGAACCATGCCTGTCACAACCTCATCAACTAGAGGATGTACTATAGAATCCAAAACTACTATTTATATAAACATAGATACTAAAAAGAGTTTAAGATGGTTTCCTATCTCTTAACCATTCTGACTAGGGGCATAAAATTTCATATGGCATTCCAAACTCTTTAGAAATCTGAACATAGACATCAATTGTCATATGGTGTCCTGAACTCTCTATCAGTATAACCATAGATGCAAAATGTCATAAATTGTTTCGAACTCTTTCCTAGTCTAACCGTAGGAAAAAAATTCATATGGAGTCTCAAACTATCCATTGGTCTTCCCATAGATGCTCAAATTCCATGTGGCATCCCGCACTCTCAATCAATTTGACCATAAGAGACAAATGTCATATGGAATATCATACTCTCTTTCAATCTAACTATCGATTCTAAAATTTTATATGGAATCTCAGACTCTAAATTAGTGTGAATATGTGTGAAAAATTTCATATGGTATCTTGGAATATTTTTAAATCTTACTATATATGTTAAATTTCATATGGAACCTTGGAGTCTATTTCAGTCTGACCATAGGTGACAAATTTCATATGGAATCTCAGAATCTCTATCAGTTTGACCATACATGGAAAGATTCCATATAGAATCCTGATATCTTGATTATTATAACAATAGGTAGAAATTGTAACTTTTCTTAGGAGATGAGCATATAGACAGTGGAACTCAACACCCTGATTCTCAGGGGCCCATGTTGCCACAACCTCAATACCTATATTAACATAGTTGGAGAGGAAAAATAAATATGTCATGGATATATTTGAACATAGACCTTAGCTATCATCCTACACAAATGGAACATCCCAAATCATGGATCATAACCTAGGAACTAGTCATATGTTAATAATCCCCCACTATCCACAGTGTGTCTCAAAGATGGAATGGCCTCATTGATCAACCTTTTCGAGCTAGGCCCTATCACATGGGGAATAAATTTTCGAACCACTTGGAATTAACATCTCACTTATAAAGATTGTAGGATCATAATAATATGCACATATGGCCAAACTTACAATAAGGGTGAATTTTAGTTTAAAAACTTAGTTTAAGAAGTTTTAACAAAACAAAACTCAAAGCCTCTTAAAGTTGTTTATTGGAATCAGGCCTCAGTCCAATTAACAAACTATTAGAATCATAACCACAAAACAGTATGATTATATCAGAGTAAAAATATCAGAATAAATATGGATATGATTTATTAGATTTATGTTATTTTTATAATCAAATTTAATACAATAAAAAATATTTTATATAAAATTAAGTTCGATGACTATATTTCTATTAAATTGCACAATATAATTAAAAACTTGTAAACAATAAGTAATAAAATAGCTAAAAATGTAAGAATGACTTACAATCTATTAAAATATAAAACTATTTTAACCTTAAGAGAAAGGTATTCTATAACCTATACTACAGGTATCTACTTTTTTATACTTATAGCAAAGTCTGTCTTTCCTTACTAGAAAATCCCTCGATATGAAGATCGTAATAGCTTTATCCTTCTATCCTCAGAAGCCCTCGATATGATGATGATCATGGTTTTATTATCCATGTAATCCCTCAACCTGATTGATCAGATTCTCCAACTTCTTATCCTCACAATATCTCAATCATTATGATGTTCATAAGCATATTAAAAAAGAAAAATCTCTTAAAGAAACATCCCTGACAAGGGTTCCATAGAACTACAAGACTCTAAATAATTAAAAAGACTAATAACACAGTATTCATGCTAATAAATTTTTAGAGATCACACAAAATGAGAATTAAAAAAATTAAATACTCTCCAAAATCGTCAAATGACCTAGTATTTATAGGCATCCTTCCAATGGTTATATTCTCAAAGTTTGTTGCAACAGCTTCGAACACCTGGCACTTGACAGCTCATGACAACTTGGAATAACTTAATGTTTGACATCGTATTGAATAACACCATTATATTGTTTAATATTTTCCTTAAATTATAAATAATTTTTTGTATTTCAATTGTAAACTTATTCAGTCCCATAGAATTCCGTAACAATATCAATATGATAATATTTATGAGTGTCAGTCTGATTTAATCAGTGCCAGTATCAGTCTGGTTATTAGGAATTTTTCATTACAATATCCAAGAAAGAAAGTCTAACACTTGATCTAATAAAGGTGAGTGTAAAAATCGGGTCCCGGTGACAGCACAACCACCCCGCCTTAACATGGCCGTCGGGTCCTGGCCCACTAGGTACCATCAGTTGCCCCGCAGACATGTGGGGCCAACCCTAGGGTCCACCCACATGCCTGAACGGGTCATCTGACTAATGATTGCCCACACAGGCCAACACTTGTCCTTTCCAGTGTGCTTTTAGTGGGCCAGGACCCGACGGCCATGTTAAGGTGGGGTGGCGGTGCTGTCACCGGGACCCAGTTGGCACCCCGCCTTAACATGGTCGTCGAGTCCTGGCCCACTAGGTACCACCAGTTGCCCCGTAGACACGTGGGGCCCACCCTAGGGTCCACCCACATGCCTAAACGGGTCATCTGACTAATGATTTCCCCCACAGGCCAATACTTTTCCTTTCCAGTGTGCTTTGTCCTCACTCACACACACCCTGGGAAAATTCCCAGGAGGTCACCCATCCTGATCACTACTCTAGGCCAAGTATGCTTAACTGAGGAGTTCTAATCAGGCAGGCTCCCAAAAAGAAAGGTGCACCTTGTTGACATGAGTCATAACATTTAGTAATTTAACCCTTTATCATTTGAGGGTGTTACAGTGAGTCTGATATATATTGGACACAATCTGATTCTGATAATCATAATGAATATTTATAAGTTTATATCTTAAATACTTAATATCTTATTCTAAGTATGTTAAAAGGTAATGTTTTCCAAAAAAACATACTAAAACTCTTATGGACATAAAAATTTAGTAAATATTTTTTTAAGAAAGTATTTTTATTTCCAAAACAAAAGGAATGGAAAAGTGATAAGTAGAACTTCTAACTCAACAATATCCCCATTTTTGGAAAGAAAAACCCCCAAAACATAAATGAAAGAAACTTTGAAAAACATACAGTCCATTTCTTTTAAGAACTTTGTATTCATAGTTATTTATTAAAATGATAACTACACCTAAGTTAATAACTCTTCTAAATATTATGGAGAGTGTGATCTTGAATACAATAAACTCCCCATCCCCTTTCGATAAAACATTCTTTCCTTTAAAAGTTATTTAACCCCTTAAAATAAAAACTTCCCTTTAAAAATATTCTCCTTATTATAATTATTTCAACCCCTTTATATAAAATTTTCCACCTTTTTGAATTTCAAAAAGAGTGGGGAAAAGTCTATAATTTCATGAAATTTTAGAGAAGGTAAAAATATATGAAACAATATAATGAATTATATAATAATCCAAAAAAAATATGAAAGAACATTAAAACAATCATAATTGGAAGACATTCAAACAATTCAAATATGGATGAAAAATTAATTCATTCATAAAAAACCATTCAAATGTTTTACATAAAAAATACAACAATAGTTCAAAAGAATAATAATCAATCTTTATTCATTAAATTATTCACACAGTCTTTCATTATTTTGAATTCCTTTCTATCTTTCTCTAGCTTCTCAACTTTATCTTCCAAAGTTCCAATCTTCTTAACTTCCTCCAATGAATTTTTATTATCCTCCTTTACAAATAAAATATTGGTTTCAATAGATAGGATTATGTTGATCCCAAGCTCCATGTCTTGGATCACCTTTTTTAGAGCTTCAACTTCCTTAGTTCTTTCATCGGTGGTGTCTTTGAACTCCTCCAAAAACCTTACTCTTTCAGCGATATGTGAAGATAACTCATTGAAATAATTTTTTGATTCTACCAAATTCTACTTTATTACATCAAATTGTTCATCATGCATTTGAATATCATCATAAACTTGATGATACCATTTAACTATATGATTTCATTCCTTTTTATGAGACTGATCAATTTCTTGAAAAACTTTTAATTCTGCCTTGTTCCAAATCACCTTCTCTATCAACAGATTTATAGATTTTGATTTCTGATCAATATTTTCTTGAATTAATTTTCCCCTTAATTCGAACCTTGGAAAATATGGAATTTTTCCTTCAAGCCTTATCAAAAAATGAACAATATAATCCACTCTTCAAGATTAATTGTTCCAGCAGATTCTAATTGATCTTTGTTAGGATGATGATGTTTTATCCTATTGGTTCTGGAATCTGGTTGCTTGACTTTATTTTTATAAAACTTTAAATCAACTTTCTCAACTTCCTTTTAATATTTATTATCATCAGATAATTAAAGGATATAAATATCCTTATCATTCTCAACTTTTTCATCAGTTTTTGTTTTAGTGTTTTGACCTTATTCTTCATTATTTGATGAGGATTCTTCTTCTTCTTATTCTGATGAGGATTTTTATTCTTTAGAACTACCTAACTTATCTTCTTTATAGGCCTTATAGGGTAAGTCTGATGAGTATGTTGATGATGAATCTGAGGACTTTTTATTAGTGTGAGTTTCTTTCTCATCATCATCTTCATTTTGTTCCTCTTCCTCTTCTTTGCCTTCACCTTCTTAAAACTATTCATGTATTTCTTCTTCAATTTATTCATATTACACTTATCCTTATTTCTAATATCCTTCTTTTTTTACTTTTTATCTCCATCAACTTCTTCATTCACTTATCAAACTCTTTTTAAAGTTGTCTCAAAATTCTGAGAACTCCTTTACTAGCTGGCTCTGGCTTAGATAGTTTTTCAGAAATGATTGGGACTGATTATTTATCAACTACGTTTTCTTTTCCTTTTTCTATGACATAAGGAATCTCAACATATACAATAGTTATTTCTTAAAATGATAATCTAGCTCCCATATTCACTTGATCGTTCTAAGAAGAGGGTAAAACAACCTCCTCAAAGGCTCTTTCTACCCCCTTAAACAAATTCTAACAAAGAAGAGATTTTATCAAATTTTTCATTTACTTATTCTTCTTCAATTCTTCTTCAAGGGTTTTGGTAGCACAAATCTTAAAAACCTTGGCCTCATCAATATTAATTCCAATCTCTAGATGCCCTAACTTCTTATTATCTTTATTTTTTATCCAATCTTTAAAAACTTTATCAGGAACTTTCTTTTGTTTATTTTGTTTCTTTGGTGGGGAGGTCTCAAACTTTCTATTCTTATTCTTATCATTAATCAATGATTTTATAGATATATCTAATTCTAATGAATCTCCATAAACCATTTAAACAAAAAAATTGACTTGTTATCAAAAACCAATCTCATTCAATTCATCGTATAATCCTTTATAAAATAAATATTCTCTCTAATCAGATATGATTTTTTGGAAACTTTAAAAACCTTCATAAATTTAATAACCATATTACTTATAAAAGCAGGAAACATAATAATCTTGGATTTTATTGTGTCAGCTTTGATTTTGATGACTATCAGAAGGAAAAAACTTGACAAGATCTATCATTATTATGTTTACCAAAAAGACCAATACAAAAACATTAGATACTTTTAAAGTATCTCTATCTCCCATCCTTAGTATTAAAAATAATTTCATCCATAAATAAACCACATGATTTTATTGGGTGATATGGGAAACTTTTATAATATTTTCATATTCATAAATCAAGGAATCGTCAGCTTTTATCCTATCAAATGTACCAAGATTTTCTAGAAAATTATATGAAGGTAAATATGATTCTCCTTAAAAATGTATTTTGACCAAATATGAAATTTTCTTATGTGAAAACTTATATATATTTCCATATATCATAAAATAAATTTTATCTTTTCCATATTCTTTGAAAAATTTAACATAAGAATAAAATTCCTAAACAATGTCAAGATAGAATAAATCAAAGTCCTTATCTGGTTATCAACAAAAACAGAGTCCCAACCTTGAAAAGAAATTATATTTTTTAGTGTTGAATCATACTTATTATATAAGGATCTTTATATCAACCTTTATATAAAAACATACCACTTTTCAAAATCCTCTTTGGTAGCCATCAGATTCATAATTGAAACCGGTGAATCAAATGAAAAGATGGTCTTTTAGACTGAGCAACAAGAAGGGTTCAGTAACTTGGTAGAAAAATTTATGGATCAACCAATGTGGGTCATAGGGTTTACCTCTTTATATAGGCATTGGGTGTTAAAATTTAACTTTTATATCAAAACCAACAGTTGATATGAAAAAAAATTGATCTGATGGTTGATATTAATCCAAAGAAAGGTTTAAAGAAAATTTATTGAATTATATGGGTTTTTAAAAACATTTATCATATTTAGAATGAATATGATTGATAAAGGTTTTAAAAAAATTGAAAATAAAAACAAAGTTTTTATAAAACTAAAAGTATAACAACAATAATTAAATAACTAATGTAATGAAATAGTTTAAAAACTGAAAATAATTGAAGATTACCTTTTTATAGTAAATAAATACATCAATACAAATAAAATATTCTTCTTGGTTTTTATAAAATAAACAAATTATGATAGTTTTGATTACAAAAAACCAAATTTTTTAACAGAAAATAAATTAAGATACTTTTGAATTCAAAAAACTTTACTGCAAAATTTGAGTTCAAAAATTTATTAAAAATTCTGAGTCTGGAAATTTCTATTATATTTTTTGAGTCCATGAATCCTTTTGAGTATTCTAACACTGAAATTTTTTAAAATAATTATGATTCCAAAAAACTCATTATGATTTAAGTTCTGGTAAAACTAAAAAATTTAAAAAACTAAATGTTGATAAAAACTAAAAGTTTTTGAAACACATAAACATATGTACTCACCCTATGAAAAGGAGTATATTAATGTAAGGAGATAGGTCAAAAAGAAGTAGATATGAATAATCAATTTACATTGATCATTCCTATCTTCTATTTGATATATTCAAATCTATCAGAACTAAGAGGTTTAGTAAAAATTTCAAAAAGTTGATCTTGCATTCTGAAGAATTGTAAAATAATATCTCCTTTAAGTGTATGATCCAAAAGGAAGTGGTTTTTTATATATATATGATTAGAACTTGAGTGATGTGTTGGGTTTTTTAATTAATTCAATGGCACTTCTATTATCACAAATTATTTTATTTTTAGTAAAACTCATGTCATGGTTAGTAAGTGTGTGTTTTATCCGCAACACTTGATCACAACAACTTCTGTCATATATTCTTCTTTAGTAGTGGAAATTTCTACTGAGTTTTGTTTCTTACATGACCAAAAAACTAATTAATCTCCTAAGAAATGATAAGTTTTTTATATTATTTTTCTATCCATTCTACAACCAAAAAAGTCAACATCCCAAAAAAAATTAGTTCGAAAACATTTACAGAAGAATAAAAAATCCCTAAATATATAGTTCCCTTGAGAAAATAAAAAAAATTAATTTTATAGCTTTTAAATGGGTCTCTTTTGTATTTTCTTGATATTTTACACATAAATATATAGAAAACATTAAATCTAGATGACTAATAGTTAATTAAGTTAGACTTCCTATCATACCTCTAAAAATATTTTGATCAACTGGTTGCCTAAATTCATCAAGATCTAAAGTATTTGAGGTACTGATGGGATAAATAATACTTTTAGTATTTTCATAGCCAAATTTATGAAGAATATATTTTATATAATTATGTTTTGATAAAAAATTTCTTTCAGGTTTTTGTGAAAATTTAAAACCAATAAAATATGTTAACTCGCCCATCACACTCATTACAAACTCAAATTTCATAAGACCCACAAAGGAATCTGTTAAATATTGTTGAGTTTATCCAAATTTAATGTCATAAAGATAAATTTAAACAATAATAATATTTTTATTAACTTTTTTTATAAAAATATTTGGATCCACAACTCACTTAATAAAGTTTTTTTGTAATTAAAATCCTATTAATCTATCATACCAAGATTTAGGGGTTTTCTTAAGTCCATATAAAGATTTGGTAAGTATATAAACATATTCATGATGTTTTATATTTTCAAAACTATAGGTTTTTCAACATGAAATTATTCTTGAACATATCCATTAAGAAAATCACACTTCACATTCATTTCAGAAGGTTTGAAATTAAATAATGATGAAAAGGATATAAGTGTTTGAATAGCTTCAATTCTTACTACCTATGCATAGGTTTATTCTTAATAAATTATCACTTATTGTTTATAACCCTTAGAAATAAGACTATTTTTATTTCTAACAATCATGTCATTCTCATCACACTTATTCCAAAAAAAACTATTTTACTCCAATTATTAAAGTTTATATAGGGCATTCAACTCGAGTCCAGACTTTGTTCCTCTCAAACTCATTGACTTCATCTTGAATTGATTTAATCCAATACTTATCACATAAATCCTCATCAATATTCTTAGGTTAAAATTTGGATAATAAGTCTAGATATTCAATTTAATTTCTTAAGGAAATTCTAGTCTTAACTGGTTTATTTACATCACCAATGATATTATCACTATAATGATTCCTAAAAAAACTGACTTCTTGGGTTTTGAAAAGACTAATCATAAACAATAGGTAGATAATCTTCCTGATTAATAACTTCATAAACAATTTCTTGAGTTATATCATTATGAGAATAAATTTCTAACAAATTTTGAAAATAAATTTTAGAAATAACATATGAGGATGTTGGTTGGGGTACGTTGTTTGAAAGAGAAATGATTAGTTTCATCAAACTTAACATGTACTATTTCCTCAATGGTACAATAAAATTTATTAAAAACTCTAAAATCCTTAAAAGTTGTGTAATAACCTAAAATATTACTTCATTAGATTTTGGTGCAAATTTTTGTGATTTATCTTTCGTATTCAGGATGAATACTTTGCAACCAAAAACTTTTAAGTAAGAAACTTTTAGTTTTCTTCCTATACACAACTCATAAGGAGTTTTATTAAGAAAATGTCAAATTAAAACTCGATTTATAATATATCATACATTACTAGCCACTTAATCCAAAAAAAATAGTAATTGAGTATTCACTCAACATGGTTCTAGTTATTTCTTGAATAATTTTATTTATTCTTTCAACTAAACCATTTTTCTGAGGGGTTCTAGGTGCTGAAAATTTATGTTCTATAACTTTCTTAATAAAAAAGGTTTCAGATTTATTTGTAATAATATAAACCCATATATATCTAGTGTAATAATCAACTAGGACATATACATAGTATTTTCCACCAATAATTCCATTTTGTGTAGGACTAAATAAGTCCATGTGCACTAACTATAAAGCATCATAAGTTGAGACTTCACTAATAGATTTGAAACTTGACTTATGTTTCTTACCGTATTGAAAATTGTCATAAACTTTTTAATAATCAAACCTAAGTTCTGGTATATCCTTAACAAGTCCTTTCCTAAGGAAGATTCTTCATAAAAAGATTTAGAATCATTCTCATCGGGATAATTATCACTTAAATATATATTGGTAAGGTTTCTAGTTTTTTATACCATGTCTATGAAACATTGATTAATTTTAGGTACATTAGAAAAAAGACCTATGTTCCTCTTAGTGGAACTATCATTGTATGTATAAATCTTAAAATAATCACCTTCACCGGCACTTAAAGTGTCAGCAGCTTTTAGAATTTTCTTTCCTTTTGATTTATAATACTTCTTGGTTTTCCTTTCTGAATTTATTTATTTTATATCTTTCATCTTCATATTTGTAAAATTTGGTCTGATGTTTCCATCTTTCTTATATTCATAATAAGTAACTTCATCTTTCTTATCAATTCTATCTTTATGATCTTTCTTGTATCTGTATTGAAAATCTTTTTTACCAACTATCTTGTTCATCCATCTGGCTAAGTTTTCTAATACATTCTTAAAATTTTCAGAAGTACTTGAATCATATTGAATAACGAATTTCTTTTTTATTGAAGATTTAATAACTTTCTCATCATATTATACTTTAGAAGGTAATTTAGATGTTATGTCAAAGGCAAAAACACTATTTTTCTTTTTGGATTTCTATACATCTTTTTTGAGTCTACCGTCATAATTCATAAGGGAACTAATAAGATTATACAAAGTAGTATTATTTAACTTTCTAGTCTCATCAACTATTTTTCTATTAGATTCTCATTCAATGGGAATAATATCTATAATCTTTTCCAGAAAGATCTCATCATCAAGACCTTTCTCACCAAAAGATTATAAACTATTTATAATAGTCATAAATATCTGATGTATCATTACAATAGATTCACTTGGTAAGAAATATATTTCTTGTTATTCTTCTCTTAACTAATCTCTCTGAGACACAAAAACTTTATATATACCAAAATGTGTGATATCAATTTTTTCCATATATTTTTGGAAGCTTCACAAGAATAAATCTGACTATAAATTCTTCTTTTCATGGAATATAAGAAATTATTCCTTACTTTGTAGTTTAAATGATATTCCTATTTTTCTTGATGATTAAAATAAGTTACTTCTTTATCTAGAATATTATAGTCTCCAGTCAATATAAAAAAAATTTAAACTCCTATATTTATAACAAAATTCTTCATCCTATCCCTCCAGTACTCATAATCAGCACCATCAAAGATAGGTGTTCTGCTCAGATTGAGATTTTCAATTGAACCAATATTCATTACTTTATATTTAAAACAAATAAAAATATTATTTTCCAAAAATAAACATTAGTGCAGCAAAAGTTTATAAAAAAATTATAAAAAAACTTCAACAACTGGCATTAGTAAAGAAAGTAAAAACCTCAAAAAAAAATATGAGTAGTCGAATCCTACTATGATACCGATTTTAGAATCATAATAATATGCATAGATGAATATACTTACAAGAGGTGGTGAATTGTAGTTTAAAATATTATTTTAAGAAGTTTAAACTAAAAAACACAAAGCCTCTTAAAGCAGGTTATCATACTCAGCCCTCGGTTCGATTAAAAAAGTGTTGGAATCGGAACCACAAAACAGTATGATTATATTAGAGTAAAAATATAATAATCAAGATGGATCATATTTATCAGATTTATGTTATTATTATAATCAGAGTTAATATTATAAAACATATTGTATAGAATGTTAATTCTGATGACTATCTTTCTATTAAACTGCACAGCTGAATTAAAAACTTGTAAACAACAAGTAATACAATAGCTACAAATATAAGAATGACACACAATCTATGAAAAGATAAACCTCTTTTAACATTAAGATAAAGGTAGTCTATAACCCATACTAAATGTATCCATTATATTATATTTATAGAAAACTTTGTCTTTACTTACTATGAAATCCCTCGATATGAATATCAGAATGGATTTTTCTTCCTATCCCCAGAATCCCTTGATACAATGATCGACATTGTCTTACTATCCTCGTAAGCCCTCAATATGATGGATTAGATTATCTATATTTCAATCCCCAAAATACCTTGATTGTTATAATGATCATATGTAGATTACATAAGAAAAATTTCTTAAGGAAACATCCCTGAAAAAGATTCCTTAGAACTAAAAATCTCTAACCATTTACAAATACTAAGAACAAGGTGTTCATGGTAAGAAATTTTCACAGCTATCGCAAAATTATAATTCACAAAATGAAATCTTCTCCAAACTCTTCAAATGACCTGGTATTTATAGGCATCCTTCTGATGGTCATATTCTTTAAAAATATTTCAGCATCTTCGAAAATCTGGCACTTGACAGCTCATGAAAACCTAGCATAACTGAATGTCTGAAATCATATTGAATAACACCATTATAGTGTTAAAATGTTCCTTACATTAGAAATAATTGTTTGTATTCTAATTATAAACTTAGTTAGTCTAATAGAATTTATTAAAAATATAAATACAATGATATATATGAGTGTCATTATTATTTTATCGATACTAGTATCAGTCTAATTGTTAAGACTTTGTTAGTACGATAGACAAGATAGAAAGTATAACACCTGATCTGATAAAGGTCATTCTGATATATATTGGACCCAATATCATTATGATAATCATAATGAAGATTTATAAGTTTTTATCTGAAATAATTAAGAATATATTCTAAGTATGGTAAAAGGTAATTTTTTCAAAAAAAATATACTAAAACTATTTTGGACATAAAAAGTTAGTAAACATGTTTTTAAGAATATTTTTTTGATTTCCAAAACTAATGGAATGGAAAAGTAATAAGTAGAACTTATATCACAAAAAATGAAACCACTAAGATCCCCATACCCAATATGGACTCTACTCATCAATGATAATCTACACTCATCACCCCAGAATGATCTCATAGCCCATAGGCCCTATCTGACCATAGCCTCAGGATGTTGGGTCTAATACCCTTCTGATTATCACATCAATATCCTTGTCTCAATCCCCCTGAACTATACCATGATCATACTCTCATGGCCTCTTAGAAACTCTCTACCCGATCATTAATAAGATTCTATCAACCCATCCATGGATCTCATCTCACATCTCTCTTATAAGATCTCGTAAGCCCACTACATAGAAGGAACCCTCTACATCACACTATATCAATCCTCAAAGGAATTATCCCACTCAAAAAACACATCAAGGATTCAATACACCCTTAATAGGGTATTCAAAACCATGTGTAAGATGTACGCATGTATCACCTATCATTCCTAGGTCTATACCTCCAATTATACCTAATAAACCAACCTAGGTTATCCATGTGATACCCCACATATCACGGTGTTGTTGTTTTGGTGTGTTTTTATATTTCCTTGAGTGGATATGAGTTTCAATTACTTGTGAGATGAAATTTAAAGTTTTTTGAGTATTTTTTGGGTGATCATATTTATCTCACACAGTTAGTACTAATTGTGTGATTCCCATGTGGGTGGATCTATCATTTTGAAAGAGAGATTTTTCACAGCTTCTGCATGGTTTTAGAAACCATACAGAGCTCCCTAGAGACTATGCAAGGTCTTGGGTGCATTTAGGGTGAGTTTCATGGTTTCCCAAAATCATGAGTCACCTAAGAGTAACCCTGTAAAGGGGTACCTGGCCTAGGCAGTGGTCAAAACTTGGTTGGGGTATGTTACAGAAAACCATGTGGCCAAACCATGTTCCCTGTCCTAGCATTTACATTTTGGGTTTTTCCCAAAATCCCACGTTTGATTTTTAAGGTTTTTCACCCCTTGTTATCCCCCGTTTATGTCAAATGACCCTCTTGGGAGATCTTGGAGGAGTTCCACCTCCTCCACCTTGAATTATTTATCTTCCTTAGGTGTGTTCCAATATATTTGAGGTGAGTTTGTTTTTTCTTTATCACCAACTTCTTCCCCCCTCTCTTATCTATTGGATTTAGCTTCCCCTATGAACCTTAGTTATCATGTGCCTCGATTTTAGGGTTTTGGGTGGATCTAATGATTAGGATTTTGGTGATAGGGGTTTTAGTCCCTATTTCTTGTCCTATGGGTTTGGTCGTCACTAAAGGTAACAATTTTCGAGGTGCTTCAGCTTGGTTCTCATCTCTTTGAGGTAGGCATTTCTATGAAATTCTTTAATTTTCAAATTCTAAAGTTGTTTGTGTGTTTTGAATTCTATTTAATTGAAATTATGAATATGATCGATAGTTTTTAAGTGATTCTAAACCATTTTTTTGTGTTTTGAGCTTAGCATAATTGGTTTTTCATGTGAATTCCATATATTTCACATTTAAAACGAAATATTTAAAGGTGGTAATCTTTTTTTAATTTCTTGAATGGATTTTTTAAAATGGTTTTCATGTTTTACAATGGATTTTTACTTAGTTTTAGTTTTCAAATGATGAAAATAATGATTTAAAGAGAATGTTGTTTTGAAGTGGGGTATTTGTTGGATTGTTGTAGCCCAATACATTTTGGATGATGTTTAGGACGAATGCTTTCAGCCCATACTGTGCACCAGGCCGTAAATTATATGATTTGAGCTCCATGGTGAGCATGTTGGGGGTTTCGGGGGTAACGCGCCTCTGCTCTGGGGGTCCAAGGGCTGAAGGTCCTGAACTAAATTTTGGAGCATTGTCGTAACTCTGATCACTGTTGCAAAGATGAATGGTCGACATCAAAAATGCATTATAGCAGTTCAGACTTTGGTGTCAATAGTACTATAGCGACATGAACTTCCAACCACTAGCCACTATAACAGTTTATACTAGTGTGGTCGTAGCACTATTGTAATGCATAATTCCAGCTTCCTTTCACTGTAGAAATGCAGACTTCCTATACGGTAGATGGAACAGTGGATCATCTTCCTCCTTTTGTAGTCCATTTTAGGATATGGTTTTTGAGGGATAAACTCTGAGATAATCTCTATATATTTTGATCCCAAAACTAGTGAAAATTATTACTCTCCATAGACATAGTAATCATTTTCTAAACCATGTAAATCTATGTGTCCAAGATCTTCTTCTTCTTCTATTTTTTTCCTTTTACTCTTTTGTGAATCCTTTTTTCTTGTAGTTGAGACTCCCAACATTTTTGAATTATTTTTGACTCTAAAATGGTTTGATAATGGGTTATTTAGTTTATTTTAGTGGTGATTTGAAATGTTTTTAGTTTTTCCCTTGTGAAAATTCCAAGATGGCTTGTTTTAAATGATTTGATGTAAATGGTTAGCCTATGAACTTGCTTGGGTTTTCTAATAGAAATATCTTTGTTTAATAGTGGATTTAAAATTATTTAAATGTGTGTATGTTTCTGACACTTTCTCCGGGGCGCGCGCATCCGTCCGTCCATAGAGGAGGACGCGCTGCACTGTTGCCCCGCATTCCCGCTTTCCAAAGGCGGGCGGCATTCGCTCCTTATTCAGGGACGTATGCTCCTTGATCGAAATGGTATGATGGGATGTCGGTTCTTCCTTCTGTGGATTCCTCCATAGAACTCATCACCTAGTCCGGGTCTCCCTCATAGATTTAATATGTTGTTCGTGAAACTCTTCCCAGTGCCATGTTTCCATGGATGTCGGTTAATTACACTGCTTCTGTCGGGACATTCCAAAGGGTCCGGTCAGGGCAGAAACCTTCAGTCGAGGGAGTAGTCACGTTGAGGCATCAGTAGCATGTCTGGATGCTGGGGAACTGGCATGTCTGTCTTTTTTACCTTGTCATAAGGCCTCTCGAGGGCGTGGAAGCCTGAGGAATCCTACATCGAGCGCGGGGAATTATATGCCATAGACATATATTTGAGGTTTTCCTCATCTTCCTGCATTTAACACAGGGTATGCCGCGAGTTTAACGTCCAGCGGAGACGGATCAGCCCAATCAGAGCAATAACTAGAATGGATCGGATTGAGGGATTTCCCTTGGAGGGGTGCCGATACCAGTACCAGCCCACGGGCAGCTGTGAAGAGGAGCTGACCGACATGGTCTCACTGGGATATGACGGTTCGGGCGAGAATCAGGGTGGATGATGGAGGGATGAATGAAGTGGAGGGGGGAAAGGCAAGGGACCATCGCAAGGGCGACGGTGAAGTTGGTCTTGAGCCTCGAAGAGACCTCCTACATATCCCCGTGGCAGGGAATCAAAGTCCACGTAATTTGGGATGTGCCGGTGAACCGGCATGAAGGTGGACCTTGGTTCGATGGATGTTGTCAGCGAACCAAATAGAAGTTGGGCCTTGGTCTGATACGTCAGTGAACCGACACGAAGGTGGAACTTGGTACAAATGGTGTGGGGTTTACACACTAGGCTTACCAGGTGTGGATGAACTGACGTGAAGAAGGTCGGAGTGACCAAAAGGTGGTGTACTTGAACCTCTGAGAGGATTCCTACGTACCATGCCGTGACATGGATCAAATACCACGTAGTTCAGGTTGGACATCGGAAGGCCGAAGTGAAAGAGGAGGACCAGGAGGGTCCTAGTGGTGGTGGGCTTGGACCTCGTGGAGGCTTCCTACGTACCATTCTGTGACATGGATCAAATACCACATAGTTTAGAGGGGCTTCGTCGGAGAACCAACGTGAAGGTGGACCCGGGGGTCCACTTGGGTGGTGGGCTTGAACCTCTGGAAGGCTTCCTACGTACCATGCCTTGACATGGATCAAAGACCTCGTAGTTCAATTGATGGAATTCGTCAGCGAACCGACGTGAAGGTGGAACTTGGTCTAATGAGAGATGGGCTTGAACCTCGGGGAGGCTTCCTACGTACCATACCTTGACATGGATCAAAGACCTCGTAGTTCAAAGGGTTTCATCGGTGAACCGATGTGAAAGTAGACCCAGAGGTCCACTAGTGGTGGGCTTGAACCTTGTGAAGGCTTCCTACGTACCATGCCTTGACATGGATCAGAGTCCTCGTAGTTCGGATGGTGGGTGTCGGTGAACTGATGTGAAGAAGGAGGGAACTTGGTCCAAAGGGGGATGGGCTTGAACCTCAGGGAGGCTTCCTACGTACCATGCCTTGCAATGGATCAAAGTCCTCGTAGTTCGGATGGAAAATGGGGGCTTGTCACACCGACAAGGAGGTGGTTTGAGCCAATGATTGTTGGGCTTGAACCTCAGGGAGGCTTCCTACGTACCATGCCTTGACACGGATCAAAGTCCTCATAGTTCGGATGGTGACAACAGCTTGCCGTCGGACAGGAATGCAGTTTAAAGTCATACTGGACGAAGGTGGAACTCGACGTGAAAGAATGACGGATGGGTTTGAACCTCGTGGAGGCTTCCTACGTACCACACCTTGACATGGATCAAAGACCTCGTAGTTCAAATGGTTGTGCAGTTTAACGTCATGTTGGATGAGGGCATGCAGTTTAACGTCATGCTGGACGAGGGAATGCAGTTTAACATCATGTTGGACGAGGGCATGTAGTTTAACGTCATGCTGGACGAGGGCATGGAGTTTAACATCATGCTGGATGAGGGCATGCAGTTTAACGTCATGCTGGACAAGGGCATGCAGTTTAACGTCATGCTGGACGAGGGCATGCAGTTTAACGTCATGTTGGATGAGGTATTGTCATGGACAATGCCAACTCTAAGCCCACGTGAGTCGTGCTCGGTGTGAGAAACAAGAGACAGCAAGGACATGGCGATCAAGCCGTGAAGGGTGCGCCCGTGAGAAGCGAAGAGGGGCTTACGCATTAGGCTGCCCATTAGTGCTGGGACTTACTCCAGGATGGAGGCCCGAAGTGCGGCAAAGCGCAGCGAAAGAGGGATTTGGGACCAATGATGGGAGGTGCCTCGTTCCCTATCACGCCCTCCACTGACCTTGGCAGTGGGGAAGTACGGAGGTTCATGGGTGCTACCTTTCTCAAGAGGGGCTAGGGGCTTACACCAAGGTGGTTGCCCTTCTCCCATGGACATGCGCTGCTCCGATAAGGAGGATATCATCCCTTGTGGGGTGTGATTCCATTCCCGTGGAGATGAGTGGCGTAAAGAATGTCTGAGCTGGGGGGACCCTCCGTGTGAGGCACGGGGTCGGGTCACAGTTTAACGTCATGTGTTGAGGATGAGGTGCTTGGCATTTTAACGTCCTGCAGCTCGGACGAGGCAGCTTCACTCCACATCTCTAGGACTTACATAACTGGTACCCTTTCTTCCTTGGGGGAGGGAAGGTACCAGTAAGGCCGTGGTCAAGGGGGGTTGTAGAGCGAACCATCGAGGGGTCCATGTTAGCGTGGCTATGCGAAGAAGCAATAGTCGTTAGTGTGAATATGCGAAGAAGCATTAGGCGAAGCAACTCTACGAGTAGTATTGTCTATGGGACTTTGAAATCACATCGTGCATACCTGGAGGGTCACACGGGAAGGGGAGTTATCAAGCAAAGGAGTGTGCTTCGCGAAGCGGAGTGCCTTGGCCTTAGCATGGGGCATAGGTGTGAGTGGAGGGTGCTTCGCGAAGTAGAACAGTATTCATGGAGCACTACCTCACGAAGAAGAGGTGCCTCGCGAAGCAGGGTGTTGCGAAGCAGTGTGCTTCACGATGTATAGTGATCCTGCTTTAGCATAGGGATCACTAGTACAGTTTGGGTGTTTCGCGAAGCATAAACGCTCCGCGGCTGCCCGGGTTCCCTTGGGAATCCCCCTCCTTCGCGAATGCCCTTGAGCTTCGCGAAGGGAATCCCTCTCGGAAGAGGGGCTCAAAACGAGACAAAGAGAAGGCGTCACACGAAGTAGAAGTACCTCGTGGAGCTCATGATTCCTGGGGGAAAAGGGTGCTTCGCGACTCAGGAGAGGAGAAGCCGAAAGGTCGGATTGTCCGTCTTTTTGGACTCAGGGGGAGCCCAGTATTTATAGGCAAGGGGCACCGCGAAGTAGAACTCCCGCACTGCCTCAGGTGCTTCGCGGCGCACTCGTGAATGTCAAATTCATTCACGGAGAGGTACCGCCTCCGAAGCTTCGTGGTGGGCTCTCGAACGTCAAATTAGTTCACGGAGAGGTACCGCCTCCGGAGCTTCACGGCGGGCTCGCGAACGTCAAATTCGTTCGCAGAGAGTTACCGCCTCCGGAGCTTCGCGGCGGGCTCATGAACGTCAAATTCATTCGTGGAGAGTTACCGCCTCCGGAGCTTCACGAGACCGCGATGCTCGGGTGCTTTTCATCGGTGCTTCACGAGGCAGCGTGCGGGACATCGTTTTTTTGTCCCTTCCTTTCGTGCAATATTTTGGTGCCAACAAATGCCCCCCCTTAGACTTAGAGCCACGGCAGGCTGAAGGGTCAAAGTCTGAGGGAAAATCGCCAAAATTGTCGACGGTTCACGATGCTACTTCACAAAGGGGGCCCGTGGTGCTGACCGAGGCCACGAATCCGGATGCGCCGCGATGCTCCATGCGGGCGGGGCGTGCCGCGATACTCCGGGGTCTCCGCCTATAAATAGGGGGTCGACCTCTTTTGTATTCACACGATTTTCTTGTCTTTTTGTGCTCTCGATTTCGTGAAGCTCCACGTACTCCGTGCCTGCTCTCTGCGAATCGAGATTCACGGCAAACCGCGGGTCTCTGACTCCATGACCGCGCCAAGCGAACTCCTGGTTGCCGACCTAGGTCGGACTCCGTGGCTTGGTCTCGCGACCGACCTTCGCGAGCCGTCTTTGCGATCCAGCTTCGCGATCCGTTCTGAAAAAATTCTTTTCCAAGTGCCGAAAACGAAATGGCCCATCAAGAAGTTGTATTGGGGGTGCTTGTGGATGCCGCCCGTTGAGATGAGATGGCCAAATGTCCAGGCCTTGGGGAGATGGTCCGAAGCCACTCGGACCACTCTTCTTTGACAGATATACTGTCGGAGGTTCAGAAGAATTATCCGCAGTGTAAGAAGCTGCCATTGTACAGATTCGGGTTGAAGGACGACGTCTTCATCCTTGAGGCGAGTAGGGACGAACCAGCTTGCTGGTTTAGGAGCATGCCATGTCAGCACGAATGGTTCAGGGCGGCCTATGGTCATGCGCAGGAGGACTTCACACCCGTCACCGCCGACTGTCTCTACAACCATGTGAACGATATTGACGGGAATCCACTGCAACCAGAGATGTCTCCTCCTCTCTACCGTACCATGCTGAAGGCGGCTTTGCAGGATTCGAAGAAAGGATGATTCGATGAGTGGGACCTATTCCAAGGCGGCAACTTTACTGATGACTGGGCCTGGGCTTACTAGGTAGGCACCTCATGCGAGGAATTTGGGGCCGAGCTGAGGAGAGTGGGGTTATATGAGGCTGCATGGGCCTCCCAATTCCACATTTACCAACTGAAACAACTGATGCCAGAATTACTGAGCAGATGGTCATCTAGGACCAATACCTTTCACCTGCATCACGGGGAGGTGGGTATCAGCCTGTGGGATGTCCACTATATTTCTGGGGTTCCGATCTTGGGGGCCATGTATGATGAGTTCCTCCCTGTCATGAGCGCGTGGGAGGATACAGAGCAAATTCCGCGACTGGCGTCAGTGCTAATGACACTCGTCCCTGGAGAGGACAAGGAGGCAGTGAGGGATGTCCACTTTAGGAGATGGTTCAAGTGATTCCTGAATTTCCCATAGAATCGATAGTTCCCTCTGAGGCCTCGAACTTGTCCGAGGGCGGCCCAACGGGGTAAGGGGCACTTGTATTGGCGGGTCTTGGAGGAAAACCAATGGAAGACTTGGGGTTTCAGTGTCAGCACTGAACAACAGCCGATAGTCAGGCTGGAGGCATTCATCGCGGCTCTCATCTGTGGTTGGATCCTACCAGTGAGGGATACAAGCATGGGGGTGTGGCCCAGCTCGTTTATTATGGCATCCATGTTGGCCATGGGGTAGCGGGTCAATCTGGGGATTCCAATGCTCGCCAAGCTGTACAGAATGCTGCGGCAAATTAGTGAGGGCAAGAAGCCGCCAAGGATATGCAGGCCCTTCCACCTCCTGTATGGGTGGAATGCAGCGCACATCAGGGGGATCTATGAGTATCCAAACCCTATTTCGTCGCTGGGATCAAACTTCCGCCCCTCCATCCTGAATGCGGTCGGGATCTTCCCGTTCAAACTAACTATGATGATGGTACTGAATCGGGTGTGGAGGGCGTATGAGTTTAATTTCCACCCCTTCCCATTACCTACGGGGATACTTACTGATGACGGGCGGGGAACAAAAGAACATCGGGCTTACCTCCTGGCCTTTAGAGGTGGAGTTTTGGTGGCACGAGTGGATCGTGAGCCACTCTGCGAACCGTACACCCCGCATCGGTTTGCGAGGCAGTTCCGGTGCCTCCAGCGGCTGACCCCGCAGGTCTACTGGGAGGTGCGTCACAAGGAGCACCCGTGTGTGATGAGGCAGTTGTGGCTCATGTTCACACGGGAAGATGGGAAGATGCGAATTGCATTACCTCCATCCATTGCCGCTTCGGATTGGTGAGGGAGTATGCCATTAGTTGGGAAGCTGCTTACCCAGGGGAGATGCTGAAGCAGCCAACTATTCGGGTCGGTGATAGTGGGCCTCCTCTATCTTAAGGTTGGGGTCAGAGGGCAGCTAGGGCCTCTCGCGGTGGCGAGACTGCCATGGCGGCGAGACCCGCACCGGACGAGGGTGTGGCAGCAGCGGCGGATTCGGTGATTCCAGAAGAGCAGGGCCATCCGAAGGGGTAGCCACCAAGGGGATTTTGCAGGATATCCACTCAGGCTCCGGGGAAGCGGCTGCGTCATATCGATATGGAAGAGGATTCTGTCTTCCTAGAATCCTGAGACATTTGGGATGTCAACCGGAAATTCCTCAGCCCACCCGAGATATGGGCGTACTTGAATCTCCTCGGGATGGAGTTACCGGGAATAGGCCTAGTCCGGGCTGGTTTCATGGCGTCTCCGGCAGAGGCAGAGCAATACTTGGACGAGCTGGAGGATTACGTTCACTCCAGTGGTGTCCCTCGCCCAATGACAGACCGGGTGAGGGTACTGCTGAATCGAACAGTCCCCCCATAGTTGTCAGTCGCCGATCTAATGGAGCGCTTCCCCCTACAGGAAGAATCAGAGGACTCCTCTCAGGAGGATGGGGCTGGAGGAGGGAGCCCGTTGGAGGAGGGCGAGGTCGGAGATCAAGGCTCATATTCCGACGATTTCGCAGAGGCTCTTGAGTTAGCATTCCGAGCTTCCTTCCTCATGGTCCGTTCTTGGGTCATTGTGGACTTCTCAACGATATTTGAGCCATGCAGGAGGAACTTGTACGCAGGCCTCATTCTCGACCCTCGGCAGGTGATGATGTAGGACCTTCAGAACCCGCGCCTATGGCTGCGTCCAGTTCCGCATCTGTTGGGACCAGAGCACCCGAGGTGGCTCCTCCGAAATCTCCAGACCTTCCAACAGTATACGAAGGGCCTCGCCCTGGGGTCTCGTCAGTACCGGCTCAAGAGCAGCACCGGGAGGTCGATCTCCGTAAGTTTCCTCTACCGGTTTCCTTGTTGTCATATGTAGACTATGCCAACTAACGTTTATGTCCCTCTTTGTTGTACAGTTCTCCGACTGGCGTGGGCTGCTGCGGCAAGGCTAGTCCGGATGTCTGGTGGCATCCCTCCTAGGGGCATGCCAGTGATGGTGGCGATAGTCCCCCCATCTCCCCAAGCTGCAACACACATCATCACCGGCGGGACCACCAGCAGGGTCGTGCCTGAGGTCATCGAGGTGGACTCCGATGAAGAGGATCGGTCGGCCGGTCCTACTCCTGTCGCGCCTGCTTTGGCGCCAGATGCCGCGCCGGATTCAACGCCAGATGCAGATCCCGCCAAGGACTTCCTGCAGGCGTATCCTACGTACGAGCCTGCCAATCGTGTAGACTGGGATGAAACGGCCTTCGACGAGGAAGACAGCAGCATAGTCCGCCACCGGTCATGGAATCTAATCACGCGCTTCATCAAGGACACCCCCCAAGCACTATGGCTGGCCGAAATGGATAGACTCCGCTCGCGGTTGCGCGAACTGTCTGCTGGGGGAGTGGATGCCCAACGTCCCCACGCGCTCATCTGAAATCTTATGGCTGAGAAGATCCAGGAGCATGATCATGGGCTCAGCGTGGGCTGGCAACGGAGGAAGGCGAGAAACATCAAGAAGCTCCAGGAGGCTAAAAACAAGGTCCAACAGCTGCAGACCTAGGCAGATGAGCACTCAGCCTCTCTTAATGCACAATCTGAGCTGATCTCCTGGTTGAAGGTCCAGCTGGCAGATGAAGAGGATCTTATGAGGTAGGCTTCTGAAAAGATGGCTGTCATTCAGGCTGAGGTAGAGAGGGCCAGAGCCAAGGCTAACGAACTGTGCCCCGCCGCTGCTGAGGAGGAGTGGGAGCTGAGTCAGCGGCAGCAATCCTTGGACGCCACAAGCCAACGGGTGGCGGAGCTACAACACTCTTTTGACGGGGTCAACCCGTCCATGGGGGGAGTCGACCCCCGGGTATTATAACAAACCAAAAACCTTTTATTGGTACTTTTGTTCTTCAATTTATTCTTTCTTTGTTTTGAATGTCGTAGCACGCACGATTCCGACTGTTTGAATCGCCTCATTACATCCCTACAATGTTTGCGGGATGCTCGGCGATAATTCCCCAAGCCCACGTGGGTCGAGCCCAATGTGGGAAACAGGAGATAGTTGTCTTCTCGTCCCACTTAACATAGGAGTGGAGACCATGCTCCAGGAATCCGGGATTTGGATTACCAGTCCGGATTTTCGAAAGATGGGAGAGGCCTGACCGGAGAAGGAACTCTTCAGAACAGCCGAATTACCACTTCTTCAGCGTGCCCTCATGCACGAACGGTGCAACACCAGGGGCACTAGAATCAGTCCGAACAGACGGAAATGGGAAGCGTTAATTACGATGCCCAATATTCGGAGAACTGTGGGGATGGCGTGACAATAAAGGGAAATCATTAACCGTGGCGGAGAAATGATATCCTTACTGTGTTAGCCTGAAATGGGGACAAAAAATGAGGGTCGATTGTTGACCATGTTCGAAACACGGGACCATGTCACAAATGTTGTCGATCAATCCTTCGGGACGTTGACCCAGGATAGTAGGCGGACCCTAGGTCAAGCATCCATACTGTTAGGGGATCCTTCCAAACATGACCAGTCTTTCGAAACGTTGGCCCAGGAAGGTAGGTGAGTCGATGCGGCATGAGACCAGGCCATTAGGGGGTCCCCGTCAGACATGAAAGGGGACGAGGGTCCGAATAAGGGGCACGCAAAGCGTGGAATATGGAGTGATGGTTTTTCTGAATATAATCCAACACTTAGGTAGTTACACCACCGTGGTGGGAGTTCGCCAGATGGGCGCGTTGGTTTGGTCATGGGTCCTTCCTTCTTTGGGAAAGGGCCTCTCTAGCGAGGGGTCTGAAAAAGGGGTCGGAAAGGGGAAGGATGGGATTAATGATTTCTATGGGCTGGACCCTAGGCAAAATACCAGGGTGTCTCTACGTATCCCATGAGGATGGGAATCAAGCCATACGTAGTTCTGGAGGGTGCCTTTTAATGTCATGCGGGACAAGGAATAGGACGGCTACCTCTCAGAACGGGGTGCGCGTGGTGCAACTATTGCAAACCCGATGTGAATGAGGACATAATCCTGCACTACGCCACGCGGACCCATAGTCGGGGTCCCGATGGCAGGACTAGAGAGGCGAATTAGCTGAACTCAAGCTGGACCCAAAGACAGGAGGTATGGGCATTCCTACGTATCCCATTAGGATGGGAATCAAGATGAACGTAGTTCTAGATGGATCTTAGTCCATAAATGGGTAAAGGGGGCAGGGGACACATGGAAACAAAACCTGACGTGAATGAGGACCTAAGCCCTACTTACCATGCATTCTCTGGGGAAATGCTCGAGTCGAGGGACCAAACATAGAGGTTAGGTTGGGCCCGCGGGGAAGTACCCTGGCGCTCCTACGTATCTCGTGAGGATGAGAATCAATCCATACATAGTTCTAAAGGGTGACATGGTAAGATACCAGTACCAGGGGAAAAGGGGATTGCGGGCATGGCCCTTGCACTAAAATAAGCGGAATTTGATAAATCTTATTTGTCCTTTAAGGTGAGTGGTTTTTTTTTGTGAAGCGACGGGGCTAGAGTAGTAGGTCATGGTGTCGCCACAAGAATCAAGCCGCGATAGGCGTTGACAAATGGCATGGCACATGACCAATACCCAACGTGATTTCCTCTATAAAGAGGTCATCACAATGCAGTGCCGTTTTTCGTCGTGCGGCCAGGATGATAATGTCACAGTTTAGGGTCCTGTGATAGGACCAAGCATGCATTTTATCGTCATGCAGCGCAGACATAGTAGAGGCGATGCTAGGCAGGGAATTTGCGCAGTGTTATAAAACACAATTGATGGAGACATGATCCCACATCACATTATACGCTACTCGGAGAGGGAGACCTTAGGCCGAGGGGCCTATATAGAGGTAATAGGTGAAACAGGGGGGAGAGAATAGCTCCCTAAATGGGCTAGACCTGAAGACAAGGCGTCCGGGTGGTCCTACGTATCCCATGAGGATGGGAATCAAACTGAACTTAGTTCTAGATGGATCTTAGTTTATGTTCTTAGAGCTCGGACCATGAATGGTAACAACTTCCCAAGTTAGCGCAGACGTCAACCCGATCCCTAAGCCCACGTGAGTTAAACTCGGTGTGGGAAACAAGGGGGGGAATCCTCATCACAATACTTGGGGCGTCCTTCAGAGGGGAGTCGGTAGAGAGCCCCGAAGGACACCTTTGACACAGCTTGCTTCCCCGAAGCGCAGACGTGCACGAAGGAAAATTACCAAGAGTTCCGAGACTCTACTAGGACATGATGAAGTGATGAAGGGTGTGAATTGTGTACCTGACATTTTGGGATTAATGGGTTGGTGTGGTGATAGAGAAAAACTGTTAATCATGGTGGAAATGCACCGTCCATATCGCGTTAGCCTGAGGTGGGAACAACAAATGAGCATCGACCGCTGACCATATTCGCAATGCGGGATTTTATCGATTTGTTGTCCAAAACCCTCAGGGGAGTTGGCCCGTAACAGTAGGAGAGACCTTGGGCGTAGTATCCAGGCTGTTCTTGGGGGTCCCTCCGGGTATGAAGGATGATGGAAGCCCTGATGCAGGGATACAAAAAGCCTGGAAAGCGGGTGCGGACGTGTCCGAGTAAAGCTTGGCATTCCAGGTAATAAACCAGAGTCCCCTTGGGCACATTGGTGAACCGTCGAAAAGGGGTCGACGAAACAACTCAGGAGGGAGAGGTACATGGCGTGGTCATTACGAGACCGACGTGAATGAGGACATAATCCCACACCACACCATATAATCCTCTCATGGAGGAAGGGTAGACCAAGGGGCAAAGGGGGGATGAAGATTCCTGAGAGATGGGGCTGGACCCAAATCCTAGACATTCAGGTGGTCCTACGTATCCCATAAGGATGGGAATCAAGCCACAAGTAGTTCTCTAGATGCATTTTAACGTCATACGGGACGAGGGGAGAGTAATATACCTCCAAACAAGGGAGGTGTACGGTATGGAGAATAAACCGACGTGAATGAGAAAATAATCTCACGCCACACCATACACTCCTATAAGAGAGGACCTAGGCCTGGGCCCGAAAAGGCCAAGGGGACTGATGGTTAGGCATTGGTCAGGAAGGCATGAATTGCTTGCAGTTTAACGTCTTGCAGTGAGGATGAGGGTCGGGGCCCGAGAAGGCCAAGGGGCCTGAGGCTGGGCCTCGTAAGGGAAGGCGTACGGCATGGTAAATGATCCCGGTGTGAATGAGGACATAGTCCCACACCATACTGTACACCCCGGGTAAGAGGTTGGGCAGAGGGGCTCGAGAAGGCCAAGGGGCCCAAGGTCAGGCATCAGTCAGGAAGGCCTGACTGGTTTGCAGTTTAACGTCTTACATGAGGACGGGGTCGGGGACCCGAGGAGGCCAAGGGGCCTAAGGCTGGGCCTCATAAGGAAAGGTGTACGTCATGGTACATGATCCTGACGTGAATGAGGACATAGTCCCACACCACACTGTGCACCCCTTATAGGGGAATCGGGGTCGTGGGCCCGACCGCTAGCACCACCCGGGGGGAAGTTTTTCACTTCGGGATGGGGTAGAACGAATCACTGCACTCGATGTTTGGGACATCTCGGGGTGGACCCGAAGATCCAGGACACTGTTGACCATGTTCGAAACACAGCGTTCCTATGGTGACCTGATATGGGATCAATAAATGAACATCGACGATTGACCAAATTCGCAACGTGGGACTTGTATCGTCTTATTGCTTGAAAACCCTCTGGGACATT
Organism: Viscum album; assembly: GCA_963277665.1. Lineage (NCBI taxonomy): Eukaryota > Viridiplantae > Streptophyta > Magnoliopsida > Santalales > Viscaceae > Viscum > Viscum album. The sequence goes on along the minus strand of OY728131.1, from coordinate 1,782,708,360 downwards.
GGCCCGTATCGGTAGGAGAGCCCTTGGGCGTGGTATCCAGGCTGTTTTTGGGGGTCCCTCCAGGTGTGAAAAAATGATGGAATCCCAGTCAAGGAGTGGGTGAAGCATAGCTGTATCCATCCACGAAAGAGGAAAACATCTCCAGGGGGATGTGCAGCTGGGTCGAGGCTTGCTCGATGTGAGTTGGGGCAAAAGTGTGCACCCTGCCATATATCTTGACCCGAGGGGATGATTTTGGCTTTTGGGCTGGGCCAACGGAAGAAATGCCCGGGCATTCCTACGTATCACATTAGGATGGGAATCAAGCCATATGTAGTTCTTGAAGTCCATTCAGTTTAGCGTCATGGGGTGAGGACGTGGAAGGATAGAAGAATGGGAGTGGGCACATGGTGCAACCCTTACAATCCTTGTATGAGCGGGGTTGTATGAGCGGGGCTAAGAAAGCCTACTCCTCTATACACAAAGATCCTCCAAGGAAACTATTCCCAGGGGGGATAGTGGAAGAGAAAAGCTTGGGGATGGGCTCAAGACAAGGCGTCCGAGCGTTCCTATGTATCCCATTAAGATGGGAATCAAGACACACGTAGTTCTTTAGGCGTGGTTTAGCATTGTTTTGGACGAGAAATGTGAACACTGGTTATATGTACGGTACGGCAGGTAACCCGACGTGGATGAGGATGTAATCCCACACCACACCGTACAATCCCATTAGGGAGCCAGATTCGATGCAGGCCAAGGGGCCAGAGGCTGAGCCTCGGTCAGGAAGGCCTGAATGGCTTGCAGTTTAACGTCTTATAGTAAGGATGGGGGTCGGGGCCCGAGGAGGCCAAGGGGCCTGAGGCTGAGCCTCGGTCAGGAAGGCCTGACTGGCTTGCAGTTTAACGTCTTACAGTAAGGACGGGGGGAGATCTTAGTTTAAGGTCATAGAGCTCGTACCATTTTGTAGTTTATCATCTTGCAGGACGAAGATGCAGTTTAAGGTCGTGCAGGACCCTCTTGCCCTAGGAAAAGTATCGCTTGAGGAACTTGGCGTTGGTGGGAGGGGTTATGCGCTCTCCATCCGCGGTCACCAAGGAGTATGCTCCATTGGGGTAAACCTTATGGATGATATAAGGCCCTTCCCATTTGGGTTATAACTTGGTTGGTTTCCTACCGGGGATCATTGGTGCTCAAAGGGCCAGTACTAGGTCACCCTGTAGAAAATAATGGAGATAAACCTTCTTGTTGAAGGCCCTCTCTATCTTATCCTGATGCCTTTCCAAATTGTGCAGGGCACGAAGCCGGTTCTCGTCTAGTGCTTCTAATTCAGCTAGACGGATTTCGGCTACCTCATCTGATGTCTAGTGATCATAGACTGTAGTGCGTAACGATGGTAGCTGGATCTCAATGGGTAGAACGATCTCAGCTCCATACACCAGGGAATATGGGGTCACCTGGGTAGAGTTGCGAGTCATCGTCCGATAATCCTAGAGGGCATTGGGGAGCTTGTCTGACCAACTTTTCTTGTTCTGACCAACCATCTTATGCAGAATGTTAGAGAGGGTTTTGTTGAATGCCTCGATCTGTCCATTTGCCTGTGCGTGGTAGCAGGAGGTATGGTTCGAACGGATGTCGTACTTGGCGTACAATTTATTCAGTTCAGCCGCTCGGAATTTGGTGCCGTTATTGGTGAGGACGGCATGAGGGACCCCAAACTGGTAGATAATATTGGAGCTCACAAAGTCGACGATGGAACAGGCCTTGACCTCTTTGAGTGGAACTGCCTCTGCCCACTTGGAGAAGAAATCTGTAGCAGTCAGGATGAACCTACACTGGCGGGCTGTTGCCGATGGATATGGTCCCACTACATCAAGTCCCCATACCGCAAATGGCCAAGAGTACTTGGTGGGGTGGAGGGTCTCCGGAGGCCGATGCAGGAAGTTGGCGTGAACTTGGCACGCATGGCATCTCTTGGCATACCCAATACAATCGTGGATCATAGAGGGCCAGAAGTACCCCAACCTATGAATTTGATGGGACAGCTTCGGCCCATCTTGATGGGCACCACAGTAACCGGCGTGAACCTCTTGCATAACTTGAGGAATCTCTACTCCTTGAATGCAACGGAGGAGGACGCCATCGAAGCTCCGCTTATAAAGGATCTGTTCAAGACTGGGGCCGCTCTGGAGGGTAAATTGCAGTGCGCGGCGTCAGATTCACTTGTGCTCGGCCCGGTCGTCCGGGAGGCGACCATTTTGGAGATACTCGACAAAAGGTGCCCTCCAGTTGGGAGTGGCTTCAACCACTGTGTCTGACGAACCCGGGATCCCTGACGTAGAGGGTCCAGCGGTGATATGACTTTTCCGCAGGCCATCATTGTCCTCTTGGGTGACGGGGGCAATGACTCTCCGGTGTGCGACATGTATGATCAAATCATCTTGCTCGGGTTCTACGAGCGATGCGGCTAAGCCAGCTAAGGCGCCTGCTTGACCGTTCTGTGATTGTGGGACATGGGTAATCTCTGGTCGAGAAGAGAACTGGGCCATTAGGCGGAGGGTATACTCCAGTAACGGTACAAGCTCCGGCTTCCGGACAACGTAGTCGCCATTAACCTGTTTGATTATCAGCTCAGAATCTCCTTTCACATGTAGATGGGGCACATTGATCTCAAGGGCCAACTCGAGGCCGGTGATGAGAGCCTGGTACTCTACCTTGTTGTTCGTATAGCCTTCTGACAACAAGAACAAGTATGGTAGGAAGGCTTGTGCTGGGGTAATGAAGACAATACTCAGGCCCACTCTGTTGAGCTTAGGATCATTGAGCCTCCTATCTGTGGGGCTCTGGGAGGCACCGTCGAAGTGCATTTGCCAACACGGGATGGCATGATCGACTGAGAGGATTGTCTCATAAGGAAAATCCAGGTCCAGGGATTGATCCGCGGAGGTTGGATGGGCAGCTAAAAATTCTGCCAACGCCTGTCCCTTAATGGCCTTATGAGGTACGAACCTGATATCAAACTGCTAGAGAATCACCACCCACCATGCTAGTCGGCCAGTCAGCATGGGGTGGTTCAGGATGTACTTCAGTGGGTCTACCCGGAAGACCAATTGTACCTCATGGTGCTGCAGGTAATGTCGCAACTTCTATACGGAAAAGACGAGTGCAAGGCAGCTCTTTTCGATAGGGGAGTATCTGACCTCCGTATCGAGAAGCATGCGGCTGAGATAGTAGAGACTGTTCTCGGTACCCTCATTATTTTTCTGGGCGAGCAGTGCACTGAGGGATCTTTTCAGGGCGGTCACGTAAAGGACCAGCAGCTTTCTAGAGATGGGTGGCATCAAAACCAGAGGTTGGAGCAGATACTGCTTGATTTCCTTGAAGGTAGTTCGACACTCCTCATCCCATTCATAGGCGGCGCCCTTCTTCATGAGCCGGGAAAAGGGCTTACACTTGCCGGCCAGATTCGCGATGAATCGACGTATATAGGCTAAGTGGCCTTGGAGGCCTCGAAGTTCCCGAATGTTGCTCGAGGGAGGCATTTGGCTGATGGACTTGATCTTCTCTGGGTCGATCTCAATGCCTTGGTATCTAACAACAAAGCCAAGAAACTTCCCAGAGGTGACCCTGAAGTCACACTTCAATGGGTTCATCTTCAGGTGAAGGGAATGGAGGAAATCGAACACTTTCTCAAGGTCTTTGAGATGGTCCTGGCGCTGACATGATTTGACCACTAGGTCATCTACGTAGCATTCCACCAGCGTCCCGAGAATCATCTTGAATATGCGATGCATGGCCCTCTGATAAGTGGCGCCTACATTTTTCAAGCCGAAGGGCATAACTTGGTAGCAAAAGGTACCTTGGGGAGCCCTGAAGGCAGTGTACTCCTCATCCTCAGGAGCCATCCGAATCTGGTTGTACCCGGAATACCCATCCATGAAAGAGAGAGCTTGGAACCCGGCCATGGCATCAATCAATAACTCTGTCACCGGGAGTGGTAAGTCATCCTTTGGGTAGTGGCGATTAAGGTCGCGGACGTCGATGCAAACTCTGATTTTCCCATTCTTCTTCCTGGCTCGGACAATGTTGGCAAGCCACTTGGGGTACTGGACTTCTTTAACGAAGTTGGCTTTGATAAGCTTGTCAACTTCGGCCTCAACCATAGCACCATGGGAAGGTTGCATCTTCCTGGGAGGCTGCTTAAACCCACGATGGTTTGCCGGGAGGCCCAGATGGTGAACGACTACCTGGGGATCTAGTCCTGGCATCTCATTGTAACTCCAGGAAAACACATCACAGTGTTGTTTGAGGAAGTCTACGTACTGCTGCCGCTCCTCAGGGGACATGACTGCACTGATCAATGTGGGTTTTGGATCTGCCTCGCTACCAAGGTTCACCTGTACCAGTTCATCAACCGTGGTAGAGACGCCTTCCTCAAAGGCGGGGGGAGCATCCTCCAGGTCTTCCTCTCCACCCGTGGGGGGATTTCCCGTGACGGTAGATACTTCTGGGCTATCAAAGCCTGAGGGGAAGCTGGTGCCGGCTTGGGCAGCAGTGGTCATCATATCAGGAGACTCACTCGTCGTTGAGACCATAGCAATGAAGGCAGTCGATCCTATCTCATCTGGCCTTCAGCCTAAGGGGCCACGTTTGATGATATCAAAGCAGTGGTGACGTGTCGGCCTGAGTCAGTTGATTCTAGCCTGGCGGAAGAGACACGTATGGCGTACCGTCGTTGCCATAAGCTTGACATTTTGGTACCGTACAGGGGTAGGGGGTTCTGGGATCACCTGAGCCTGGTTGATGTAGGAGTACGAGGTGATTTTCCGCCGTCGCTTGGACATGGTAACATACCTTCCTTGTGTACCCGAAACAACAAAACATTGCCCCATGTCGGGGGTCGTGGCCTCCAATCGGTGGATCAGGAGGATATAGGCGCCATCCATGCTTGCCCAGGGATCACTTGTGATTGGGGCGGGTTCATCCTCACTTACTAGGATTTTCTTATCCTTACTCTTGTAATAATCAGCATCCAGATAGCGGTCCTCACAAGAGGCGAAAGGAGAAGCATCTCCTTGGAGCACACCTACTCGACCGTTGAGTGAGTATTTGAGGCACCGGTGATACGACGAAGGGACCGCTGCATGCAGATGGAGCCATGGCCTACCCATAAACGCGTTGTAGGCGGTGTCCTGAGAGATGACCATGAACTCAGTGCTAGCAATTAAGCCACCGCACTGAGTCTTCAGGTAGATCTTGTTGACTGGGGTTTCCTCGGTCCTGTCGTACCCCTGGATTCTGAGGTCAGAGGGAGTTAAATCACCTTTAGATAGACCCATCTTTCACAATGTACGAGTCAGAATTAGGTTGATTCTGGAACCTATGTCAATGAGGCAGCAGCGGACTTCCACACCATTGAAGTGGCCAGTGATGTACAGTGGGCGAATATGCCCCTGTATAGGAGGGTCCTCATCTTCACTGGAGAACGAGATAACCGCCTGACATTCGGCATTCTCAATTGTCTCGGCATGGAAGGCTTCTACAGCTGCTACCTCCGTCTCAAACTAGAGGGGGCTCCTTAGGGCCTCGGCAAGCGCCTCGCACATTTCAGATGACAGGCGATGGGCCTCAAGGATGGAGATCCTTGCCGGAATGTCGGCCAGGTGCTTCATGACATCATACTTTCATGCCAAATGTGAACTTCTGCTTACAGGAGGTCGTTCGGCAATTGGAGGCATAGCGGATCCTGCCGGTTGAACTGGCGGTTGGGTAGTACTGGGTACATCCTGCTGCCTACTAGTTGAAGCCTAGAGAGTAGTCGCCAGACTAGGATCGGACAGTGGAGACTGTCCTGTAGCCGGGCAAGACTGGATGTAATGCGAACGAGGCAGCTCTCCCTGATCTAGTTTCACAAACGGCGGTGGAGGTAGAGATGAGGGCGTTAGATGGGGTTGCGCGTTCTGAGCTCTGCGTTGAGCCTGCTGTCTGGTCTCAGTAGCGTGCACGGCTTGGCTGAAAGTGTCTGTTGACGTACCTCGATGACCGGCGTGGTTGCGGTTCCGCTGATGTTGACGTCGACTGGAAATGTTGGGGAGGTCCGCCTGGCATTCCCCCTCGATGATTTAAATGTGTGTATGTTCCCGACGCTTTCGCTGGGGCGCGCGCATCCGTCCGTCTGCAGAGGAGGACGCGTTGCACTATTGTCCCGAATTCCCGCTTTCCAAAGGCGGGCGGCATTCGCTCCTTATTCAGGGACGTCTGCTCCTTGATCGAAACGGGATGATGGGATGTCGGTTCTTCCTTCTACGGATTCCTCCTCAGAACTCGTCACCTAGTCCGGGTCTCCCTCATAGATTTAATACATTGTTCGTGAAACTCTTCCCAGTGCCATGTTTCCATGGACACCGGTTAATTACACTGATTCTGTCGGGACATTCCAAAGGGTCCGGTCAGGGCAGCAACCTTCAGTCGGGGGAGTAGTCACGTTGAGGCATCAGTAGTGTGTCTGGATGCTGGGGAACTGGCGTGTCTATCTTTTGTGCCTTGTCATAGGGCCTCTCGAGGGTGTGGAAGCCCAAGGCATCCCACATCGAGCGCGGGGAATTATATGCCATAGACATATATCTGAGGTTTTCCTCAGCTTCCTGCATTTAACACAGGGTATGTCGTGAGTTTAACGTCTAGCGGAGATGGATCATCCCGATCAGAGAAATAGCTAGAATGGATCAGATTGAGGGATTTCCCTTGGAGGGGTGCCGATACCGGGACCAGCCCACGAGCGGCTGTGAAGAGGAGCGGACCGACATGGTCTCACCGGGATATGACGGTCCGGGCGAGAATCAGGGTGGATGATGGAGGGATGAATGAAGTGGAGGGGGGAATGGCAAGGGACCATCACAAGGGCGACGGTGAAGTTGGGCTTGAGCCTCGAAGAGACCTCCTACGTATCCTCGTGGCAGGGAATCAAAGTCCACGTAGTTTGGGATGGTGCCGGTGAACCGGCATGAAGGTGGACCTTGGTCCGATGGATGTTGTCATCGAACCAAAGAGAAGGTGGGCCTTGGTCCGATACGTCAGTGAACCGACACAAAGGTGGAACTTGGTCCAAATGGTGTGGGGCTTACACACTAGGTTGCCCGGGTGTGGATGAACTGACGTGACGAAGGTCGGAGTGACCAAAAGGTGGTGGACTTGAACCTCTGAGAGGCTTCCTATATACCATGTCATGACATGGATCAAAGACCACATAGTTCAGGTTGGACATCGGAAGGCCGAGGTGAAAGAGGAGGACCAAGAGGGTCCTAGTGGTGGTGGTCTTGGACCTCGTGGAGGCTTCCTACGTACCATGTCGTGACATGGATCAAAGACCGCGTAGTTCAGAGGGGCTTCGTCGGCGAACCGACGTGAAGGTGGACCCGGGGGTCCACTTGGGTGGTGGTCTTGAACCTCTAGAAGGCTTCCTACGTACCATGCCTTGACATGGATCAAAGACCTCAGAGTTCAATTGATGGAATTCGTCAGCGAACCGACGTGAAGGTGGACCTTGGTCCAATGAGAGATGGGCTTGAACCTCGGGGAGGCTTCCTACGTACCACGCCATGACATGGATCAAATACCTCGTAGTTCAAAGGGTTTCATCGGTGAACCGACGTGAAATTAGACCCAGAGGTCCACTAGTAGTGGGCTTGAACCTCGTGAAGGCTTCCGGCGTACCATGCCTTGACATGGATCAAATTCCTCATAGTTCGGATGGTGGGTGTCGGCGAACCGACGTGAAGAAGGAGGGACCTTGGTCCAAAGGGGGATGGGCTTGAACCTCAGGGAGGCTTCCTACATACAATGCCTTGGAATGGATCAAAGTCCTCGTAGTTCGGATGGAAAATGGGGTCTTGGAACACCGACAAGGAGGCGGTTTGAGCCAATGATTGTTGGTCTTGAACCTCAGGGAGGCTTCCTACGTACCATGCCTTGACACGGATCAAATTCCTCGTAGTTCGGATGGTCACAATGGCTTGCCGTCGGACTGGAATGCAGTTTAAAGTCATACTGGACGAAGGTGGAACTCGACATGAAAGAATGATGGATGGGATTGAACCTCGTGGAGGCTTCCTACGTACCACGCCTTAACATGGATCAAAGACCTCGTAGTTCAAATGGTTGTGCAGTTTAACGTCATGATGGACGAGGGCATGCAGTTTAACATCATACTGGATGAGGGCATGCATTTTAACGTCATGATGGACGAGGGCATGCAGTTTAACATCATGCTGGACAAGGGCATGCAGTTTAACATCATGCTGGATGAGGGCATGCAGTTTAACGTCATGCTGGACGAGGGCATGCAGTTTAACGTCATGCTGGATGAGGGCATGCAGTTTAACGTCATGCTGGACGAGGGAATGCAGTTTAACGTCATGCTGGACGAGGGCATGCATTTTAACATCATGCTGGACGAGGGCATGTAGTTTAACATCATTCTGGACAAGGGCATGCATTTTAACATCATGCTGGATGAGGGCATGCAGTTTAACGTCATTCTAGATGAGGTATTGTCATGGACAATGCCAACTCTAAGCCCACGTGAGTCATGCTCGGTGTGAGAAACAAGAGACGGCAAGGACCTGATGATCACGCCGCGAAGGGTGCGTCCGTGAGAAGCGAAGAGGGGCTTACGCGTTAGGCGGCCCTTTAGTACTGGGACTTACTCCAGGATGGAGGCCCGAAGTGCGGCAAAGCGCGGAGAAAGAGGGATTTGGGACCAATGATGGGAGGTGCCTCGTTCCCTATCACGCCCTCCACTGACCTTGGTAGTGGGGAATTACAGAGGTGCATGGGTGCTGCCTTCCACAAGAGGGGTTGGGGGCTTACACCAAGGTGGTTTCCCTTCTCCCATGGACATACGCCGCTCCGATAAGGAGGATATCATCCCTTGTGGGGGGGTGATTCCATTCCCGTGGAGACGAGTGGTGTAAATAATGTCCGAGCTGGGGGGACCCTGCGTGCGAGGCACGGGGTCGGGTCACAGTTTAACGTCGTGTGTTGAGGACGAGGTGCTTGGTAGTTTAACGTCCTGCAGCTCGGACGAGGCGGGTTCACTCCACATCCCTAGGACTTACATAACTGATACCCTTTTCTCCTTGGGGGAGAGAAGGTACCAGTAAGGTCGTGGTCAAGGGGGGTTGTAGAGTGAACCATCGAGGGGTCCACGTTAGCGTGGCTATGCGAAGAAGCAATAGCCGTTAGCGTGCCTATGCGAAGAATCATTAGTCGAAGCAACGCTACGAGTAGTATTGTCCGTGGGACTTTGAAATCACATCGTGCATACCTGGAGGGTCGCACGGGAAGGGGAGTTGTCAAGAAAAGGAGTGTGCTTCATGAAGTGAAGTGCCTTGGCCTTAGCATGGGGCATAGGTGTGAGTGGATGGTGCTTCGCGAAGTAGAACAGTATTCACTGAGCACTGCCTCGCGAAGAAGAGGTGCCTCGTGAAGCAGGGTGCTGCGAAGCAGTGTGCTTCGTGATGTGTAGCGATCCTACCTTAGCATAGGTATCACTAGTACAGGTTGGGTGTTTCGCAAATCATAAACGCTTCGCGGCTGCCCGGGTTCCCTTGGGAATCCCCCTCCTTTGCGAATGCCCTTGAGCTTCACGAAGGGCATCCCTCTCAGTAGAGGGGCTCAAAACAAGAAAAGCGAAGGCGTCACGCGAAGTAGAAGTACCTCGCGGAGCTCATGATTCCCGAGGGAAAAGGGTGCTTCGTGAATCGGGAGAGGAGAAGCCGAAAGGTTGGATTGTCCGTCCTTTTAGACTCAGGGGGAGCCCAGTATTTATAGGCAAGGGGCTCCGCGAAGCAGAACTCCCGCGCCGCCTCAGGTGCTTCGCGGCGGGCTCGCGAACGTCAAATTCGTTAGCAGAGAGGTACTGCCTCTGGAGCTTCGCGGCGGGCTCACAAACGTAAAATTCGTTCGCAGAGAGGTACCGCCTCCGGAGCTTCACGGCGGGCTCGCGAACGTCAAATTCTTTTGCAGAGAGTTACCGCCTCCGGAGCTTCGCGGCAGGCTCGTGAACGTCAAAGTCGTTCGTGGAGAGTTACCGCCTCCAGAGCTTCGCGGCAGGCTCGTGAACGTCAAAGTCGTTCGTGGAGAGTTACCGCCTCCGGAGCTTCGCAGGACCGCGATTCTTGGGTGCTTCACATCGGTGCTTCGCGAGGAAGCGTGCGGGACATCTTTTTTTTGTCCCTTCCTTTCGTGCAATATTTTGGCACCAACAGTGTATAATTTCCATTTTTTCAAAATGGTGTTTGTAAATGTGATCTATGAAATGTGAAATGGATTAGTATTCCAATCCATGTTTTGGTGTTAAATTCCCGCTTGACACTCTGTTTTAAAATGGTGATAGAGAAAGATTATCCTTGATTGTTCCCTAGTTATTTACCAATTGTGCGGGTCCCTTATCACTATTTGATGCTTATTTTCTCCCCTTGTGTGAAAATGTGCTTGTTTATTCCATAGTGCAACTTGTATGTGGGTCTTTTCATCACTGGGTGTTAGGGATGAGGGTATCTTTGGTTATTCCTTGTGTGTTAAACTCAGTTGTTTTCACTATGCCTCACTTCCTTTATTAGTCCTGGGATGTCAGGTACTAAGTGGAATATCTATCTTGTTTATATAGTTAGTTCTCATGCCAGTAGTTTCCTACCAATCATGTAATTCTCAAGGGATGTGTTTGGGGTTTTATCACAATAATTATTTTATGGTCTAATTGGATAACGGTTTAGAATTCAGTGCATGATAGTAGCTGGTTCGGGTGGTTATACTCATATACAGTTAGATTCTTTGAATTTTAGTGATTTTAGGTAGATCCCATGACACATTTTATTGCTTTATTCTTGGTTATTGATTGATATAAATTTGATCTAGTGTTTGTTTGTATCATTTTACCTTATTTAAATGTAATGAAACCTTTACCTGTTTATATTTGATATATGTCATGTGATGGTTGGTCTTATTTTTTATGCTTGAACCATGTGTGTGCTGGGTCATTTCTTTGGAAAATGATTTTTCAAAGATGTTTGGAAATCCTATTTTAAATTTAAATACTATTTTTAGGTGTTTTAAATTGGATTTCAAAATGGTTGTTGTGGTTTGGATATGGATTCGGTTGATGAAACTTTTTAAAGTAACTATTTTCATTTAAATGAAACAAATGTGTAGTTTTGAGAAATGTTAACAATTCATGTGGTTTTGAAATTTCTTAGGTCAGTGGACTTGTTTTCAAAACACATTTTTCAGTTTTGGAAAACATAGGGAAATGTTTTAGAAGATGACTATGGAATTATTTTGATTTCCATAAATTCGTATGTATAAATCTTACTTTCTAGCTTTATTTTCAATCTTGCATTGATGAATTGCCTTATGAAACTTATTGCATGGTTTTGGAAGGTTTTGGTGACCTATTTTGATTTCTAGATCATACTTATATATATTTTAGGTTTCAGGTTCTCAATTGGATCCACTTTTGTTCATCATGGTTGATGTGGAGAGAGTTGTGTGGTGGTGAGAAATCAGAGGTAGAATACAGATGGTATGGGCTCAGATCGGGTAGGTCTGTTTCATTTTGTTTTTAATTAGTCTTGTTTATGTATGTATGCTTGTATATTTGTTCATGATTATGTATATATAAATGGGTCAGATTATTCTAGTTAGTTATGACCTATTTGGAATGTTTATGTATTTTGGATCTTTTATTCATTTACTTTTTGCTATTGTTTATATTTGTTTCGGGAAAAATCATTCCCAAAGGGATTTCTATGATGCCTAGGAATAAGTTTCCATCCCATGGGGATTGGGAATACCCTTCAGGCCTTGTATAGAAACAGGTATGGTGTCGGGTTCAATGGAAACCCAAGACGGTTCTTTAAAAAATGGTATCATAGAATTAGGTTCTTTTATAAGAGATTAAGCCTTGAATGTAGCCCTCATTGTTTTGGGATATCCTAGTAGAAAGGATATTAAGGTTGTCAAAACATGATAGGTATGGGTAGGTAGAGTCTATCTAGATATTTATCATCATGAACCTCAAGATTTTAGGGGTTTTTTGGTTTCAGATTATGAATCTGAGGTTTCTTTTAGATACTTTTAATGTCAGTTGATGTTTTCTGATCCCCTTTATTTATGTAAGTGATATTTGGGGTATCTCCTTAGTTTTGGTGTGGAAATGGAGGATATTTAGAGATATAGGGGTGTTGGGAAATCATGAAATGCCCATTCAGTTGATACTACATCCTCAGTAGAGTTTTTTTCATGGATGGCACTTGGGTTCCCAACTCGTACAACCAAAGTGTGCATAACACTATTTCTTCCCCTTTTATCCTGGTTCAATCCTCTCGAATATGGATTCTCCCAATGGTTTTTCACTTTTGGGAGGTGAATTGAGGAGTGTTTTTTTTTTCTTTTAGGATGTGGTTTGTGTGATCATTGGTTGAATGCATGTGCAGTGCTTTGTATATGCTTAGTTTTGAAAACCTTATTTTTTTAAATGAATGGATTTTGGGAAATGCCTATTTTCAAACTTGGTTTTATGAAATGTTTTATAAAATGATCATATTAAATTATGGTTAGAGTGTTCAAAAAGGTGGATGGGTTTTGATGGGAATTATTAGGATGTTTGGTTTTCAAAATGTAATGGGGTTTTGAAATGGATTTTTCAAGGTTTTCCTTGTTGGGTAAATGCATGTGTTTTCCACCAAGGATGATTTTTCCTTTATTAAATTTATTTTGGCTTGGTTCTCAATCATGTGTCTTGGGGAGGGTGATTTTAAAATTCCTTGGCTAAAAATGGTGGTTTCAAAGTAAAAGTTCTTTTAGTGTTAATTTTTTGTTTTGATTACTAACAATTAAGGGATCATTTAATTTATGTTTGAGACATGAGTTAATGATCATGTATTTGTTATTGTTTTCCCCCAAAATGGTCAAAAAGGTTTTTTTAGTTTTTATTCCTACCGAAACTATGAGTGTAGTGGTGGATGTGGAACCTTTATTGTGCTCAGACCCATTTTGGGCTTCTTGGATTAGCATCCACCTTTGTTCAGTGGGGATCAAGGGTCATAGAAGTGGTGAAGTGGTTGGAAGATATCGAGGTGATACTTGATTCTCTTGGGAAACTTAAGGTTTTATGGGTAAGATCCACTAAGAGATTTCTTGATGGTTTTAGTTGAGGTTGGTGGGTGTTGTTGGTTCCTTCCTAGTTGTACGAAGGGTTATTTTGGGAGTTTCTTTGGTTGGTATTATCCTATAGTTATTTAATAAGGTTTTGAAATTGGATAAGGAGTTGTAGCTTATGAACCTTCTTCAGGGTGACCAATCAGTGAGGAAGTATGTCAATCACTTTTTTATGTGGTCATATTTTCTCCAAATCTAGTGGTCATTGAACCTCAGGAATCTCGTTTCTTTGGAGTTAGTCTTCACCCAAATTCTAGTTCAGCCATATTTGTGTTTGGTTTGACATCTTTTCAGGATATTATCAACAAGTCCATTTGAATAGAAGATGACCAATCTAGGTAGTTAATGATGGTGGGTGATTCCTTAATTCAATCAAGTACACAGTGGAAGCATGGTGGTATTTAGGATAACTTGGAAAGTAAGGAGTAGAAGCAGGAAGAGCTTGATCTTGGAGAAAAGGGTATTTCCCATGGGGAGAGGAGATCTCTTATATTCTTCTGATGTAGGGATCTGGGGAATTCTAAACCACATTACTTGAAGTATCCTAAAATTTTCTTTTGTTGTGGATTATTAGGTTCATCTTCATAAGTTGTGTAAGAAAGATTTTTGGAATAGTCCTTTATCTTGATCATTTTTTGGATGTGTTGTTTGGGAACTTTCCTTTGTTTGTTGTAATCTTGGTTTTTGGGACCTTTAGTTGTTTTTTATTGGGATCTTATGGATTATTCCCTTTTGGGATGTTTTAGTGGATGGTTTGAATGCTGGTGTATGGAAAGCCTTGTCCCCACTTGTGGAATGCTTTATTTTTTACTTTATGAGGGTGTTTTTTGAGGTTTTTTTTGTTTTCATCATCTTTTGTGGTTATTCATAAGTTTCATTTGTTGAGCCTCATTATTTGGGTGGAACTCCTTTGATAGTTTTGGTTATGTCTGTTGTTTTGTTGAGCCTTTGAGTCTCTCATTTCTTGGGTATGATAGAGGCCTTGGGTGCATAATAAGGTAACCAGGGTGTGTGATCCACCAGGTGAGTTTGGTATACTAGATGGTGTTTGGTTTTGGTCATTTTGGATTTACTATGTGAGGGTGATCTAGGTTTTGACCCTAGGTTATTCACATGTGTTGTGACCCGAGGCGAGATCTCATGTTGATATTTGAGGTTACTTGTGGTTGAGAATGTGTTTCTATCATGGTTTCTTGGTTGTTTGAGGTTGTGCCTCTCAGTATTTTTTCTTTTGTGACACAATGTTAAAGGAAATCTAAATGGTGGTGATACCATGTTAAAGGAACTCTAAATGTTGGGGAGACCACATTGGGTCTTCAATACTTTATAGGACTCCTTGTTTGAGGTTTCATTTCAATTGCACTTGGATACATTTGAAATCACGTGGTTGATTGATTTGATAATTTTGAAGATGTTGGTTGTTGGCTTTGATGTTGATTTGTGTTGAGTGTTTTTTTTTGTTAGTCCCTCTTTGTACTTTCCAAATTTCTCTTTTTTTTCTTTTTGATCGGAATTTATGGGGGAATAAAGTGACATCACAGGGAATTTGTGATGCCCTACATGTCATGGTGTTATTGTTTTGGTGTTTTTTAATCTTACCTTGAGTGGCAATGAGTTTTAGTTGTTTATAGGAAAAAATTTCAAGTTTTTGGAGTATTTTTGGGAGGATAATGGTTATCCCGCATGGTTGGTAATAACCATGTGGTTCCCATGTGGGTGGATCTATCATTTTGATAGAGTGGTTTTTCACGGCTTCCACATGGGTTTTCAAATAGTATAGAGCTCCCCTAAGACTATGTGGGGTCTTGGTTGTGCTTAGGGTGAGGCACATGGTTTTTCCAAACTGTGTGGAACCTAGGAGAAACTATGCAAGGGGGTGCCTATCCTAGGTAGTGACCAGTACATAGTTGGAACACAGTTTGGAAAACCATGCAGCCAAACCATGCATCCAATCTAGGTGTTTAAATTTTGGGTTTTTTTAAATGCCCATTTTGATTTTTAAGGGGTTTAACCCCCTATTCTCCCCCTTTCACATGGTCTAAACTTCTTGGGAGATCTCATAGTAGTTCCACCTTCTCTACCTTAGATTCTTTATCTTTCTATGGCATTGTCCAAGATATTTTAGGTGAGTTACTCCTCACTTTCTCTCCTATTCCTTCTTTCCTCTATTCTCTCTTGGATTTGGCTTCCCCCATGAACCCTAGTTATCAATTGTAAGAATTTTAGGGTTATAAGTGGATCTAATGATAGGTTTTTTGGTGTCCAGGGGTTATTGAAACTATTTCTTATACCTTGGGCGTGGTCATTGTTAAAGGTGATAAGTTTCAAGGTTCTTTGGCTTAGTTCTCATCTCTTTGAGGTATGTGTTTCTATGAAATTATTTTATTTTGTAATTATAAAGGTTCTTATGATTTTTTAGTTACTTTTTATTGAAATTATGAATATATGTGATAGTTTTGAAGTGATTAGAAACTATTTCTTGGTGTTTTTTTCTTAGAATAATTGGTTTTTCATGTCAATTCCATGTTTTCATATTTGAAATAGAATTTTTAAAGGTGTTAAGATTTTATGAATTGATTGAATGTATTTTTGAAATGGTTTTCAAGTTGTGCAATGAGTTTTGACCTAATTTTAGTTTTCAAAGGGTTAAAATAATGATTTAAATGAAACTTGGTTTTGAAGTGGGGTGTTAACCCCAAAAAAAATTGAAAATGGGTTCTTTAGTGTATTTAAAAGGGTGATTTTAAATGTGTATGGTTTTACCCTTGTAAAAATTTCAAGATGGATTATTTTAAATGATTTGATGTAAATGGTTGGAATATTTTCTTTCTTGGATTTTTAGAGATAAAAACCTTTGTTTAATTGTGGTTTTTAAATTTTTTGAATGTGTTGATAATTTCTATTATTTTATGAATGGTTTTTGGAAATGTGGTTTATGAAATGTGAAAGGTCTTATAATTATGAGCCATGTTTTAGTGTTAAAGGTCCAATTGGATTTTTTTTAAATGATGATAGTGAAATACACCCCTTGATTTCTCCTTACTTGTTTATTCCTTGTGCGGGTCTCTTATCACTATGTGATTCTTTTTTTCTCCCCTTGTTTGGGAATATCCTTGTTTATGCTCTGGTGTAACTTTTATGTGGGTAATTTCAATATTGGGTGGTAGGGGTGAGGGTAGCTTTGGTTATGACTTGTGTATTAGACTCAGCTATTTTCATTATGCCTCACTTACTTTATTGGTCATGGGATGTCGGGTACTAAGTGGAAGATCTATCTTGTTTTTCTAGTTGGTTCACACGTCATTAGTTTACCTCAAGTCATGCAAGGTACAAGGTATGGGCGGGGGTTTATTATCGCAATAATGCTCGTGCGGGTTAATTGGATGATAATTCAGACTTCATCACATTCCAGTAGCTAGTTCGGGTGGTTATACCCATATATAGTCATATTCTTGGAACATTAGTGACTTTAGGTAGATCTCATGACATATTTGATAGGTTGATGTTTGGTTAGTGATTGAGGGGAGTTTAATCTAGTGCTTGTTTTTATCATTTCCCCTACTTTAATTATTATGGAACCTTTCCCTATTTATATTTGATATATTTCATGTGATGTGTGGTTTCTACTTCATTATGATTGATCCGTGTTCATGTTGGGTTGTTTCTTTGGAAAATGGGTTTTCAAAGATGTTTAGAAAACTTGTTTTGAATTTAAAGACTCTTTTATGGTTGATTTGAAGTATAATTCAAAATGGGTGTTGTGGTTTTGATATGAATTTTTTAGAGAGCTAGTTTTTTCCTTATAAGACTTTGGAATATTCCTATATATATTACCAGATCTAGGCACTGAGATGGTATGAAATTTTGAGGCCTGGCGGTCTCAGAATAAATTATATAAAAATATTAAGTGTTTTTATACTATTCACATGATGGAAATGGTTTATCTCTTGAACGGTTGATCAGATCAAAAATATGAGACCATAGTTGGGTCTGGAATGCAGTTTTTATCCTAGTCGTGACATAAAATATTTCGGCATGGGACATTTGGGCCGCTCGCTCATTGGTGGTGCATTAAATGGCTGAATTAATTTATTAATTCATTCATTTAAAAGTTCAAACACTAATAAATCTCAAACGATAACTCAAATTAGAAATATGAGGCCACAATTGAGTATAAAGTGTTTTGTTTATTATAGGAGGGGTATAACTTTTTTCGGTATATGCTTTCTATAGAAAAATTCCCAGATGGAAAAACCATAAATAAAATAATTAAATAAAATCATTTTATTTGAAATTATACTTTGAATAAATTATGAACGGGGAATCAGATTAGATATCTAAGATTGCTGTTGAGTTTTTAGTGCAGTGTTTTCCCTAGGGGAGACCTCAGTTGAGAGGTTGTAGGGGATTCAGATTATGTGACCAGTAGCAGCCTCCTATAAATAGAAGTTAAGAGAAATGATCTAGAGTTATCTCATTTCTCTCTCAGACAGAAGAGTTCTTGCCGATGGAAATTCGACATCCAAACTTCCTCGGATTACGATGAAAATCCAGATGTTATTATATCAGAGTGTAGTGGACACAACGGCAGATCCAAATTCAAGGTAGGATATCTATTTCAGATTTTGCACCCCCCCCCCCCGATTGAATCCCCTGTTGTCATTTTCAATTTCTATGTGAATTCCCTACTTTAGAATACTTTGTTAATGGCCAAACTAATAACATTCATCATCTGTTTTGATTCGAGATTGTATGTTCTTCGCATTCTTCGCGTTCTTATTCTTTCTTCGATGATAAATGTTTCTCCATGCTCAAACAAACTTCGATCTTGGAGAAAGACCCATATCTGTAAAGCTCTTGACCCAAGGAGTCCCGATCTATGCTTAGATTCAAGTTTCAAGCGCAATGGTGAGAGGAAGGCAGCAGCATGTGCTAGTGGTGGCGGTGTGATGCGCTAGCCAGTGGTGGGCTGGCTGGACGAGCTAGATCGGCTGGTCTGGGCCAGTCTGGTTGGTTCAGACCAGGGTTTTTATTAAAAAAAATTAAATCTATCAAACCAAGGGTCCATTTTGTGTGTTGTCTATGGCCACATGACCCTTGATTAAAGGTAGATATTTTTATTCCTCTTTTAGAACTTATTTTTCAAGCTCAGAGTTTGGTGGTATGAAACGTCCATTTATAATAATAATAATATAATTATTATTATTCAAGAAACTTGCATCGGACCGTACGTCTGCATACGATGTCCGATTAACATATCATCAAAGGTTTTGTGACCTTGGAGTTGAGGTGGACTTTTCAAGACCAGTTTCTAACACTTAAACCAAATTTTGGAGTGTAGGAACCATGATCCCTGTTTTGGGCGTTTGCGGTGAAACATCACTTTTTCACAAGGTGTCAGTTTTGGAAAAATGAATAGCAGATATATTGTGTTTTTTTAGGGGATCAAAATGGTGTGATTTGTTTGATGTGTTTCAGGATCGAGGCATGGGCCCCATAGGGCACTATTTGTGCACAACACGGTGGAATGCAGTTTTTCCACTGGGAGTCCATTTGGGATGAATGAATAGGAAATCTTGTGTACTTTTATGAGAGGATTGCAATGGATGAATCCATTTCATGTGTTTTATAATCTTTTCAGGGATCCCAAAAGAACCATTCATGCTCAATACTATGAAATGTAGTTTCTTTACTGGGAGTATGATTCGGGTGAATGAATAGTCAATCAGGAACATTTTTCTGTAAGGATAGTGACGGTATGATCCATTTGGTTATTCAGGGCCATTTGAAAGAGGCATGTTGGTAGAATGATGTTTTTCCCTTCAGATTAGTAATGAGAAACTTTTGCTCGTTGGCCTTTTAGATAAAGGTTCCATGTACTCTGGGAGTATGCTGGCATGAATTATGGGTAAAAGTAAATAGTTTAGTACCTGAGTATGTCTAGGTACATGTATGGGCGATGAGGTGGGGTTACACATCATGTGGACCCCACACGCATCATGTACTACTTTATGAATCCTCTACCTCTTGTATCTCCTTCTTCTGAACTCATATTCTATTCTATGAGTAGCTTATCCTAAGTGTTTTTTTTTTCATAGAATGTGATGGTTCCCTCTGTAGTGGATTTCAAGGTACGATACAAGATGTTTTGAGTGTGATGCCTATCTGAGGTGATGCTCAATGTTCCTGGTGCAATGCCTATCCAAGGTGGAGCTCAATGATGGCAGTGATGGAAGTGATGTTTTCAGAATCACCAAAGTAGTTCTTGGATTACCTCCAGCTGGGATGGGTAGTGGTCCCCAATTTCAATTCTGAGTAGAACCCTCCAGCCGGGCTGGGGATGGGTCCTCGACGACACTAGAGTGGAACCCTCCAGCCAGGCTAGGCATGGTTCCTCTATCTTTTCTAAGTAGAACCCTCCAACTGGGCTGGGGATGGGTCCTCAATGACACTAGAGTGGAACCCTCCAATTGGTTCGGGCATGGGTCCTCTATGACAATAGAGTGGAACCCTCTTGTCGGGCTGGGCATGGGTCCTCAATGAAACAAGAGTGGAACCCTCTAGCTGGGCTAGGGATGGGTCCTCGATGACACTAGAGTGGAACCCTCTAATCGGGCTAGGCATGGGTCCTCAACATTGAGACACGATCACTCGACTGTGTGGCACAGTGATGAGACATGCTTTGATATGACTTTGGACTCTCAAGGAAGAGGGTAACTTTTCCCACCAAGATGCATCCTTGTGATGCAACCTTAAACCGTATGGGCGATACAGGCCCACCCAAAGCAGATAGTATCAAGGTGTGGTAATTGAGCCTCTTTGACTTGTAGTTCAAAGCATATGTGTGGGATGTCGGGCATCAATGGTGGTTACTTTTGGAACTATTGATGACTCACTTTTCTTGGTATGAGATTGTGAGATGGAGATCCCCTTACTATCTCATTTGGGATTCTTTGACCGAGCATATATATATATATATATATATTCTGTTTTCAGTACCCACTCCTTGGGTTTTGGATACTCTCCTTCTAGGAGAGGTGAAGAAACTTGGGGTATGCCCCATGCTTTCCGTGTTAAGCTTCTCGTGGTTGGATGAGTCTACTCTCTTTCTACAGGTATAGAAGACTCAATAAGAAGTTTATCTTATCACTGTTTCTATCTCCTTGTGTTTGGATAATCTTACTTCACACTCTTGTTGGTTTGAGATATAATCACTTTTATTTTACCTTGTTATATCTACTTATCCCCTCTTCAGCACCTCTCTTACTGCTCCCTTAACCCTTCGGGGCTTCCTACTGAGTATTTTTATACTCACGCCTTATTGTACTTTTACTTCACTTGGTGTTCCCTTGTAGATAATGGACTGGTTTATCGTGACTTCAGAGGAGCTAGGGATATGGGGGGCTTGGACCGCATGTGGTGGTCATGACTTGGGATTTAGGAGTGGGGCTCTCCCAACTTCTTTACTTTTTCACCTGTTGTCAGGTTGTGGTGCTTTTTTTGGGTGTGTATTTTTCCCATTTCCCTTTAAACTTTAATTATCTTTACTTGTACTATTTAGAGGTCGGTGCATATTTGTGGTTTATTTATAGTAGTGTTGTATCTTGTTTTCCTTTCCCTATGCACCTTTTTCATTAAGTTGGTTGTGTGTGTGTGTAAAGGTACTTAGGAAAAGGTCTCCCCAATTTTTTTGTGCATTTAGCACTAGTTTCCATCCTCTGACCTATAGAGGCGGGCTTGGGGTAGTTGCAGCTTGAGCCTCAACATGTTTCAGGTCGTGATAAAGTGGTATTATAGTTGGTTCGTTCCTTGGGAAGTTGTTCAGATGTTCCCAAAAAATTAATTGGTTGGGTTTTATGGAAATAGTGTCAACATGTCTCGAGTGTGGGTATCAGGCTAGGGAGTCCAGTGATGGTTCGACGGCCAACATAGCCATTCAACAGGACCCTGATTACCCACTTTTCAACTCGTCATGTTGAGACATTGGTTGCAAGGAACGTTGGTACATGCATCATATAACATTCAGTATTTTAATTTCCTTCTTGAGTCATCTCCCCATCATTGTTGATATATATATATATATATATATATATATATATATATATATTCATTTGACTACAGTACACCTTGATCATATTCGGGATTCCTCTGTGATGATATCCAGCCATGATGCTAGCTCCAGTTTGTGACAGCGACCCTATGAGTGATGAGGCCTCGGTTCAGGACCCATTATGAAATCCCCTTCTTTCATGTGGGTAGGTAGCAAAAAATCCACCTATTAAGAAGAATATAGCCCCAACGGAGTGGGTTGAGGACGTGTGTATACTAAGCACACTTTACGAGTTCCAGTGCCAGAGACCACTGAGGTTCCACGACGAGCCAGACTCTCAGGAAGTAGAGTTTTGGATAGAGTCAATGGTCCACATCTTCAGGCTTATATGGATAGTAATAGATTATATGGTGGATTTGGAATCTGTCCTTTTCCACATAGCAGTTGGGCGTTGGTGGATCTTGGTTACTTAATTGCACGATGAGTCGTCACTCTCATGGGATAACTTTCAGTAGCTATTTTGTGAGGAGTACTACCCCTCCTGTGTGCGCTCTATTCAACTTCAGGAGCTCCTGTAGTTTCTGCAGGGAGGGATGATGGTGATTGAGTATGAGACTAGGTTCACAGAACTTGCGGACTACTCTCTAGACATGATCTATGACAACTAATTCTGAGCATGGAAGTTTGAGTAGGGACTCCACAGATAGATCCATGCTATCATAGTACCCTTGTTTATCCCTACCTATGTTGGGGTGATGGATCAGGCACTTTTGATAGATATATTTCTATTAGGGTGGCTCTAGTTGGTTGGTTTTGGCAGTGGGTGCAATAGAGTTGGGACATCTACTGTAGCTAGCAGACGTCAGTCTCCAGGCCCTTGACATAGGAGGCCTCTCCATAATAAGAATCAAGCACATGGTTAGGGACAACTAGAGCACTGAGATAGCCTAGTTAAGGTCAGTTCTATTCTTGTAATGGTCAAGGTCACATGTCATGAGACTACCTGGCCAGATGTGCTGAGCTTTCCAGGTAGCTGGTAGGTGCACCACCATAGAAGAGGCGGTGTCGTGATCAGTAATCTATCTAGTGAGGACAGGGTAGTCCCCATGGAGGTAGTGCTGGCAGAGAATCATGAAGAACCATGGTTGGTGGATGATGATTCAAGGTCCTTCCACCACCAATGCCGCCCTTTTCAGGCTCTGGGATCTGGCGGTCGGGGCCACAGGCAGCTGCATGGTTTAGATGTCTACAATCCTATAGTGTGTGAGAATATAAGAGGTATTCTTTGTGTCTCTTATACCTTTTTGTGTAAGAACTTGTTAGAAACTATGTGAATTACTCTTTCATCCCCACTTCTTACTAGAGGTTTTACTAGGGTGACGCGGGGTGTCGTTGTAACCCTGTGTCGGTGTTGTTCGACGCAGCTTTGAATGCACGAGGTGTAGGTTCTGGGCGCAGCGGAAGCGTGTTGGTGGGTTTTCCCAACTTTTATTTTAGCATTAAACAACGTTCAAATTGAGATCTGTCATGATATGAAACATCGGATCTTCAGAATATAACGAAGAAAGATAAACAAAAGAGGGAGTCTCGGAACCATAGAGATATGATCATCATATGTTGGTTATAATTAATTTAATTAATTGACAAGAATTAACTTGATGGAATTATTTCTTCATTGATGTATCCGGTCATGATCTGATGTGATCCATCATTGAGTCATAGAATCCAAGTATAGGATTCCTCTAGCGGTGATCCACACATGCTCCACGTATCTCTAGATGTCGCCGAAGGGATCTCCGAGTGCTAGCATAGAAGAACCTTTGCTTGCGATGTCCACCTCTGATCACCTTAATCTGGAGGTGGTGGATCTCTCTCGGTCTTGAGAGCGTTCTTGGAGGAATTATTTCTTTCGTCCTTGAAAGAATTCTCCAGAATTGTTGTGCACAACGATTCTCACTGAAAAGTGTTGAGGTTGTGAGGATATTTATAATCGGGTTTGAGGTTATAGAGTTATGACAATAAATAAACATGTTACGTGTTTTATTTATTTCATTAACTCTTATTGAAAACTCCCATGTCGAATTATTAATTCCTTGACATGCGCCCATGCTGATTATAATAAATACCATTTAATAAAATGATATTATTTCCTCAAAATCCTGACTGGAAAAACTACACGCCGTGTAATCATTAATAGACGGCGTGTACTCATTTTCCATAAAACTACACGGCATGTATATTCAATATACATGGTGTGTACTTTTATTTTCCATTTTTCCTTTATTTCCTCCACCACATTTATTAGTCCTTGAGTAATGGATATTTATTTATTAAATAAATGTAACTACATTACTCGCTAATAAATATATATTATTTCATCCACAATATATTCTCTCAAATAACTAGTGTCGAAATAAATGCGATCAGGCCTCCTTAAATAATTATTAAACCATAGTAGGAATAATATTTATTTAACTTGTTAAATTAATATTTAACTGAGATACATGGACACACTTAGTGTGTGACCCTCTAGGCCTATTTCTTGTTGGCATTAGGCGGGCTTTCCTAAAGTCCAATATTACTGTCTAGCAACGGGTCAAGGTACCCAAGAGAAATAATTTGATGCTTCATTGATGTGTCACCTCATACAAATTCTTACCGTGTAATATAATCCCTTTGTATCGATATCTCTAATCAAGCGGGTTGCGTGCTAGTGCCATCAACCCATGTGCTCGATTATTATTTCTTTGACTTTCTGGAATTGAACTTGCCCATTCCTTATCATGGCCATGGATTTACTTAGGATATATCAATTCCATCAAAGGGCCTGAGATATCCACTTCCATTATGGAACAGAAGGGATAAATACTTTCCTACATTATCTATTAATACGGTATTACTCGTGACGCACCCAACGTATCCTACCTCGTTGCGAACAGTGTGTCGTCACAGTTTTCGTCAATACATCTAAGTACGCGAGTTTTAATACCCATTAATATTAATCTTAAAGTCTAAGGACCAATAAACACATCCGTAGATGGGAACATCTAATGACACTATGAAATGTGGATTTTCTACTAGCAGGTCTTGTTCCCATAATATCCTCCTGGATATTACCAAGGGTTCACGCCATGAGAAGGTGCCTCAAAGTTTTATGAGTTCTCAACCCTAATGGCCTATATTATTTGTATCCCTAAAATAACATCATCCATCCATAGAACATATATTCAAGAACAGTGTTATGGCACTTCTGGGTTCTCATCATAGCAGGGATCCACTATGACCCATTAATGCAACAGTTCTCCTTAGGACATTATCACATGCATTGTCATGCATAAGAAAAATCAAGATGTGATAAGGTATTTATTAATGAATAAAGTACAAATTAGTTGGTTCTAGTCCACCAAATCCAACACTTCGGTGTTGCCAAGTGTTTAGGTAGTGCGGTTGAGCACCCGTGGTGACAGTGCCTTGTGTTTAGGTCTTTTTGGAAGGGGCAGGATCATTTGGATACCTAAGCTTGTTGTCGTGGATGTTATTTTGGTGCTCGTGCCTGTGTAGGTAAGCAGTTGTGGTTTGTGAAATGGCACCCGGGATGACGGGTGTTCGTGCGCTTGGCCTTGATATGTGCGGGGTGTCATGATTGTTCTATGAGGGCATCTAGGATGCCTCTGGTTAGTGGATGAAACATGTTGAGAGCATGGTTTGTTGCTTGGTTAGGTGCGTGAGTCTAAGACCGGTCATGCTTGACTCACGTGAGGATGAGTCAGGTCTTGGGAACTGGTCATAGTGGATTTGTGACTGTGGGTCTCGATGGAATTGGATAGTGCAAGATTGAGCACCCATTTCCTAGAATGGTTTTAAAGGTGAAATCACCTGGGGTTCCAATGCTTAGTGTAAAAGTGGGGTTTAAGGTAGGATCGGTTGAGTGCTTACCCCTGGCGAGTTTGGAGTATGCTCCTAGAAACTTTGTGTGAACGGGGTAGACGCTTCAGGGTTCTCATCATAGCAGGGATCCGCTATGACCCTTTAATGCAATAGCTATCCTTATGACATTATCACATGCATTTTCATGAAAAAGAACAATCAAGATGTGATAAGGATTTTATTAATGAATAAAGTAAAAATTAGTTTGTTCTAGGCCTCCAAATCCAAAAGACTCCCACTTGGAATAGATCCAACTTCTAACAACCTTTAACCAGCTATCTCTCACATGATATTCATGCTTCTGTTGAGATAGGCATTTAGTCATGGGATCCTCCACGTTCTCTTCCATGGACACTCTGCTCACTGCAACTTCACCCCTTTGATAGAAATACCTCAAGAGGTGATACTTTCAAAGTATATGCTTTGTCCGTTGATGTGACCTTGGTTCTTTCGTAAGAGCCACCGCTGCAGTATTATCACAATACAACATGATAGGATCTTTACTGCTAGGCACCACATCAAGCTCCTGGACAAAGATCCAAATCCAAACAGATTCCTTGGCTGCATCAAAATCCACTATATATTCGGACTCTGCTATAGAATCGGAAACAACTGGCTGCTTTGAACTCTTCTAGCTCACAACTCCTCCATTAAGACAGAAAACATATCCAGATTGAGACTTTAGATAATTCTGATCTGTCTGAAAACCAGCATCAGCATACCCTCTGATGATAAGCTCCTCGTCTCCTCCATACACCAGGAACATATCCTTAGTTCTTCTCAGATACTTAAGGATAGTTTTAACAACATTCCAATGTTGTTCTCCTGAATCTTCTTGATATCTGCGTACCATGCTCAGTGCATAGGCAACATCAAACCTGGTATATAACATGGCATACATGATGGATCCTATAGCTGAATCGTATGGGATCTTACTCATTCTATCTTTCTCTTATTGTGTCCAAGGAGCCTCTTTGATCTATCACGAATGATCTTGATCCCCAGAATTTAGGCTGCTTCACCCAAGTCCTTCATGGAGAAACACCTGTTCAGCCAGTCCTTAACTAACTGTAGGACTGGTACATTGTTTCCAATAAGCAATATGTCATCAACATATACTACTAGGATAACGATTGCATTCCCATTAAACTGCTTATAAACACATGGCTCAGATTCATTCTTAATGAACCCAAATTTCTTTATGGATTCATTAAATCGAATGTTTCATGACCTGGATGCTTGCTTTAATCCATAAATGGATTTTTGAAACTTGAAAACCCATTTTTCTTCACCTGGTATCAAAAACCCTTTTGGTTGTGTCATATAGACATCTTCTTGAAGGTTCCCATTATGGAATGTCATTTTGACATCCATCTGCCAAATCTCGTAGTCATGGTAAGCTGCTATGGAAAGTATGATTCTTATGGATTTAAACATGGAAACTTTCAATAAGGTTTCATCATAGTCAATTCCTTCCAATAGGATTTACATTAACTGGCTCATCAACCAGAACCCATACTTGGTTCTGATACATGGGATCTATCTCAGAATTCATAGCTTCTAGCCATCTTACAGATTCTGAGCTTTCTATATCTTCCTTGTAGGATAGAGGTTCATCATTTTCCAAAAATAATGATTCACCATCCTTGGTGACTAGGAAACCAAATATCTCTGGTTCCCTTACCTATCTTGAGCTCCTATGCAGTACTTGTGTTTCTGAAACCTCTTCCACAGGGACCCGTGGAACTTTTTCTTGTACCAAATCCTGTGTATCTTGAGCATCAACTTTGTTGAAGTCAATCTTTCTCCCACTATCCTTCTCGAGTATGTGCTCCCTCTCAAGAAATATGGCTTGTCTGGCGACAATCAATTTCTTGTCTAAATGGTTATATAGGTAATATCCTTTTGTTTCCTTGGGATATCCTATAAATATACACCTCATTCCCCAGGGTGATAGTTTGTTGCCTGATAAGGCCTTAACAAACGCCTCCCATCTCCATACATGTGTGTGAGACAAAGTGGGTTTCCTTCCATTCCATAACTTGGATGGAATTCCATTTTCCGCCTTAGTTGGTACTCAGTTTAATGTGTATCCTGCAGTTTGTAATGCATATCCCCAAAAGTATAATGGAATATCTGCATGACTCATCATCGACCTCACCATGTCCAACAAGGTGTTGTTCCTCCTTTAACTAACATCGTTCCACTATGGTGTATAAGGAGGAGTGATCTGAGATAGAATCCTAGACTCCCATAGAAGATCGATGAACTCTTGGTTCAGATATTCTCCACCTTGATCTAATCGAAGTTTCTTTATCTTCTTACCAAGATGATTCTCTACTTCATTCTTGAATTCCTTAAATTTCTCTAAGGCCTCTGACTTATACCTCATTAATTAGACATAGCCATATCTACTCAAATCATCAGTAAAAGTAATGAAGTAAGAATATCCACCTCTAGATTCTACTAGAAATGGTCCACACACATCCGTGTGTACCAATCCTAGAATCTCTGTGGCCCTTTCACCCTGTCCACCAAAAGGCGGCTTGGTCATTTTTCCTTGTAAACAAGCGTGATATCTATCAAGTGGTTTTAGATCAGTAGAGTCCAAATAACCATCTTGGCAGAGCTTTGTCAAGCACTTCTCGTTTACATGACTGAGACGGTGATGCCACAATTGGGTGATGTACGAGTCATGTGATTTTGTTTCATTATATATTTCCAACACTTAGTTTTCGTAATTTAATACATACAAACCATTACTTAAATGAGCCATACCATAACATAAGTTGTTCTTATAAAAGAGACAACCCTTATTTCCAAACTTGAAAATAAATCTATCTATATCCAAACAAGACACAGAAATTATGTTCTTGGTAACACTAGGAACATAATAACTGTTATGTAAAACCAAAATCACCCCAGTCGGTAATGAGAGGTGGTAATCGCCAATAGCCAACACAGCCAGCCTTGTGCCATTGGTAGCTCAAAGATCCACCTCTCCTCTGGAAATCTTTCTAAATCTACTTGGTTCCTACATTTGAATATAGATGTGAGCCCCACAAGCTGTATCTAATACCCAATGTGTAGAAATAGAAAGATTACACTCGATAACGAACACACCTTTAGCATCCCCATGCTTCTGGGTGTAGTTCCTCTTCCAGTGGCCTTGCTTTCCACATGAAAAACACACCACCTCCCGTTCCTTTCCCTACCTCTGGATATTCCCCTTCTTGGAATGACAGTGCTCGGGGGCTTTGGACTGTTTATATGTCTTTGGCCCCTTTTCCTTATCCTTCATTTTCTTATTCACCATAAGGACTGCAGGTTTATCATGCCCCATGTCCTTATCTACTTGGAGAATTAAGGTTAGAAGTTCTGATAGACTCTTCTCATTGTTGCTCATGTTGTAGTTGAAAATAAAGCTAGAGAAGGTCTTGGGCAGTGATGATAGGATGAGATCTGTATGCAACTCATCCGAGAATTTAATCCCTAAGATGTACAGGCGTTCAATGTATCCAATAAGCTTGACTACATGAGACCCATCTGGCACAGACTCTCCAAGCTTAGTTGTAAACAAATATTTGGAGATCCCATATCTCTCTTGTCTTGCCTTTTATTGGTAGAGATCCTTAAGGTGAGACATCATGCTATACATGTCCATGTTTTCATGTTGCTTCAAGAGCTCATTAGACATGGATGATAGCATGAAACACTGGACATTTGTGGTATTATCCATGTGTTTCATGTAGAGAGACAGTTCCTCATCACTGGCCTCCTTTCCAGGCGCAATTGGAATAGGCTCTTCCAGCACATACAATTTCTTTTCGTGGTTAAGGATGATGTGTAAACACCTCTACCACTCCTGGAAATTGGTGTCGATGAGAAGGTTTTCCTTCTCAGTATGGTTTACAATGATATGTTTGAAGTCATTTTTCTTTCCATTTCTACAAATTAATATGAGAAAAGGTTTAGTACTTTAAAAAACTGAGACAAATAAATAAATTAATACTTATCAGTCTCCTACTATTTTATCGAAATATAATAGCCCTCACCATTGACTTTGGAATATTCTATTTCCTGAATATTCTATTGGAAAGGATCCATATTGCCCTTTGCATTACCCCAACTAGGGTTGGTCAAGCAACTTGAAGGGTTTTAGGTAGGCATTCCAAATGACAACTGCATTAACTTGCAACTCCTTGATCCGCTGAGTGGACTCCCCAATCCTGAAATCCTTTTATTTTGGGTTTCCTTAACCATTTCCTCTTGGTCACACCAAGTCCTACTGTGGTAGTCAACCCTTGATTCAAACCAATTCAAGTCAACCCAAAACCTTGAATTATAATTCCCCGATAATTGAAAGCACCCCAACTAGGGTTGGTCAAGCACTTTGAACTATGGTTCGATTCTAACCAAGATTATGGAAGGCTATACCGACTTAATATTTCTTTGAGGGATTTTATCCTTATACATAAATTTCCATTTTATTATATTTTGATTACATGCTTGTTAATATTAAATGGGATATACTTAAGTGTTTAACCATGTCTAAGATAATATTTACGCATAAGCCAGTCTTATTGTAGTTCCATCTTGTATGCTTGTTTAATTCATTAATTTTGTGATCATAACAACACACCCACAATAAATAAACCATGCAACTGACATAAATAAAATAAATGGTATGATCATGAGCTTGTTCTATTGGTTAGTTTATCTAGCGGTTGAAAAACTAACCCAAGACCTAGGGGAGAAACACCTTGAACCTTTTGGGTTCATGTTTACAGCTTTCCACCTGTCCACCTTTGTATCTCCTTGGATTGGTTTCACCTTGGCTCCTAACTTGAGCTGCCTCCACTAGCTTGGGAGCTCCATCCATTACATATGCATTTATCTCACATGTAGGTGAGGGGTAAAAAGGGGGTTTTACATAAAATAATCCTTGGGCGCGTAGGCCCTACATATTAATGAGGAGAAGGATCGCAGGCCAAAAAATTTAATTTAAATAAATAAATTAAAAGAAACCATTCACATACAAAGGTCTCGGTCTAACTCATGATCATCTATACATGCAATGATATTTACGCATAAATAGAACTATCATTCAATTATTTAATCGTTCTTGTTTAAGATATATCATGCTCGAATAAATTAATTATCTTTAATTAATCAATCCTTTTATCTTAAAACCTTTTCTGAATTTCCTTGAGATTCTCATCCATCATAATTTTAAGCAAATAAATTCATTTAAAATTATCCTTGTACGTAACTTGTACCTTGGAGGCAACCCAGTGAATTTCCATTCATTTCACAAATGTTAAATTAAACACATATATATAAAACACCTATCACGTGTTGTGCCTCAAATTTATTCCTGCACCATGGTACACATATCAAGGGTTTGTATAATATAATAATAAATTTTAATAAATGTGTGTAGTTTGGATGAGTACATGGCGTGCAGTTCCGACTACACGGTGTGTACTTTTGTTCACCGTCCATCCGAAGTACACGCCCGAGGACATGGTGTGTGGATGTACTTTGGAAATTTTTAGAGTACACGGCATGTTCTTTTGGACACACGTTGTGTAGTATCCAAGTTACACAGTTTCCATCCGGGCAAGCCGTGTACGGGGTACACTGTCCAACCCTAACTTGAAGGGACTACACGTCGTGTTCAGTTGGACCACACGACGTGCAATCTAGAAACCGTGTGCCAACTGTTCCTGGTCAACACATGGTGTCATAAATGACTTAGATATGATCAATACACGGCCTGATTTGGCCGACCAGTCCGATGCATGAACCTAGACTACACGGCGTGTACTTCCAAATACACGCTGTGTATTATGGTGTTATATAACCAGGAACATTTGGAACCTCTGGATGAGTTCCTCTATTTTATTTTAATCAAAATTTAAAGAAAAAATTATTTCTTTAAGGTGAATGAGAAACAATAGGTGAGGAATAGATCTCGAGATTTTAATTTTTAAGAACGATTAACTTGAATTGAAACAACTAAATTATTAAATGCATAAATCACCAACAAAAAATTAAATAATTATAATCAACGATATGACCCCTCTGATACCACTTGTAGGTTCTGGGCATAGTAGAAGCACGTTGGTGGGTTTTCCTAACTTTGATTTTAGCATTAAACAACGTTCAAACCGAGATCCATCACGATATAAAACGTCAGATCTTCAGAATAGAACGAAGAACAAAAAACAAAAGAGAAAGTCCTAGAACCATAGAGATAGGATCATCATATGTTGTTTATAATTAATTTAATTAATTGACAAGAATTACCTTGATGGAATTATTTCTTTGTTGATGTCTCCGGTCATAATCTGATGTGATCCATCGTTGTGTCATAGAATCCAAATGTAGGATTCCTCTAGCGGTGATCCACACATGCTCCATGTATCTCTAGACATCTCTGAAGGGATCTCCAGGTGCTAGCATGGAAGAACCTTCACTTGTGATGTCTGCCTTCGATCGCCTCGATCCGGCGGTGGTTGATTTCTCTCAGTCTTGAGATCATTCTTGGAAGAAGTAGTTCTTTCGGTCTTGAAATAATTCTCCAGAATTGTTGTGCACAACGATTCTCACAGGAAAAGTGTTGGGGTTGTGAGGATATTTATAATCAGGTTTGAGGTTATAGAGTTATGACAATAAATAAATGTGTTACACATTTTATTTATTTCATTAACTCTTATTGAAAACCCCCATGTCGAATGATTAATTCCTTGACATGCGCCCACGCTGATTATAATAAATATCATTTAATAAAATGATATTATTTCCTCAAAATCCCGACTGGAAAAACTACACACCATGTAATCATTAATACACGGCGTGTACTCGTTTTCCATAAAACTACATGGCGTGTATATTCAATATACATGGCGTGTAATTTTATTTTCCATTTTTCCTTTATTTCCTCCACGACATTTCTTAGTCCTTGGGTAATGGCTATTTATTTCTTAAATAAATGTAACTGCATTACTCGCTAATAAATATATATTATTTTGTCCACAATATATCCTATCAAATAACTAGTGTCAAAATAAATGCGATCAGGCGTCCTTAAATAATTATTAAACCATAGTCGGGAATAATATTTATTTAACTTGTTAAATTAATATTTAACTGAGATACATGGACACACTTAGTGTGTGACCCTCTAGTCCTCTTTCTCGTTGGCATTAGGCGGGCTTTCCTAAAGTCCAAGATTATTATCTAGCAACGGGTCAAGATACCCAAGAGAAAGAAGTTGACGCTGCATTGATGTGTCACCTCATATGAACGTTTACCATGTAATATAATCCCTTTTTCTCAATATCTCTAATCAAGTGGGTTGCATTATAGTGCCATCAACCCATGTTCTCGATTATTCTTTATTTGAATCTCCAAAATTGGACTTTCCCATTCCTTACCATGGCCATAGATTTACTTAGGTTATATCAATTCCATCAAAGGGCCTGAGATATCCACTTCCATTATGGAACAGAAGGGACAAATCCTTTCTCGCATTATCTATTAATGTGTTATTACTCGTGACACACCCAGCGTATCCTACCTCGCTGCGAACAGTGTGTCTTCACATTTTTTGTCAATACATCTAAGTGCACGAGTTGTAATACCTATTAATAATAATCTTAAAGTCTAAGGACCAATACACATGTCCGCAGATAGGAACATCCAATGACACTATGAAATGTGGATTTCCTACTGGCGGGTCTCATTCTCATAATATCCTCCTAGATATTACCAAGAGCGCACACCATGAGAAGGTGCCTCAAAGTTTTATGAGTCCTCACCCCTAATGGCCTGTATTATTTGTGTCCCTTAAATAACATCATCCAGCCATAGAAAATATATTCAAGAATAGTGTTATGGCAATTCCGGGTTCTCATCATAGCAGGGATGTGATATGACCCTTTAATGCAACAGCTATCCTTAGGAAATTATCCCATGCATTGTCATGCATAAGAACAATGAAGATGTGATAAGTCTTTTATTAATGAATAAAGTACAAAGTAGTTGGTTCTAGGCCACCAAATCCAACACGAGGAAGAGTGGTCCTTCACCCACCGATACACGTTTTTGTGATGCAATAAAAAAACATGAGGGAGATTCAGTGTCGCCCAAAGCAGATAGTATCGAGGTGTGGTGGATGAGTCCCTCTGACTTGTGCATTCAAGGTAGAGTTTTATAGTGGAGTGTTAGGGTAGGTCCTGAAATTGCTAGTGGAGTTTTTTTACTTAACCTCCTTTTGCTTGAGATTCCACTAGTTGGATCGGTAGAGTGCCTATTTTGGGGATTAATCTCCTTCCAAGAGTGTAAAAGACATGTGGGGTATGCCACATGCTTTCCGTGTATACCCTCTTGTGGTTGGGTGAGTTTAATCACTTGTCATGTTCTTCAGTACCTTGCATACTCAACGTCAACCTTGATACAACAGTTATCAAGTATAGGTCAAGGTGATGGAGACCCCATGAATAGAACTACATGACTTACTATTTGGTGCTAAAAATGGTAGCCTTCACCCTAAGAATGTGGAGATGTGACCTTATGGGAGAGCACTTTGTGGTTTTCATAGACCACTAAATTCTCAAGAACATCTTTACCCAAAGATACAGGAACCTGAGGAGGCGATGCTGGTTGAACTTCCTATAGGAATACGACTTCAAGATAGTATATACTTCAAGAAAGGGGTAGCATTGTAGTATATTCCCTTAGTAGGGAGTCCCATGCTTGTCTAGTATGGAAAGTTTTAGAGCAATTAACTTCCCCATAGCTGGCCCTGGTGAAGCAGGTGGGTATAGTTTACTTCAGTCGATGGTGTCGACTCATTCGCTTATCGAGCATATAAGAGAGCCTCGGTTGTGCGACATCGACTGAGAAATCATGTTTGGCTAGATATCCTTAGGTGTTTCACTATATGGATATTCTAAAAGATGGAATTGTGAGACCCTATTCTAGGGTCAAGCAGTGATTATATTCGTGACACGGGATGTAGAGGTATTTTCAAGGAGGTGAACTTTCCCTCAAGCTTCATCAGGCCATTCAGGACCGTGAAAAGAGATGTAAAGGTTACCTACCACCTTTCCCTACCCCAATGGCTGGAGTGGGCACATGACGTCCCCCACATGTCATAGCTGAGGAGATGCGTACATATTTTCTTCATACATTATCGGTGGGAGATAACCTTATGTGGATGAACCATTCCTTTGGTTTGTATACTATGGTTGCATAGAAACGTGCATGTTTTTTGGGAGTGAGAGCATCAGGTGTGAGCATAGTATCCTGAGTTGTTTCCCAAGTTTTGCTTTTTTGGGGATGAAAAGCATGATGAAGGGAATGATATAGATACCCAGTTTTTTCCTTGTAAGAATTTGAATATTTATACATATATTACCAGAGCTAGGAGCTAAGACATCATGAAATTCCAAGGCCCAGTGTGCTCAGAATAAATTATACAAAAATATTAAGTGTTTTTGTACTATTCACATGATGAAAAAGGGTTACCTCTTGAACGGTTTATCAGATCAGAAATATGAGATCACGGTTGGGTCCGTAATGTAATGTTTACCCTAGGCGCGACATAAAATATGTTGGCATGGGTTGTTCAGGCCCCCCGCTAGTTAGAAGTATGTTAAATTGATGAATTAATTTATTAATTCATTCATTTAAAAGTTCAAACCCTAAAAACTCTCAAATAGTAACTCGGATCAGAAATATGAGGCCACAGTTGAGTCCAAAGCATGTCATTTACCCTATGATCGGTATAACTTTTGTCAGTGAAAGCCTTCTGTAGAAAAAGTCCCAGAGGGAAAAATAGTAAATAAAATAATTAAATAAAATTGTTTTATTGAAACGCTACTTTGAAAAAATCTGAATAGGGACTCGGATTAGAAATCTGAGACCGCTGTTGAGCTGGTAGCACGGTGTTTTCCATAGGAGAGACCTCAATTTAGAGGGCACGAGGGATTTAGATTCCACGACCACTGGCAGCCTCCTATAAATAGGATTTAAGATAAATGATCAAGATTTAGCTCATTTCTCTCTCAGATGGCAGAGCTTTGGCCGACCATGATTTGACGTTCAAACTTCATCGGAATGTGATGAAAATGCAGGCTCTAGTAGATCAGAGCACAGTAGACACAATGGCAGATCCAAATTTGAGGTAGGATTTCTATTTCGGATTCTGCAACCCCTTGATTTAATCCTTTCTTTTCTTTTTCTATTTCTGTTTGAATTCACTGCTTTATAATCCTTTGTTGATGGCTGAACTAACAACATTCATCATCTGTTTTGATTCGGGATCACCCGTTCTTCACGTTATTCATCATTCTTCGACGATAAACTTTTTACCAGGCTCAAATGACCTCAAATCTTGGAGAAATACCCATATCAATGAAGATCTCGACCCCAGGAGTCCCGATCTATGTTCGGATTCAAGTTTTGGGCACTGGAGGAAGCGCAACGGTGAGCGGAAGCGGCAGTTACTATTCGCCATGTTGAAACGTCAAGGGATCATCGAGCGGGGGCTGGATTTGTGAAGGTCTCATCCCGAGGAGTCCAGATCTAGTATCAGATTGAAATTTGGATCACCGGACTGATCGTAGTTGTTTTTGGAAGTTTTTTCAACGACGGTGGCTCCATAAGGCGGTGACGGCGGAGCGGCGGTGGCGCGTCGGCAGAGGTGGCAACACTACAGCAGGTAGCGATGCGGTGGTGGTGACACGTCTTCCGGGCATAGAAGAAGGTGATGGTGTTGGCCAGTGGTGGTGGTGTGGTACGCTGGCTGGCAGTGGGCCAGCTGGGCGACCTAGAACGGTTGGTCCAGGCCGATCCGGTTGGTTCAAACAAGGGTTTTTATTAAAAACCTTTTATCTCTCAAAATAAGCATTTGTTTCATGTGACGTCTATGGCCACATGACCCTTTCTTTGAGGAGTATCTTTTGAAGACACTTTGGAAACTTTTTTTTGGGATTGGGGTTCGGTGGTACGAAACTTCCATTTATAATAATAATAATATAATTAATATTATTCAGGAAACTTGCATTAGAATGTACGTCTACATATGACGTTAGATTGATGTTTCATCAGAGGCATTATGACCCTAGATTTGAGGTGTAATTTTCAAAAATAGTTTAAGGCACTTAAACAAAATTTTGGGGTGTGGGCCCCATGATCCCTGTTTTGGGTGTTTGTAGTGAAACGTCACTTTTTCACCGAGTGTCAGTTTTGGACAAATTAATAGTCGATCTCATGTGTTTTTTCAAGGGGTTCATAATGGTGTGATATTTTTGATGCGTTTCAGGATTGAGTCATGGGACCCACGGGGCACTATTTGTGCACATCATGGTGGAATGCAATTTCTTCACTGGGAGTCCATTTGGGATGAATGAATAGTCAATCCCGTTTTCTTTTTTGAGAGGATCACAATGGAGAAATCCATTTGATGTGTTTCAGAATCATGGTGTGGTTTCTACAGCGCACCATTTGTACTCAATACTGTGAAATGTAGTTTCTTCACTAGGAGTACAGTTTAGGTGAATAAGTAGTCGATCCTATGAGTTTTTTCATAAGTATTGTGATAGTAAGATCCATTTGGTTATCTAGGTCCATTTGCAAGAGGAATGTTGGTATAATTACATTTTCTCCCTTCGGATCAATAATAAGCAACATGCGCTTGTTAGCCTTTTGGATAAAGGTTCTATGTACTCTGGGAGTACACTGGCATGCCTTATGGGTACAAGTTCATAATTTAGTACCCGATTATGGCTAGGTACACGACTGGGTGATGAGGTGGGGTCACATGTCGTGTAGACCCCACACACATCGTGTATTGCTTTGTGAATCTTCTACTTCATGAATATCCTTCTTCTGAACTCAGATTTTGGCCTGCGAGTAACCTATCCTGAGTGTTTTTTCATGTAGAACATGATGGTGCCCTTTGTAGTGCATTTCTAGGTACGATGAGAGATGTTCTGAGTGAGATGCCTATCTGAGGAGACACTCAATGTTCTAGGTGAGACCCCCATCAGAGGAGACGCTCTATGATGCCAGTGATGTCGGGGATGTTTTCAGAATCACTAGAGTAGTTTCAGGCTTACATTCTACTGGGATGGGTAGTGGTCCCTAATGGAATTCCCAAGTATAACCCTCCAGCCAGGCTGGGGATGGGTCCTCGACAACACTAGAGTGGAACCCTCCAACCGGTCTGGGCATGGGTCCTCGATCTTTTCTGAGTAGAACCTTCCAGCTGGGCTGGGGATGGGTCCTCGATGACACTAGAGTGGAACCCTCTAGTCGGGCTGGGCATGGGTCCTTGATGACACTAGAGTGGAATGCTCCAACTAGACTAGACATGGGTCCTCTATGACACTAGAGTGGAACCCTCATGCCGAGCTGGGGATGGGTCCTCAATGACACTAGAGTGGAACCCTCCATCCAGGATGGGCATGGGTTCTCAACCTTGAGACATGGTATCTCTACTGTGTGACATAATGAAGAGATGTTCTTTGATGTGACTATTGAATCTC
The DNA here is from genome assembly GCA_963277665.1 of Viscum album. Lineage (NCBI taxonomy): Eukaryota > Viridiplantae > Streptophyta > Magnoliopsida > Santalales > Viscaceae > Viscum > Viscum album. The sequence continues at coordinate 1,782,670,629 of OY728131.1, read as the reverse complement.
AAGGAAGAGGGGTATTTTTTCCACCAAGACATTTCATTGTGATGCAACCTAAAACTATGTGGGTGAGACAGGCCCGCCCAAAGAGGATAGTTTCAAGATGCGGTGATTGAGCCCCTTTGACTTGCAATTCAGAGTAGACATGTGGGATGATGGGAATCAATGGTGGTTACTTCCAAAATTGTTGGAGAATCACTTTTCATGGTTTGAGCTTATGAGATGGAGATCCCCTTACTCTCTTGTTTGGGAATCTTTAACCGAGCATATATATTTCATTTTTCCAGTACCCACTCCTTGGGTTTTGTCCACTCTCCTTCCAGGTGAGGCAAAGACACGTGGGGTATGCTGCGTGATTTCCATGTCTAGATTCTCTTGGTTGGATGAGTTTACTCTCATACTATAGGTAGTGAAGAATTGATGAGAAGTTTATCTTATCATTGTTTCTATCTTCTTGTTTTTGGATGATCTTACTTCACACTCTTGTTGGGTTGAGTTGTACTCTCTTTTATTGTACCTTGTTATATCTACTGCTTCCCTCTTCAGTACCTCTCTTACTATTCCCTTGAGAATTCAGGTCTTCCTATGAGTATTTTTTTTACTCAAACCTTCTTAGGCTTTGCCATCACTTGGTGTGACCTTGCATACAATAGATAGGTTGATCGTGACTTCAGAGGATCTAGGGACAGGGGGTGTTTGGACCATGTTCAGTGGTCATGACTTGGGATTCGGGAGTGGGGCTCTCCCAACTTCTTTACTTTTTCACCTGTTATCAGGTTGTGTCACTTTTTTGGGTTGGGTGTGTATTTTTACCCTTTCCATTTCATCTTTACTTTTCTATATTTTTATTGTTTAGAGGTCAATGCATATTTGTGGTTTATTTATAGCAATGTTTTATCTTGTTTTCTTTTCTTTCTATACCTTTTTCATTGAGTTGGTTGTGTGTATGTGTACTGGTACATAGGAAAAGGTCTCCCTGAGTTTTTTGTGCCTTTGGCACTAGTTTCCAACCCCAGCAGGGGTCAGGTTGTGAAAACTTTGGCCATTGAAATGATTTAAAGTAGACATTTCATTTAGATAAAACAAATGTGTAGTTTTGAGAAATGTTAATAGTGTGTGTGGTTTCTAAATGGATTTGGTCAGTGGATTTGTTTTCAAAACACATGTGTTTAATTTTTGAAAATAGAGGGAAATGTTTTAGATGATGATTATGGAATTGTTTTTATTTCCTTAAATTCATATGTATAAATATTACTTTCTATATTTGTTTTCAAACTAGCATTAATGAATTTCCTTATGAAACTTATTGTATATTTTCAGTGGGTTGTGGTGACCTACTAGGATTTTTAGCTCACCCCTATATACATTTCAGGTTTTGGGTTCTCAATTACATACAATATTGTTCATTGTGGATGATGTGGGGATATTTGGGTGGTGGTGAGAAATCGAAGGTTGCATAGAGATGGTTCTGGCTTGGCTCGAGTTGGTCTATTTCATTTTTTTTAGTTAGTCTTGTTTATGTATGTCTATCTGAATCTTTATTCAGGATTATGTATATGAAAATGGGTTGGATCATTCTAGTTGGTTATTCCATATTTGGCATATTTATTTATTTTTGATTTTGTATTCATTTACTTTTTGCTATTTTTTATCTCTGTTTCAGGAAAAATAATTCCCAAAGGGATTCCTATGATGCATAGGCACTAGTTTCCAGACCATGGGGATCAAGAATGCCTTTATGGCCTTATGGTGAATCATTTTGGGTATCGGGTCTGATAGAAACCCAGACCGATTTGTTACAATACACATCTCATCTCAATCATCAGGACCTATCTTAGACCCCTGATAAACTCAACCAACATCCTCTCCCCCTTAGATACATAGTTGTCAATAAATTTCATTTCCCTCAACATACATAAAAGCAGTCACTTCAAGCCTATGAGGTTATAAGCCACCTTTCTTCTCCACTAAGGCACTCTCGGGCCTTATCCAATTTACATAAACCCATATTTTCATGTAGGCATGTGAAATCATGTATAAAAAACCATATGGTGAAGTATTATAGGGACCACCTACCTCTTAAGGGAGTTACCATCCATAACCAAGCTCGTCCATGTCTCATCCAAACTTGCACCAATCCATAAAAACACTTAAGCCCCCATTGCAAAGTAAAACACTCAAATAATTAATAATAACAATTTATAATTACTTATAAAAATTAAACTGAAGAGTTATAATCATCAAAAACTCAATGAGTGGCCTCTTATGGTCGAAACCTAATGCAATGGCACACCAGCCACTTGTGGCATGATACCATTACACCTGTGAGAAATATCCCTATCAAATGGAACTTAGTAAATCACTAAATCCATCAAATTAAACCAAATTCCTCAAATAAATTCATCAAGTGACATGCCTCAATTGAAACAATGAAATATAGAGTCTGTTCATCATCCCAAGACATCCTCTATCCACCATATGAAAAATCCTCATTGATCTGAATGATTCCACCATGATCTAGTGGAATCTTCATCAAAACCCTGATGTAAAATCATCATAAATCATATTGAACTGTATGAATGAATAATGGATAATAATGGTGAAATCATACCTCTAAAATGTCATGGAAAATACATCTAAAACACTCCCCTCCAAGGAGGATCCTATTGTAATAGTGGGTTCCCTAGACCTAACTTGAACAATACTTTTGATTATTATATCGTGTATACAGTTAGATATGCATGATGTATTCTTACCATTATAGTATATATATTTCTTTTTTCGTTATTTAACAGTAATTTCCATATATTAATTCTCATATCAAAATGTTATATAATATCTCATACTATAATGATAACCTTGAGATACTATGACATTAATCTTAAATAAAGGTCATATTTTCTAGATACATTTTACTGACTGGGCACAGTATATGTTTTACTATCAAGTGTTGGAGACTCATAAGAATTGAGACTTCTTCTCATGAAGTTTTCACTTGGTGATCTCTAGTAGTGAGATCGTGAGGACTGACCCTCCAATAGGAACACAACATGTTACAGGTGTCATTGGTTATTCCTATCTACGAACACTACTGGAAATAGGATTTTTCCCAACGGGTGTTTACCAACGGTTGGCATAAACCGTTGGGGTTGATGGGATTAGGAAATATTTACCAACGGTTATACAGAACCGTTGGCAAAGGAATTTCCAGGGAAGGATTTCCCAACGGTTTAGTGAAACCGTTGGGAAAGGCCACCCCTTTGCCAACGGTTTCCCCAAACCGTTGGCAAAGGGGTGTCTTGGAGACACTTTAGCCAACGGTTCTAGTGAACCGTTGGGAAAAGTCCCCCTAGAGAACCCCTTTGCCAACGGTTCCCCTGAACCGTTGGGAAAGAATTCCCCCAAATATAGGCGCAGTCCTGCTCTCCCCCCATTTGGACAGAACCCTAAATTTCTTATCCAGCAGGGCTGCTCTCCCTCCTCTCGCGAACTCCCTCCATCCGAACATCGGAACAGGTGAAAACTCATCTGAAATCAGGTATTTTTTCCTTTATACACATATACTATCTTATTTTTATTGTTATTGATCTCATATTTGAGTTTTAATTTATCAATCGAGCTCCAACTCTCTGCTAATCTTGAACTCCCCATCCGAATAGGTGAAAACCCAGCTGAATCATCTCAAATCAGGTATTTTATTCTTTATACATATATGGTACCTTGTTTTTATTGTTATTGATCTAATATTTTTGTTTTAAGTTAGGATTTTGATGTGATTTCACCGTGAAAAATAGGGAAATGAATGAATATGTTGTTAATTAATTAGTTTCCCCTGGAATATCAGTTGTGTTATAATGCCCATGATAAATAAAGGGGTAATGTAATAAAAGACCTTGAATAAATACATTGTGGAAGTTGGGGTATGTTGCCTCTATGAGAGGTTTTTTGTTCTGTTTCATTGTATGTTGTAGGGTGTTTTATGGGGATTGAGGTGACCAATTGGACTTTGTGATATGTGGGGTTGTAATGTGATGGTTAGTGGGCATGGAGGTGACATGTGAAGTTGTATGATAGTGATGATGTGTGGTGGTGTTGTGTCGTGTGGAGGTGTTGTGTGATGAAGTTGTGGTGTATGATGTGTGGTAAATGGATTTAATTAATTTAACATTAAATGAATGGACAATGTAAGTGTGAAAGAAGTGTCTTATAAATGAATGTGAGAAATGCTATGCGTCTTGTGTGGTGGTGGTGTGGTTTATGTGTTTTATGGTAGTAGTGAAGTGTGTGATTATGTAGTTAATGTGAACCCATAGGTTGAGTATTTTGTGCTATCTATATATCATGTATTTTTATATTAGTTCTACACATTCCAGGGGGGTGGTATGTCTAGGTGGTGGTGGTGGGGTTGCAGGGGAGGGGGTGTGGGCTGTTTGGGAGGGTGAGCGGGGCTATCCAGGGGGGGTACGGGGTGTCCAGGGGGGTACGGGGGTGGGCGGGCTATCCACAAGGGTGGACGGGCTGTCCACGGGGGTGGTCGGGCTGTCAAGGAGGGGTGGGCGGGCTGTCCAGGGGGGTGGGTGGGCTGGCCACGGGGGGTAGGGGTGTCCAGGGGGGTGGGCGGGCTATCCAAGGGGGTGGGGGGCTGTCCATAGGGAGAAGGGGTGTCGAGGGGGTGGGTGGGCTATCCACGGGGGTGGTTGGGCTTTCTAGGGGGCAGGGGGTGTCCACGGGGGTGGGTGGGTTGTCCACGGGGGTGGGCGGGGCTGTCCATGGGGGTGGGAAAGGCTGTCCACGGGGGTGGTCGGGGCTGTCCAGGGGGTGTGGGCTGTCCTGGGGGTCTGGGTGGGGTGTCCTGGTGGGGGAGGGGTGTGTGGGGTGTCCAGGGGGGTGGTATGTCTAGGTGGTGGTGGTGGGGTTGCAGGGGAGGGGGTGTGGTCTATTTAGGAGGGTGGGCGGGGCTATCCCGGGGGGGTACAGGGTGTCCAGGGGGGTACGGTGGATTGTCTGATGTTTCTCTAATGATCAAGGACGGAATGTTTGGAGGACATCACAAGTCCTGACTGGTTGATCCTAGAAGAAATTTCATGATAATGGATGTAATGCCTATAGGGAATCTCTTGATTTTGGTGATCTTCTCCATTTTCATCAAAAGACATGTTTGACACACTGGGAGGGAAACTCTAGAGTCAGTGTGACATGTCTTGAAGGGTGATTTATGTCCATAGTGACATGATTTGAGGACATCACATGACCTAGTTGGTGTGCCTGGAGGGTGTTAAGGGAGCCATCTAACATTCCTGACATTTAATATGAGACTGAGATAATATGTATTGATTCCCCTATATAGAAGGAGATACATATCTATTGGAAAACATGTAGTTTGTATGGTGAGAATTAAAGGCTTTTCATTACAAGGGTGGCATATTCATGGGTGCCATCTGATTTTATTTGACATGTCAAGGGGACATCAAATGATAAAAATAGGTTTCTAATGGAATGTATTGTGAACAGGGTGAAATTTCCTAGTGCAATAAAATTTCATAGGTGATGCATGTCATGAACATTAGGGTCAACATATATTTCCTTCACCTTAGTCTCCCATATTTTAGTATTTCATCCATCCTTTTATCCCAAATTCCATAGATTTATACATTATTTTAATATATTATGTCTCAAATTATCTAAAATATGTGTTTGATGTTCTCAACTTGACCTATCATAATTCCTTCTCATAATCTATAGTGATCATGGGAAGATCCCATGCATGATTCATGATCACTCAAATTATTCTACAGATCATACATAATGGAAGCCTTACAGGATGTGAGATGATTATATCTATGAAATCTACTCAGGTACCTGGTGAGGAAGTGCATATTAATTCAAAAAGGTAAATCGCATATGAGGATACCCTACTAATATGGTTATGGGATGAGGCATGCTCTGATGTGATAACACATTAAGTTCTTGTTGGTTTTACATTTTTTCAATAACACATTAGTATGTTTTTTTCACATGTGTAGTTGATACCATGATTATTTTCTTCCTTTATCGTTTACTTAAATGTATTTTCTATTAAAGTTCAATCCTATTGAATTGTTTATGACAAAATGACTTATATGAATTCTTTTTACAGAATGGACAGAAGTTGGATGTATGAAACCGATCGTATCTCAAGCGATTTTCAAAACAATTTGGAGAGCTTTATAGATTTTGCATTTCACAATGCTTCAGATAGTGGTCGCATACACTGCCCATGTTCCAATTGTGTTGGTAGACCTTGGTTGAGTCGTGAAGAAGTCAGCTACCACATAACCAAAAATGGTTTTCAAGCAAACTACTTTGTGTGGTATCACAATGGGGAGAAAATGAAATCTCAAATTGGTGATGATCGAAATGAAAGGACTGGAATGGAGAATTTGTTAGATGATCGGTTTCCGTTTATTCATCATCATGAAAAAGAAAGGATTTCGACTCAAGAAGACGTCGATATGAGGACAACTGATGCATCTAGTGAAAATGATGATATTGATAGGGTGAAAAAATTGAATGATGCTACCACGACTCCAGTATATCGACAATGCGATAAAATGAAAAAGCTGGAATTTTTAATCCGGTTGTTTCATGGAAAAACTATGTATGGGATTTCTAATACAGCAATCGATTACATTCTTACCCTCTTGAAGTATTTACTTTTAGATGATGCAGATATTCCCTCAAACCACTATATGGCATGGAAGTTAGTTGAAGAACTTGGATTTTACAGAAACAAAATTCATGCTTGCCTGAAAGATTGTGGTTTATTCTGGGAAGAAACCGTTGAACGAAATGAATGTATAAAATGTGGCACATCCCGCTGGAAGTCAAAATCTGATGGAACACCATCCCGCATTCCACAGAAAGTAATGTGGCACTTTCCATTGATCCCCAGACTCCAGAATCTTTTTTATGTCTGATTACATATCAATAAAAATGAGATGGCATGATACCGAGAGAAAGAAGACTAATGATGATTTGGTTCATCCTGCAGATGGATTTGCATGGAAGAGATTTGATGCTCGACATCCTGATTTTGTAGCTGACGTGCGTAATGTGAGGCTGGGTCTTTCATACGACGGTTTTAATCCGTTTGGGCAGATGCTTACTTCGCACAACACATGGCCAGTTTTTATACACATTTATAATCTTCCCCCATGGTTGTGTATGAAAAAATCTTTCACTTTCATGAGTATACTCATATCTAGTCCTTCTGATCCCGGCATTGATATTGATGTATACATGCAACCTTTAATAAAAGAGTTTAAACTTCTTTGGGATGTGGGTGTGCGCACATACGATGCATGTTCGAAAGACATATTTCAGATGCGTGCTACGCTTATGTGGACGATCAATGATTTTCCGGCTTATGCAATGATGTCTGGATGGAGCACAAAGGGAAAACTGTCATGTCCAGTTTGTATGAAGAATACACGATCCGGAAGACTGAAACATCGTTGTATTTTCAGTTTTATGGGACATCGAAGATTTTTGCCAAAGGATCATCCATATAGAATGAATCGTCGAAGATTTGATAATACTATAGAGACCGATGATCCACCTTAGCGTATGTCTGGAACTGATGTGCTTAATGAATTGAAAGATTTCAGTTTTTCGTTCGGGAAGGGTCAAATGAAATCTGGAAAGAGAAAGAATGTTTCCACAGAAACCTGTTACAATTGAAGGAAGAGGAGTATCTTTTTTTATTTGCCTTATTGGTCAACCAATTTGCTACGTCATTGCTTAGACGTAATGCATATTGAAAAGAATATATGTGAAATGTTTCTTTCAGTTCTTCTAAATGTCAAGGGGAAGAAAAAAGATGATTTACGATCTCGACGTGACTTGGTGGATTGGGGCATCAGACCAGAATTGCATCCTGTGCGTATCAGTGAAAATAAATGGCAACTTCCATGTGCTTCTTATGTGATGACACCTACTGAAAAAAAACAATTTTTGGAAGTATTAGAGACTATTAGAGTTTCTGATGGCTATTCAAGCAACATATCTAAACGGGTCAACAGAAGAGAGTTGAAGCTAAAATCTTTGAAGACTCATGATTATCACGTTCTACTGCATGAGTTGCTTCCAATAGAAATCCGTCATCTTTTGTCCAATAATGTAAGGGTGGGTGTTATTCGGTTGTGCCATTTGTTTAGAGATCTTTGTGCTAAGAATTTGTCCAAGTATTTCTTGCAAAAAATGTTGACAGATGCCCCATTAATTTTCTGTGAGTTGGAGAAAATATTTCCCCCATCATTTTTCACATGCATACTGCATCTGACTGTCCATATTCCAACTGAAATACTTCTCGTAGGACCTGTTTCTTTTCGTTGGATGTATCCAACTGAAAGAAATATGTTCACATTAAAGTATTATGTTCGAAACAAGAATCATCCCGAAGGTTCTATCGTGAACGGTTACTTAGCTCAAGAATGTATGGATTTCTGTTCGATGTATTTGTCTGATATTACTACAAGAATGAACAGACCAATGAGAAATGAAGAAGAAAAATATGAGCAAATTGAACCCAGTTTTACATCACTTCCTCAAATAGGAGGAATTCCTAGATCATATACATTGAAGACATTAAGCCATGAAGAGCAGGAGATGGCACATCGCACAGTTTTGTTCAACTGTGATTTGTTCGATGACTATATCAGGTAACAAAATTGAATATGTATATCTTACATATATATCTGTTAAACTATTCATATTTTTTTATCTACAGGGAACATAAAACAATGATAAATAGGAAGCATCGTTCTTTATCTTTGAGAAGGAGGGAGACTTTTCATAGCAAAGAGTTTTCTGCTTGGTTAAAATTGAAGGTAAAAATATTACTGTTTAAATTAATTATTTCAATATTTACTTAAGTTTAACTGTCATTTATATTGCAGGTATTGAGTTTGTCTACTGACTCTGTCTCTGAGGAAATAAGAGCTTTGGCTTTTGGTCCTAATACCGTGGTTCGTGACTGTAAATCAATTGTTATCAATGGGTACAGATTTATTGTCACTGAACGAGCCAAAAACATGAGAACACAACATGATGGTATTATGGTTACTGACACAACAGATTGTTATGCCAGTGCATCAGATAGTAGACCGCGACTTGAAAATGTGGGTTATTATGGAGTCGTTGAGAAAATAATAATATTGGATTATTACTCTCATGGACGAGTCACAATGATGAAATGCCATTGGTTTGATTCAATGACGAGACATGGCACATTTATTGATGATTGTGGATTTCGAGTAATTAATATGACTCGCACTCTTGCTACCGAAGAACCATATGTGTTGGCATCAATGGCTAAAAAAGTTTTTTATGTCAAAGATCAACTTCAACCTGAATTTGGTGTCATAGTTGAAGTAATTCCAAGACATATTTTTGATGATGCTGATGATGGAATTGACACTGACCCTATTGCCATTGGAACCAATCCATTTATTTCTTTTGATGAATCCAATAGCTCAATTGTCAGAGTTGATTGTGAACCTGAAGTTGTGGTTGGAAATATATAGAATCATTCATCCATGTTCTCAATTATTTTGATTTACCTCGAGTTGGGTTGTTAAGGTTGGTAATATTCATATTTATTTAGTATTGATCACAAATATGTTTTAGCTGACTTGACCGTTATGTGAATTTTCAATGTTTATTGGTTGCTGTTTTATTTGAATTGCATTTTCTAATTTGGAATTGAACTGTATTCAAACCAAATCAAACAATATTTCTAACTTGGTGAACATTACAACTTGTATGTTTTATTAAATTCATTCAAGCTCTTCTAAAATAATTGATAGCTAAATTACCAATGAATCCCCTCATTCCCTCATATATTTAGTTTTTTGGTTTACACATTAATTTCCTTTTTCTAATTAATTACATATTTGTTTTCAAATGCAGTAAATGCAGCCAATTGAAGAGAGACGAAGAAAAAAAATGGCGGAGAACAATCGTCGGATGTAGGAGATGTGCATTCCACCATTAGTGCCTACAGTGAGTACTTTATTTCAAATATATATATATATATATATATTTACAGAATATATAATGTCATGTGATTAATTTTTTTGTAAACTTTTTTGTAGGATCCACCGTTACGTCGACAGTTATTCGACGAGGAGCCTAGTACTGGTCCTAGTACTCAGGCCGGTGGTACGAGGAGGGTTCGTACCAGAGGTGGACGTAGAGCTGCGCGTGCCCGACTAGACCCTGCCCCTCCCACTGACATTTCAACCTTCCCACATTCTGATCCCGGTGTGTCGTTAGGGACACATGGGGTATTTAGGCCTCCCATGTTTTTTCTACCTTCTGCATCTTCTGCCCCATCATTTTCACAGCCCATGATGATTCCCACTCCCCAGTCAGCACCAGGTCATACAGCTGTTCCATCTTCTTTTCCTTCTACTTCTGTCTCTCCGAGCTTTTATATTCCATCGTCTTGGACTCCTGTTCCACCAGAGGGTGTTCCATCAGGTTCTGTGGATCTGGCGCCACTCATTGATCAGACTAGCGCAGGTATATTTATAAAACCCTAACAAATTTTTATAGCAATATTTATTTTCATTATAACATGTTTTGATAAAATATTTGTTTTTCTTTCATGACAGATACATCTACTGACAGGAGGCGGGGGCGGGGCCGTACATGCATGAGTTCGGTGTGGAACCGTCGCACACAGGTTATGGTGGAATATAATGAAGACAATCAGATGGTTGAGAAAACAGGGCAGCAATGTCGGAGTTTTCTGGCGACGCTTGCCAAATACTCCGACATCATTCCCGTCAGCCCGCTGTCGTGGAGACATTTTCCACATGAGGTCAAAGATAGAGCTTGGGCAGAGATATGGGTAAAAAAATCTGTTGTATTTAATGCCATGAATTATTTTTGTATTTATATGAATTAATATTTTGATTTCAGCTTCGATTTAATTTTCCTGATGGTGAGGGTGCACGACTGGAATGTCTAAAGGATTTAGGCGAGCTTTGGAGAGCCTACAAGAATGAGCTGTATATTGGCTGGCGTGCTAGAGTTGGCACTGAGTTAGAGGCGGTACCAGTCGTGGATGATTGTCCTATAGAGCAGTATCGTCAGATGATTACTCATTGGACGAGTACCCAGTTTAAGGTATGAATTACATTTGAGGTATTTAAATAATAACTTTAAAGTTTTGCATTAATATTATCTTTTGCATTATCAAATTTTATTTAGGAATCATCTGGAAAAAATAAAAAAAACATTGATGCAAAAAAATACCTCCATACACTAGGACGCACGACGATGCCGGATCATGAGAGGCAGCAGGTATGACAATTGTTTATAAGTTTTCTTTACGACTTACATTTTCTTTTGTTTCCTCAATTATTTAATCATTTGCTAAAGTTTTTATATAACTTTTGTTTTCAATGTCATTGTAGAGGCAAGTACAAAATATTGAAGGACGTGTGCCTCGAGAAAAACTGTTTTGCTCGAGTAGACGAAAAAAGGATGGAAGTGATGTCAACGAAGCGACTCAGCAGCAGATTGTAAGTTTTAATCTGTTGATTTTATATTTTAATATCTATTTTGTAACTTAATAATATATTTATATTTGTAACAGGATGCTTTAGAGGCCCTCGATTCCCAAGAAGCGGACAATTTTGGGCCATCTGATCACTTACATCAGGTGTTGGGAGAGGATCATTCTGGCAGAGTACGCTGCCGACCTAGGATAGCCCTGACGAGGTATTGGCCTGCCTCAGGTACAAGTTGTAGTGCCACCGAGCTGCAGCAAGTTAGGGCACAGGCAGAACAGGCTGAGAAAAGGGCCACAGATACGGCAGAACAGTCTGCTAGGGCAAACAGTGCATTTATGAAATTTATTGAAGTTCTACGTCCAACACTTCCAGCAGAGGCCAGCCCAGCGATTGATGAATACATGTCATCGATACATTCTATATATGGTGCACCAGGTGGCAGTTCCAGTGTCGGTCAGGCTGATGTCCAGCTTGAAGATGATGATGGCGAGGAGTCTGATACGGAAGAGGAGGGAGATGAGGAGGGCGAGGAGGAGGGCGAAGGCGAGGAGGAGGGCGCTGTGGAGGGTGAGGACGATGAGGAGGACGATGACGAGGGTGATGATGATGATGATGATGGTGATGGTGATGCTGATGTGGGACATATTGATCCGTTACATTTTTGACTTATATTACTGAGATTTGATGTTTAATCTATTCTAGTTGTTGGTTTTATCTAGACTCGTAGTATAGTATTGGAGTTGAGTTATTTTTATATATTGTCTGTTTTTATGGATGTTGTTGTCTTTTAGTGGTTGTGTGTTTGAGAACTCCCTGGACAACCCCCCTCATTCTTGGACCCTGGACAACCCCCCCTCCCCCTTGGACCCCAAACACCCCCCGAACACCCCCCGGACAGCCCCGCGGACAGCCCCCTGGACAGCCCCCCGTACAGCCCCCCACCCTCCACCCTGGACCCCGGATAGCCCCCCGGACAACCCCCGGACAACCCCTGAACAACCCCTGAACAACCCCTGAACGACCCCCTGAACAACCCCTGGACAGCCCCCTGAACAACCCCCAAACACCCCCCAAACAGACCCCGCACAGCCCCTCCACCCTCCTCCTTGGTCCCCGGACAGCCCCCCGGACACCCACCGGACAGCCCCCCCGGACAGCCCCCCGGACAGCCCCTCCACCTTCCTTAATTTCATTAGCTCTGAAATGTTTCATAGCACGATCAACTAAAATCTAATCCATACTAAATATGATATAAAAATATTCTATATGAATTTCCATAAGATTTTAAGTGAAAACAAAAAGTGACATACGAAAAACTGACCAAACGCATTCGAAATGTGTTGATGCTTTAGGACAACGATCCATGGGTCATATGTGACACCAGAACTGTGTTGTCGGTCACCGCGGGCACACGGCACATCCGATTGACGTGCCGTCTACTCGACCACTTCATAAATCACTCACCCGTATTTGTCGTCTGATTTCAGGTCATTCCGAAATCGTTTGGCCCATTTGGACCACCCTCACGTGCGTTTACGAAGCGCGCGCATCACTTAAAACACGAATATTGAGCCGTACCGCGCAAACCGCACGTCCGATTGACGTTCTGTTTGCGCGTACATGTCACGAATAATAATTAGAATGTTTCACGGTGGTTTCAGCTCAATCCGAGATCGTCCGCTATGAATTTGACCATTTGACGCCCGTTTTGGCCGTTTATGACACAAGAACTATTTTGTCGGTCACCGTGGGCACATGGCACGTCCGATTGACGTGCCGTCTACTCGACCACTTCAGAAATCACTCACCCGTCTTTTTCGTCTGATTTCAGGTCATTCCGACTTCGTTCGGCCCGTTTGGACCCCCCTCACGCACGTTTACGAAGCGCGCGCATCACTTAAAACACGCATATTGAGCCGTACTGCGCAAACTGCACGTCCGATTGACGTGCCGTCTACGCGTACACGTCACGAATAATAATTAGAATGTTTCACAGTGGTTTCAGCTCAATCTGAGGTCGTCCGCTATGAATTTGACCGTTTGACGCCCGTTTTGGCCGTTTATGACACCAGAACTGCGTTGTCGGTCACCGCGAGCACAGGGCACGTCCCATTGACGTGCCGTCTGCTCGACCACTTCAAAAATCACTCACCTGTATTTGTCGTCTGATTTTAGGCCATTCCGACTTCGTTCGGCCCGTTTGGACCCCCCTCACGCGCGTTTACGAAGCGCGCGCATCACTTAAAACACGCATATTGAGCCGTACTGCGCAAACTGCACGTCCGATTGACGTTCCGTCTACGCGTACACGTCACGAATAATAATTAGAATGTTGAACGGTGATTTCAGCTCAATCCAAGGTCGTCCGCTATGAATTTGACCATTTGACGCCCGTTTTGGCCGTTTATGACACCAGAACTGCGTTGTCGGTCACCGCGGGCACACAGCACGTCCGATTGACGTGCCGTCTGCTCGACCACTTCAGAAATCACTCACCCGTATTTTTCGTCTGAGTTCAGGTCATTCCGACTTCATTCGGCCCGTTTGGACCCCCCTCACGCGCGTTTACGAAGCGCGCGCATCACTTAAAACACGCATATTGAGCCGTACCGCGCAAACCGCACGTCTGATTGACATTCCGTCTGCGCGTACACATCAAGAATAATAATTAGAATGTTGCACGGATATTTCAGCTCAATCTGAGGTCGTCCGCTATGAATTTGACCGTTTGACGCCCGTTTTGGCCGTTTATGACACCAGAACTGCGTTGTCGGTCACCGCGGGCACACGGCACGTCCGATTGACGTGTCGTCTGCTCGACCACTTTATAAATCACTCACCCGTATTTGTCGTCTGATTTCAGGCCATTCTGAAATCGTTCGGCCCGTTTGGACCACCCTCACGAGCGTTTATGAAGCGCGCACATCACTTAAAACACGAATATTGAGTCGTACCGCGCAAACCGCACGTCCAATTGATGTTCCATCTACGCGTACACGTCACAAATAATAATTAGAATGTTTCACGGTGGTTTCAGCTCAATCCGAGGTCGTCTGCTATGAATTTGACCGTTTGACGCCCGTTTTGGCCGTTTATGACACCAGAACTGCGTTGTCAGTCACCGCGGGCACATGGCACGTCCAATTGATGTGTCGTCTACTCGACCACTTCAGAAATCACTCACCCGTATTTTTCGTCTGAGTTCAGGCCATTCCGATTTCGTTCGGCCCGTTTGGACCCCCCTCACGCGCGTTTACGAAGCGCGTGCATCACTTAAAGTATGAATATTGAGCCGTACCGCGCAAACCGCACGTCCGATTGACATGCCGTCTGCGCGTACACATAAAGAATAATAATTAGAATGTTGCACGGTGGTTTCAGCTCAATCTGAGGTCGTCCGCTATGAATTTGACCGTTGGATGCCCGTTTTGGCCGTTTATGACACCAGAACTGCGTTGTCGGTCACCGCGGGCACACGGCACGTCCGATTGATGTTCCCTCTACTCGACCACTTCAGAAATCACTCTCCCGTATTTTTCGTCTGATTTCAGGCCATTCCGACTTCGTTCGGCCCGTTTGGACCCCCCTCACGCGCGTTTACGAAGCGCGCGCATCACTTAAAACACGAATATTGAGCCGTACCGCGCAAACCGCACATCCGATTGACGTGACGTCTACGCGTACACGTCACGAATAATAATTAGAATGTTTCACAGTGGTTTCAGCTCAATCCGAGGTCGTACGCTATTAATTTGACCGTTTGACGCCCGTTTTGGCCGTTTATGACACCAGAACTGCGTTGTCGGTCACCGCGGGCACACGGCACGTCCGATTGATGTTCCGTCTGCTCGAACACTTCATAAATCACTCACCCGTATTTTTCGTCTGATTTCAGGCCATTCCGAAATCGTTCGGCCCATTTGGACCACCCTCACGCGCGTTTACGAAGCGCGCGCATCACTTAAAACACGAATATTGAGCCGTACCGTGCAAACCGCACGTCCGATTGACGTACCGTCTGCGCGTACACGTCACGAATAATAATTAGAATGTTTCACGGTGGTTTCAGCTCAATCTGAGGTCGTCCGCTATGAATTTGACCGTTTGACGCCCGTTTTGGCCGTTTATGACACCAGAACTGCGTTGTCGGTCACCGCGGGCACAGGGCACGTCCAATTGACGTGCCGTCTACTCGACCACTTCAAAAATCACTCACCCGTATTTGTCGTCTGATTTTAGGCCATTCCGACTTCGTTCGGCCCGTTTGGACCCCCCTCACGCGCGTTTACGAAGCGCGCGCATCACTTAAAATACGAATATTGAGCCGTACCGCGCAAACCGCACATCCGATTGACGTGCCGTCTGCACGTACACATCAAGAATAATAATTAGAATGTTGCACAGTGGTTTCAGCTCAATATGAGGTCGTCCACTATGAATTTGACCGTTGGACGCCCGTTTTGGCCGTTTATGACACCAGAACTGCGTTGTCGGTCACCGCGGGCACACGGCACGTCCGATTGACGTGTCGTCTTCTCGACCACTTCATAAATCACTCTCCCGTATTTGTCGTCTGATTTCAGGTCATTCCGACTTCGTTCGGCCCGTTTGGACCCCCCTCACGCGCATTTACGAAGCGCGCGCATCACTTAAAACACGAATATTGAGTCGTACCGCACAAACCGCACGTCCGATTGACATGCCGTCTGCGTGTACACATCACAAATAATAATTAGAATGTTTCATGGTGGTTTTATCTCAATCCGGAGATGTGGTGTGGTCGGCACCACTCAAAGTGTCTGTCTTTTGTTTCAAAAGGACGTCATTTTAAGTGAAAAGCATCAACTGGCATACGGAAAACCGACCAAACGCATTCCGAATCTGTTGATAATTTATCCCAACAATCCATGGGTCATATGTGACGTGTACGATCCAACCCGAGATGAATCCGAGTCGCGGTGTTGCCAGGATAAGTCTAAGTGGCTCTCTTTTGTTTAAAATGGACACCATTTTAAGTACATACGGAAAAATGACCAAACGGATTCGGTTTCCGTTGAAACTTTAGGAGAACGATCCATGGGTCATATGTGACGTGTACGAATCATCCCCGCCTCAATCTGACATGTGGTGTGGCTGACACCACTCAAAGTGTCCGTCTTTTGTTTCAAAAGGACGTCATTTTAAGTGAAAGGCATCAACTGACATACGGAAGAACGACAAAACGCATTCGGATTCTATTGATACTTTAGCACAACGATCCATGAGTCATATGTGACGTGTACAAGTTAACCCCGTCTTAATCCGAGATGCGGTGTGGCCGACACCGCTCTAAATCTGTATCTTTTGTTTAAAATGGACATGATTATAAATGAAAAGAACAACTGGCATACGCAAAACCGACCAAACGCATTCGGAATCTTTTGATAATTTATCACAACGATCCATGGGTCATATGTGACATGTATGAGCCAACCCGGGATGAATCTGAGTCGCGGTGTGGTCAGGATTAGTCTAAGTGTCACTCTTTTGTTTAAAATGGACAACATTTTAAGTACATACGGAAAACCGACCAAACGCATTCGGTTTCCATTTAAACTTTAGGAGAACGATCCATGAGTCATATGTGACGTGTACGAATCAACCCCGCCTCAATTGGAGATGCGGTGTGGTCGGAACCACTCATAGTGTCCGTCTTTTGTTTCAAAAGGACGTTATTTTAAGTGAAAAACATCAACGGGCATACGGAAAACCGACCAAACGCATTCGGATTGTGTCGATACTTTAGCACAACGATCCATGGGTCAAATGTGACGTGTACGAGTCAACCCCGCCTCAATATGAGGTGCGGTGTGGCCGACATCACTTCAGGTGTATGTATTTTGTTTAAAATGGACATCATTTGAGGTAAAAATATATGGTATAGAAAAAACCGATCAAATTATGAATTGAATTTCGGATTCCACATATAATTGTCATCTAAATTTTAAATTGAATTATATATGAATTATGTACGTTTATAATTACGTTATGAATTCTAATTTAATTATGGATGTGTATAGTTTCAGGATCCATTATATGTTAAATGTGTATGAATTTGTTCGTAATTGTATATGTATGTTTTATTTTATTGCAGGTACAATAATTGGATTGAAAATGAGGTCAAAATGAGGCCTGATGGAGAGGGGCCTGATGGACAGGGGCTGTGCAAATAATTTGCAGCATAGGATATGCCAACGGTTTAAAATCGTTGGCATATAATCCTAAAGAAGTTTTTACCAACGGTTCATTGAACCGTTGGTAAATATCTCTTTTCCCAACGGTTCTAAACCGTTGGGAAAGAGTTCATCCATGGGGATATCCCAACGGTTTGGGGAGAACCGTTGGGAAAACTTAAGGGATATTGATATTTCCCAACGGTTCTCCCAAACCGTTGGGAAAAACTATCCCAACGGTTTGGCAGAACCGTTGGGATAGGGTGGCTTTTGTGAGCCTATACCAACGGTTTCCAGTAAACCATTGGGAAAACCTTTTCCCAACGGCTTACTTCCCTACGGTTATCAGAACTGTTGGTATATCATATACCAACAGTTAGAGGGGCTTTCCCAACGGTTTTGAACCGTTGGGAAATATTATATTTCCAGTAGTGGAATATGTGTATTGGTCTCCTGAATTGAGATCATTACTAGTGTGTGTCATTTGATCATGTACTTTTATGGAAGGCAAAACCCATGATAATGAAATCGTGGTGAGGTAGCTTATGTTGGGTGCATCATTGGTGGTGTTACATTAGTTGAATTTTCAAGAAATGATTTGTCACTTCCAAGTTAAGAGAAAGTAATATATATTAGGCATGGTTCATTAGGATGGTACTACCATCATAATTCTTTGACCAAAGCAGTCGAAAGGTAAATCCATCTAGATAGATCAACAAATAATAAATCAAGAAAAGGACGACGACACAACTTTTCATCCTACTTTATGAGATATTTAAAGACAAAGAGATTATAGTATATAGTACATGTTCGTAGGTTGGTTATCATTACTATGAAAATCCTTCTCCTTAGGGGCCTTGATGGATTGTTAGAATCTACTCTTGATCTGTGGATTTTAGTCACTGCTATCAAGATAAGGGCCTAGAGGGTCACACACAATATCATATTCAAGAATCCTCCCTATTCAACTGAATAGGTATTTTGGACATGGTGGTCCCCACCATGGGGGTCCGAGTGTTGTCCAAGTTATCAATCACTGATAAATAAATAAATTATTTATTTATTAAAAGTATTTTAAAGTTAAGTAAATATGAGAAAATATTATTTGAATAAATATTATTTTAATATTCCAGGTTAGTTTAATATTAAGGGGGAATTACGAGTCGATTTAACGACTTGGGTTTATCATGTAATATATTTTAATAAATATATTATAGGTATGTGATAAAATAATAAATAATATTGACGTAGTTTATATTATTTCGTCAAAATTATTTATATAGTGGATGTTAAACAAATGGGGGTCTAGGAACCCATCCAAGTATTTTGATCATCCACTAAAAATAGGTGGAGAGAGGCTCACAACATGTACTATTCACAACAAGAATTATAGAGCCTCTCTCCTCTCCCGTTTCTAGAGAGAGGGACTCTTGATCCATGAATTTGAATAGAGTTCTCCCTCACACATCGTAAGTTCAATGATGTGGTGATCATTGGGGTGTTGAAGGCATTGTTGGATCTCCATACTAGCACCCGAAATTTGACAATTGATGATCCAACAAATTTTTGAAGTGCGTGTGGATGATCTAGAGGGATCCTACTATGGATCTTTCAAACAACAATCACTGGAGATGAGTTACAGTAGAGCGCGGATTCAAATATGAATAGGTATGTTTTTCAGTTTTAATTTATACGAGATCCTTGGACCGTACCAGGGCTCAAATCATTAGTGACGACAAGTTTCGTCGTCCTGATGAGGAAATTTTTTAAAATCCTCAGCCCACCGACTTTTTATGAGTGCCCCAGTACCTTAAATTGTTATCATAGGGAGTGCATAATTTTTTTGAGCCAATAAAAAGTCAATTGCTTTAAATTTAAGTAGAGGTTTTAATTTCGGTCTCAATGCCACTGATGGGGAAGTCAAACTAATATCAAATAGCTATGTTATGGTCATTCAAATTTTTCAATACAGATTGACTTAATTGCTTTGGGGTATTAAAATTTTAAAACATATATTTTATATATATTACATTTTTTCTATTTAATCTTGTGGTGGAGATTCCAGTTAATCCAAACTATTATGGCTAGACAACGTGGCCGGAATAGTGCTTTACAGGCAATTTCTATTCCACCGGTTTTGTGAAAATAATATATTATAATTATAACAACTATTATTATTATTATTTATTAAAATAATTATAATTATTATTATTTAAAAATTCTATAACGATAGGATCAAAGTTTTTTTATAAATTATGTACGAAAGCACACACAAAACAAAAATATGAAAAGGAGACTTGAAAATTGGGGAGACCATGGAAAGAAAAAAAGAGAGTAAGGGCGTCCCCTCCTCCCTAGTGAAGACAGGATCACGCCACCCTTTGTAAATTTGTTCTCAGCCATCACATGTGGTAAACCCTAGTCTACCATCGCGATTTCCTCCAGGTGAAAAGTCAGAACTGCCGCACCTCGTCTGACCTGCTGCTCGAGAACGGCCTCCCACCAACCGCCGCTTGGGTGACCTCCCACCGGTGATCCACCATGGCTGAAGCCCCCTCAGTTCGATGCTGAATGGCACCCGTGGAACTTACCACCCACAGATCTGAACCGGGAGTCCCCACCACCATGAGGTACCTTTGTATCAAGTTCTGCTAGACCCAAATCACCCTGAAATTGGTCTGGGCATGTCTTCTCAACCCTAATAGGTTTGGGAGGACTTTTTGGGCCCATAATAGCCCTCCACTAGTTTTGGTCAGCCCGTTATAGGTATGTGTGGGTTCATTGTGTCTCGTAATGAGCCAAAGCGGGGTTTTGGGGTCCGACCTAATCAAAATTAATTTAAATTTATTTATTTATTTTTTGAATTAAATTAAATTAATTAATATATTAATTTTGATTAAAATAATAATAATTTTAATACCCAGGATAAAATTAATTTAATTTTGGAATTATATTAATTAATTAATTTAATTTTTGATATTAAAATTAAATTAATTAACGGACCCAATGTGAATTAGATAAATTATTTGAATTTTTAGTTCATTTAATTTGTTTAATTTATTTAGAATCTCTCGTACTTAAATTATTGCAACTTAATTTTTTTATCACGCTTTCATTTTATTACCGACCGATCTTGGATAATGACCCGACCAATGCGTGTCTACCTTTATTTAATTAATTATTTTAACTATATGTGATGGTTGTAATTAATTAAGATGATCTGCGCATTGTCATTTATTTTTGGTCGATTTGTATAACGGTCTGCACGTCCAAATTCATCTGATGCACATTGCAACCCTATTCACCCTCGCCTTTGCATGAGTATTATTTTTATATTGGATGAAAATGGTGTACGGCGTGAATCCCGCAAAGATGAGGTGGTACGCCTTGAAGAAGATGATGCACGATGTGGACCATGTCAAGACGAAAAGATATCTAGATGAGCAGTGCACATACTAGATGGGGGCGAGTTGCATCACGAGTCAAGTGATGACTCAGGTAAGATTCTCATAGGTCATGGTTGGTCAATTGAATTTAAATAGATCAACCAATATTAGATGTTCAAGACCAATCGCGTAGAATATTTCCTTTGTGCATTTATTTATTATTTTATGCTTTTTTTAAGAGTGGAAAAATACATAAAATAATAAATAATAGAATACATAAAGAAGTGGTGAATGTTTTTTCTATTAATGTTCAGTTGTGAGCATGACAACATATATCAACAAGATTAATAGAAGTGGATTACATTCATTGAGATAAAGAAAAACCTCGAAGAAATATTAAGTCGTAAACACCTTCCGTCGTTTGAATATGAACACAACCAGGTGTTCAGGGTGCTTAGTCAGCCATAGATAAGGGTGCATCTTACTAATGAAGAGTTCTTATGAGAATGATGGGTTAAATTAACTAAAGTGGTAGTAAGAACTATCCATAGCTAACTTGCTGTCATTTTAAAGGAAAATGTTGAAGGAATCACAGTTATGATTCCGAGAAGCTAAGACTTCACTCAACAGATCAAGGAGCCACGAGTTAATGTGGTTGCCTAATCAAAATCCTACATTGAACTTGTTAGGTTCTGGGGCCTGCAGCGGAAGCCAGTGGGTCGGGGATTTTAAAATTTTCATCGGTGGGATGACGGGACTTGTCGTCGCCAACGATCCGAGCCCCAGTAAGGCCCAAGGATCTCGCGTAAATTGTAAAGAGCACAAAACTAAAATGAAAACATACCTGTTTTAAATCCAAAGTCACGGTCGACTGCAACTAGTCGATGGCAATCGTCGCTTGAAGGATCCAAAGCAGGATCCCTCTAGATCGTCCACACATGCTCCAAAAATCTTCTAGAACGTCGATTGTCGAATTCTGGGTGCTAGCGTAGTGATCCAATGATGCTTTCGATTCCCCGATGATCACCACATCGAGATCTCTTCAATGCTTGAGGAAGAACTTGATCTAGACTCTTGGATCATCAACTTCTCTCTCTAGGAAGCGGGAGGAGAGAGAGGCTCTCAATTTTCATTCCATACAAATGAATGAATAGTGAATTACTACACATAAGAGAGAGCCTCGTCTTATATTTATAGTGGACTTGATAAATACCCGGTTGGGTTCCCTGACCCCTGTTTATTTCAATGTCCACTAAATAAATGATTTTAACAAGCTAAACTGCACCAATATTATTTATTATTTTATCACATACTTGTAATATATATATATATATAATATTACATGATAAAACCGAGTCATTTAACTCGACTCGCTATCCCGGTTAATATTAAATGAACCTTGAATATTAAAATAATATTCATTCGATTAATATTTTCCGGTATTTACTAATCTTGTAAATACATTAAATAAATTCAAGCTCAATTATTCATAACTTGAATAATAATGAATTTATTTAATTCATCGGTGATCGATAACTTGGACAACACTTGAACCCCGTGGTGGGGCCCACCATGTCCATATACCTATTCAACTGAATAAGGTGGATTCTTGAATACGATATTGTGTGTGACCCTATAGATGCTTATCTCGATAGCAGTGAATAAAATCCACATACCAAGAGCGGAGTCTAGCAACTCATCATGGCCCCTAAAGAGATTAAGATAGTCATATAAACGACTACCATCCTACGAACATTGACTGTGTACTATAATCTCTTTTTCATTAAATATCTCATAAAGCAGGACGCACTCTTCTATCATAGTCCTTATCTTGCTTTATTATTTGTTGATCTATCTGGATGGATTTTCCTTTCTACTACTTTGGCCAAATATTTATGAAGGCAGCACCATCCTGATCAACTAGGCCTGAGATATACAACTTCCTGAACTTGGAAGCGACAAATCCTTTCTTAACCATTCAGCCAATGTCATACCACCAACGATGCAGCTAACACAAACTACCTCGACACGACTTCATTGTCATGGTTTTCATCTTGCATCAAAGTACATAATCAAATAGTATGCATTGGTAATGGTCTCAAGTCAGGAGACCAATACACATGACTGTAGATAGGAACAACCAATGACACCCAAAACATGTGGTGTTCCTACTGGCGGGTCTACCCTCATGATCTCATTACTAGAGATCACCAAGTGCAAACTTCATGAGAAGAAGTCTCAATGCTTATGAGCCCCCATCACCTGATAGTCAGACATCTACTGTGTCCAGTCAGTAAGATGTATCTAGAACATAAAAAATTTATTTAAAATTAATTTCATAGTGTCTTGAGGTTCTCATTATAGTCTGAGATCTGCTATAACCTCTCGACACGACAATTAACCTTTTGACATTACCATTATAATAGTGGATGTAGAAAAGTCTACATTATAATGGTAAGATAACATCATGAATATCTTACTGTACACATGATATGGTAATCAAGAGTACTGTATAGTTGGGTCTAGGGCACCCACTATTTCAACACTCCCACTTGCACTAGAGACAACTTGCTTACCGAACTTGTTAACTACTCACATGATAAATACCATGCTTTTGCTGAGTAATGACTTTTACTGCTGGGCCTGCCACATTTTTTTCGCGTGGCATATCTGCTATATGCGACCTCATCTGCTTCAGTAAAACTTCTCAAGATAAGGTATCCCCAAGTATATCACTTTTTCCATTGTCATAACTTGACAACATGGCTAGTAAGAATTTCATAATTTACATTATGATAATACTTTTCTCACTAGGTGTGAATCCAATAACTAGAACAAATCGTTGCGATTTATAATAGCTTCTTAGCTGCCTTAGAAGCTGCAACGTACTCGGTATTTATAGGTATGACTACCACTAACTTTCATGAGCTTGACTCGCTCATCTCCTTTTCCTAACTGCAATACTATATCAAATTGATCTAAGGATTACTATTTTGTGTCCCACAAAAACTATTATACCTTCCTCTCCATATTCCAGGTATATATCATTTGTACTCTCCAAAGTACAAGATGATAGTTGTGACTACATCACTTACAGTGCTCCTGGAAATAATTGATATCTTCCTACAATAAAGTATATCCTGGTAATATCGATTATTGTACATAATATGACATATGTGATTGATCCATCGCTGAAGCATATGGTACTCAACTCACAACTTTAATCTATTCCTATGTTCCGAACATGTTAACTTGAAGAGATTAAGCCATATGACATAGGCAACAATTTTCACACCCCGATCTTTTAAATTATTTTATTTTATTATTTCTTTGTTTCAGATAGTCTTGTCAAGGTGCAGGTTGAGTGCATGTTTAATTTTTTTGATATTTGATGTTTTTGGTGGGTTTCGGGTCGGTGCATGGGAGTCGTACGGTTGGAGATAACCCTGCGGTCGTCCTGGATGTCCCTGAGGTTACACACTACTTAAAATAATAAAGCATTATGAGAATGAAATGAATGAAATATTTAAGGTACAATAATAATAACATTATTGTGTATATAAAAATGTTTTTTAATTTAAAATCGTTAATGATCTTATTATCATTGAAATGGATATAAATATAATTATTATTTGGTTTTTATTAATTTTTTAATTATTTAAAAGAAAATGAATAAAATTATGATTATGATTATGATTATGATTATTATTATTATTATTATTATCATTAAGAAAATTAATGGTGTTATGATTATATAATTAATGATATTATTATAAATATTGTCATTAAAATTTTGTTATTTAAATTGTTATAATTATTATCATTATTATTATTATTAACATTTTTTATTTGTTATTGTTATTATTATTTTTAGGGTTTTAATCATCACCCTTTTTTATCCATCACACTCACCCCTCTTCTTTATTCCCAACGCACCTCCCTCACTCCATGCTTCCCCCTCTATTCCATTTATTCCCTTTCTTTTTTTATCCCTCTCTCCAATCACTCACCCCCCTCTTTTTTTCATCCATCATGCCTTCACCTTTTTTTATCTCATGCGCTCCCTCTATCCACTCACCCCTCTTTACCCATTTATTTACCTTCTTTTTTATTCCTCACTCCACTCACCTCTCTCCAATCACACCCCCTTCTTATACTACCCATCACGCACCACTTTATCCCCATTAATTCATTTCTTTTTTTATTTTATTTTATCTCCCACATTCCCCCACATTCCCCTTACCCCTTCACACTCACGCCCTCTCTCCCCATTATCTTGTTACCCACACCCACTCTCCCCATTTTTTTCAATTCTTTTTTATCCCTCACGCGCACCACCAATATTCCCCTTACCCCTCCTCACTCACTCCTTCTCCCATCCGACTCTTCTTCCGGCGGGTGCTCCTCCTCCCTCTAGTGGTTCCATCCGGTGAGTTATCTTCCCCACATTCTCCTCTCCTCACTTAATTTTTAGGGTTTCCATGTGGGGTTTCTTGTTGGGTGAACCCTAAATTTTAGGGTTAATATGTATCTTGGGTTTCCTTTGGTTTTAGGTTGTGTGTTTTGTCCATGGGGAATCGTTCTTCCTCACGTTGAAGTTTCACTCTAATCGCACGAGGTTTCGGTAGGTGTTTCCATTTTTTTCATTCCTAAAGCCTTTCCTTTGATGATTTCCATTTTAAATAAATTTATAAACTAGTTTCACAACTCTATGAAACCCTTGTTCAAATTATTATAGCAATTTGGAATTTATTTGATTTGTTAAAAATAGGTTTTAAATGAGTTTTAGTGAAAATTGCTTAGTTTTATGATACCTAGAAAGCTTGTTGGAATTGATTATGTTTATTTAAGAAGGAATTGGTCCCTTATGAAATGTATCACCGTTATTATGTTGCAATGATGTTGTTTATTAATGAACTTTTATTGGTTTTTTTATGACTTAGCTATTGTGTTAAAACACTTTTGTAAAGGTTTAATGAATTCAATGTTTTTATTTGGCGTTCCTTTAAAATAATATGGGTAAGTGGTGATTTTTGGGGCAAGGCTTTAAAATTTTTTCTTGGTGTGTGTTTTATTTCAAAATAGGATTTTGGGTGTGTATGGTTTGATGTTGGTATAGCATACTAAACGTGTTAAAATGTGTTGGAAAGGGTTTAATGTTTTTTATGGACAGTTTTATGTTCTATAAATAAAGAAGGTGGCCAGTTAGGGTTTTAAGGTAATTGGTGTTTTCTTGGACGTTTAGTTTTCTAAATGGATTATTGTTTTCAAATAAAGCTGGTCCCCTTGAGTGGTTTCTAAATAGTATTTTAAATGTGGTTTTGTAAATAGTTTCTTTCTGTGTTTTGGAAATCCTGGTTTATAATGTGTTTTTTAAGGTTTGGTCATTCGGTTTGAAACATGTTTTGGTGTGGGTCGGAAAAGGGTAAAATCATGTTTGATAATTGTGAAGTGTTTGAATGTGTGTTTAGAAATTAAGAGCCCATTTATCTTTGTAAATGTAAGAGTGGTGCTTGCAAGATATTTTGAATAAATGTGTGTGCCCGGTTGGAAAACTTAAATGGTTTTTTTAGAAAATGGTTTCAATATGAACATTATGTGACACCATGTTTGGCACTTTATTTAATGTGAATGATTGAACACGTATATGAGGCACTCTTGTCTAGTGTAACCCTTTATGGGTAAATGTATAGAAAGTGTTCGTGTTTGAGGAAGGCAAGTGCGGTGAGATGAGTCACGCGTGCGAGGGTCTTCCTACTTACACAGTATTACCATAACCACCATGAGTTCCTGGGTGTCTTATAGATTATCGATTGACGGTTACTCACCAGACCCGATTAGACGAGTTGGTGCTCCCTGGTAGATAGAGAGTCTAGGTGGGATTTTCCACTGATTTTGTCACGAGGGTGATCAGTGGGTTATAGACTATGGGGCTTTACAATAAGCCGACAGGTGGTTCTGAACTGAGTGCATGCAGGGGTTGTCTAGGGATGTTCAGGATCTCTCATGGTTACAGCTTGTATTGCTTGTTTATTTTTCTGCTACACTGCTTTATTTTCATCTTGTATTTTGTTTAACTATCTCCCTTTTACACAGCCCATATATTACTTGTTTGGTTTTGTTTATAAAATGGAAAATATTTTTTTAAATAATATATGGCATGAGTTGGTTCTCATAGTGGGAAAAAGGTGTTATTTTGTTTAAACAGGAAAACCTTATTTTTTATAATTGTATTTCCAAACTTGTGTCATCGGACAAATTTGGGTAAGAAAACACTTGGATTCAGTGGTTTACTTTTTGCATCCCTACTGAGAATTTTTGTGCTCACGCCTATCCTTTACCATTTCAGTCGCAGGTTCAGATGTTGTTCAGGCTTTTCTTTAGTGGTTTCTCATGTGGGAGCAGTTTCGGGCTTTTGGTTGAAGGTGACCAAGGGGTCACACAGAGATCATTGTAGCGGGGTATTTTTTCTGGTTTTGTTCTTTTTAGTGGTACTTTGTATCTTTATTAGTTCATTGTTTATTTATGTTTCAGTTGTCATTTTGCTGCATGCTCTATTTTGTTCTATTTATTTATATGGTCCTGAATTTATTTCCTGGGCTTAAATCGTTCCCTCATGTATACTTTGATGCCTGACACTGGTTACCATCCTTGGGAGATTGGGAATTCCCCTTGGGACATATCTCAGACCGGCTCGGGTGACCGGTTCAGGGTTGATCTGGGTTGGTTCATAACAAAATGGTATCAAAGGAGGCCCTTGTTATTTGGGGTGTTTGGTAGATAGAGATTATGACTGTCGGGACTTGAGAGGTAGGTGCGAGAAGGGCATCATGAACCCTTGTTCATTTCGAACCTTGAGTTTCTAGGGGTAGTCCGAGATTTGAGTCTTGTGTCATTGTTTTGGATTGAGGGATGACAACAGAGGCAAGCCGGTATAACATCGTGACCTCACATGGAGTAGTGACCCATGTGGAATCTGAGTGCACGGTTTAAGTTCTTCCTAGTTTTTGACGCTTACATGGGGTGTGACTCACTACCATGTCACCGAGTTATGTGTAACTTATAATTCCTCATTTTGGTGGTTATTTTAAGTTGTACATCATTTGGTTCTGGTTGGTGAAAGTGTGCTTTTGGAAATATAAGTGGGTTTTTAAATGAAAATGTTTACTCTAAAATGATTTTAAATTGGTAAAGGGAGTTTTAAAATTGAAAGCATTTTATTAAATGCTTGGTTTTCGATGAGGAATGAATGTGGCCCTTGGTACTCTTTATGGAATATCACATGTGTGTGGGTGTGTATGGTAAGTGTGTGGGGGAACTTGTTTATGGGTGACGTGGATGGAAATGGGTGGACACACATTTGATGGTCCATAGGATGCCTTGGGTGCATTTTAATATATATAAAGGTTTTGGAAAAAAAATTTTCCCTGAGGAGTGGATTTTTGGCATGTGAAAAGTGGTTTTGGCATTTGAAAAATGACCGTGGGATATGACAGTTCTGAAATTTAAATGAAAATTGTGATTTTTAAAAAGAGGGTTTTGGTTGTGTTTATATTTGATTGGATTCCGAGATAGTTGTCTTGGGTTGGCGTATTCTTTTCGATTGTGTTTTGGCTTGAGGAAAGTTTTGGTTTTGTGTTTCTTGTGTTGTTCGGAGTATACCGCCCAGAAAGGTCCCTAGTGTTGCTGATGAGTCATGACCAGGTTTTATTTCTTTTAAGTGTCACCACCCTTTGAGGCGTTGGAGGCCTCTTAGAGGTGTTGGAATGACTTGAGGGAAGTGGAGTGTGTATTTGGGTGTTTGGTAACTCCCTAGGTTGTTAAGGTTTGTTCTGTTTTAGGTTTGTTTAAGGGTTAAGTTTGGGACTAATGGAGGTTGGTTGTCTTATCA
Source organism: Viscum album (assembly GCA_963277665.1). Classification (NCBI taxonomy): domain Eukaryota; kingdom Viridiplantae; phylum Streptophyta; class Magnoliopsida; order Santalales; family Viscaceae; genus Viscum; species Viscum album. The sequence goes on along the minus strand of OY728131.1, from coordinate 1,782,641,585 downwards.
TCATTGGAGTTTGGGGAGTAGTTGGAGATGGTTGGGTTTTGTTAAGGTTCCCTATCTTGTGAGGATTGAGTGCATAAGGAACCTTCCCTAAGAGGTTATATTCATTGATCCTGACACCTAGTTCGTCAAGATGCCTATGGATGTGCCATCGGTATGGCCGGTTCGAGCATTTCAAGCCGTCAGGTCTCATCCCTCCGAAGTCCTATCATCGTTGTGGCTGTTCGGGTCACCGGGTGAAGTTATGTGGGAAGCGTCGTTCAAGGAAGGAGTTTTGATTTAGGGATTCTAGTGTCTGACTGTGAGGCATAAGATGCTTCAGCCATCAGAGCCCCAGCCTCAGGTCTCAGGGTGAAGCTCACGCACAGTCAACGTGTCAGAGGCATGTGAGACCTTACTTGGTTCTTTATCTTTTGTCTTGGAATAGAGACATTCAGGGTTCCCTTGTTATTATTTTCCTACTATTTTAAGTTTATTTTTTTGTGGTTATAGTGCGATGAAATTATTATTTTGTGATCATAGTAGTTGCATTCTTCTGAATGTGACCTCTAGAATTGTTAGTTTTTTTAAGTGTTTTTGGACCTTGTGTGGGTTGGTCCTGGTTTTATTAGTGATCATTTAGAGATGTGAGGTGTTGGAGAGTTTTAGATTGGAGTGAGGAATTCTTAGTTCCGGTGGTGTTGTTATAGGGAATTATATATTTCGGTGCCCCAATATGTCAGGTGTCCTTATAGTGGTTTTCCATTTAAGTCTCAATGGTCCTATTTAGATCATGTGGAGAAGTCGGTAGGTTTGGTTGGGAGTTCCCACGTTTCCCCCTTGGGGTGCTGTGTTTGAGTTCTAAATTCTTGTGTTAGGGGAATTCTTGTCGTGGGGAGAACTCTCTCGTGTTCTCCCCTTGTTCTGTTCTATGGTTTTTCTTTGAGTCGGTCGAGTGTAACTTGTAGACTAAATAGTCATCTCAAGGCTCATATTTTTTTCCCCGATGGTTTTGGTTGGGCATTGACATGAGTTTTGGTTGTATTTCAGCTAGGTAACTTTCTGGGGGCATAAAGTTTTATGGTGGGGAGAATTGTCACACCTCGATCTTTTAAATTATTTTATTTTATTATTTCTTGGTTTCAGATAGTCTTGTCAAAGTGTGGGTTGAGTGCATGTTTAATTTTTTTGATATTTGATGTTTTGGTGGGTTTCGGGTCAGTGCACGGGCATCGTACGATTGACGGTAACCCTACGGTCAGCCCGGATGTCCCTGTGGTTACGCAATACTTAAAATAATAAAATATTATGAGAATGAAATGAATGAAATGTTTAAGATACAAAAATAATAACATTATTGTGTATATAAAAATGTTTTTTTAATTTAAAATTGTTAATGATCTTATTATCATTGAAATGGATATAAATATAATTATTATTTGGTTTTTATTAATTTTTTAATGATTTAAAAGAAAATAAATAAAATTATGATTATTATGATTATTATTTTTATTGTTATTATTATTATTATCATTAAGAAAATTAATGGCGTTATGATTATATAATTAATGATATTATTATAAATATTTTCATTAAAATTTTGTTATTTAAATTGTTATAATTATTATCATTATCATTATTATTAACATTTTTTATTTGTTATTGTTATTATTTTTTTAGGGTTTTAATCATCACCCTTTTTTTATCCATCACACTCACCCCTCTTCTTTATTCCCCATGCACCTCCCTCTCTCCATGCTTCCCCCTCTCTCCCATTTATCCCCTTTCTTTTTTTTATCCCTCTCTCCAATAACTCACCCCCTCTTTTTTTCATCCATCACGCCTTCCACTTTTTTTTTACCTCATGCGCTCCCTCTCTCCACTCACCCCTCTTTACCCATTTACTTCTCTTCTTTTTTATTCCTCTCTCCACTCACCTCTCTCCAATCACACCCCCTTCTTATATTACCCATCACGCACCACTTTATCCCCATTAATTAATTTCTTTTTTTATTATATTTTATCTTCTACATTCCCCCACTTTCCCCTTACCCCTTCACACTCATGCCCTCTCTCCCCATTATCATGTTACCCACACCCACTCTCCCCATTTTTCCTTTTTTTATCCCTCACGCACACCACCAATCTTCCCCTTACCCCTCCTCACTCACTCCTTCTCCCATCCGAATCTTCTTCCAGCGGGCACTCCTCCTTCCTCTCGTGGTTCCATCCAGTGAGTTATCTTCCCCATATTCTCCTCTCCTCACTTAATTTTTAGGGTTTCCATGTGGGGTTTCTTGTTGGGTGAACCCTAAATGTTAGGTTTAATATGTATCTCGGGTTTCCTTTGGTTTTAGGGTGTGTGTTTTGTCCGCGGGGCATCATTCTTCCTCCCGTTGAAGTTTCACTCTAATCGCATGAGGTCTCGGTAGGTGTTTCCATGTTTTTCTTTCCTAAAGCCTTTCCTTTGATGCTTGATATTTTAAATAAATTTATAAACTATTTTCTCAACTCTATGACACCCTTGTTCAAATTATTATAGCAATTTGGAATTTATTTGATTTGTTAAAAATGGGTTTTAAATGATTTTTAGTGAAAATTGCTTAGTTTTATGATACCTAGAAAGCTTGTTGGAATTGCTTATATTTATTTAAGAAGTAATTGGTACCTTATTAAATCTATCACCATTATTATTTTGCAATGATGTTGTTTATTAATGAACTTTTATTGGTTGTGTTATGACTTAGTTATTGTGTTAAAACACTTTTGTAAAGGTTTATTGAATTCAATGTTTCTATTTGGCATTCCTTTAAAATAAAGTGGGTAAGTGGTGATTTTTGGGGCAAGGATTTAAAATGTTTTCTTGGTGTGCGTTTGATTTCCAAAGAGGATTTCTAGTGTGTATGGTTTTATGTTGGTATAACATACTAAACGTGTTAAAATGTGTTGGAAAGGGTTTCATGTTTTTTATGGATAGTTTTATCTTCTATAAATAAAGTAGGTGGCCAGTTAGGGTTTCAAGGTAATTGGTGTTTTCTTGGATGTTTAGTTTTATAAATGGATTTTTGTTTTCAAATAAAGTTGGTCCCCTTGAGTGGTTTCTAAATAGTATTTTAAATGTGGTTTTGTAAAGCATTTCTTTATGTGTTTTGGAAATCCTGGTTTATAATGTGTTCTTTAAGGTTTGGTCATTCGGTTTGAAACATGTTTTGGTGTGGGTTGGAAAAGGGTAAAATCATGTTTGATAATTATGAAGTGTTTGAATGTGTTTTTAGAACTTAAGAGCCCATTTATCTTTGTAAATGTAAGAGTGGTGCTTGCAAGATATTTTGAATAAATGTGTGTGCCCGGTTGAAAACCTTAAACGGTTTTTTTTAGAAAATGGTTTCGATATGAACATTATGTGACAGACCATTTGGAATTTTATTTAATGTGAATGATTGAACACATATATGAGGCGATCTTGTCTAGTGTAACCCTTTATGGTTGAATGTATAGGAAGCGCCCGTGTTTGAGGAAGGAAAGTGCGGTGAGATGAGTCCCGCGTGCGAGGGCCTTCCTACTTACACAGTATTACCATAACCACCATGGGTTCCTGGGCGTCTTATAGATTATCGAGTAACGGTTATTCAACAGCCCTAATTCGACGGGTTGGTGCCACCTGGTAGATAGAAAGGCTAGGTGGGATTTTTCACTGATTTTGTCGTGAGGGCGATCAGTGGGTTGTAGACTATGGGGCTTCACCATATGTCGGCAGGTGGTTCCGAAACGAGTGCATCCAGGGGCTGTCTAGGGATGTTCAAGATCTTCCATGGTCACATCTTGTATTGATTGTTTATTTTTCTACTACACTGGTTTATTTTCAGCTTTTATTTTTTTACCTATCTCCCTTTTACACAGCCCATATATTACTTGTTTGGTTTTGTTTATAAAATTACAAATAGTTTTTGAAATAATATATGGCGTGAGTTTGTTCTCATAGTGGGATAGAGGTGTTATTTTGTTTAAATGGAAAAACCTTATTTTTTATAATTGTATTTCCAAACTTGTGTCATCGAACAACTTTGGGTAAGGAAACACTTGGATTCAGTGGTTTACTTTTGGAATCCCTACTGAGCATTTTTGTGCTCACACCTATCCTTTACCATTTCAATTGCAGGTTCAGAAGTTGTTCAGGCTTTTCTTTTGTGGTTGTTCATGTGGGAGCAGTTTTGGGATTTTTGTTAGAGGTGACCAATGGGGTCACACGGAGATCATTGTAGCGGAGTCTTGTTTCTGGTTTTGTTCTTTTTAGTGGTACTTTGTATCTGGATTAGTTCATTGTTTATTTATGTTTCAGTTGTTATTTTACTGCATGCTCTATTTTGTTTTATTTACTTATATGGTCTTGAATTTATTTCTTGGGCTTAAATTGTTCCCTTGTGTATACTTTGATGCCCGGCACTGGTTTCCATCCCGGAGGGATCGGGAACGCCCCTCGGGACATGTCGCAGACCGGATCGGGTGACCGGTTCAGGGTCGATTCGGGTTGGTTCGTGACAACAATTCATCTCTTGAATTGTTCCAACATGTATTTTTCTATACAATGTCACTATATGTACGAGATTGACTAGGACAAAGAAACCTATGGATCTACCTCAGTAGATCATGTTCCCTAGAACATAGGTTGCTACTTTAAGTCAATCATTGGAGAATTTATTTTATTTTAATCTTATCTAACTGTAAGATCAAGATCTGTTTTCCATATTTTTCCAAACATATTTCACTTGGAAAACATTGGTGCTCCCACTAACCTTTGGTAGACACAAGGCAATGATTGATTTATAATGATTTCTCTAAGATCTTGTTGCTTAATTTAATCCAGAATTAGATTTTAGTAACTTTCAACCCTTATTGGAATCATATAATGTCATCATCTCTTTCTGGTTGCATTGTATAGACACCTTCCACAAAAGATGATCTTGACATCCAATGACCAATAGAATGATCTTAGAAGTTAGCTATGACTAGTAAAATTATAATAGATTTAGGTGTACCGACTTGGTATAACCAATCGAGCCTTATTGGTACCAGGATTGTACCATCCATGTATCTTCTCATTTGAATACCCACCGTAGTATTCAATTTATAATCCCCTTTGCAATTTGATACATGGAATCCATTATTGAATTTTAATTAATTTTGTCAATCTTAGCTTATTTCCATATACTGGTTACTTGTAGGAATTATTATTCTTAATGAATAATTTATCACCGGTCCCGGTGAATATAAAACCATCACCATGGTTTCATTCTTTCTACGTAGTATGTGTCTCTAGAACATGCCTATTCCCTATATACTTGTGGAACTTGTTCCCATGCCAACTATTTGTGCATCTCGATCATTGACTAAGTCCAAGTCAATTCAGCTCCCACAATATCTAATAGAGATGTGCACCCTTGTCTAGAAATTTAGTCTAATACTTGACTACATCTTTTCTATCTTCGGGATTTATGTAATATCGAAAGCAACTATTAGGATAATTACCTAAGATGCACAATGTGTTTAACTTGATGCATGTTTGTTTGTTTTTTTCCTTAACAAATGCTTTGCATCCTAAACACATGTCCTGTGAAATAATGGCTTTTCATCATGCTATGACTCTTATGATATCCATTTGTCATTTCATTTGGCATATTGGTTATGGGTTTATGTCACTATTTGCAAAGAACATCTTGAAATATAATGGAAGTTTCTATAGGTTGTAACATTGATACAACTTACATCATAACTTTGATGTATAAAATGTGCATTTAGGAATTGCTCCACGCTAAATTTTGTTGATCAATGTTAACATGTAGTACATCATCGTCAATCCTCCTTAGGAACATCAATACGATGATGTAGATAAGGTAACATGCATTTAGGAATTACTCTATGCTACATTATCATGATCGATGATTGCATAGTCAAGATATTCTTTGGCATGCTGATCCAAAGCAACTCATATCTTCTGACCATGCATATACTTCACTATTAAATTCCTTAATAACTTAAATGAATCTTATGAAGTATTTTTACCTCTAGATTTCTTTGGAATAGTTCACACTGTCTTGTTGAACTAACCTCAGAAGCTTTGTGGCATACCTTTATTTCTAAAGGTTTCTTTCTCTAAACTAAGGATTTAAATAATACCAAAGGTGTTTAGCTGTGCTGAGCCTAAATACCATATTGGGTATATATTTGACGTCCACTTTTAGTTTTACTTGATAAAGAATCATATTTCCACAACTGGTTAGGTCTTACAATTTTATATTCATCATGTATTGCCTTTGATTCAAATTATGTCTGAACTATTTGTTGAATATATTACTAGAAACAACATTTATTCCAAAAACATGGAAGGATGTCTCATTATGTCCAAATGGGCACATGATATAAATGTTTTTGGCTATACTCAAAAACTTGTTCAGTTTGAATCAATTACTTGGCAATTTAAAGTTATGTGTTTCTCACTGCTGACTTAGGAATCACCCTTTCTCAGCTACTTGGAGAAGACACATTACTCCTAGTAATGTTTCCCTACTTACTTGGTTACTGTATTATATGTGAAAAACATATTTTATTTTAATACCCAAGAAGTATGTGAAAAAACAATAATTTTATTTGATGAATATTAACTGAACCAGAAGCGGGTACTTGCTTCTAGTATTTCATTTTTTAAACTTCCATGAATTTATTTCATAATATGTTATGAAAATAACCTCCTGTTAATTAACCATCCACTTTTATTTCAAGGACATGATGAAGGTTCCTTTGTCATAAATTTCCATAGGCCTTTTTTCCTTGTCATTCATTTTATTCATCATAAGAATAAAAGATGGTGTTATCTCTAATATTCTTATTACTTGGTGAACGTTACCTTAACGGTAATAAATAACTTACTCTATACCATTCATTTGTACCTTTAAACAAAACTAGAGTAATTGGGTGTAAAAGGTATAAGAATGGGATGACATGAAATATTGTGAACTATCTTTCACTTTACATAAACCGAGTGTTATCACCACATTCATATGTTGCTTAGATTTCTCCTAAAAAATTCTTAGAGATGAGAATACATGTGAACATCATCCAAGTCATGATGTAGCAACCACAACTAACATCAGATGTTGATGATATAATTATGACATAACTATCATATGCTTGATTCATGAGTCTCCTATAAGCAGTTTTACACCCTCTCTTCTTGAGGTGGCTTAACTGGTTGGGACACAAGCACCTTGAATTTCTGATATAGTAGTAATGTGTGGAAGCGCCTATACTACACTTGGAATTTCGTGCTTGTTTGGATATTAACTATGTCTAATATTTATCACAGTTTTTATTATGGTATTACACGCCATTCTATAAAAATATACTTTAACAGATCTTACTTAATATTGATTACCAAATGTGACATTACTAATTATTTAATCATTAAATGTCTCCCACTAATTTTTTGAATTCTTGGAACCCTATGTACTAGAATCGAAATACTCTTGAGTATTCTAGTGGCAAGGATCCCTGAACCTCCCTCATAGTCTACAAGATATGGCTACACCACTACTCGGAAGGTCCAAGGTAGGCTTTTGGCTGGCCAACCGCATTAACTTACGGTTCCTTGATCTGTTGAGTGAAGTCCCAGCTTCAAAAATAATTACTGATTTACTCAATGCTTGCCTCTAAAATTACAACAAGCTAAATATGGCTATTTATTTGCTGAAATTTTAGTTAAGTCGACCCACCATCCTAATAAGAACTCCCTGGTAGTAAGAGGAACCCTCAGCTATGGCATGACCGACACCTCGAACACCCGGTTTTGTTCAAACTTGAATGATAGAAGGCTATTTGTGACGTAATATTTTCTTTGAGGGTTTTATTATTTTTCTCTCGACGAATGTAATCTATTTCTATTAAACTTGTTCATCTATGTTCTCGGGCTCACAACTGAACATTAATAGAAAAACACACTGCTTCTTTATGCTTTTTATTATCTTTTATTTTATGTATTTTCCCGTTGTTCTAAAATGCATAAAATAATAAATAAATGCATAAAGGTAAACTACTATCCAACTGGTCTTGAGCATCTAAATGACCTAAGGGCATTGTACCTGAGTCGAAGTTTGACTCACGATGCAGCATTCCCTCTGTCTTGTATGTTTTCTTCGCATCTGGAACATCGCCCTGTCTTGGTGGGGTCCACGTCATGTCTAGTAGTACCACCTTATCTTGGTGGAATCCACGTGTCGTCTTTCACCATCGTGCACCGCCTCATCTTGGATGGGTCCACGTCGCTCATCGACTTTGTCCGATGTACAATAATACTCGTGTATAGGTGAGGGGAACTCGGGATAAAAATTTACACCAGATAAAAATTGGGTGCGCAGACCCTTATACATTTTAACCGAAAAAGAAATACGATGTGTAGACCGTCTATTTAATTAATTACAATCATCGCACACAGTCAAATAATTAATTAAATAAAAGGGAACATACACGGGTCGGTGCTCAAGACCAGTAGACTGGTAAAATAAAGCGCGACAAAATTAAAATGCATTAAATAAGTACAAGGGTTTATTTAATTAAATTAAATTAATTAATAAATCCAAATAATTTAATTAATCATCGGTCCGCTAATTAATTTAATTTTTATGTGAAAATTAAATTAAATTAACTTAAATCAATTTAATAATCAAATTGACTCAATTTTTCATCTGAGTATTAAAATAATTAACCAAAATTAATTTAATTGATTTAATTTAAATTAAATTAATTAAATTAATTTATTTTGATTAATTTTAAATGGTCAGTCCTGAAACGTCACTGCACAGCCTGTGCGGGTCAGGCCAAACCCGCGCAGGGCCATAATAGTCCGGGTTGATCCCCCCAAAACACGTTCCAGGTTGGGCAGATCCGCCCAGACTTCTTCAAGGCCAGAATTTCTCTGCGAAAATACTTGCAGTCATAATTAATACCTCCCAGGTCTTGACCAAAGGAGTGGCGATGCGCGGTGCACCCGGAAGGCCGAGCGGGGCGCTCCAGTTCTGGCCAGCAGGGCGGAACAAGATTCGTCGGCTGGTGCGGTGCAAGGGTGAAGCTTGGGAAGATCCGCGGTGCCTGCTGGGTGCACCGGTGTTGTGCGTTGCGGCTCCATCTGAGGGAGCAGGCTGGGCGTCCGGGGTGCCAGGTTGAGGAGGCCCGGGTCCTGGGTTGGTCGGGTGGTGCGCCTGCTGCGTGAATCCCGACAGGAGGAGGAGGCCGTGGACCAAGGGGGTTGGGCGCGCACTGAGGGGAAGTCTGGGCGGCGAGGTGGCGAGGTTGTTCGCGAGACGTCCGGCTGGGTGGAGGAAGCCAGGACAGCGGGGAGCCCATGCACAGCGGCGTGGTGGCGGGCTGTGGCTTGGCTTCAGAGAGAGGCAACCGGGAAAGGGACGCATCTCGGGCAGGAGGCAGCCTGGACCTGGGCTCACCCGCGAGCAGAGGCGCCGAAGCCAGGGCTGGGGAGTGGAGGGCGGTGCGGACCGCTGCCGATGGTGGCCTCCAGGGTTATGGGTGGTTGTTCCCGGCAGCCTGCTGCAGAGGGGTCCGCGGACATCTGTGCGTCGCGCTGGGAAGAGGGGTCCGCTCGGACCCCTGCTATCTTCCTTACTATTTTTTTGTTATCCCATTACTTTTCCACACACCCCTCCACCTTTGTTTTTTTTGTTTAAGACTTCTTTGGAAGTCTTTATTTTATTTTATTTTATTTTTTAAAGTCACCTCCACCCTTTTTTTATGTTATGCTTCTCCCAAAGTTTTCCACACATCAAAATTTTCTAAAAGCTATTCAAATAGCCTTTAAAAATAATAATAATAAAATTATTATAATAAAATAATAATTTATTATTATTATATTATTATAATAATAATATAAATATTGTTATAATAATAATATAAATATTATTATAATAATAAAATTAATATGAAAATTACTAAATTATAAAATTTATGATTTTCACAATCAAATTTAGTTCGAATGAACCGATTGAAAAATTAATACCCGCAATTAAACGCAAAATCAATCCAATCTGAAAATTTCAAATGGTCATAACTTGGCTGTTTGAGATCAGATCGACGCACGGTTTGAACCGCTGTAACCATTTTGGAACCCTCTACTTAATTTTATAAAAATTAGTTTTATTTGGATTAGAAAATTTACGTGATCCCTCTGATACCAATGTTAGGTTTCGGGGCCCGCAGCGGAAGCCAGTGGGTTGGGGATTTTAAAATTTTTGTCGGTGGGATGACCGGACTTGTCGTCGCCAACGATCTGAGCCCCGGTAAGGCCTGAGGATCTCACGTAAATTATAAAGAGCACAAAACTAAAAGGAAAACATACTCATTTCAAATCTGAAGCTGCAGTCAACTGCAACTAGTCAATGGTGATCGTCGCTTGAAGGATCCAAAGAAGGATCCCTCTAGATCACCCACACACGCTCCAAAAATCCACCGGAACATCCATCTTTGAAGTCTGGGTGCTAGCGCGGTGATCCGATGATACTTTCGACGTCCTAACGATCACTACATCGATATCTCTTCGATGCTTGAGGAAGAACTTGATCCGCACTCTTGGATCATCAGCTTCTCTCTCTAGGAAGCGGGAGGAGAGAGAGGCTCTCAATTTTCATTCCATACAAATGAAAGAATAGTGAATTAATACACATAAGAGAGAGCCTCCTCTTATATTTATAGTGGACTTGAGAAATACCTGGTTGGGTTCCCCAGCCCCCGTTTATTTCAACATCCACTAAATAAATAATTTTGATGAACTAAACTGCACCAATATTATTTATTATTTTATCACATACTTGTAATATATATATAATATATTACGTGATAAAACCAAGTCATTTAACTCGACTCTATATCCCGCTTAATATTAAACTAACCTTGAATATTAAAATAATATTCATTTGATTAATATTTTCCCGTATTTACTAATCTTTTAAATACATTAAATAAATTCAAGCCCAATTATTCATAACTTTGAATAATAATGAATTTATTTAATTCATCAGTGATAGATAACTTGGAAAACACTCAGACCCCATGGCGGGGCCCACCATGTCCATATACCCATTCAACTGAATATGGTGGATTCTTGAATATGATATTGTGTGTGACCCTCTAGGCCCTTATCTCGATAGTAGTGAATAAAATACACAGACCAAGAGTGGAGTCTAGCAACCCATCATGGACCCTAAAGAGATAAGGATAGTCATAGCAACGACTACCATCCTATGAACACTGACTGTGTACTATAATCTATTTGTCATTAAATATCTCATAAAGCAGGATACACTCTTGTGTCATCGTCCTTATCTTTATTTATTATTTTTTTATCTATCCGGATGGATTTGTCTTTCTACTGATTTGGCTAAAGACTTATGAAGGCAGCACCATCCTAATCAACCAGGCCTAAGATATACAACTTCATGAACTTGGAAGTGGCAAATCCTTTCTTGACCATTCAGCCAATGTCATACCACCAACGACGAACCTAAAATAAACTACGTTTCCGCGACTTCATTGCCATGGTTTTCATCTTGCATCAAAGTACATAATCAAATAGTATACATTGGTAATGGTCTCAAGTCATTTTTGACGTGTACGAGTCAACCCCACCCCAATCTGAGGCATAGTGTGATCAGTATCACTCAAAGTGTCTCTATTTTGTTTAAAATGGACATAATTTTTAAGTGAAAACAACAACTGACGTACGAAAAACAATCCAAAAGTCATTACCTATTAAATAATACACTCAAAAAATCCTCATATAGTTCTATGTAGTCCTTAGACAATAAACCCCCATTAATAATTCATCACACACCCTAAATATAAACCTTTAGCCCTAGATTTCATGGTGAGGGATAAAAACAAAGAGGAAAGGGAGAGGGAGAAGAATGAAAGGGAAAGAAAAAATAATAGAGGGTTTAAATTGGATAAATTTTCAAGATAAAGGGCTCTTAGAATAAGTTTCAGGAAGAGGACGGGAGGAAATAGGTTGAAATCCCTTAAATTATGCCATATCATCAGAAACTTTCAAGGTCTGGTTGGGTAGTTTTCCAAACTGTTCACCAACTTTTTGGGAGCCATTGGATAAGAAACCATCTTCTGCGTAGTTTGGACAAACAGTTAACTAACCGTGTTCCAATTGTTCAAAATGACTTAGTTAAACTATAGATCCATACCACATGGTTTCTCCTAACCGTGAACAACCCGTGTTCCTAACAACTCCCTCAAAAAGGTAAGTTACATGGTTTTTACTTGGAGTCATACAACCCATCCTTTTCTTATGTATGTAAAATAGTAAAACTTCAAAATGAATAGAAAACTTCCCCATGAAAGTGTACCCACATGGGTTCTTCTAAATTGTGTCCCCTGATAAAATCACTACATGACTATTAATCAAGAGTCTAGGATGGAAAAAGAATAATCATATATCTTCCCACCATTTATAAATTCTATAAATGGCATGAAAAGAAGACAACACATCATAAGATAAAGACATCAACCACAAGAACACATTTCCTTAAGTGTCCCAAGAATCACCCAAATCCATCTACCATGAGTAATCTACAGGGGAAAATCTCTAAGACCTAAGGCAACATATCCCAAAAGCAACTCAAAATCTATAAAAAAATTCCATATCCAAGCTTGACATGAATCTTAACCACAAAAAACATGAATAATAACTTGCATGCATGCCTTAAACAATTTTTTCTTAAGGTTCTGACATTGAACTATCTTTATATATTTTATCTAAGGCAATGTAAGATATCATTTGTAAGAGATAGTATTTAATGGTACCTTTTTATAATCATAATGAATAATTAGTACACCACATTAGGTATGGATTTTTTCCCATCGTTTGATCCTAAATTGACTACCACTGCATATTTTATTTGTGTGAACTGCTTGTTTGATATACTGATTTTTTTGTAGGACTTGTTTGGGTGTGCTGCTGCATAATTTTATGTTATAGTAGGCAGGGAATTTATCAGTGCTAAAAACACACTTATAAAGGATCCCTTTATCAGCGAATTTTTAGCGCTGATAAAGTCGCCCTTTATTAGATCTTTTTTAGTACTGATAAAGGGGACCCCCCCCCCATCAGTTCTGAGCTTTACAGCACTTTTTTAGCGCTGTTAAATCCCATTTTGAGCACTGATAAAGCCTTTTTTGTAGTATTTTAAGAAGAAGTTATTAAATGCAATGATTTATTCCAATCCTTGGAATCAAACCTACCATGTAAATTTTTATCATTATGGTGATCATTTTACTGGCACTACCCAAGATGTTAAGTTTTGACAGTGGACAAAAGAGATATACTTAGGGATACCATCTCTTGAGAGGTTTTTCTCAAGGAGATGAGGTCGCATATAGCAGAATATCCACATTTCCAAAATGTGGAAGACCTAGTAACTAAAGGCATGACTCATCAAAAATATGATCTTTCTCATGTGAGAGCTAACAAGGTACATTAGCAAGTTGTCTCTAGAGAAAGTGGGAGTGTTGTAATAGTGAGTGCCTTATACCCAACTTGAACAGTGCTTTTTAATACCATATCGTGTATATAGTGAGATATATATTATTTATTCTTACTATTATAGTGTAAATATTTCTACATCCACAATTTAATGGTAATTTCCATAGATTAATTATCATATCAAAAGGTTATAGCAGATCCCATGCTATAATGAGAACCTCGAGATGCTATGAAATTAATCTTAAATAAATTTCATGTGGTCTAGATACATCTTACCGATTGGAAATAGTATATGTTTGACTATCAAGTGTTGGGAGCTCATAATCAGTGATAATTCTTCTCATAAAGTTTGCACTTGGTTATCTCTAGTAGTGAGGTCATGAGGACTGACCCGCCAATAGGAACACCACATGTTACAAGTGTCATTGGTTGTTCCTATCTATGAACATGTGTATTGGTCTCCTAACTTGAGATAATTACCAATTTGTGTCAATTGATCATGTTCTTTGATGCAAGTAAAAAAACAATGATAATGAAATCATGGCGAGGTAGCTTGTGTTGGGTGCATCATTGATGGTATGACATTGGTTGAATGGTCAAGAAAGGATTTGTTGCTTCCAAGTTAAAGAAGTAATATATCTCAGGCCTGATTGATTAGGATGATACTACCTTCATAAGTATTTATCCAAAGCAGTAAAAAGGTAAATCCATCCACTTATATCAATAAATAATAAAGTAAGAAAAGGGAGATGACAAAGAGATTATAGTGCATAGTATGTCTTTATTGGTTGGTTGTAATTTCTATGAAAATTATTATCACTTTATGGGCCTTGATGGGAATCTAGACTCCACTCTTGGTCTGTGGATTTAATTAACTTCTATCGAGGTAAGGTCCTAGAGGGTCACACACAATAGTGTATTCAAGAATCTTCCATATTCAACTAAATAGGTATTTTAGACATGGTAGGCCCCATCATAAGGGTCTAAGTATTGTCCAAGTTATCTATCACTACTAAATAAATAAATTCATTATTATTAAAGTAAATAATAATTAGGTTTAATTTATTTATTAAAATTATTTTCAAGTTAAGTAAATACGAGAAAGTATTATTCGAATAAATATTTTTTTAATATTCCAGGTTCATTTAATATTAAGCAGGAATTAAAAGTTGAGTTAATGACTCAGGTTTATCACATAATATATTTTAATATATATATATATATTAAAGTTATGTGATAAAATAATAAATAATATTGATGCAGTTTAGTTTGTCGTAGTTATTTATATAGTGGATGTTAAATAAACTGGGGTCGGGGAACCCATCCAGGTATTTGGATCATCCACTATAAATAGGTGGAGAGAGGCTTTCTCCATGTACTATTCAAAATGATAATTCAAAATCCTCTCTCTCCTCTCCTACTTTATAGAGAGAGAGAGACTCATGATCCATGCATTCAGATCGACTCCACCCCTCATTCATCGCAAGTTCGGCGATACAGTGATCATCAGAGTGTCGAAGGCATTGTTAGATCTCTGCACTAGAACCCAAAATTTGATGATCGATACTCTAGAATATTTTTAAAGTGTGTGTGGATGTTCTAGAGGAATCATTCTATGGATCCTTCAAGTAATGATCATTGAAGAATAGTTATAGTCGAGTGTAAATTTAGATCTAAACAAGTATGTTTTTCAGTTTTAATCTATGTTCTCTTTTAATTTACATGAGATCCTTGGACTGTACTAGGGCTCATATCATCGGTGATGCCAAGTTCTATCATCACTATGATGAATTTTTTTAAAATATCTATCCCACCATCTTCTACTAAGTGTCTCGATACCTTCATATCCAAGAGAAGAATAAGGAGGAGAGTATCTAGGTGAATTTACCTCCCCCATGCCCATTTCCTTCCTAAATCATGAGAGAGTTGACCAAGAAAAGATGGTTCAATCCCTATTTTTTAAAAACTAGGAAAAGATACCACTTTATCATGAACCATATGGTTCATAGAATAACTCCCCCAATCTGGGGTTGGAATGTGTTATGGCCCGTTGGGTTGTATCACCATGCCTACCCATGGACATCTATTGTAGAGAAACCTTAGGCCCCATAGTGTGAGAATCCACCAACAACACCTAATACCCCTACCTTATTAGAACCCTTCAGATTTTATACCTTAGGCTACAATGAAACAATCCCCCCTTGAGTAACCCCCATGGTGAAACCACTCAAGGTATGGTATGAAGCATCCCTCACTAGAAGTCTTCATGGTGCAACCACAAGGTTTTGGATTGATTCAATCTAGGATACAGAAAATTAATCCTATTATGATATATTTCAACATGATCCCCTTCCTTTATGACATAAACCTCTCCCTACCTTAAAATTTTATTCAAAAATAACACACTTCACATCGCAATTCCCCTTGGTTAAGGAATAATCTGTTACCTGTGGAATAATTTTGTATTAGGGTGACCCCAACCATATTATGACGCTCACTCAATCACCCAAGACACCTCTAATACCTCTAAACACATCCTAGAGAAGTTTCAATTCTTAAAGTTCCAATTTGATTCCTGATTCTCAAAACATCCTCTACTCCAGAAATAAAAATTCAAATTTCCTCTAATATCACCAACCCATAATGATGTGGTCCATTCAATAGATAGGAAAAAACATATTTCACTATTTATGAGAGAATAATTACATGATGATAGTGCAAAATTTACTAAGATAACTTTTTAAAGAGTTTCTCGCTATTAATCCTCCAGTGGAAAATTCTATCATATAAAAAATTTTCTTATATTTTTTCATTTGAATATTGTTGTGTAGTAATAATGAAAAATGATAAAATCCCTATTATGATTGAAATTTTTTCTTTAGATTTTAGTCTAATTAAAAATTATAGAGAAGCACTTCAACTAGAAAGGATTATTGGAATTTCACACTACAAAAGTGGAGTGAAATTACATAGAATTTTGTATTAAATTTTTTATCCCATTTCTGGTGAAATATTTCACACTTCTAGTAAAAAAATCCATTGAAAAGTTCCTTAGTGAAAAATATTATAGGATCCTTTCCATTAAATGTAAAATTTAAATAGAAATATTTTGGTGAAAAAAATCATTGGATAACAAATAAATAATCTTATAAAAATGGAAGGAATGAATTTGAAGGGAAATTTATACCAAAGGGATAGATTCCACAGATGTTGTGTTGATATCTCCACTACTTCCTCTAACCTCCCTCTATTCTTTGGCCTCCTCCTTATTCTTACCTTAAAAATATCCACCGCACTCTCCAAACAAATCAATTGATGGCACTCCACCTTCTCAAGAGGGTGTGATCAATCTTTAGTTGCACTCGTGTAGGAAATAACAACCAGATATTGTAGCATGCTATCATGCCCAGACTCCCTTAGATACTCCAAGATCATAGTCGATATCTCATTGATCTCGAGTATCAAATTAAAAACACCCTATATATTATCATTACCTTAGAATTTCCATGGTTATA
Organism: Viscum album; assembly: GCA_963277665.1. Classification (NCBI taxonomy): domain Eukaryota; kingdom Viridiplantae; phylum Streptophyta; class Magnoliopsida; order Santalales; family Viscaceae; genus Viscum; species Viscum album. Next base: position 1,782,624,545 of record OY728131.1, on the reverse strand, counting down.
ATCATTATATATACTATAAGAGAGAAAAATAACAATATTTCCTCAATAATACAACCAATGTACTACTGGGTTTTGTAGGATCTAACAACACTTATTAAACACAATAGGTGCAATATAGAAACCTAAAACCAAGATAAATCATGATAGATAAATTAAATCACATGTAAATTGTGAATGAAGGATCTATGATGTGTACCTTTCACCATTGATTATAATAGAAATGATCATCATCTATGCTTAATGAAGATCACAATAGAGGCATTCGAATGGCATCCCACCTTTGAAGGTATCCACAAGCTAGGCTAAATTCATAGATTTTTGAGTGGGATCCTTCCACCCTTCTCAGTATTCCAGTGCCCCATGATGTAAAGGAGGTAAGAGAATATATTTTTGTGTATGGAAGCTTTGGCCAAGGCTTGGGTAGGATTAATTTTACACCATATCATGGTGAATGGTCCTTTACAAATACCTAATGGATGATCCTTGAGAGTTCATTCTTTTACTCATGCATTATAACTCATGAGTAAATTTCCTTCCAAGGTCATGAAACCCTTTCATGAATGAAAAAAACTCATATTTGTTTCATCTTATGAAACAACTCTTCTTTGATAGCCAATGTGGAAGATTACTCAAATGTTAAAATTTAATGTCCATCCACCATGAAAATTGAAGATAGTGGAAAGTATAAAATTACTTATAATATGTCCAATTGTACATTATGGCCTACGTGGGTTATGGAACAAAACAATTCCTTATGATATCCCTCTATAATAGGATATGATATATCTATAACACATCATATGTATATGGTATTTAGGAAAAATATCCTTCAATCACCCACTTAGACTAAAACCTTATAAACTTTGTGTCACTTCACCTTATATCATATCATTTACAATAACTTGTGAAATCATATTCAAAACCCTTTTGGATATCTTTGAAAAAAAATTTGGAAATATATCATCAACTTCACCATATATCACATCATATGAAATACCTTGTGAATACCCATCCAAAACTCTTTTGCATAAAATCTAAAACACTTTTATAGTATCTTTATGAGTCATACTCAATCCCCATTTAGTTAACCACAAAATTTAAACTAACGGGCCATTTTAGAATTGAAATATATATATGAATATTTAGATCTATAAATGTAAGAAAATAGTGGTCTTTTGTAAAGTATCAGTTCTATTCAAGCCACAAAGGGATCTATCATGATCTCCATCAAAAGCATATATCTATGTACTTATTCCCACCAATCACATCACATGCTAGTGTGAATTATCATATGTTCCCTTTATCTAAAAAATAAAGTGATAATAGGTGGAGTATATAAATACCATATCTCCAACTTATACATTCTTGACACTTCGTGTATAGACTGACTATGTTGATGAATACATCACTGATCATTCATCTTTAAGAATGATCAAATAACATGTCCCTAATACAAATATATTAGCACATCATATATACTATCTAGGTGTGGTCACACACTCCCTAGTCTATCTTAATTTAGTGCTTGATGTCATACTCATTATATGATAGGAAGAATCCCATATTGATTAAGCTCAAACCAACAACATGATCGATGTAACAAACCATATTTCCACAAAGGTATGGATCATTTTTTTTGTTTAAATTCATTTAAATGGTCCTTATGATGTTACCTAATGGATTCACGGAGGTTATGAGGGTTTATAGGGATTTTTTAGAGCCTAGAACCCCAGGAATTTGGAAAACAGAATGGTTTTCACATTTAGAATAAATAGTGTTTCCCATCCCACATGGTCTCTCCTAACCATATGGGGTGATACAGAGGAGAATTGGGGGGCCGCATGATTTTTCTACAACTCTGCAACCCCAAGAACACACCCATGTGAAAAAATGAAGAGGTTGGATAGAGGCATTTTTCATGGTTTATGCATGGTTAGGGAAACCATGATCCTTAATCATGCAGGGTCTCTCCTTAGACAGTGGGCTTAGCACGGTTTGGCCAAACCATGTGGACAAATCATGTTCCCCTGTTTTTAGGGTGAAATGTTCAATTTTCCCTTAAACCTTAAACCTTATTTTTTTTCTTACTTCCTCTCATTCCTATGGATGGAATTGTATTTCTTCTCCTGTGGATCTCCCTCAATCCACTCCTAGGTATTTTGATATCTCTCTGATCTAGACTCTGAATCAAGATCCATCGGAAGCGTTGGATATCTAGAGATGTGTTCTAAAGTCCTCTTCCTTAAATTATAAGTTTAACTTTATATCAATTTCACTATTTAAGTGCAAAATCTTTTTTATCTATTCTCAAGGAGTTTTATTGTTTCTTCACTTTCTTCTACTCTACTTCAAATCTGAGGCCGATATAGGATGAGGAGTCGTCAAAATCTCTAAGGTAGGTGGTCTCAATGTTTTCTGAAAAAGTTTTGGTGTTTTCATAGCCTCATTGTTGTTCCACACACCATAATTTGTCACGTGTCACCTTAAAATGGATTGCTTCATTGTAAATTGATATACACACCTTGTTATACTCTTATTGATCATTGTTATGTAAATAGAGGATGCCAATCTCAATTATGGACACCACTTGGGTGTTCCAGATTGAAATTCCACTTTATAATTAATTGATTAGATGCTTGGAATTCCTCCCAAGCATTTGTCTTGGGTTGTAATTGGAATTACCTATTCCCATATAATTTTTTATTGAATCGGAGCACCAATTAAGTGTTTGGAATTACTTATAAAATGGAATTTCCCTTGTCTGTAGTTTCCTGATTATGAATGGGACCTTCTAAGTGCCTCTTAAACCTTGAAATTGAAGTCCCAATCCTTTATTAATTTAAATGTCTTGATTATATTTCACTGATTAGAATAAATATGGTTTGATATACTTTAATAGATTAAATGAAATAGAGTGACAAGGCCACGCCTCAACTTTTATAACGATAAACTTGATTATATGAATTGTGATGCCCTTGGTAATATTTGGGCTTGATTAATATAATTCAAGGGAGGTTATTCCACATGGATATTATTATTATTATGAATATGAGTAATCCATAGATATTGTATTTGTAATGATGGTTAAGGGAACTGTTGATCATGACGATTTCCTCTCCCTTACATCAGGTGTTGAGCATGAAGTCTCGCACCATTAACACTATTTTGGATGGTGGGAATGACGAACCACGTCCCTTGTTTCGGTTGTTGACTTGATGACTCACCCACCATCTCAAGTGTTGATCATGATGTCTCTCACTCATCATGATATGTAGGGCACGCACCCTTTTCTTGAGATTATAGGCTCATTTAGACTGGTTCTAGATGACTGAGTTATGCTCTAGTCCAAGAAACACCTAGTATTCTAGGTATATGAATACTTATGTCCAGGAGTCCTTAGTAAAAATAGGTGGATACGGTGTATAACTATACTATATTATATTATTACTATATATATATAGTGACTATTCAGACATTCATTCCAACTTATAATGAAGTAGGTAGAGTCGCCATGTGTCTTTTAGGAACCTGAGTGGGCTGGTATTTATTTATTCAGAATTTTTTATTATTCTACATACCTTCACACTATTGTTTAGATATATACACTGCTTTTATTACTTCTAAACATCATTTGTGGTGGTTTTCTGGGATTTTATCTCACACCCTACATGGGACATCATTGGTACCTGAGTAGATTAATTGTCTGTAGGTATGGATAAGGGAAAGTGCCTTTATATAGATTATTGATATGCTTTAATTATAGTTAGAGAATAGGATCAGATGACCAAGCATATGCTCGAGATGCTAGTGTAGTAGCCTTTTGTCATGTTTTAGTTTTCTGTATAGCATGATGTATATGCCTATCCCATGTTCCCCTTTTATATATCAGTATGCCATGCTTTCATCTATATAACACTAACTAGTTGATTTTGATTATTATTCAGTTGATCAGTTATTTATGATTACATATTTTTTTTATTATATATGTTGTATTTGATTTTTCTAGGTCCAATTACTGGTAAAATATTTAGTGTCTGGTTATATCATGCTTCTGCTATTGTCTGGTTATATCGTGCTTGAGGGCATGTGACCAACTTGCTTGAGGCCCTAGTTGAGTGGATGTCGGGTCGGGATGTTACAAAGTGGTTTCAGATGGTTAATTTCCCTTTTGTCTTACTATTTGAGAATCATATAGGAGACTAAGAGTTAATGAAATTTGGTAATGATCCTGTGCATGGGCATAGCTAACCTATGTATAAGGGAAACCCAAATTACCTAGTATGGGTAATTTCTATTGTTGATTATGCCTATTATAATTGATATGAATTCACCATTGGGTGACACACTTGTTTTATGGTATTATTATTATTATTAGTAGTAGTAGTATTGAAATGCTATTTATTTCACCTAGGCCAATAAAATGAGGGTGTTACATTACATGCATCATGATAGGCATAATAGGACTAATATGCCATTCATTTTTCCATGCCATAACTATTTTCAGCAAGCATTTTCCTGTTGTATATTATTAGTGCCTTGATTATCTATTGAAATGTGTTTAAATTTCTTGTAGTACTGAGAAAACATGATTGACTCTTAAAGTGCCCATCTTAAATTAATAGTGTTTTCCTACATAGGTTAAATCAGACACCATAAGCAGTCAGTTATGACACATTGATCCATAGACCTTTGGTCGCATGGGATGGAATGTGTTATTGTATGGATTAATTGGATGTCATATTTTGGTTCATGAGGAGTATGGTACCTTATGGATTAGAAATGGTGATCTGTCTAGTCCAACCATTTAAAGAGATTTAAATACATAAATGAGTACAAATTTAAATTGAATATCACTTTCATAATGTAATGATATTTTTATATGTGTGAAATGAAGACCAAGAGCCGAACCTGGACTTAGTAGTGGGTATTTGGTGTGTCTATTACATTCTTATGGATTGCTATGGTCTTTCTCTATTACCCAGTCATGGATTTAGAAGTAGGCATAGGGGTATGATCTTATATTAGGAAGGCTATACATCTGTCCTAGTTGTCTATCTACGATCTCTTGACTGTTAAATTATCTTCTAAGGTGTGTGTTTGGAATTTTAGCATCATACCTCTACAATGTCCTCTAGTAGTATGACCTAATGGTAGTAAAGACCACGCACCTGATGCGGTGGGCCTTGAGGCACCAATGATTCCTCCTACAGTTCCACCTGTCACATCTCTTCATATTCCTGATATGGGCACCAATGTATAGTTATAAGAGGTATTTCTACATATGATGCGATCTATAAAAGGTGTTTCTCAACCTACCCCGACTATGGAAGAGTTGACTCTAGAGTTCTAGCAGTAGTATCCTCCCAACTTTTGAGGGATGGTGGACCTCATGTTACTGAGTCTTGGCTCAAATCTATTATTTCTATATTTGGTCATCTGGAGACTCCTCTAGAGCATAGATTCAAACTCTCTTCGTATATATTGTACGGTTATACCAAGAGATGATGGGATGTTATTACGCAACTAGTTTGGCATCGTAATATGGTTTGGGAAGATTTACATACGATCTTCTATGACTATTTATTTCCACAAACTCTAAGGGATAACCAAGAAAGAGAGTTTATGAACCTGCAGCAAGGAGACATGTCTGTCATGGTGTACTATGCTCACTTTACTGAGATGAAGTGGTTTTCACTGACTCTAGTGGGTGATGATCATATGAACATGAGCCGATTCGAGGATGGTCTGGTATATGCCATTTGATTATAGGTCAATGTATTTATATTGATGACCATATCTGAGATAATAAACCAATACCTTATTACAGAGTGGAATCTGAGGGAAGTTGATGGTTCAAATTAGGGAGGTTTAGAACCTAGGCTTATTAGTGGTTCTTCTAGTGGATGTAAGTGTCACTTCGAGGTTTCTCATGGGGGTAGCAGCAGTTGGTCTTCTCATGCAGATAGATTCTTGATATGTCACTAATGTGGGAAGTCGGGACATATCAAACATCAGTGTTTACGAGATCCAGTGGAATGCAGAGGCTGCGGAAGAATGGGGCATATCCAGTGATTCTATAGAACCTTTACATCAGTACCTAGCGAGTGGGAATCTACTCCTAACCCACATTCTAGAGTGGGGCTAGTAGGGTCTTTCTAAATAGATAGATGGAATACCATCATCCATTCAATCTGAGGTGGTGGTCGAGGCAAAGGTATTGAGACTCATGATTCTTAGCACCAGTAGTGTGGGATTGCTCAGGATAGTTAGGTAGTGACTTGGGGTGGTGGTACATGCCAGTTACATGTAGTCCATCCTATAATAGAGAAGCAGAGAACTAGACCTTCTACTAATAGAGGTACTATTCTATTATCCTCCACTTTAGTGTCTTCTTTATTTGACACAGGTGTGTCTCTCTCATTTATATTTGAGGTAATCACAGAGATTTTGGGCCTTGATATCGAACACTTTTATGGTATTATGATGCTTGATACCCCATTAGGTATTCGATTAGAGGGTGTTCTTCATTGTAAGGATTTTCTTCTTGAGAGAGGAAAACATCTCTTCATAGGGAATATTTTCATCCTTGACATGATGGGATTTGATATAATCATTGGGATGGACTAGATAGTTCCCTATTGAACCCATATTGACTGCTATCATCGAAGGGTGATGTTTACATCACCAGAGGGAGGTAGGAATGTGCATAAGGGATAATGGGATTTTCATGAGACTCAAACTGGACCCGAGCAGTAGAGGCTAAGTAGTGTGATAGATCAGATCACCAGTATCTTACTAGATGATTAGGGTTTAAGACCCACTATTTTCCCTCCTATTATAGAGAATTTCAGGGATGTCTTCCCTGATGATTTTTTTAAATTACCTCCTATGCGAGAGGTAGAATTCATTATTGAGTTAATGTCAGGAGAATCACTAATGTCCTTTCCTTATTATAGGATGGAACCTACAGAACTTTTAGATCTCAACAAATAGTTATAGGATCTGGAGGCTAAAGGCTTTATGCACCCCAGTACTTCTCTTTGGGGTTCACCAGTCCCTTTTTCCAAGAAGGTGGATAGTACCCTTAGTATTTGTGTGGATTACCATCGGATGAACCACTTTATGGTTAAGAACTAGTATCTACTACCTCAAATAGAAAAAATATTTGATCAGATATGAGGAGAGGGTGTGTTTTAAAATATTGATTTGAGTTCAAGCTATCAACAAGTGCATTTTAGGTCAACAGAAATACCTCACACAGATTTCAGGAGTAGTTATAGTCTATATGCGTACTTGGTCATGTTGCTCGGTCTCACGAATGCACTTACAGTCTTTATGGCTCTAATGAGTCGGGTTTCCCACTTGTATCTAGATTCATTAATGGTAGTTTTTCTGAAAAAATCTTAGTGCATTCACTATCCATACATGATCATTCCAACCATCTTGATATCATACTGAATACAATGATAGAGTGTCGTATTTATGATAAGATCAGTAAATTCCACTTTTGGATCAACAAATTCTACTTCCTAGGTTATATCATCTCAGAGTTAGGAGTTTTAGTAGACCTATAGAAAGTGAGAGTTGTAGTTTCCTAGGAGAATCCAAAGAACTGTATTTGACATCTGGAGTTTCTTGGGGATAGATAGGTATTAAAAACGCTTCATCTGAGATTTCTCACATCTCGTAGTAATGATTACAGGCATAAAAAAGAAGGGTGTGAAATTTGTATGGTTAGAATCTTATAAAGACTCCTATCAAGTATTGAAGGGTAGATTGAATACAACACTGATATTGATTCTGCCAAAATCAAGTAGGTCCTATACAGTCTAATGTGATGCATCAAATATTGGGCTTAGAGATGTTATGATGCAGGATGAGTGGATCGTCGCAAATGGGTCTCATCAGTTGAGTCATCATGTAACACCCCGACCCCTCTAGGCTGGAGCCGATGCATTACTTGTGATATTGGCATGGTTAGAAGGAATGAAAATTCTGAAGGAACGATCAGTTTAGTAGTCTTGAAGAAACTATATACATAGATGTAACCCAAATTTCATTGAAAAAGGTTACAAGATACAATACATAATGAAAAATAAAAACTGCATCCACAAAAGCTCAATAAATGATCTCCTCTTTGTCACCTGTTGAAAGTAAACAATGAAAGGGGTGAGCTCAAACACTCATTAAGGGATACAAACAGCGGAAGCATGAGTACAATAATAATTTAATCACAGTCAATCTGACATAATCAATATGGCATAGTGAATAAATGAACAACTAATGCCCTTAATAAATTGAGAATGAAACTGCATCCATAGATTTTGTCATAGTGAAAACCTCATGGATAACAATAATAACTGGTAATAAATAAAGAGAATTATTATTAATTAGACATCATGTATCTGGCACATGAAACTATAATACCATAAAAATAGTTTAGCTCTATGGGTAGAAACCCGTCTGATTTTTGGAAACAAACTCGAAGGGTTTGTCGCCAAACGGTTTTGTCTCATGAGACCTACCGATGCATTGAGGGGCTATGGCGGGCCCCACCTTCCACTGTATGTCCAAATCATTCTTTACAAATTTATTCAATACAATAGAAATAATCCTTTTCAATATTCATATAGAGTAGAGTATACGGATTCATCAATATTTCCATAATTAAAATAACTTTCCAAATAAACACCGTATGTAAGATTGTATACAGTTTAAACAAAAAACATATCCATGAAATGAGATTATGGATATTTAATATAAATATAATTTCAAAAGAAAATTGATCTCAAATGGGAAGTAGGTACACCACATAAGGATTATTATATTCATAATAAAAAGTTATTCACAATGAAAAGGTAGTTGAGACAAAGTCCCTTACCACAATGTAATCGGTCAAACCATATGACCAGAACTTAATAACCATCAAATGAATCATTTAATAAAATGAATATAAATATAATAATGTTATTATATATCAAATGGAAGTACACATATACCAAATATAAGGAATAATTGGTGAATAATGGAAATCTCACAAAAATGAAAGTGAGATGAGAAACCCCTTACCTTAACTCCGAACGTGTTCCTATCTTGATCTGAAGCTCCTGGAATATGAAATTATACTTATTAATAAATTATTTAAGAACCTATTAGACATTTATTTTATTTATTATAACCTTATTATGTTTATTCATGTCCCTTTCTATGGGTTCAATTGGTTCAATTTTCATGTTTTGGAATCATTTTCTTCCTTGGTTTTCATGGTTTGTTTACTTGTTTCCATGAATGGAAGTTCATTTAAAACATGGTTAAACATCCAGAATTGTTAATACATATTATTAAAGAAATTATGGAGATATAAATGATCTTATAATGATTTTGGTTTATATACCATGATGATGATTCATTAGTTAAAACATTAATGATGTTCGTTTAGATCGTTTTAGTGGTTCTTTGATAATAACAACCTCATTTTGTTTTATAAATTAGAACCATGAGTAACAAAGAATTACAGAACCATGGGTGAGTCATAAAACATATATTATAACCTGGTTCAACCATATAAATGGTTTCAGGACCAGACTTGAAATAATTAATGCAAATTGAAAACACATCGTCTATAATGTCGGTAATTCGACATATCACGGACAATGTTTTTAATTCCTTGAACAAGTGGGGAAAAAGAAGAAGATTGATGATAAATTTCTCATGAACATGATAAAATCCAGAATATACAAGACTCTGAAGATTTCATTCCTCTTGGGTAAGAAGATATGAAGAAATAATAAATAAATAACTCAAAATAAAAGAATAATTTTGAAATCGCTTACAAAAATTCGGCAGCCTAATGGTTATGCAACATGTTTTTAGAAAATATTAAAAAGATATGGGACAAGGGTCACCTATCCAGAAATGAATAATAATATAGATTAGATCAAGAATAAGAAGAAAAATAAGAACATGGTATCAAAACTTGAAAGATACACCACATAAAAGAGAACTTGAAAGGAAAAAGAAAGAAATTGAGAATTTTCTTATCTTGTAGAGTAACCCTTAGAACTTGAAGGTTGGGACCTTGGTGGATTGAGGAAACCTTAGGAGGACTAATATTAAGGTAAGGAGGCCATAGATTTATTAAGGGAGAATTTGTAATTAATTCAATGAAGGGAAGAGTTGGTATTTATAGGAAAAGTGAGGGATTATTTTAATAATTTCCAAGGGACACCTCATGGGTGGTATTTGCAAAACCATGGGCTTTCCCATGGTATTTGCCCATGGTTTAAGCCACTTGGGACACCTAACATCTTATTTAACTATAAAAAAGTCTACCAGATTTATGACATCATTATTACATCATTAATGATGTCATAAACACACCGAAACTAAAAACTGTATTTTTTACTATTCACTGAAAAATCAATTGTTTCAGAAAAATTTCCAAAATTCACCCTAACCATTTTTCAATGTGTAGAATTCAAAAGTGAAATCCATTTTTCAAATATAATTTTCTAAATATTATTAATTTAATTTTTAAATAAATTCATAGTTAATTCGAAAAAAAACAATCTTAAAGTGCAATTAGTTTTATTTTTCATTGAAAAACTAATTAAGATCTCATTATCTTATTTCCTTAAGAAAATAAAATAATATTATAATTTACTATTCATAAGAGTCATATTACTATTCATATTACTATTCATATGGGTATGTTACTATTCACCAAAAATCAAGTTTGTTCTATCAGACTCCAAATGACTTACTGAACACAACTCTAGATGAACATTTTTTGATATAAAAAATATAGAAGAGGCAAAGTTGTGTTTAATGGATAGATTATAAAATTGCCCTCCATATTTATTTTCAAAACCTTGGGGTGTTACATTCTCCCCTCACAAAAATTTTGTCCTCGAAATTCACAAAATATTACCTAAAAATATTCGAGTATATCTTTATCATAATCTCCTCAGGATCCCATGTTGCTTCCTCCATCTTAAGGTTCCTCCATAGAACCTTTACCAGACGAGTCGTCCGATTTCTCAATACTTTTTTTCTAGTATCAAGAAATCTTGATAATCTCTTCACAACAAGATATATTTGGCTCAAGTTTTACTTCTTCATAAGTGAGTACATGTGTTGGGTATGGCATGTAATTTCTTAACATTGACACATGGAACACATTGTGAACCTTGGAGAGACTTGGCGGCATTGCCAAATGGTAAGCTACGGATCCAATTCGGTCCAGAATTTCAAAAGGTCTGATGTACCTGGGGCTTAACTTTCCCTTCTTACCGAATTGTATAATACCCTTCCATGGAGATACCTTTAAGAAAACGTGATCTCCTTCTTGAAACTCCAAATCCTTCCTTCGGTTATCTGCATAGCTCTTTTGCCTATTTTGAGCTATTTTGATATGGTTCTGGATAATATTCACCTTTTCCATTGTTTCTTCAACAGGTTCTAGGCCCATGAGCTTTCTTTCACCAACTTCATCCCAGTAAGTTGGTGTACGGAATCTCCTCCCATATAATGCTTCATAGGGTGCCATCTGAATACTTTAATGGAAGATATTGTTGTAGGAAAATTCTACAGGAGGTAAATAATGATCCCACATGCCTTGAAAATCAAGTGAAAAAGACCTCAACATGTCTTTCAATGTTTGAATAGTCTGTTCTGATTGTCCATCAGTTTGTGGGTGGTAGGCAGTGCTCAAACGAAGATTAGTATCTAGGGCCTTCTGAATAATTTTCCAGAATCTTGATGTAAAACATGAATCACAATCAGAAACAATCAATAGGGGTACTCCATGAAGTCTCTCAACTTGATTAATATATATCCTTGCTAGATGTTCAAGTTGTAGATCTTCTCTTATAACAAGAAAATGTGCTGACTTGGTAAGACGATCAACAATGACCCATATTGCATTATTCCTTCTAGGTGTCTTTGGTAGTCCCATGACAAAGTCCATCGTGATATTATCCCATTTCCACTCAGGTATCGGAAGAGGTTGCAATACTCCTCCAGGTTGTTTCCTTCCAGCTTTCACTTGTTGAAAAACCATACATCTTGACACAAAATTAGAAATCTCCCTCTTCATGTTGTCCCACCAAAAATGTTCCTTCAAATCTCTATACATCTTAGTGCTACCAGTGTCTATAGAGAAATTGGAACCATGAGCATCATCCAACAATTCCCTTTTTAGATCAGGTATATCGGGAAAACAAAGTCTCTTCCCAAATTTTAAAATTTCATCTTCATATACGAAGTCACTCAATCTCCCATCATTCACAGCTTTAATATTCTTTTGAAACTCTTCATCGTCAGCTTGAGAACTTTTTATCCTTTCTAGTAAATATGGTTTGGAAATCATTTGAAAAAGCATTTATGTTTTACCTTCTATGGTTATTCCCATATCCATATTTACTAGATCCATGAAAATAGGATCTCTCTAAACTCTCATCTTGTTCAAAACTCTGTGATCCTTTCTGCTCAAAGCATCTGCCACCTTATTTGCCTTCCCCGTGTGGTAGTGTATCGTGAAATCATAATCCTTGAGTAGTTAGAGCCATCTCCTTTTCCTCATGTTGAGTTATTTCTGTGATAAAATATACTTCAAACTCTTGTGATCAGTATAAATCTCACATTTTTCACCATAGAGATAATGTCTCTATATCTTCAAAGAAAAGATTACAGAAGCTAACTCAAGATCGTGAGTAGGATAGTTTTTCTCATGAACTTTTAGTTGTCGTGATGCATAACCAATAACCTTATAATTTTTCATAAGGACAAAACCAAGTCCTTTCTTTGAAGCATCACTATAAATAACAAACCCGTCATTCCCCGATGGTAGAGTCAATATAGGAGCATTGAATAATATTCTCTTCATTCCTTCGAAACATTCTTCACAATCTTTTGTTCAAACAAATTTAACACCTTTACATGTGAGCTTTGTTAGTCGGTTAGCCAGTCAGGAAAAATTCTGCACGAAATGTCGATAATAACATGCTAAGCCAATAAAACTACATACCTCAGTTTTGTTTATTGGCATGGGTCATTCTTGGATTTCCTTTGTCTTTGCAGGATCAACTATAATTCCATCCTTAGAGACAATATGGCCTAGAAAAGAAACTAATTGAAGCCAGAATTCACACTTTCTAAACTTCCCATATAATTGATTTCTTCTTAGAGTTTTTAGAATAGTTCGCAAATGATCCTCATGGTCTTCATAGCTTTTTGAGTATACCAGGATATCATCGATGAATATCACAATAGAGTTATCAAGATATTCCTTGAAAACTCTATTCATTAAATCCAAGAAAACAGAGGGTGCATTTGTCAGTCCAAAAGGCATCACTATAAACTCATAATGCCCATACCTAGTTCGAAATGCTGTCTTTGGAATATCTTCCTTTCTCACACGCAGTTGATGATATCCGGATCAAAGGTAAATCTTTGAAAAGTATTGATCTCCATGAAGTTAGTCAAATAAATCATCAATCTGGGGTAGAGGATACTTATTCTTTATTGTAATAGCATTGATTTCCCTGTAATCAATGAAAAGCCTCATGGATCCATCTTTCTTCTTAACAAAGAGGGCAGGGGATTCCCATGGGCAATCACTAGGTCGAATAAATCCCTTTTCACTCAAATCCTCTAGTTTTTTCTTTAGATATACTAATTACACAGTGGGCATTCTATAGGGAGACTTTGATATAGGTCTTGCATCAGGAATTAAATGAATAGAGAACTCGACTTCCCACTCTGGAGGATGTCCAGGTAAATCCTCTGGAAATACATCAATGCACTCTTTCACTATATGCACATCTTCAACTTAAAGATTTATTTCCTCTCCCATAGATATTGGTTTATCTTTATCTCCAAGTATTGCATTAAATAGAGCTACTGGGGGTGGTTATAGATAAGAATCATGTGGTAAAGTTTCTTCCCTAAAGACAAGAGATTCTACACCATTTTCAAAAATTGTAACTTCCTTTTTCTTGCAATAAATCCTCGCATCATAATTTGACAGCTGATCCATATCGAGAATTATATCAAATTCAGTCATGGGTATGATGATAAGGTTAGCAACTAAAGCACATTTTGGTGTTTGGAGGGGGAATAGTCGACATGCCTTTGTTGTAATGATACATCCCATGGGAGTTTTGAATGACAACTCCTTTCTTAAATCAAATTGAACATATCTAATTTTCTTGGCAAAATGAGAGGATATAAATGAATGCGATGATCCAAAATCAAATAATGTGTTGGCTAAGTTTGAGGAAACAATTAAAGTACCTACCACCACGTCACTAGGAACTTCAACCTCCACAGTTGTAATCGCATAGGCTCTCTCTTGCTCTCTTGGATTTTTCTAAGGCATGTTTCCTTGACACTTAGGAAACTCATTTGCATAGTGTCCCATCTCTCTACAATTGTAGCATTGAATATCATTGAATTGTTTCTTCCCCTTACAATCACCAGACCGATGACCCTTTTCTCCGTAGTTATAGCAGACTCCCATGCCTTTCAAGCATTTCCCGAGATGATTCTGTCCACAGTTCTCATAAAATGGGAAATTATTCGTTCCCTTTCTCTTCTTTGGTGCTTCTCCTTTTCCTTTGTTATCAAAGTACTACTTCTTATCCTGGTTTCCTTTGAAAAAATTTGATCTAGAAAATTCCTTCTCTGTTTTGATGGCACTTGATACAATTTCATCACATGATGAAAATGATTGAGAAGCTAGTGCCCTTCGAAGACTTGGCTTAAGACTTTCAAATAAATGATCAATCTTGTCCGCTGAGTCACGTATGTAATCCACGGTATACTTGGCTAGCCTTGTGAAGGTAGCCTCATACTCTGCAACACTGTCTTCTTCCCTTTGTTTTAATCCAAGGAATTTCCTTTTCATTTCAGTTCATTGCTCACGAGGGAAATATTTTTCAAAGAATACTTTCTTAAAAGTCCTCCATTCCATATCCTCTATCTCTTCTTCCTCCGTGGTATTTTGAATCAAGGACCACCATTGGTCAGCGTCGCCCTTGAGACAATATACTGCCAGTACTACCTTTTCATTTTCATTACATCTTAACGCCATGAATATATTTTCAAGGGACTTGATCCATTGCTCAGCAACCACTAGATTAGTAGTCCCGCAAAAAGATGGGGCTTCTGCCGCATGAAATGATCCAATAAAGGTGTTGAATAGTTATTCGTTACAACTTGAGTAAGTTGTCCCAATATGGTCATGATATGATCTGCTCCAACGTTGACTATGTTGGATTGCTCAGTAGGGAGATCCCTACCTTGACCATGAGTATTGATTCTCCTTCTTCAATTAGACACCATTTCTAAATAATGGGATACACTAGATTAGTTTATGAATCTCAAATAGAAAATCACTCAACATAGATTGAAATTCTATGCATATCTAATCTTATAAACAAGGTTCCTATAAGGAAAAATTTACATTAACTCTTTCATAATGTCTTGTAAAGAAAATATGAATTATCCTAAGCATATCCCCCAGGAGTGTCGTAACCAAGAGTGAATCAAGGCCCATTTTCGTGCACCAGTTTCCATTTGAGTCTAACTCAAAGCGGTGTTTTCGGGTTTTACCCCTAGATACATCTGTGCCAGAGCCGCCTCTACCTGCTCGTATCCAGATAGGGATCTATTGCTTAAAATATACACATAATATATTCCTTACCAAAATACCAGAAAGTTCTTTTATTTTAATCCTCAGATACTCCCTTAGGTATTTGTTCACTACTATACATTTCCTACTCTAGTTTCCAAGTTTTCTATTAAACTTGCTCTGATACCAACTGTAACACCCCGACCCCTCTAGGCTGGAGTCGGTGCATTACTTGTGATATTGGCATGGTAAGAAGGAATAAAAATCCCAAAGTAATGATCATTTTAGTTGTCTTGAAGAAACTAGATACATATATGTAACAAAAATTTCATTTAAAAAGGTTACAAGATACAATACATAATGAAAACTAAAAATTGCATCCACAAAATCTCAATAAATGATCTCCTCTTTGTCACCTGTTGAAAGTAAAAAATGAAAGGGGTGATCTCAAATGCTTAGAAAGGGTTAAAAACAGCAGAAGTATGATTACAATAATAATTGAATCACAATCAATCTGACATAATCAATATGGCATAGTGAATAAATGAACAACTAATGCCCTTAATAAATTGAGAATGAAACTGCATCCATAGATTTTGTCATAGTGAAAACCTCATGGATAATAATAAAAACTGGTGATGAATAAAGAGAATGCTTATTAATTGTATGTCATGTATCTGGCACATGAAACCATAATACCATAAAAATGGTTTAGCACTATGGGTAGAAACCCATCTGATTTTTGGAAACAAACTTGAAGGGTTTATCGCCAAACTGTTTTGTCTCATGAGACCTACCGATGCATCGAGGGGCTATAGCGGGCCCCACCTGACACTTTATGTCCAAATCATTCTTTAAAAATTGATTCAATACAAGATAAATAAGCCTTTTCAATATCCGTATAGAGTAGAGTATACAGATTCATCAATATTTCCATAATTAAAATAACTTTCCAAATAAACACCGTATGTAAGATGGTATACGGTTTAGACAACAAACAAATCTATGGCATGAGATTATGGATATTTAATATAAATATAATTTCAAAATAAAAGTGATCTCAAATGGTCATTAGGTACACAACATAAGGATTATTATATGCACAATAAAAAGTTAGTCACAATGAAAAGGTGGTTGAGACAAAGTCCCTTACCACAATGTAATCGGTCGAACCGTATGACCAGAATTTAATAACCATTAAGTGAATCATTGAATAACATGAATATAAATAGAATCATGTTATTATATATCAAATGTAAGTACACATATACAAAATATAAGGAATAATTGGCGAACAATGGAAATCTCACAAAAATGAAAGTGAGATGAGAAACCCCTTACCTTAACTCTAAACGTGTTCCTCTCTTGAACATAAGCTCCTAGAATATGACATTATACTTATTAATAAATTATTTAAGAACCTATTATACATTTATTTTATTTATAATAACCTTATTATGTTTATTCATGGCCCTTTCTATGGGTTCAATTGGTTCAATTTTCATGTTTTGGAATCATTTTCTACCCTGGTTTTCATGGTTCGTTTACTTGTTTCCATGAATGGAAGTTCATTTGAAACATGTTTAAACATATATAATTGTTAATACATATTATTAAAGAAATTATGGAGATATAATTGATCTTATAATGATTTTGGGTTATATACCATGATGATTATTCATTAGTTAAAACATTAATGATGTTCGATTAGATCGTTTTAGTGGTTCTTTGATAATAACAACCACATTTTGTTTTATAAATTAGAACAATGAGTACCAAATAATTTAAAAACCATGGGTGAGTCATAAAATATATATTATAACCTGGTTCAACCATATAAATGGTTTCATGACCATACTTGAAATAATTAATGCAAATTGAAAACACATCGTCTACGATGTCAGTAATTCGACATATCACAAACAATGTTTTTAATTCCTTGAACAAGTGGGGGAAAAGAAGAAGATTGATGATCAATTTATCATGAACATGAGAACATACAGAATATACAATATTATGAATATTTCATTCCTCTTGGGTAAGAAGAGATGAATAAATAATAAATAAAGAACTCAAAATAAAAGAATAATTTTGAAATCGCTTACAAAAATTCGGCAGCCTAATGGCTACGCAACATGTTTTTAAAAAATATTAAAAAGAGAGGGGAAAAGGGTCACCTATCCAGAAATGAATAATAATATAGATTAGATCAATAATAAGAAGAAAAATAAGAACATGGTATGGAAACATGAAAGATATACCACATAAAAGAGAACTTGAAAGGAAAAAAGAAAGAAATTGAGAATTTTCTTACCTTGTAGAGTAACCCTTAGAACTTGAAGGTTGGGACCTTGGGGGCTTGAGGAAACCTTGGGAGGACTACTATGAAGGTAAGGAGTTCAGACCTTCATTGATGGAGAATTGGGAATGAATTTAATGAAGGTAAGAGTTGGTATTTATTGGAAAAGTGAAGGATTATTTTAATAATTTCGAAGGGACACCTCATGGGTGGTATTTGCAAAACCATGGACTTGCCCATGGTATTTGCCCATGGTTTGAGCCACCTGGGACAGCTAACATATTATTTAACTATACACAAGTCGACCATATTTATGACATCATTATTACATCATTAATGATGTCATAAACATACCAAAACTAAAAACTATATTTTTTACTATTCACTGAAAAATCGATTGTTTCAGAAAAATTCCCAAAATTCACCCTAACCATTTTTCAACGTGTAGAATTCAAAAGTGAAATCCATTTTTCAAAACTAAATTTCTAAATATTATTAATTTAATTTTTAAATAAATTCATAGTTAATTCGAAAAATAACAATCTTAAAGTGCAATTAGTTTTATTTTTCATTGAAAAACTAATTAAGATCTCATTATCTTATTGCCTTAAGAAAATAAAATAATATTATAATTTACTATTCATAAGGGTCATATTACTATTCATATGGGTATGTTACTATTCACCAAAAATCAAGTTTGTTCTATCAGACTCCAAATGACTTACTGAACACAACTCTAGATGACCATTTTTTGATATTCAAAACATAGAAGAGGCAAAGTTGTGTTTAATGGATAGATTATAAAATTGCATTCCATATTTATTTTCAAAACCTTGGGGTGTTCCACATCATGAGTGGGATTACCCAATGCATGAACTCTAGCTAGAATCTTTAGTTCATGTCATATGATGTTGGAGACACTACTTACTTGGAGAGTGTTTTTTGGTATTCATAGACCAAAGAAACCTCAGTTACATCTTCATGTAGTGTGATTAGAATCTCAAGAAGTGCAGATGGGTTGAATACTTTCATTAATTTGATTTCGATATTTACTACACACCTAGTAAAGGCAGTTTAGTAACTAGTACCTTGATCTGGAAGACTCAGATACATGCAGTCCAGGAGGCCAGTGCTAAATAACAACTCGTAGCCTTATTCTCATAGATACACATTGAGGTTCGAGATGATCATGATAAAAATATCCTCATAGCCTTAGTAGTGACCTATACTCTTCTAGAATGAGTAAGAATGAGAAAAATTTTAGATCTTAATGGCCTTTTCATAAGGTAAAGTGTCTCAGATGTTGATGCATCTTTATGTTGGACTATGGATAGGGATAATACTTTACTATTCCATGGGCATGTTTGGGTCCCAACAGACATCAAAGAGGAGTTGATGTGGGAATTTCATGAATTAACATGGTTAGTTCATCTTGGTTTCACCAAGATGTATTGAGACATACAATGCTAATATTGGTGTCCTTTTATAAAATGGGAGAATTTTTTCTCAATCACTCGATGTTCCACCTATCAGTAGGTGAAGGTGGAACATCAACGACCAACTGAACTTTTACAGTCTTTTTCCATTCTTGAGTGGAAATTTGGTGATATTTCTATAGATTTCATGACTGGTTTTCCCAGATCACCTCATGGAAATGATACATTGTGGGTTTTCATTTATCATCTGATTAAGGTCACACACTTCTTACCTATACGAGAGACCTTCTCTGTAGGTGAGATAAAGATTCTATGTCAGAAAGGTCATGAGTCTTCATAGAGATCCTCATTATATCATTTTTGATAGAGATGATCACTTTATGTCATGGTTCTGGCATGGGTTATAGAAGGCCTTGGGTACAAAAATGCTCATGATAATGTCCTATCACCCATAGATTGATGGACAAACATAGCACATGATTTATGTATTATAGGAAATGCTCCATGCATGTGTCCTTGGTTTCAGGGATTCTTGGGAGAAACACATTCCCCTTATTGAGTTCTCTTGTAATAACAACATTCAAGATACCATTGAGATCGCTCATTATGAATCCTTATATGGTAGGACTTTATGATCGCCTCTATGCTAGTTAGAGGAAGGAGAATCAACTTTTCTTAGACCACATCTTGTTCATGAGACTATAAAGTAGGTCCAATTGATCAGAAAGCCCGTGATGATAGCTCGGTCTAGATATCAGTCATATGCCAATAGACACCGAAGAACTCTTGAGTTCAAGGTCAGAGATAAGGTTTTCTTGCGAGTCTCACCTAGGTTGGTCCATAAACATATTCTGAGGTAGGGTAAGCTCTTGCCTAGGTTTGTTGGACCCTTTGAGGTTGTGAAATGAATCAGACCCATGGATTAACAATTATAACTTCCACAGAGATACCAGTCTATGCATGATTTCCTTTATATATCTCATATTTTCCAATATTATCTAGACCTGTCACATGTATTTAATCCTAATAAGGTTGAATTGGATATAGATTCTTCTTTTTAGGAGTATCCAATTTTTATTATGTATTAGAGCATGAAGACTCTCTGAGGTAGGCTAGTTCCTTTGGTACAGGTGCAATGGCAGCACAGTCAAGTACAGGATGAGACCTCGGAGTGAGAAGCTGATATACGAACTCATTAGATGGAACTCTTTGCTGACAATCCCTCTTTACCCTCATAAGACCAACTTGCAGATGAGTTTCTTGAAGGAGGGGAGGTTGTAATGACCCATATTTTCACAAATATGTAACTCATTTTTTTGTTTAAATTCCTTTAAATGTCCCTTATGATGTTACCTAATGGATTCATGGAGGTCACGAGGGTGTTTGTGGATTGTTAAAAACCCAAGACCCCAATAATTTGGAAAAAATTGGGTCATACAATTAGAAAAATCCATTCCACCCAACCTGCATGGTCTCTCCTAACCATGCAGGGTGAGACAGAGGAGAATTGGGGGCCGCACAGTTTGTCTACAACCATGCGACCCCAGACTCACGCATATGCGAAAAACCTAAAAGGTTGAACAAAGGATTTTTTTCATGGTTTGAGCATAGTTAGGGAAACCATGTACCTTAACCATGTGGGGTCTATCCCTAGACAGTGGGATTAGAATGGTTTTAAAACAGTTTGGAAAACCTGTGAACCCCTATTTTTTATAGTGAAGTGTCTAAATTTCCCTTAATGAAACCTTAAACCTTATTTATGTTTTCCTTCCTCTCATTCAAGTGGATGGATTTGGTTTTATTCTCTCATGGATCTCCCTCAAGACTCTACTAGGAATTTTGATATCTCTCCAATTGTAACTCTGAATCAAGATCCTTCATAAGAATTGGATAGCTAGAGGTATGCTCTCGAGTTATCTTTCGTCCATTCTAAGTTTACCATTGGATTTGTTGTGCTATTTAGGTGCAAGATATTTTTTCCTATTTCTAGGGTGTTGGAATGTTTCTTTGTTTTCTTTTAAACTACCTCAAATATAAGGACTTTATTTGATGATGAGTCATCAGTAGCCCTAAATTTGGTGGTCTCACTGTTTTCCCAAAATTTTTTGGTGTTTTCATAGTTTTATCATCGTGTTGCACACTATCCTTTGTCGCGCGTCTCCATAAAATGGATTTCTTCATTCTAAATTGATATATGCCTCTTATTATACTCATATTGATAATTTTTATGTAAATAGATGATGAAAACCTCAATTATGGACACCCCTTGGGTGTGATAGCTTGAAATTACCCTTTATAATTAATTTATTAAATGCATGAAAAAACTTTCAAGTATTTGGTTTGGGTTTTAATTGGAATTTCCCATTCATATATAAAATTTTATTTGAACTGGAGGACCTCTTAAGTGCTCGACATGACTTATAAAATGGAATTTCCTTTCTAGGTATTTGTTTATTGTGAATGGAACCTTCTAAGTGCATCTTGAACATTGAAATTGAATTTCCATTCCTTTATTAATTTAAATGGATTGATTATATTTCACTGATTAGCTTCAAGATGGTTTTCTATGCTTTTATAGATTAAATAGAATATGGTAGCAAGGCCACACCTAAACTTTTATAGTAATGAACTTGATTACATGAATTGTGATTCCCTTGGTAATATTTGGGATTGATTAATATAATGCATGAGAGTTGATGCCTCATGGATCTTATTATTAGTATAAATATGATTATTCCATAGATATTGGTTATGGAATGATCGTTAAGGGAATTGTTGAGAATGAAAATTCACTCACTCTTACATTAGGTGTTGATAATTACGTCTCACACCATTGACACTATTTGGATGGTGGGTATGACGCACCACATCCCTTGTGTTGGGTGTTGACATAATGAATCACCCACTATCTTGAGTGTTGATCATTACATCTCTCACTCATAATGATATATAGGGAACATACCCTTTACTGGAGCTTATAGGCTTGTTTATACTAGTTATGGATGACTAAGTTACACCCTAGTCTAGCCAACACCTAGTATTCCAGGTATATGGCTACTTAAATCCGCACATACTTAGTCTATATAGGTGTATAAAGTATATAACTATACTATATATTTATATATTATTACTATATATATAGTGACTGATCAAACATTCATTGTAGCTTATACCAAAGTAGGTAGAGCTGCCAAGTGTCCTTTAAAAACCTAAGTGGGATGGTATTTATTTAGTAAGCATTATTAATTATTCTATATACCTTTACACTATTGTTTAGATTTGTACACTACTTGGATTACTTATAAACACCGTTGGTGGTGGCCTAATGGGATTTTATCTCACACCCTACTTGGGCCACCTTTGGTACCCAGGTAGATTAATTTCTGGTAGGTATGGATAAGGAAAATTTCCCTACTATAAATTACTGATATTCTTTACTTATAGTTGGAGTATAGGATTATAGGAATGAGTATATGCTCGAGTTGATAATAGAGAATCCTTTTGTCTTGTTGTAGTTTTTGTATAGCATGATGTATGTGTATGCCCCCAATTCCCATTTTGTATATCAACATGACATGTATTAATGTATATCAAATTGTGTAGTGTATTTTTATTGTTATTTAGTTGATCAATTATTTATGCTTCCACGGTTTATTATTATATATGTTTTATGTGCTTCCGCTATGGCAGGTTACTAGTCCAGTCATTAGTGTCTGGTTATATCATGATTCTGTTATTTGTATTCTTATTGTTTTTATCTATTATGCCACTATGATATAAGGTTATAGTATCTACATTGTACCACCTTTACACCCTCACTGCTATTCAGTAGCCTTTGGAATATGGGGAGGCATTCTTGAGGTCATGTGACCCACCGGCTCGGGGACCCATTCAAGTGGACGCCAGTTCTGGACACAACAATCAACAACATACCCAACCTCCCCCATATTAGTTCTTTCATAAAATAGGTATCAAAGTATAATGGTTCTCATGCTAGGTATTCCACCAACCTTGGGTGTGTGGACTCCAAATATGAAATATGATTCATTCACCCCTATTATACCAAATACATAGTGTATAACACTCCATGTGGTATACTTCATGGGTTATCTAGTGCACAAAACCCCTTTTTTGTGCCTCATGAGCATATTTGGTATCTCCATACAAGAAACCTACTCACACCAACCTTAACATTACATCATAACATATAATACTTCATGGTGAACATCGACTAGGGATAACTCAAATTCACACTTTGAGAGGTCAATTACCATTAAAATTCATAAAATGTATATCAATATATACATATATGCAGCCAACATGAAAGAGTGATAAAGTGGAGATTTCCTTTTATATGATACATTTTATATTCTTAATCCTTTTAAGAATACATAACAAACCCCTATATAATCACCTATTAAATATATAATATATGATAGACTGATATATCATCCTTATGTTTGTTTCACTTCTAGGGTTTTGTTAAATTATTACATCTATATGTAATTCCTGCCACATCACTATGTGAACACCTAATAAAAATCTCCCATTAAAATCTCTAGCGAGAAAAATCTATAAAGAAATAAATTTTGAATAATGGTGAGATTCAGGAATCAAATTCCTAATGTTTAAATCCTTGAACATATTTAAACTCCTTAACTCCACAACATGAAATGTTACGATGCCAACTTATATTTTTTACTAAGCACATCATCATCATTCTTGGAATATGTTTCATCATAATTTTCCTTGAAATATATTGATAAATAATGAAACTATTTACATTATCACTTACCAACACTTCCTAAAATCCTTTAATATAAAGTTTGATTCACTTTTTTATAATAACTAAATGTAAATCATTACATTTATCTTTACAATCGCATATCCTAAACTCTTTAGGATATCAAGTGAAACTCTCTTTGAATTTTTACTAGAATAATCTTTTATTTTTTAACTTTGAACTTCAATAAGTTTAAACATCCACTCAATATCCTATTATACACTACATTCTTTTGATAATATTTTTCTAAGATATAAAAACTCTTTTGAGTTTGGAGATAATTCTCATTTCCTTTTAGAAGGATTATTTAAAAAATAAACTATTATTTTAATATCATATATGGAATTATATGTGTTTGGAACATTTTCATCTTAAAATAAGACCTTATTCATTAAAATATACCTCTAATGGGTGGATGGAACATCTTCCCTTGTATATTTTAACAAAGATTTGGATAAAACACTTTTATCCTGGATAAAAAAATATCCTCGTCTTCTTCTCAAAACATGTTATAGAATATGATGATTCATAAACCATGTATATTGAATTAATAATCTCATATTGTTCCTAAAAATTCTTTGTTAACAACCAACTTCTCTTATCATATAAGTGAAATGAGATAACTATGAATATATTTAATTTAGATTCAATTGAGTATGATATATATTCCTTTCATTTAAATATTTGATGTAGCAACTATTTGAGAAAACTATAATATCTATCAATTATTACCTTGATTTTAAAATCCTATATATTTCAAACACTTGTAAAGTTAAAATTTCATATAATATACCCTTAAAAATGAAATAATTGAGTTTTATAACACTGATAAATGGCATGGTCATTCCATGTAATTTTCAATACCCCCTCGACTATCTCAAATAATTTTATCCTACAGAATCATTACTCCTCCTTCCTGATAACACCTTCTATTTTTAATGAACTTTAATGGATGTAAAAAACTGAAAAAATATTCATATAAAGGAAATATTTCCTCTCAAAAACTTTCCATTATGTTTCACAATATTAACACATAGAAATAATATTACATTTCATAAGAACTTTACACATAATGCATAAATATGGACTAGTAAAACTAGGAACAATAAAGGGATATACACATGGAAGAATAATAGAATCACTAAAAGAAACTCCATAGGTTTTAATTCCCCCAATAAAATCACATCTCCCATAAATATTGAAAAAAGGAAGAGAAGCGTTATGAAAATAGTTGACATTATCAAGGGATGTGTAACAAACATTGTAAGTGAAGTAGTGAATGATAAAGAGAGAATTATGGCATATTTATAGGGAAATATAGTCATTCTGAAAGAGTAATGTTGTCCAATTTTACCAATGGGAATTATAACCATTAATCAATAAGACATTTGGTCATTATTATTATCGTTAGCGCAATAAAGTGACCATTGGGATTATTTTGTAATTGTATTTTTTTGAAACTGTATAAATATTTAATTTCCATTAAAAATATTTTTATGATAAATTTATAAGTATTAAAAAAATCATGTAATTACCTTATAAAAACACTTTTTAAAAATCAATGAATTCCTGAGTAATTTTTATAATGGTCAGAATGTTCTTTATGTCATAAACATTGTTAATTTCCAATAAATAAGAATTTTTATTTAAAATCTAAAACTATAATATTTAGAGTTTTATTTTGGTAAAATAATATCATTTTTTATTCATCTTATCAAAATTATCTTGGGATGAAATTATTGTAATTTTCTAAAAAAATTATTTGGGGGGTAAAAAGTGAAAATACTATTTTTATGAAATATCATAACTCTTATGATATAATCATGATATGGTCATGATTTAAAATTTATTAATAATTATTACTGATCAAAATTTATTTAATTAATAACATAATACATAATTCTTTACTTTTATAAATGTGTGATTAGCATTTTTGGAACTACGATTTTATCTTTTCTAAAATTAATAAATAAATGTTTTATGAGTTATACATGTATCATATTAGAATTAATTTGTATAACTTTTATAAATTTCATCAAGTAAAATGGATTGAATATTTTTAATTAGAAATTCCAAATTATGTAATAAGATAAGTTTCATTTTTAGGCATAAAAAGGTTATCATGGTAAAAAAAGAGTTATCATAGTTTAGGAAAAATAATATAAAAGGTTAAAGTAAAAAATGTAAATACATAAGAAAACTAAAAATGAAAACTTTAAATCGGTGGTTTAGGTGTTTATAATCACTAAATAAACTTTTCAAAATTTATTATCAACCAAAATCTTTGAAATTAATGCCACTAAAAGGTGGTTATCCGTAAATACAAAATTATCGTTGTGTAATCCTTTAAAACCACCCCTACTCAAATATAAATACCCCCATTCCCTCCTAACTTTTCAAACAAAAGGAATCGATCATGAATCCTTTATAAATTACCCTCTTAAGAGTATCACCAAGGTGGTTCTAATATTTTAAGGAGTCTCTCTCTAACTTTAAGAAGCATCATCCCAAGGTAAGGAATCTTTTCCTCCATATTTTCAATTCAAGTACTTATTTCATATAAGGACTTTTGATTTCAAATTTATTATGTTGTAATGTGATTATAAAAATCTCCTTTATTGTATATATAATTTCTTTTTAATGATATTATCCTTTACCTATCATTATATCCATTCCAAGACCCCCTTTGTATACCTGTTGCATTGATGAAATAAACCCTTGATTTTCCAAGATATATTTTCATGCCTTGAATACCCAAACCTATTTTCATTCAAGGGTATTCATCTATATGTATAATTAAACTATTGATTGGGTATATCCATGTATGAAACCCACATTATGTACTTTTGTATTATAAATGATATGAACTTATGATTTTTGATTAATGTGGCACACATAAAATTAGACATATGAAGGGTGAACCCTAATAACGCTCTAATGCATTAGGTAAAGAAGTAATATCTATAGATGACATGTTCATGATACCTTGTAATCATTCATTTTTAATGTTTTATGATACCTTGGTCAAAAACCTTTGTAATATGTTTTACAACACCTTAGTGATTATCTTTGGTGATATGTTTATGAATGTATCATGTTTATGTTGTATCCACATTTACATGTTATGCCTCATGTTATATGTTCATGCACTTATGTTATGCCTCATGTTCTTTTGTACATGGTCTTATGTTATGATTTATGTTCTACCTATGATGTAATATTAATTTTTTTATCCTTTACTAGGCCTTATGTTCACCCCTTTTAATTGATAAATGTCCCAAGGAAATCATATGTAGTAAGATCATCTAGGATGGGATAATAAGGAATCCTTTCAAGAGAATTTAAATTTGTTTCTATTTTAATTTATGTAACATGTATTCCCTATAATATGTTCCTATTTTCCAATAAACTAAACTTAAAAAGGTCCTTTTAAGTTATTTATGTAATATTTTATCAAGAATTTATGGTTAAAATCATGTAATAAAAAGGTGAGATGCCATAGTTTGTATCAGATCATGGTTTAGTAATTTGTGGAAATTGGGACTAGAAAAACCTTAGTAAGAACCCTAGGGATAAGTCTAAATATAATAAAACTTCTTGATATTTTGGTGATGTTTAAAGTGGGTGGTTTCTGGGAAATGAAATCCATGTATAGATACTATAATTGGATATGGATCTAGCACCACTACAGGAAATACAGGCTTTCCCAACGGTTTAGAACCGTTGGGAAAGGCTGCAGAACCGTTGGTATATGTTATACCAACGGTTCTGCAAACCGTAGGGAAGTAAGCCATTGGGAAAAACTTTTCCCAACGGTTTACAGTGAACCATTGGGATAGGGTGGAGAAAAATTACCCTATCCTAATGGTTCTGTAAAACCGTTGGGAAAGCTTTTTCCCAACGGTTTACAACCGTTGGGAAAAACCCAAAATCTCCTCTTTCCCAACGGTTTAGAACCGTTGGGAAATGTGTTTTACCAATGGTTTTATGAACCGTTGGTAAAACAAAACCTAGACATTCTATGCCAACGGTTTTGAACCATTGGCATAGCCTCTACTAGGCAAATTGCACAGCAGCTCTACAATTTTCCCAGCAGCTCCCCAATTTTCAACCAGCTCTCCAATTTTCCCACTAGGTCTCATTTTGTGGGTTCCCTCTCATTTTCAATCCAATTATTGTACCTGTAATAAACTAACACATACATATACAATTATTGTACCTGCAATAACCAACTAACACTTACATATAGAGAAAAAATTCATACACATTTAACATATAATGGTGGAACTATACACATCCATAATTAAATTAGAATTCATAACATAATTATAAACATACATAATTCATTTAGAATTCAATTTAAAATTTAGATGACAATTATATGTGGAATCCGGAAGTCAATTCATAATTTTATCGGTTTTTTGTATACCATATATTTTTACCTGAAATAATGTCCATTTTAAACATAATACATACACCTGGAGTGGTGGCGACCACACCGCGCCTCGGATTGAGGCGGGGTTGACTCGTACACGTCACATATGACCCATGGATTGTTGTACTAATGTATCGACACAATTTGAATGCGTTTGGTCGGTTTTCCGTATGCTAGTTGATGTTTTTCAATTAAAATGACATACTTTTGAAACAAAAGGCAGACACTTTGAGTGGTGTCGGCCACACCACACCTCGGATTGAGGCGGAGTTGACTCTTACACGTCACATATGACCCATGGATCGTTCTCCTAAAGTTTCAATGGAAACTGAATACGTTTGGTCGGTTTTCCGTATGTACTTAAATTGTTGTCCATTTTAAGCAAAAGAGAGCCACTTAGAGTGATTCTAGCCACAATGTTCCTCATATTAAGGCGGGGTTGACTCGTACATGTCACATATGACCCATGGATCGTTGTACTAAAGTATCAACATAGTCCGAATGCATTTGGTTAGTTTTCCATATGCCAGTTGATGTTTTCATTTCAAATGACGTCCTTTTGAAACAAAAGACAGACACTTTGAGTGGTGGCAACCACACCGTGCCTCTAATTGAGGTGGGGTTGACTCGTACACATCCCATATGACTCATGTATCATTGTTCTAATGTATCTACACAATCCAAATGCGTTTGGTCAGTTTTCCGTATGCCAGTTGATGTTTTTCAATTAAAATGACGTCCTTTTGAAACAAAAGGCAGACACTTTGAGTGGTGGCGGCCACACCGCACCTCAGATTGAGGTGTGGTTGACTCTTACACGTCACATATGACCCATGGATCATTGTGCTAATTTATCGACACAATCCGAATGCGTTTGGTCGGTTTTCCGTATGCCAGTTGATGTTTTTCAATTAAAATGACGTACTTTTGAAACAAAAGGCAGACACTTTGAGTGGTGCTGGCCACACCTCACCTCGAATTGAGGTGGCGTTGACTCATACACGTCATATATGACCCATGGATCTTTCTCCTAAAGTTTCAATGGAAACCGAATGTGTTTGGTCGGTTTTCCGTATGTACTTAAATTGTTGTCCATTTTAAGAAAAAGAGAGCCACTTAGAGTGATTTCAGCCACACCGTGCCTCAGATTAAGGCGGGGTTGAATCATACACATCACATATGACCCATGGATCGTTGTGCTAAAGTATAAACACAATCCGAATGCATTTGGTCAGTTTTCCGTATGCCAGTTGATGTTTTTCACTTCAAATGATGTCCTTTTGAAACAAAAGACAGACACTTTGAGTGGTGGCGGCCACACCGCGCCTCAGATTGAGGCGGGGTTGACTCATAAACATCACATATGACCCATGGATCGTTGTGCTAATGTATCGACACAATCCAAATGTGTTTGGTCTGTTTTCCGTATGCCAGTTGATGTTTTTCAATTATAATGACGTACTTTTGAAACAAAAGGCAGACACTTTGAGTGGTGCCGGCCACACCGCGCCTCGGATTGAGGTGGAGTTGACTCTTACACGTCACATATGACCCATGGATTGTTCTCCTAAAGTTTCAATGGAAACCGAATGCGTTTGGTCGGTTTTCCGTAAGTACTTAAATTGTTGTCCATTTTAAGAAAAAGAGAGCCACTTAGAGTGATTCTGACAACACCATGTCTCATATTAAGGCGGGGTTGACTCGTACACATCACATATGACCCATGTATCGTTGTGCTAAAGTATCGACACAATCCAAATGCGTTTGGTCGGTTTTCTGTATGCCAATTGATGTTTTTCACTTCAAATGATGTCCTTTTGAAACAAAAGACAGACACCTTGAGTGGTGGCGGCCACAATGCACCTCGGATTGAGGTGGGGTTGACTCGTACACGTCACATATGACCCATGGATCGTTTTGCTAATGTATCGACACAATCTGAATGCGTTTGGTCGGTTTTCCGTATGCCAGTTGATGTTTTTCAATTAAAATGACGTCCTTTTGAAACAAAAGGTAGACACTTTGAGTGGTGCCGGCCACACCACACCTCGGATTGAGGCGGAGTTGACTCGTACATGTCACATATGACCCATGGATTGTTCTCCTAAAGTTTCAATGGAAACTGAATGTGTTTGGTTAGTTTTCCATATGTACTTAAATTGTTGTCCATTTTAAGAAAAAGAGAGCCACTTAGAGTGATTCCGGCCACACTGTGCCTCAGATTAAGGCAGGGTTGACTCGTACACGTCACATATGACCCATGTATCATTGTTCTAAAGTATCGAAAAAATCAGAATGTGTTTGTTTGGTTTTCCGTATGCTAGTTGATGTGTTTCACTTCAAATGATGTCCTTTTGAAACAAAAGACAGACACTTTGAGTGGTGGCGGCCACACCGCGCCTCGGATTGAGGCGGGGTTGACTCGTACACGTCACATATGACCCATGGATCGTTGTGCTAATGTATCGACACAATCCGAATGCGTTTGGTCGGTTTTCTGTATGCCATTTGATTTTTTTCAATTAAAATGACGTATTTTTGAAACAAAAGGCAGACACTTTGAGTGGTACCGGCCACACCGCACCTCGGATTGAGGCGGAGTTGACTCATACACATCACATATGACCCATGGATCGTTCTCTTAAAGTTTCAATGGAAAATGAATGTGTTTGGTCGGTTTTCTGTATGTACTTAAATTGTTGTCCATTTTAAGCAAAAGAGAGCCACTTAGAGTGATTACAGTCACACCGTGCCTCAGATTAAGGCAGGGTTGACTCTTACACATCACATATGACCCATGTATCGTTGTGCTAAAGTATCGACACAATCCGAATGTGTTTGTTCGGTTTTCCGTATGCCAGTTGATGTTTTTCACTTCAAATGATGTCCTTTTGAAACAAAAGACAGATACTTTGAGTGGTGGCGACCACACCACGTCTCGAATTGAGGTGGGGTTGACTCGTACACGTCACATATGACCCATGGATCATTGTGATAATGTATCGACACAATAAGAATGTGTTAGGTTGGTTTTCCATATGTCAGTTGATGTTTTTCAATTAAAATGATGTCCTTTTGAAACAAAAGGCAGACACTTTGAGTGGTGGCGGCCACACCGCGCCTCGGATTGAGGCGGGGTTGATTCGTACACGTCACATATGACCCATGGATCGTTCTCCTAAAGTTTAAATGGAAACCAAATGAGTTTGGTTGGTTTTCCGTATGTACTTAAAATGTTTTCCATTTTATGAGAATCCTCTGTGCGGGGGGTTGTTCGGGGTCCAAGGAAGAGGGTGGGGGGGCTGTCCGGGGGGCTGTCTGGGGGGCTGTCCGGGAGGCTGTCCAGGAGGCTGTCTGGGGTCCAGGGAGGAGGGTGGGGGGGGCTGTGCGGGGGGGCTGTCTGGGGGGTGTTCGGGGGGTTGTCTGGGGTCCAAGGAGGAGGGTGGGGGCTATCTGGGGGGCTGTCCGGGGGGCTGTTCGGGGGGCTGTCCGGGGGATGTCCAGGGCTGTTCGGGGGGTTGTTCGGGGTCCAAGGAAGAGGGTGGGGGGCTGTCTGGGGGGCTGTCCGGGGTCCAGGGAGAAGACTGGGGGGGCTGTCCGGGGGCTGTCTGGGGGGCTGTCCGGTGGGGCTGTCCGGGGTCCAGGGAAAAAGGTGGGGGGTTTTCCAGGGTCCAGGAAGGAGGGGGGTTCCCAAACACACAACCACTAAAAGACAACAACATCCATAAAAACAGATAATATATAAAAATAACTCAACTCCAATACTATACTATGAGTCTAGATAAAACCAACAACTAGAATAGATTAAATATCAAATCTCGGTAATATCAGTCAAAAATGTAATGGATCAACTTGTCCCACATCACTATCACCATCATCACCATCATCACCCTCATCCTCATCCCCATCATCGTCCTCATCCTCTCCCTCCTCCTCGTCCTCGCCCTCCTCCTCGCCCTCGCCACCCGCCTCGCCCTCCTCCTCTCCCTCCTCTTCTGCATCAGACTCCTCGCCATCATCATAGTCAAGAAGGACATCGTCTTGACCACCACTAGAACTACCACCTGGTGCACCGTATATAGAACGTATCAACGACATATACTCATCAAAAGCTAGTCTGGCCTCTGCTGAAAGTGTAGGACGTAGAACTTCAATAAATTTCATAAACGCACTGTTTGCCCTAGCAGACTGTTCTGCCATCTCTGTGGCCCTTTTCTCAACCTATTATGCATGTTCCCTAACTTGCTGCAGCTCGGTGGCACTACAGATCATACCTGAGGAGGGCCAATACCTCGTCGGGGCTATCCTAGGTTGGAAGCGTACTCTGCCAGAATGCTCCTCTCCCAACACCTGATGTAAGTGATCTGTTGGCCCAAAATTGTCTGGTTCTTGGGCATCGAGGGCCTCTAAAGCAGCCTCTTACAAATATAAATATATCATTAAGTTACAAAATATATATTAAAAAATAAATTCAACAGATTAAAACTTACAATCTGCTTCTGAGTCGCTTCGTTGACGACACTTCCATCCTTTTTTCGTATACTCGATCAAAACAGTTTTGCTCGAGGCACACGTCCTTCAATATTTTGTATTTTCCTCTACAATGACATTGAAAACTAAAGTTATATAAAAACTTTAGAAAACTATTAAATAATTGAAGAAACAAAAGAAAGTGTAAGTCGTAAAGAAAACTTATAAACAATTGTCATACCTGTTTCCTCTCATGATCAGGCATCATAGTGCATCCCAGTGTGTGGAGGTATTTTTTTGCATCAATGTTATTTTTATTTTTTCTAGATGATTCATAAATAAAATTTGAAAATGAAATAGATAGTATTAATTAAAAACATGAAAGTTGTTATTTAAATACCTTAAATGTTATTAATACCTTAAATTGGGTACTCGTCCAATGAGTAATCATCTGAAGATACCGCTCTATAGGACAACCATCCACCACTGGTACCACCTCTAACTTAATGCCAACTCTAGAAACCCAGCCAATATACAAGTCATGCTTGTAGGCTCTCCAAAGCTCGCCTAAATCCTTTAGACGTTCCGATCGTGCACCCTCACCATTGGGAAAATTAAATCGAAGCTGAAATCAAAATATTAATTCATATAAATACAAAAATAATTCATGACATTAAATAGAACATATTTTTCTTACCCATATCTCTATCCAAGCTCTATCCTTGACCTCATGTGGCAAATGTCTCCATGATAGCGGGCTGACGGGAATGATGTCGGAGTATTTGGAAAGCGTCTCCAAAAAACTCCGACATTGCTGCCCTGTTTTCTCAACCATTTGGTTGTCTTCATTATAATCCACCATAACCTTTGTGTGGCGGTTCCACAATGAACGCATGCGTGTACACCCCCGCCCATGCCTCCTGTCAGTAGATGTATCTGTCATGAAAGAAAAACAAATATTTTATCAAAACATGTTATAATGAAAATAAATATTTCTCTAAAAATTTGTTAGGGTTCTATAAATATACTTGTTCCGATCTGATCGCTGAGTGCCGCTGGATCCACAGAAACTGATGGAACACCCTGTGGTGGAACAGGAGTCGAAGACGATGGAATATAGAAGCTCGGAGAGACAGAAGTGAAGGAAAAGAAGATGGGACAGCTATCTGACCGGATGCTGACTGAGGAGTGGGAATCATCATGGGATGTGAAAATGATGGGCCAGAAGATGCAGAAGGTAGCAAAAACATGGGAGGCCTAAATATCCCATGTGTCTCTAACGACACATCGGGATCAGAATGTGGGAAGGATGACATGTCAGTGGGAGGGGCAGGGTCTAGTCGGGTACGCGTAGCTGCTCTTCCACCTCTGGTACGAACCCTCCTCGTACCACTGGCCTGAGTACTAGGACCAGTACTAGGCTCCTCGTCGAATAACTGTCGACGTATAGGTGGATCCTACAAAAATGTTTACAAAAAAATTAATCACATGACATTATATATTCTTTAAATATATCAATTTGAAATAAATTACTCACTACAGGCACTAATGATGGAATTCCCAACTCCGTCATTCGACGATTGTTCTCCATTATTTTTTTCCTTCGTCTCTCTTCAATTGGCTTCATTTCCTGCATTTTGAAAACAAATATGTAATTAATTAGAAATAGAAAACTAATGTGTAACCCAAAAAACTAAATATATGAGGGAATAGGGGGATTCATTGGTAATTTAGCTATCAATTGTTTTAGAAGAGCTTGAATGGATTTAATAAATCATACAAGTTGTAATGTTCACCAAGTTAGAAATATTTTTTGACTATGTTTGAATACAGTTCAATTCCAAATTATAAAATGCAATTAAAATAAAACTGCAACCAATAAACATTGAAAATTCACATAATGGTCAATTAAGCTATCAATTGTTTTAGAAGAGCTTGAATGGATTTAATAAATCATACAAGTTGTAATGTTCACCAAGTTAGAAATATTGTTTGACTATGTTTGAATATAGTTCAATTCCAAATTAGAAAATGCAATTCAAATAAAACTGCAACCAATAAACATTGAAAATTCACATAAAGGTCAAGTCAGCTATAAATTGTTTTAGAAGAGCTTGAATGGATTTAATAAATCATACAAGTTGTAATGTTCACCAAGTTAGAAATATTGTTTGACTATGTTTGAATACAGTTCAATTCCAAATTAGAAAATGCAATTCAAATAAAACTGCAACCAATAAACATTGAAAATTCACATAACAGTCAAGTCAGCTAAAACATATTTGTGATCAATACTAAATCAATTTGAATATTAACAACCTTAACAACCCAACTCTAGGTAAACCAAAATAATTGAGAACATGGATGAATGATTCTATATATTTTCAACCACAACTTCAGGTTCACAATCAACTCTGAAAATTGAGCTATTTGAGTCATCAAAAGAAATAAATGGATTGGTTCCAATGGCACTAGGGACAGTGTCAATTCCATCATCACCATCATCAAAAATATTTCTTGGAATTACTTCAACTATGACACCAAATTCAGGTCGAAGTTGGTCTTTGATATAAAAAACTTGTTTAGACATTGATGCCAACACATATGGTTCTTTGGTAGCAAGAGTGTGAGTCATATTAATTACTCGAAATCCACAATCATCAATAAATGTGCCATGTCTCATCATCGATTCAAACCAATGGAATTTCATCATTGTGACTCGTCCATGAGAGTAATAATCCAATATTATTATTTTCTCAACAACTCCATAATAACCCACATTTTCAAATCGTGGTCTACTATCTGATGCACTGGCATAAAAATATGTTGTGGCAGTAACCATAACACCATTATGTTGTGTTCTCATGTTCTTTGCTCGTTCAGTGACAATAAATTTGTACCCATTGATAATAATTGATTTACAGTCACGAACCACGGTATTAGGACCAAAATCCAAAGATCTTATTTCCTCAGAGACAAAGTCAGTAGACAAACTCAATACCTGCAATATAAATTACTATTAAACTTAATTAAATATTCATATAATTATTTTAAACATTAATTTTTTTATACCTTCAATTTTAACCAAGCAGAAAACTCTTTGCTATGCAAAGTCTCTCTCCTTATCAAAGATAAAGAACGATGCTTCCTATTTATCATTGTTTTATGTTACCTGTAGATAAAAAATATTAATAGTTTAACAGATATATATGTAAGATATACATAATCAATTTAGTTACCTGATATAGTCATCGAACAAATCACAGTTGAACAAAACTGTGTGATGTGCCATCTCCCGCTCTTCATGGCTTAATGTCTTCAATGTATATGATCCAAGAATTCCTCCTATTTGAGGAAGTGATCGAAAACTGGGTTCAATTTGATCATACTGTTCTTCTTCATTTCTCATTGGTCTGTTCAATCTTGTAGTAAGATCAGACAAATACATCGAGCAGAAATCCATAAATTCTTGATCCAAGTAACCGTTCATGATAGAACCTTCAGGATGATTTCTGTTTCGGACATAAGACTTTAATGTGAACATATTTCTTTCATTTGGATACATCCAATGAAAAGAAACAGGTGCAGTATGCATGTGAAAAATGATGGAGGAAATATTTTCTCCAACTCACACAAAATTAATGGGGCATCTGTCAACATTTTTTGCAAGAAAGACTTGGAAAACTTCTTAGCACAAAGATCACTAAAAAATGGCACAACTGAATAACATCCACCCTTACATTATTGTACAAAAGATGAAGGATTGCTATTGGAAGCAACTCATGCAGTAGAACGTGATAATCATGAGTCTTCAAAGATTTTAGCTTCAACTCTCTTTTGTTGACCCATTTAGATATGTTGCTTGAATAGCCATCAGGAACTCTAATAGTATCTAATACTTCCAGAAAGTTTTTTTTTCCGTAGGTTTCATCACATAAAAAGCACATGGAAGTTTCCATTTATTTTCACTGATACATACAAGATGCAATTCTGGTCTGATGCCCCAATCCACCAAGTCACGCTGAGATCGTAAATCATCTTTTGTCTTCCCCTTGACATTTAGAAGAACCGAAAGCAACATTTCTCATATATTCTTTTCAATATGCATTACGTCTAAGCAATGATGTAACAAATTGGTTGACTAATAAGGCAAATCAAAAAAGATACTCTTCTTCCTATAATTGTAACAGGTTTCAGTGGAAACATTCTTTCTCTTTCTAGATTTCATTTTACCCTTCCCGAACAAAAAACTAAAATCTTTCAATTCATTAAGCATGTCAGTTTCAGACATACGCTGAGGTGGATCATTGGTCTCTATGGTATTATCAAATCTTCGACGATTCATTCTATATGGATGATCCTTTGGCAAGAATCGTCGATGTCCCATAAAACTAAAACTACATCAATGTTTCAGTCTTCTGGATCGTGTATTCTTCATACAAACTGGACATGACAGTTTTCCCTTCGTGCTCTATCCAGACATCATTGCATAAGCTGGAAAATCATTGATCGTCCACATAAGCGCAGCACGCATCTGAAATATGTCTTTCGAACATGCATCGTATGTGCGCACACCCACATCCGAAAGAAGTTTCAACTCTTTTATTAAAGGTTGCATGTATACATCAATATCAATGTCGGGATCCGAAGGACCAGATATGAGTATACTCATGAAAGTGAAAGGTTTTTTCATACACAACCATGGGGTAAGATTATAAATGTGTAAAAAAAACTGGCCATGTGCTGTGCGAAGTAAGCATTTTCCCAAACGGATTAAAACCGTCGCATGAAAGACCCAGCCTCACATTACGCACGTCAGCTACAAAATCAGGATGTCGAGCATCAAATCTCTACCATGCAAATCCATCTGCAGGATGAACCAACTCATCATCAGTCTTCTTTCTCTCGGTATCAGGCCATCTCATTTTTATTGATATGTCATTAGACATAAAAATATTTTGAAGTCTGGGGATCAATTGAAAGTTCCACATTATTTTTTGTGGAATGCGGGATGGTGTTCCATCAGATTTTGACTTCCAGCGGGATGTGCCACATTTTATACAATCATTTCATTCAGTGGTTTCCTCCCAGAATAAACTGCAATCTTTCGGGCAAGCATGAATTTTGTTTCTTGAAAATCCAAGTTCCTCAACTAACTTCTATGCCATATAGTGGTTTGAGGGATAATCTGCATCATCTGGAAGTAAATCCTTCAAGAGGGTAAGAATGTAATCGATTGCTGTATTAGAAATTCTATACATAGTTTTCCCATGAA
The DNA here is from genome assembly GCA_963277665.1 of Viscum album. NCBI lineage: Eukaryota > Viridiplantae > Streptophyta > Magnoliopsida > Santalales > Viscaceae > Viscum > Viscum album. The sequence goes on along the minus strand of OY728131.1, from coordinate 1,782,586,213 downwards.
ACAATCGGATTAAAAATTCCAGATTTTTCATTTTATCGCATTGTCGATATACTGGAGTCGCGACAGCATCATTCAATTTTTTCACCCTATCAATATCATCATTTTCACTAGATGCATCAGCTGTCCTCATATCGAAGTCTTCTTGAGTCGAAATTATTTCTTTTTCATGATGATGAATAAATGGAAACCGATCATCTAACAAATTCTCCATTCCAGTCCTTTCATTTCTATCATCACCAATTAGAGATTTCATTTTCTCCCCATTGTGATACCACACAAATTAGTTTGCTTGAAAAACATTTTTGGTTATGTGGTAGTTGACTTCTTCACAGCTCAACCAAGGTCTACCAATACAATTGGAACATGGGCAGTGTATGCAACCACTATCTGAAGCATTGTGAAATAAAAAATCTATAAAGCTCTCCAAATTGTTTTGAAAATATCTTGAGATCCGATCGGTTTCATACATCCAACTTCTGTCCATTCTGTAAAAAGAATTTATATAAGTCATTTTGTCATAAACAATTCAATAGGATTGAACTTTAATAGAAAATATATTTCAAAATCCATTTTAAATAATAAAATTCCTTTGATCATTTTTAACAAATATTTGGAGTATTCTCAAGGCACCCCCATTTGTAAAAGTCACATTAAATTCCCAATTTCCACGCCAAACCATTGAAAACAATTAACATGAGACAATCATCGACCACAAATAACTTAACTGGAAATTAAAAAACAGAAACCAAATTTGATATAGAATTTAATGTTAAGTTAGGGGAAATGAGATTAAATAGATACAACAACATCATAAATGGTTCCAACATCATAACTTTTTATTAAAACCACCCATAATAGGAATGAGAATTCCTCATACACCTAATCCCTAATAAAAAAAACCAAATCTCCAATTAAAACATTGAATTTAGGGTTTCCACCCCACTTGGACAGCCCTACCCCCACCCCACTTGGACAACCCAGCACCCCCCCACCCCACGTGGACAGCCCTACCCCCACCCCACATGGAAAACCCAGCCCCCCCCCCCCACCATACCTGGACACCCCTACCCCCCACAACCCACTTGGATAACCCATCCACCCCCCGCACCCCACCTGGACAGCCCTACCGTCACCCCACTTGGACAACCCATCCCCCCCACCCTACCTAGACAGCCCCTCCCCCACCCCACCTACACACCCTCCCCACCCCACTTGGACAACCCTGCCTGGACACCCTCCCCCACCCAACCTCCACACCCTCCCCCACCCCAAATAGCCCTACCCCCACCCCATTTGGACAACCCAGCCCCCTCCCCCACCCTACCTAGACAGCCCCTCCCCCACCCCAAACAGCCCTACCCCTACCCCATTTGGACAACCCAACCCCCTCCTCCACCCTACCTAGACAGCCCCCTCCCCCACCCTACCTAGATAGCCCCTCCCCCACCCCAAACAGCCCTACCCCCACCCCATTTGGACAACCCAGCCCCCTCCCCCACCCTACCTAGAAATCCCCCTCCCCCACCCTACCTAGAGAGCCCCTCCTCCACCCCAAACAGCCCTACCCCCACCCCATTTGGACAACCCAGCCCCCTCCCCCACCCTACCTAGACAGCCCCCTCCCCCACCCTACCTAGACAGCCCCCTCCCCCACCCTACCTAGACAGCCCCTCCCCCACCCCAAACAACCCTACCCCCACCCCATTTGGACAACCCAACCCCCTCCCCCACCCTACCTAGACAGCCCCCTCCCCCACCCTACCTAGACAACCCCTCCTCCACCCCAAATATCCCTACCCCCACCCCATTTGGACAACCCAGCCCCCTCCCCCACCCTACCTAGATAGCCCCCTTCCCCACCCTACCTAAACAGCCCCTCCCCCACCCCAAACATACCTACCCCCACCCCATTTGGACAACCCAGCCCCCTCCCCACCCTACCTAGACAGCCCCTCCCCCACCCCACTTGGATAGCCCTCGACATCCTCCCCCACCCCATCTGCACACCCTCCCCCACCTCAAATTGAAACATAAATTCATCCAAATCAAAATCCAATTTTCAACTAAAATAAATTCCACCAAAAGTACCATATCACCCCACTAAACAAACCCTTTACCATGTTTGAAGTTTAGAACAAAAAAACATAAAACAAATCAAGGGTTCCGTAGACAGAAACCCTAATTTAGCCTAAATCAAAACATCAAACACCAAAAAAATAGAGAAATAATGCTAAAACTATGGTAACACTTACTAATTTGAAGTTTGAAATAAGATTTTGTTTGATTGAAGATGGATCTTGGGTGGAAAGAGTGTCATGGCCGAGAAGAATTCAGGAGATGGGTTCTGTCTGCAATTTGCAATCGGGCTGGGTGGGGGTTCGGCTGGTGTGTATTTGGGGGAAATCTTTCCCAACAGTTTGTAAAAACCGTTGGGAAAGATAGAGTTTTACCAACGGTTTCATTAAACCATTGGGAAAAATTATTTTTATCCCATATTACCCAACGGTTTGATGAAACCATTGGGAAAACTAATTTTCTTCCAATCTTTCCCAACGGTTTCATCAAACCGTTGGGAAAAATCACCTATACCAACGGTTCAATAGAACCGTTGGTATATAACTATTGGGAAAACCATGATTTCTAGTAGTGCACAGTTGTACCTAGGGATAATAACCCAAAAAAGAGTGCATTAGGATTTGACTTGATCATCACCTGGTGCATAAAAATGGGTCTTGATACACACCTAGTTTGACACTCTCAATGGATATTATTTTGTTATCATAAGATTTTTATGAACCGATATGAAAGGATGTATAAAAAGTGTAACTTTTATTTTAAAGAAAGAAAATATTAAAGTATATGATCTTAGAAGACCAATGTTAGAAAAACATTACGATTAAACTCTACTTTATAATTTATTATTTTAGAGGTTTTTAAAACTACCCTCATTTGAGATTTTCTTTTTAGATAATGGATAGAAATGGAAGGGTCTATGTGAAAAATGGTGGAAAGAGGAAAGGAAACAATGGAATTACTAATATGATGGAATATGGAGTAAAAAATATCATGATGATGTTATCATGTGTTATGAATCATATAGAACATTCAACTTCACCTAGGAAAGATCAATTAGCCGTTAAATTCTTCATGCATCAATGACAACTAGACATCACAGAACCTCTGACCATTTCATGGTGTGATAGTGGATTAGAACTATCAAAAAAATATTTTTTGCTACATTATTCTAATAAATATAAGGCCACTTTGTTTGTGTATTTTTTGGAGGGGGAAACCAATAAATAGTGTAAAATGATAAAAAATACCAAGACCGAGGAAGAAATTGATTCCATGAAGTGGGAAGATTTCAAAATATCTTTTTCAATAAGTATTTTCCTTGCACCCTATGAACAAATATGGAATGGGAATTCCATGATCTATAGAAAAAGAAAGGTGAATCTATCAGATTTTATGAGATAAACTTCACAAGGCTTGCACATTACACTTAAATCTTTGTGATCAATTCTAATGGGAAGATCAATCAATTTTTTGGTGGGCTGAGACTTCATCAATGGAAATATTTGGAAATCTAGGAATTTGGGAGCTATGAGGAAATTGTACGATGTGATATCAAGGTGGATATAGAATTTGGGGATGCAGAATGGTCTCATGGTAAAAATGGAAGGATAAATAAAAACCTTGGGAAGAATGATAAATAAGAAAAGGAGAAGAATAAATTACAACTTCCCTTATGCGATAGTTGTGGAAAGAGAAACTCGAGGAACTATCTTAAATGAATTGAAAAGTGATAAAAATGTAGAAATTCTAGAAATATTTCTTGAAATTTTTTGGGGGGAGTGGTAAAATATAAATATCCCAATATTATTTAAAAGATTGGAGATGGTGTAAGTGCACCCTGTGGTGCATTTCTTTAAGTGTGGGGAACCTGGTCACTTTTCCAACTACTCTCCCAAATCTGAGAATGGTAGAGGGAAATCATTATCAACCCTAGCAGGGGAAAATGGATCAAGTACATGCCTTTACTATCATAGCAGATGAAGTTGAGGCTCCAAATGATATGGTAGAAGGTACACTTTATGTTCACTCAAATATTTCTAGTACACTATTTGATTATGCTTCAACGCATTCCTTTACTTATTTCAAGTTTTCAAAGAACATCAAATCAAACTTGAAGCTTTTAGAAAAAGTTTTATTAGTTAAAAACCACGGAGGATCTATTCAATCCATAATATTATATAGGGATTCCCCAATTAAATTTGGTGAGAACAATCTCATCACAAATCTATTATTCATTATGATGGTGGAATTTAACATAATACTAAGGATGGATTTCCTCTCAAAGCATAATGCCAAGATCAATTATATAAGTAATGAGATTTCATTTTTCTTAGGGGGGCTGAAATCATTTTCAAAGGGGAGATATCCCAGCTCTATTTTTTTCAAGAACTACCTCCTATAGATTTATTTATGTAAATGATTGGTGAATAAGGGGATGAAAGTGAATGTAAAAAAGATAGAATTTGTGCCAATTATTCGGGAATACATTGATGTATTTCCTGACTAACTATTTGGATCTCCCACAAGAATATAGAAAGAATTTTCTATTGAACTCATAACTAGATCCAAACCTATATCGAATACCCCATATAAAATGTATTTAAAAGATCTAGAATAATTAAAAAAGTAACTGCAAGATCTCTTGGAGAATGGTTTTATCTGTCTAAGTGCAGCTACTTGGGGAGTGCCTTTTTTTGAAGAAGAAGGATGATGGATCAATGAGGATATAAATTGACTATAGAGAACTTAATGGGATAATAATAAATAAAAAATACCCTCTTCTAAGAATTTATGACTTGTTTGACCAGCTTCATGGAGCTCAATTATTTTCTATGATTGATATTCGATCAGAGTATCATCAACTGAGGGTGAGAAAATAATATGTCCCAAAGAAAAAAAATTAAACAAGGTATGGAAATTATGAGTTCATTATTATGAACTTCAATCTAACTAATTATCTCATGATATTTATGGATTTGATGAATATAATATTTAGGTACTACCTTGAAATTTTTTATTAGTCTTTATTAATGATATTATGATATATTCCCAAATTCGTGAAGAACATGCAGAACACCTAACAGTGATATTAAAAACTTTTTGGAAAGAGAAATTTTTTTCTAATTTCAGTAAATTTTAGTTATGATTGTAAGAAGTGTCATTCTTGGGACACATTATATCTTATGAATAAATATCTATGGATCCAGAAAAAATCTAATATAGTGTAGGAGTTACCTATTCCAACAATAGTAACTGAGATTATTATGGTTTAGTTGGGTACTATAGAAGTTTTTTGAAAAAACTTTGATGACATTAAAATCCAATGACTAAGTTAACTAAAAAATGGGATAAATTTCATTTGGATGAAATAAGGTGAAGAAATCTTCCAAGAACTAAAGAAGTAGTTGGTTAGTGCACTCATTCTAACTTTTCACTATACTGGGGAAAGCTTTTTTATATTTAGTGATGCATCTATGAGGTGGTTTGGATGTTTCCTCATGAAAAATTATAAGGTGGTCATCTATGAATCTTGATAATTAAAGCATCATGATCGGGATTATCATACCCAAAACCTGGAGTTAGTTGCACTTATTTTTTCTCTGAATATATAGAGACACTATATTTATGGGGGGAAATGTGATATATATACATACCACCAAAGTATGAAGTATATATTCACAAAAAAGAAATTGAGCATGGAGTAAAGTATATGGTTATAGCTTCTTAAAGACTATGATTGTTCAATTCATTATCACCCTAGAAGAGAAAACAGAGTCGCAAATACTTTGAGTAGGAAAGATCCAGGTGTTCTTAAAATGATTAATATTAAAAGAGATCCATTAATCAAGGACCTAGTAAACTTAGATATGGGAATCATAAAGTAAAGAACATCATTGTTACTTTCTCAAATGATTTCTTAACCATCCCTTCTATAGAAGATAAAGGATACTCAAAGAGATTATGTGGAAATACATAATAAGGTAGAAGCTATAAGAAAAGGGAAATCATTGGAGTTCAAAATTGATGAATCAGTAGTTTTAAGATTTGGGTCATGACTCTATGTACCATAAAATCTTGAGATAAAGGATGTATATAATGATACAAATAGATCAACCTTCTTCATTCACCCAGGGATCATGAAGATGTATTCATATCTCCAAGAGTATTATTGGTGGGACAATATGAAGAAAGAGATCACAGAATATACATCAAAGTATCAGTTGTGTCAATAAGTTAAAGATGAAAGGAAAAGGTCTAAAGGGATGATGAAACCATTACTCATACCCACATGGAAATGGTAAAACATCACCATAGACTTTTTCGCTAGCCTTTCGAATACATCCATAGGAAACAATGTTATATGGGTTGTGGTGGATCATCTTATAAAGACTTATCATGTAATTAAAATTCATGAGGAATTCTCACTTGATCAACTTGCAAGGATATGAATCAAATAATTGGTAAGGATGCATGGAACACCACTATAAATTGTATCTAATCGAGATTCGATATTTACATCCAAGTTTTGGAAGAGTCTCCAACATGCTCTAAACACTTAATTGAAATTCACTACATCTTATCACCCCTAATTGATGGCCAATCTGAATGGGCTATCTAGAAACTAGAAGACATGTTGAGATATTGTTTGATGGACTTCAAAGGAGTATGGGATCAACATCTTCCTCTGGTTGAGTTATCATGTAATAATAGTTTTAACTTAGGAATCCAAATGGTTTCATGTATATAGCCCTTTATTGGAATAGATATATGACACCTATGTGTTGGGATGAAATTGTTGAACTCAAGCTTATGGGACCTAAAATGGTTGAGTAAATTGTGGAAAATATTAAGACCATTTAGTAGCACATGAAGGCTGCTCAAAGTTGATGGAAGATATATGTTGACAATCATCGATGAGACCTGGATTTTGAGGTTACAGATAAATTATTCCTCCAAATATCTCCATGGAATATATTTATGAGATTTGGGATAAAGGTTAAGATAAGTCCCAGGTATATCGGACCCTTTTAAATTCGTGATCACATCGAAGTTGTGGTCTTCCAACTATCACTCCCACTAACTTTATCTCAAGTACACAATGTATTCCATGTATCCCTCTTCAGAAAGTAGATCCCTTGCATGTACTGAATTCAAAAGTGGTACAACTATAAAATGATCTCTCTTATCTTGAAAAACTGATGAAGATCATGGACCATAGAGATAAAGTTCTATACAATAAGACAAATCACCTAATAAAGTACTATGGTGAAACAATAAGTATGAGGAGGCGATTTAGTAACTGGAGGAAGTCATGAAGTAGAAGTACCCTTACATATTTTAACCTTAGTTTATAAAAAAAATTATGGAGAAATTTTTTAAGGGGTAAGAATGTAATGACCTGAAAAAAAAATTATAAAGGAACTCTTGCCTCTAAACAACTTTTCATTATGCTTTACAATAATCACACACAAAAAGACTATTATATTTCATAAGAAATTTACACATCATGTGTAAATATGGACAAGTAAAAATAGGAACAATAAAGGTATATACACATGGAATAATAGTACATTAACTAAAATAAACTCCACATGTTTGAATTCCCGCAATAATATTTCCCCAACTATAAATATGGTAAAAAGAAAGAGAAGTGTTAGGAAAACAATTGACATTATCAAGTGATGTGTAAGAACCTTTATAAGTGAAGAAGTGAATGATTAAGAGATAATTATGGAATATTTATAGGTAAATATGGTCATTCATCATAAGTAATGTTGGCCAATACGGCCGATGGGAATTATGAACATTAATCAATAAGATGATTGGTCATTATTATTGTTGTTGGAATAATAATGTGATCATTAAGATTATTTTATAATTAATTTTTAGATTCTATATAAATATTTAAATTCTATTAAAATTATATTTATGATAAATTTATAAGTTTTAAACAAAGGTTGTTTTCATGTAATTATTTTATAAAATACTTTTTATAAATCAATAAAGTCCTAAGTAATTTTTATAATGGCCAGAAAGTTTTTTATGTCATAAAAAAGGTTAATTTTCAATACATAAGAATTTTTATTTAAAATATAAACCTATAATATTTAGAGTTTTATTTTGGTAAAATAGATATCATTTTTTTATTCATCACGTTGAAATTTTCTTATAATTAAATTATTGTAGTTTTCTAAAAAAGTTGATTTTGGGGGTAAAAAGTTAAAATACCATTTTTACAAAATACCATAACTCTTATTATATAATCATGATATGATAATGATTTAAAATTTATTAATCCTTTTTCTTGATCAAAATTTATTCAAGTAATAACATAATTAATAATTATTTTCTTTTATAAACATGAGATTATCATTTTTGGAACCATGATTTTATCTTTTCAAAAATAAAAAATGGTTTTATGAGTTATACGTGTATCATATTAGAATTAATTTTTATCACTTTTATAAATTGAATCAAGTAAAATGGACTAAATATTTCTAATTAAAAGATCCAAATTTATTAATAAGGGAAATTTAGTTTTTAGAAATAAAAAAGCTACCATGTTAAAAAAGCAGTTACCACGGTTTAGTTAAAATAATGTAAAAGGTTAAAGTTAAATGGTAAATAAATAAGACAGATAAAAATGAAAATTTTAAATGGATGGTTTTTGTATTTCTGATCACTAAAAAAAATTTACAACATTTATTATCAACAAAATTTTTTGAAATTAATTCCACCCAAAAATTATTAGCCTTAAATAAAAAATAATCATGGTTTAATACTTGAAAACCACCCCTCCTCAAGTATAAATACCCATTATTGCCTCCCCGCTTTCTAAAACAAATCCATTGATCATGAATCCTCTCTCAATTCACCTTTCAATATTCTCTCCAAGGAGGTTCTAAGGTTATAAGGAGTCTCTCTCTAGTTTTAAGAAGCATCCTCACAAGGTAAGGGATATTTTCCTCCACTTTTTCAAATCAATTACTTATTTCATATAAGGATTTTTTATTTTCAATTTATTAGGTTTTCAAGTGTTTATAAACACCCACTTTATTGTATATATGATGTGTTGTTAAGGATATAATTCTTTCCCTCTCATTAAATCCATTCCAAGATCCCCTTTGTATACATGTTATGTTACTGAAATAAACCCTTAATTTTCTAAGCTATATTTTCATGTCTTGAATACCCAACCCTATTTTCATTCAATTATATTAATTTAGATGGTATAATTAAACTATTTATTGGGTATATCCATGTATAAAACCAACATTACCTACTCTTGGGTTATAAATTATATGAACTTATGATTTTTATCAATGTGGCACACATAATATTAAACATATGAAGGGTGTGCCCTGATAGTGCCCCAATGCATTGGATAAAGAAATAATCTCTAGATATGACATGTTCATGATACCTTGGCATCATTAATTGGTAATTTTTTATGATACCTTGGTCAAAGTCCTTGGTAATATGTTTTACGACACCTTATTTATGAGCTTTAGTGATGTTTTTATGAATGTATAATGTTAACAATATAGCCACATTTCCATGTTATGCCTCATGTTATATGTCCATGTACTTATGTTGTGCCTCATGTTCTTATATATATGATCTTATGTTATGCTTCATGTCCCACCTATGATGTACTTTTACATATTTTATCCCTTACTAGTATTTATGATCACCCCTTTTATTTGATAAATGTCCCCAGGAAATCATATACAGTGTGAAGTTCTATAATGGGATAATAAGTAATCCTTTCAAGAAAATTTTAAATTTTTTATTTTTTTATTTATGTACCATGTATGATTTGTAATATGTTTCTATTTTCTAAGACATTAAACCTAAAAAGTTCATTTGATGTTATTTATGTTATATTTTTTCAAGGATTTATGGTTAGAATCATATAATAAAAAGACGGTACATCGGAGTAGGTATCAGATCATGGTTTAGTTATTTTTAGAAATTAGGACTAGAAAAATCTTAGTAAAAACTATAGGGATAAGTCCAAATATAGGAAAACTTCCTGATGTTTTGATGAAGTATAAAGTGATTGGATTCCAATAAATTAAATCTATATCTAGATACTACAAGTGGATGTAGCTATGGCATAATCGTATCTAGGGGAAATATCCACGAAAAGGGCTTATTGGGCTTTGAATAAATCATCAGTTGGTAAACGAAAATGGGCCTTTATTTTTCACCTGGTTTGACACTCCTAGGGGATATTATTTGGTTATCATAAACTTTTTATGAACTAATGTGAAAATATTTATAGAAAGTTTAACTTTTATTTTAGAGAAAGATGATATTAAATCATATAATCCAAGAAACCCAATGTTATAAAAACATTAGGATAAAACTCTCCTTTATAATTCGATATGTTAATGATTCTTAAATATACCCTTCTTATTTGAGATTTTATTTTTAGAGAATGACTAGAAATAGAAGGGCCCATTTAAACAATGGTAGCAATGGTCAAGGAAATGATGGAATTCCTAATATGATGGAAGTTAGAGTCTAAAATTTCATGACGATGTTATCCCATGTTATAAATCATGTAAAATGTATAGCTACACCTAGGATAGAATAACTAGTCGTTGAATCCTTCATGCTTTAATGATCACCATCATTTTATGGACCCTCTGACCCTTTGATGGTGAAATAGTATATTGGTGCTATTTAAAAAATATTTTCTATATTAAATCATTATGAGAAAGATAATATTTCTTGGGTTGTGTATTGTTTGGTGGGTGAATACAATAAATGGTGTATATTTATCAAAAAACCAAGTCTGGTGAATGAATTGATGACATGAATTGGGAATATTTCAAAAATATTTTTTAAATAGGTATTTTCCTCACACCCTAAAAAAATATGGAAATGGAATTTCTTGAGCTAAATAAAAGGGAAGGTGAATCTATGGAATGTTATGAGATAAACTTCACAAGTCTTACATGTTATGCTTCAAGATTTATGATTGATTCTAACAGGAAGATTGATCGATTCTTCAGTGGTCTGACACCTCATCTACAAAAGGTTTTAGAAATTTAGGACTTCAAGAGCTATGAGAAAATGGAACGATGTGATCTCAATGTGGAGATAGAATTTGGGGATTCACAATGGTATCATAATAAAAATATAAGTATGGAATAAAAACTTGGGAATAATCCTAACCAAGACAAGGAGGGGAAGAAACTATAATTTTCATTGTGTGACAACTATGGAAAGAGACACTAGGGAAATTTTCTTTAAGAAAGTGTAAAGTGATACAAATGTGGAAAGGATGGCCATATTGCTTTAAATTTTTGGGGACATGCAAAACTACAACATCCCAATGCTAAAGAAAATGGTAAGATGGTGCAATTTCATAATGTTTTGTAGTGCTTCATGTGTGAGGAACTTCGTCACTTTTCCAACCAGTTCCTAAATATGAGAATGGAGAAGGGAAACCATAATAAACCCCAGAAGTGGCTGAGGGATCAAGTTCGTGCCTTTTCTATCATGATGAATAAATTTTATGATCCAAATGACATGGTAGTAGATACACTTTTTGTTCACTCAAACCTTACTAGTACACTATTTCATTCTAGTTCAACGAATTCCTTTATTTCTTTTAATTTTGAAAAGAACATTGAATCAAATGAAGGATTTGAACATAGAGGAAGCATAGTGATTGGGAGGGCCCAACTTTGCTTTTTCTGTAATCGATAACCAATCCAGTATCAATACAATGATGAATGACAGTATCCATAGATTGAAATCGAAGATTTATACAAAGAGAAGAATAGCACTAGATCTAAGAAAGAGGATCTTACACATCAGGTTTATAATTAATTTAATAATTTATGAATAAATTAAATACCTCGGTCTTCGTTACTTTTTTCATTGATGATCATTGATCATCCAGAATGACCCTTCTAGACTACCTTTGTTTCACTTGCGAGGATCCAAAGTAGAATCCCTCTAGTGACAATCCACACATTCTCCAATGGTCTTTGATCAATGCCACTCATTCTCTGGGTGCTATCATGGTAGAACAAATGTCTTGCATAGATCTTTCCTGATCACTTGTTCTCTGATCTTAAATAACTTCTCTCGTTATTGAGAGGGAGAGATGATAGGAGTTGAGAGAGAAAATGTTTTGGCTCAACAATTCTCAATTCACCAAGTTTTGGCACAATAGATGTACCTGCCTATTAATCAACATGGGGTTTCAATTAAAATATTTAATTTCAAAACAGCAATTAAATGAAATTATAACTATTAGAGAAAACCCATGCCACATAATAACAATAACATCACCATTATTTGTGGTGATCCAACTTTCAAAAAATGGAACCATAAATGAAATCTCATTCCACATAATGATCAATATTATTATTATTTCTTACACCAAATAGATAAACATTATTAACTGACTTGTAAATAATTAATTTATCAACAGATACGGTCTTGGTCCATTTGAACTCCTCTTCCATTTATTGAACACCCAAATAAAATATTTTATTCTCTTAAATAAATATTTTTATTTACAAACTAGTAAATAAATATTTATTAAATGTTCAATAATATAAAAAATATATTTTATTCAAAATCCGGTGAATAAATATTTATTTAATTTATGTGATCATTTTAAATTGAATAAAATTATTCCTCGGTCTTGAGAATAATATTTATTCCATTAATTAAACTCAAATATAATTTAATTGATACCACCAAAAACACGTAGTGTATGACCCTCTAGGATTTTTTCTCGTTGGAATTAGGTGGGCTTACCTAAAGTCCAAGATTGATATCTATAAATGGGTCAAGGAACCCAAGAGAAAGAACTTAAAGTCGCAATGATGAAATCCACATACGAACTCTTATTGTGCAATATAATCCATTTGTTACAATATCTCATCAAGAAGGTTTCATGATAGTGTCATCAACCTATATGCTTGATATGTAATTCTTTGACTACCTGAAATAAACTTCTCATTACACTATGACCATGGAATTTAGGGCGATAGTTCTATTTAAATAAAAGGGTCAAGATATAAACTTCCATAAATGGAAGGGAAAAATCCTTCCTTGACTTATCCATTAATAACATGTCATTTGTGATGCACCCAATGTACCCTACTTCCCGCCAACATATGGCATGACGGCTTTCATTAGTAAATCTAAGTGCACGATTCATGACATGCATTAATGATAATATTAAATTCTAAATACCATTACACACACTCGTAGATATAAATATCTAATGACACAAAAACATTCATAATTCCTACTACCGGTCATGTTATCATAATCACTCATCTTAGAGATTACTAAGTGAAAACTTCATGAGAAGAAGTCTCATCTGATTATGAGTACTTGCACCTAATGGTTTGTATACTATGTGTCCCATCATAGTATTCCATCTAACCGTAGAACTACATTTAAGAATATTTTCATATAAATTTAAGGTTCTCATCATAGCGGGGAACTACTATGACCTTATTGGTGTGAAAAATGCTCTAAGAAATTATTACATTATAGTCATGAAGAATAATGAACAATATGTAATAAGATGTTTAATATTTAAATACATTAAATATTCATGTAATAAAAGTACAAACAATTGGTTCTAGGACACCAACTCTAATAAACTTATACTTGGACTAGAGGTAACTACCTATGACTTTCAGTATTCTAGACCTCACATGATAATCATATTTCTTCTAAGTCAAGGCTTTAGTCAAGGGGTCTACCACATTGTCTTCCGTGGAAATACTGCTCACTGCAACTTCACCTCTCTGAGAAAAATCCATCAATATATTATACTTCCGTAGTATTTTCTTAGTTCTTTGATGTGACCTTGGCTATTTTGTGAGAGACACCACTGCAATATTATCACAATAGAGTGTGATGAGATCTTTACTTCTAGGTACCAAATCCATCTCTTAGACAAATCTTTGCATCCAAACTGCTTATTTAGCTTCCTCAGAAGTGGAAATATGCTTGAACTCTTCTATAGTATCTGTGACCACACCTTTCTTTGAGCTCTTCTAGCTCACAACACCTCCATTCAAAGTAAAGATGTATCATGTTTGCGACTTCATCTCATCTTGAATAGTATGGAAACTAGCATCTGCATATCCTCTGATGAAAACTCCTCCATAAACCAGGAACATATCCTTAGTATGCCTCAGATACTTAAGGATAGTCATGACTGTCATCCAATGGCGATATCCTAGATCAGGTTAATATCTTCCTACTGCACTCAATGCGCAGGATACATCTATACTAATACATAGCATAACATACATGACTGACCCAATTGATGATGTCTATGGAATCCTTATCATTCTATTTTTTTCCTCATGCATTTGAGGACACATTTTCTTGGAAATATGAATGTCATGTGACGCTGGCAACAATCCCCTCTTGGATTGGTCTATACTAAATCTCTTCAGTATCTTGTCAATGTATGTACTTTGACTTAGGCCCAACAATCTCTTGGATCTATCATGATTGTAACGACACAATGTTTTATCAATATAAATTCCCTTCTTATAATTATTTCATATAATCACATGAAATCACAACACAATGAACTAATAAGTAATATGTGACCTTTAAACAAAATATTGTTACTTATGTGATTTGAATTTCAAAAATATGACATACACTGTTATGATAAGTAAGATGTTTGGAGTCCAATAAGAAAAACTTAATTTTTGGTGAATAGTAACCTATCCTTATGAATAGTAATCTGCCCTTATGAATAGTAACCTACCCATATGAATATTAGAATGACCCTTATGAATGGTAAATCATCTAAAATAATAGTAACCTCACTCTTGAATGTATAAATAAAATTTAGGAATCTTATAAGTGATAATATGACCATAGTAAAAGTATTAGTTTTTTTTTGTAAGTGATAATTAGTTAATTAGAATTAATTAATTAATTTAAAAGAAAATTTATTTTCCTAAAATATGTTCATAAATTAAAAATTTTATGTCTTCTGTTTTTAAGATAATTTTATAAGGCCTTATGTAATTTTTGAAAGCGTTATAAAGTCGTTTATAGTTTTAAAATCTGTATTTTTCAAGTAAATTGTGATTTTAATTAAAAATTAAATTAATAATATTTAGAAAATTATTTATGAAAAATTTATTTCATTTTTGTATTTTACACATCAAAAAAATTTAGGGTGAATTTTTGGGATTTTTCTGAAATACTTGATTTTTGGGTGAATAGTAAAATATGATAATTTACGATAAATGCTAAATACATGAATTATGATGTCATCAGCTAATGTATGGCTAATGTAAGTCCATTATCTCAAACTCACATGCACGCTTTACTATTTTTGTTCATGGAATCATCATTATTGCTGGACTTTAAGGAAATTAATAAACTAAAGAATTAAATATTATGAAAACCCGTGTCTCCTCCACTATAAAAAACCACCCCTCCTTACCTCATCTCTTCACTCCTATAAAGCCTTGTTCCTTCCCAAAATTATACCCAAATATCTCCCAAATATCCTCACCCATATCCATCAGCCCTTATTATCCTTAAAATACCAAATCCTCTCCCCCAAGAGGCTCTAAAGGAAGATCAACTCAAGAGGTAAATTCCTATTTTCAATTCTTACACTTTCTTTTCAAGTTCCTTTGTATTATTTTCTATCCTTACCTATCCTCATACAAATGTTATGAAAAATACAGTAACTTATATGTACCATTATTTTTTATGATAATGGAATAATTAATTATCATCTTTCCTTTACTCTTCTTTTATACTTGTAGTAAAGACATTATCTGAGATGTGTTAATTACCACATTCAAGGATGATGGGTTTTCAATTTCTTTTACTATATTCTATTCTGGTAATGAAACCATTTTTATGGTTGAAATAGACTATTAAATATTTATTTTATCTTATGTGTGGTTCTTGAATCCTTTTTCACACTTGATGTAAAATAATAATACAAAATAAGTTAATTATGAACAAAATCAACAAGTTAATCCATGTGTTTAGCATTAATGTTTTATATAATGATTCACCTTCACTCCAAATAACCAAATGAATTTTATAACCATGTAATATCATGTATGATCACTAATGTTATATAACTTCAATTCTGGACAACCACATTCATCATGCATGTGTGTTCGAACATGAATATAAGTGAACCAATCATTAAAACCAAGGAAACAAATAGACCAAAACAATGAAATTGAACCACTTAACCCATCAAAAAGGTTATGAATGAAAGGTTATAATAAATCTTTTATATATAGAAGAGGTTCTATAATTATTAACTAATGAACCAAATTTTATTATTCATGTCATTAATATCAAGTGGAGAACACCATCGAACTTAAGGTAAGGGGTCCTCTATATTTCACTTTTATTTAAGAATGTCCTCTATGTTATGATCTTTTATATATAATAACTAATGATTGGGTATGATTTCAAAACTACCCCATAATTACATCATTATTTATAATTGATTAGAAACCCCTTTCTCTCTCATTAATCCATCTTAAGTACACCAGATACCATGTCGATAATCTGTAAGGGATTCTACCCGAACCTCCTTGTTCCTTCAGGTTGCCTTATCTTACTTTTACCAAGATGAAGTTATCTTATCTTGTTATGTGCATCTCCTAAATGCTTTTTATATGTACCAAATTCATTTATCAAGACACTTTCATCATTATATTTCAGGGATATACATGTTTTTAAGTGATTCCCTCCTCAATACTTCTCGATAGGCAAACCTATTTTGAGGGTACTTCCCAAATTCTTACCTGATTTCAAGTGCAATCTATCTTCTGTTTTAAGAAACCATTGTCTTTATAAAATCAGTTTTTTTATTATGAAAACCTTCTTGGTTCACTTTTGGTTTTATATAAAGGATCTTTCCCTTTTCTATTTTAAAGGATCTATAGTATTTTCTTTAAAACCGCACAAAAATGTTTTAATACTAAAAATTCTTAAATACATTTCTTACATGTTTTCACTTATACATGACATCACTTACCATGATACATACCTATTTTCCCTTATGAATTTACATATATATTTTAGTTCTTCTCTTTCATGGACACTTTTATTATATGCCCATTTTTTATGCTTTATGATATGATCATGGTACCCAATTATTTTCATGGGTAACCTTTATGTTTATGCAAGATTGATTATGTATGATTATTTATGTGGAAAAAATATTCATGAAAAATTAAGATGGGTTCACCGAGATAGCACTCTAATGTATTGGTTAAAGTTGGGTCTCATGAGACGTTATGTGTGACGGTATTGGAGGTTAGCCTTGGCTTGTGCTACCATGTGTGATGGTCTTGGAAGTTAGCCTTAAATCATGCTAAATTTATGTTTTATGTTTCTTCCACATTATTATGACTCCATGCTAATATTATTCCATGTTTATATGTTGTGATTCCTTATGTTACATGCCTTTTTTTTATCATCATTTCATGCCTTCTATCCCATGTGCTAATGCTTTGTTCTTATGGTCATTCCCTTACTGGGCTATTTAGCTCATCCCTTTGTTTATGTTATCCCCAGGTTACCCTATGAAGACGTATGAGCACAATGGAAGTTAGGATCTTAATTTAAAGATTAAATAAATAAATGTTTTATTTAATTCCATTTTTTTTATTTTTATGTACCTAGTATTCCAAGACACTATACTTTACGATCCTTGGCTTTTACTCTGATGTATAATTATGCTTAAAATCATGTAATGTTATATGTAAAAGTATAAGGTTTCTACTGTTGGTATCAGAGGATGGTCTAGTTATTTTTGGATATTAGGAATAGAGAACTTTAGTAAGGACCTTAAGGATGATACTAAGTATAAGAAAACATCCCTATATTTTGGTAAGTGCATAGTAAGTGGTTTATCAAGAAAATACTTCCCTGTCTGGATACAAACAGGTAGAGGTGGCTCTAGCATAGATATATCTAGGGATAAAACCTGAAAACACCACTTTGATCTATACTTGAATGGAAACTGGTGCACGACAACGGATCTTGATGCACTCTTGTTTTGACACTCTTGAGGGATATGCTTTGGTAAATTCATAAGATTAGTACGAACCATTATTAAGGGAATAAAAAAAGATCTCATAAGAATATAAGTTAAGAAATAGATCAAGGATAACCAAGATTTAAACCTAAAGAATCGCAAGTTAGGATATACTTCTCCTTTACAAGTTCCTTTTATGTTCAAAGTTTCCTTTTTATGTTTAATAACTAAGTATTCAATACCTCTAATTGTACACCCTTTTATAAGTTGATGGCGGGAAATATAAGAACATGTGCCAACAATCAATGTGATAGGGAATGTGAAGATTTCCCTAATGATATTCCTGATATGATGGGAATGGGTGCTCAGAACTTCCTATCAGTACTTGCTTAGCTGGATCAAGTTATGAATAATAACTTGAATCATGTGGAACACCCTCCTCCTCTAAGGAAAGAGCAAGTTTCCATTGAATCCTTTATACGGAAAAGACCCTCATGTTTAGTGGATCTTCTGATCCCCTCCTAGAAGAATAGTGGATTAACTCCATTGAAAAGATATTCTCTATCCTTCAGTGCTCAAAAGAAGAGAAACTCATACTAAAGGTATATCGTTTTTATGGGGAAGCTAATCAATGGTGGACACTGATCAAGAATACAAAGCCCCAGGAGGAAATTGATTCCGGTAATTGGGAGGAATTCAAGAGAATGTTTTTCAATAAATATTTTCCCCTAACCCTCCATATCAAGATGAAAAAGAGTTCCTCAAACTCAAGCAGAAAGAAGATGTGTTAATCAGGGTGTATGAAACAAACTTTACAAGTCTTGCAAGGTACTCCTCTGGCTTTTTCACGAATACCAAAAGTAAGGTGGGTCACTTCTTTAGCATACTAATGCCGAGTCTATGAAAAGTATTGGAGATTAAATACTTTTACAGTTATGAGGAGATTTTCCATTGTGCCCTTAAGGTTGAAATGAATATCGGAGACTCTCAGTGGTATTGTGGGATTAGCGAAAATAAGAGGAAAATAAAATCTAATATGGTAGGTCCCACAAATAAATTCCATGATGGAATGAAGCTCGATCATCCCACATGTAAAATTTTTGAGAAGAAGTATCCTGGGAACTATCTAAAGGGAAGCATGAATTGCTTCAAATGTGGAAAGTTGGGACATCTGGCTAAAAATTTCTGAAGAGATATGAAAAATTCCCCTAATGTGGAAGAATAAAGGAAGGTTCAGATCAACAATCATCCTATAGTGTAGTGTTACAATTGTAAGGAGCATGGGCACTATGCGAACAATTTCCCTAAGATGAGGGTTGTTAGAGGCAATCAACAACAACCTCCAAGGCAACAAGGAATGGATTATATTATCACTACTGCTGAGGTGGATCTAGACAATGATGTGGTGATAGGTATGCTAGTTATTCACTCAAGAATAGCGAACATACTATTTGATTCTGGTTCTATGCAATCTTTTATATCTTTCAAGATTAGTAGAACTATTCAAACACCACCTAAAAATTTGGATGATATGTTATCTATGAGAAAAAAATGGGGAAATTATTGCATCCAAGGTTTATAACACCTCCTTGGTAAGTGTTTGTAGACTGAATCTCCTAGAAAATCTTGCCATACTTCCTTTAGTGGAGTTTGATGTTATCTTGGGCATGGATTGGACATCTTTATTCAAATCCAACATCAAATTTCAGGAAAGGGAGATCACTCTTCACATCTCGAAGAATCTTTCAATTCTATACAAGTGTAAGGAGGAAGATGAATCTCCTTTAGAATCATTGTCTCAAGTGTGGATATTAATTCCTTATGATCAAGCATGTCTAGATCATATTATTTAGACAAAGAAGATAATATCACTCGAAAATATACCCATCGTGAGGGATTACACTGCTGTATTCCCTAAAGATTTTTATGGTCTTCCTCCTGATTGATAGGTTGAGTTCTCAATTGAACTTATTCCTGGATCTCTGCCTATATCAAATACACCTTATAGAATCGTAGAGATAGAGGAGCTGAAGAAATAGTTACAAGAGAATTTGGAGAAGGGTTTTATATGTCTTAGTGCTTCACCATGGGGTGTGCTAGTCCTCTTTTTTATAAAGAAGGATGGATCAATGATTCTCTGTATTGATTATCGTGAGCTCAATAAAATCACGATAAATAAAAAGCATCCCCTTCCATGAATATATGACTTTTTTTTATCATCTTTGTGGGGCTATTTATTTCTCTAAGGTGGACCTTCGGTTGGGATATCACCAATTAAAGGTAAGGAAGGAATATATTCCCAAGACTACCTTTCAAACAAGGTATGGAAACTATGATTTCATAGTGATTCCCTCCAAACTCACTAATGCTCCAGAAATTTTCATGGATTTAATGAATAGAGTATTTATATATTACCTTGACAAATTTACGGTAGTCTTTATCAACAATATTCTGATATACTCCAAGAGAAAGGAGGAAAGTGAGGAGAATTTGAATATTGTTTTAAAGACTTTACGAAGGGAGAATTTGTATGAAGAGTACAGTAATTGTGAGTTTTGGATGGAGGAAGTATCATTCTTGGGGCATGTTATCACCAGCAAAGGGATATCTGTCGACCCTTCTAAGACAAAGGCAATTGAAGAGTGGCCCATGCCAATATCTTAACATAGATCCATAGCTTTCTTGGTCTATCCGGGTATTATCAATGATTTTTGAAGAACTTTTCATGATTGTAAAACCCAATGACCAATATGACAGGGAAGGGAGTAAATTTTTTCTGGACTTAGGAATGTGAATACTATTTTAAGGATTTAAAAGAGAGGCTAATCACTGCACTAGTACTCACACTCTCAACAAGTAGAGAAATATTTATTATGTATAATTATGATTCAAAGAAGTTCTTAGGTTGTGTGTTGATAAAAAATGATAAATTGATATCCTACGCCTTAAGGAAACTGAAAATCCATGAGAAAAACTATCCTATGCATGATCTGGAGTTGGAGGCTGTGATCTTTGTGTTAAAAATCTGGTAGTATTATCTCTATAGGGAGAAGTGTGAGATATATACTGATCACAAGAGTATCAAATATATATTTACACAAAAAGAGATTAATATATTCCAGATAATATGGATAAAACTCATCAAGGATTATGACTGCTCAGTCCACTATCATCCTGATAATGTGAACAAGGTGGCAGATGCTCTGATCCTGCATCTTTATCAATGATGAGAATTGAAAATGATATGATCTTCTTATATTTTCTAATAATGGACATAGGAATCATTAAGGGAGGAACATCACCAATCCTTACTCAGATGATTGCTCAACCATCTCTCATGGGGAAAATAAATGATGCTGAAAGAAAAGATGTGGAAATTCTGAAAAGGGTGGAAGCTATTAGAGATGGAAAATTCTCATAGTTCAAGATTGTTGAGGAAGGAGTTTTAAGATTTGGGTCACGATTATGTGTACCATCTGATCTAGAGATAAAGAAGGAGATTTTGAATGATGTACGTATCTCAACCTTCTCTATTCACCCAAGGTGCACAAAGATGTATCAAGATCTCTGAGAGAAATTTTGGTGGGAAAATATGAAAAAGGATATTTTTGAGTATACATAAAAGTTCCTAGGATATCAACAAATGAAGTCTGAAAGATACAAGTCTAAGGGGATGATGCAACCACTACCCATACCAATATGGAAGTGGGAGAACATCACCCTGGACTTTGTCACTAGACTTCCAAGGACATCCAGAGGAAAAAATATTATATAGGTCATTGTGGATCATCTTACAAAGACAGATCACTTTATCATAATTTGAGAGGACTTCTCATTGGATCAACTTTCACGGATATATATGTCAAGTAGGTGGTAAGGATGCATGGAGTAACACTATCTATTATATCCAATCAAGATCTGAGATTCACCTTGAAGTTCTGGAAAAGTGTCCAACATGTTCTAAGCACTAAACTGAAATTTAATATGGCCTATTATCATCAAATAGATGGCCAATATGAGGGAACTATTCAGACACTATAAGATATGTTGAGATCATGTTCTGTGGACTTCAAAGGAGGATGGGACCAATATCTTCCACTGTTTGAATTCTCTTACAACAATAGTTTCCACTTGAGCATCTGAATGGCACCATATGAAGCCCTTTATGGGAAAAGGTGAAGAACACCAACGTGTTGGGATGAATTTGTTGAGCGTAAGCTACTAGGACCTGAAATGGTCGAAGAAATGGTGGAGAAGTTGAAAACCATTCAGCAGCACGTCAAGGTGGCCCAAATTCAATAAAAGAGTTATGTAGACAATCATTAATTAGACCTTGAGTTCAAAATTGTAGACTTGGTATTTCTACTCATATCTCCATGGAATAAGTTCATGAGATTTTAGAAGAAAGGAAAGCTAATTACCAAGTACATTGGCCCCTTTGAGATCCTTGATCATGTTGGAATTTTGGCCTATCGACTGTCACTTTCACCTACCATGTCGAAAGTACACGATGTCTTCCATGTATCCCCTTTAAGGAAGTACATACCATACCCTTCACTTGTACTCTCTTCATAGGTGTTGCAGTTGGAGAATGGTCTTTCTTAAGAGGAGCATCCATTAAAGATCTTAGATCATAGAGATAAAGTCCTAAGTAACAATACTACTCACCTAGTCAAAGTACTGTAGTGGAACCATAAATACAAAGAGGCGACATGGGAACTGGAGGAGGCAATGAAGTAAAATTACCTACACATGTTTATAGCTTAGAATGTAAAATGAAATTTCGAGGGTGAAATTTCATAAGGGGGGAATAATGTAACGACCCCCTATTTTATCAATGGAAATTTCCTTCGTATAATTATGTCATATAATCACAAAAAATCAAAACATAATCAACTAATAAGTAATATGTGACCTTTAAACATAATATTGTCGCTTTTGTGATTTGAATTTTGAAAATTTGACATACACGGTTACGATCAGTAAGATTTTTGGAGTCCAATAAGACAAACTTAGTTTTTGATGAATAGGAACTTACCCTTATGAATAGTAACCTACCCTTATGAATAGTAATATTATCCTTATGAATAACAAATTTCCAAAAATAATAGTAACCTCACCCTTGAATGTATAAATGAAATTTAGGCATCTTACAAGTGATAATATAGTCATAGTAAAAGTATTGGTTTTTTTGTAAGTCATAAATAACTAATTAGAATTAATTAATTAATTTAAAAGAAAATTTATTTTCCTAAAAGATGTTCATAAATTAACAATTTTATGTCTTTTGGTTTTAAGATAATTTTATAAGGCTTTGTGTAATTTTTGAAAGTATTATAAAGTCAGTTATATTTTTAAAATCTGTATTTTTCAAGTAAATTATGATTTTAATTAAAAATTAAATTAATCATATTTAGAGAATTATTTATGAAAATTTTATTTTATTTTTTTATTTTAAGCATATAAAATGGTTAGGGTGAATTTCTGAGATTTCTCTGAAATACTTGATTTTTGGGTGAATAGTAAAATATAATCATTTATGATAAATGCTAAATACATGAATTATGATGTCATCAACTGATGTATGGATGATGTAAGGCCATTATATCAAACTCACATTCACTCTTTACTATTTTTGATCATGTAATCATCACTATTTTTCTTCTTGAGGGAAATTAATAAACTAAGGAATTAAATATTATAAAAATCTTCCTCTCCTCCACTATAAAAATCATCCCTCTTTACCTCTTCGTTTCACTCCTCTCAAGCCTTGTGTCTTTCCTAAATTCTACCCAAATATCTCCCCAAGATCCTCCCTCATGTATATCAAACCTTTATATCCTTAAAAGACCAAATCCTCTCCTCTTAAGAGGCTCTAAATGAAGATCAACTCAATAGGTAAATTCATCTTTTCAATTCTTTCACTTTCTTTTCAAGTTCCTTTGTATTCTTTTCTATCTTTACCTATACTCATCCAAATGTTATGAAAACTCTGATACCTTATATTTACTGTTATTCTGTTATGATAATGTAATAAGTAATTATCATCTATCCTTTACTCTTCTTTTATACTTGTAGTAAAG
The DNA here is from genome assembly GCA_963277665.1 of Viscum album. Taxonomy (NCBI): domain Eukaryota; kingdom Viridiplantae; phylum Streptophyta; class Magnoliopsida; order Santalales; family Viscaceae; genus Viscum; species Viscum album. The sequence continues at coordinate 1,782,562,009 of OY728131.1, read as the reverse complement.
ACATCATCTAAGATGTGTTAATTACCACATTCAATAAAGACGATTTTTCAATTTCTTTTACCATCTTCTATTATACTCATGAAACCATTTTTATGGTTGAACCAGAATATTATATATTTATTTTATCTTATTTATGGTTATGTAATCCTTTTGCACACTTTATGTTAAATAATAATACAAAACAAGTTAATTATGAACAAAATCTCCAAGTTAATACAAGCGTTTAACATTAATGTTTTATATAATGATTCACCTTCACTCCAAATAACCAAATGAATTTTATAACCATTTAATATTCTTGATTATCACTAATTTTATATAAATTCAATTCTAGAGAACCACTTTCATCATACATGTGTGTTCGAACATGAATATAAGTGAACTGGTCATTAAAACCAAAGAAACAAATGAACCCAAACAATGAAATTGAACCACTTAACCCATCAAGAAAGGTTATGAATGAACTCAAAATGGTTATAATAAATCTTAAACATATATAATAGGTTCTAGAATTATTAATTAATGAACCAAATTTGATTATTCAGGTCATTAATATCAAGTGGAGAACACCATCGAACTTAAGGTAAGGGATCCTCTCTATTTCGCTTTTATTCAAGAACGTCCTTAATGTTATGCTCTTCTATGTGTAATCCCTAATGAAGGGGTATGATTTCACAACTCCACCATACTGACATAATGATGTATAAGTTATGACAAACCCCTTTATATCTCCTTAATCCTTCTTTAGTACACATGATACCATGCGGATAATCTGTAAGGGATTCTACCCGAACCTCCTTGTTCATTCAGGTTTCCTTTTCTTCATTTTACCAAAATGAATTTATCTTATCTTGTTATGTATATCTCCTAAATGATTTTTACATGAACTAAATTCTTTTATCAATACCCTTTCATCATTATCCTTTGGGGATATACATGTTTATAAGTGATTCCCTCCTCAATACTTGTCGATAAGCAAACCTATTTTGAGGGTACTTCCCAAATTCCTACCTAATTTCAAGTGCACTCTATATTATGTTTTAAGAAACCATTGTATTTATAAAATCAGTTTTTTATTATGAAAGCCTTCTTGGTTCACTTATAGTTTTATATAAAGTATTGTTCCCTTTTCTATTTTGAAGGCTCTATAGTATTTTCCTTAAAACCGCACAAAAAAATGTTTTAATACTAAAACTTATTAAATACTTTTCTTACATGTTTTAAATTATACATTACATCAATTACCATGATAAATTACTATTTTACCTTATTAATTTCCATGTATATTTTAGTTCCTCTCTTTCATGGACACTTTTATGATATGCCCATTTGTTATGCTTTATGAAATGATTGTGGTACCCAATTCTTTCCATGGATAACCCTTATGTTTATGTAAGATTGATTATGTATGATTCTTTAGGTGGAAAAAATATTCATGAAAATTTAATATGGGTATTCCCAGATAGTTCTCTAATGCATTGGGTAAATTTTAATCTCATGAGATGTTATGTGCGACGGTCTTGGCAGTTGGCATTGTCTTGTGCTACCATGTGCGACGGTCTTGGTGATTAGCCTTAAATCGTGCTAAGGTCATGTTTTATGTTGTTTCCACATTATTATGAATTCATACTTATATGATTCCATGTTTATATGTTATGATTCCTTATGTTACATTCCATTTTATATCATCATGTCATGCCTTCTATACCATGTGCTAATGCTTTGTTCTTATGGTTATTCCCTTACTGGGATATTAATCTCATCCCTTTGTTCATGTTATCCCCAGGTTACCCTATGAAGTTATATGATCACAATGGAAGTTAGGATCTCAATTTCAAGATTAAATAAAGAAATTTTTTATTTAGTTCCATGTTTTCAGTTTTATGTGCCTAGTCTTCCAAGACACTAGACTTTATGATCCTTGGCTTGTACTTTGATATATAATCATGCTTAAAATCATGTAATGTTATATGTAAAAGTCTAGGGTATCTATAATGATGGATCTTGATCCCAATAATATATGTTTCCATTCCCACACTACTAGAAATTTAAGCTATAGCCACAGACCTATAGCCACGGTTTTATAGGCCTGTGGCTATAGCTTCTCTATAGCCACGATTGAGTGAACCGGTGTGGCTAAAATGTGTCGTCTCCTTTTTTTTCTCTAAAATTCATCGGGTCCCCCTCCCTCCCCTCCTCGATACATTCTGTGTGCCCCTCTATGGAATCCTCTTCCCCGATACTCCCGAACCTTCACGCCAGCGCCCTCCTCCCCGACACCCTCTACGCGCAACCCTCTGAACCCTCAACCTTCACAGCGGCGCCCTCCTCCCCGATACCCTCTGTGTGTGACCCTCCTTCCCCGACGGTGCCAATCGTGACTTCTCCTCTCCCCGATACTCCTCCACCGACAGTGCCCCTCATGATGGCGACCCTCGCAACGGTGCCCCTCATTGCCACCGAACGAGGCAACCCCACCAGGATCTCTCATCTCCTATTCTCCTCCCCGGATGCTGCCACCAAATACAGGACACCTCAACTCTCCCCACCGACACTGCTCCTAGGTGGCCTCCCCACCTCCTCCGATGCGGCCAACCCACTCCCGGTGATCCTCCTCCTCCTTGTTATGAACAATTATGGGTTCATTATTTTGTTATCAGTTATTCATAGCTATGTTGTGTCAAATCTATACAATTTTTTTGACATTTCATGAAATTCTACCTTCAATATCCCTTGCTGAACCAGTTATTCTTGGATTGAGGTAGGTATTTTTGTGTATTTACTTTAATTAGCATGTCATTTTGTGGTTGGTGTTTTCTAAAACTTTTTTTTTCAAAGTAAATCAATATTTAATAGATATTTTGGGTTTAAAAAGTGTTATAAATGTTTTTCTCTCTTGGAATAAAGGTTTTATAATGGTTTTATAAATTTTAATTAATTAGTTTAAATGAAAATCATTTATGGGAATGCCTATATGGCTTGTTTTAAAACAATTTATATAACAAAAGGTATTTGAACCCATTTGGGTATTGGTATGATTTTCAAGGATTTTTTGAATTAAAACTGGTTTAATGGATTTTAAAATGACTTGAATGAAAAGGTAGTTGGTTTTACAAATTATTTTAAGTGTGGTTTCACATAGAATAGTTATAAAGAAGGTGATAAAGTTGGGTTTTAAATTGTTGAAATGACTTGGAATTCATAGTTGGTTTCTGAAAAGGCATATTTTCACTTTATATAAGATATTTTTATAATGAGTATCAGACCATCGATTATTATCCTTGTTTTGATTATGCCTAATTTGAATTGTGGCTCTCTAGGAGGGATGTTGTATTCTATTTTTGATATGGATGAAGTGAAAGGAGTTATTTCTTATGAGGGAGTTGATGTTTGAGGTGAGATGAGATTTATTTAAAATAATTTTTTATCGATTCTTGTGATTCTTTTGATTTTCTACCTCTACTCGATTTATTTATCATGGGAACTTAGGTAAATAATGGAAGGTCTAGCGGCATGTGATGCTAGCTTAGTGTATGTTAGTTGGATAGTGCCCTAGGAGATTAGCACCCTACCAGGGGTCTATTTTATATGTGGAGAGACCTAAAAGGGGAAGGTTAATGGGATGATCTGATTTCACATAGGGTCTCAATGAGTAATATGATGAACTAGGTATAGTATCACCCATTCTAGAGCCTAATGAGTTTCCCATAATTTCTATAATTCTTTGAATATTGATTAGAGGATCTCATCCAATGCCTTATTTGTATCCCCACTATTACTTCAATTATTTCTTATTATCAATTTCCCATTGATATCTTGGTACATGTTATGTTTCTATATTCCATTTCAGTTATGGTTTTGGTTTATATTCAAACTAAATTAAAAAATATTTTTGGAAGTATATTATTAAAGAAAATAATATTTGATTTAAAGGTGTGGTTTTGAGATATGGATTTGGAAAAAAGGGAAAAGGATTAGTTCTCTTTTAATGGATTTGAAACTCCTTTTTTCCTTAGTTTGAAAGCATTTCCTTTTAAAATGAAAATGGAAGTTGTTTTATAAAAGAAGTTATGGCATGTTACACTTTTTCTTTACACTATCTTGTGAAAAATATATTCACTACTTATATTTTAAAATATCATTAATAAAATTTCTTTTCAAAGTAATTATACAAACTCCTTAGTGAAATCCTACTAGGCACAGTTTGGTTCACATCGTGCATACACCAATGGGTGTATGAAAATTTCATGTTTACTTTCAAGAGCCCAGATTATATTCTTTTACCTTGGTTAATGTTCGATTTGGTCTGATGATAGATGGTATAGGATGGTATGGGGGATTGTGGGTCATAAGGAGGTAGTTAGTAGTGATCCAGGTTTGGTCATATTTTTGGATGTTTATATATAATCCTTGTTGGCCCAGATATTTATTTTAGTTTATTATATACTTAGGATTCTTCTTATTACTTTATTATGTGATGATGTGATTTACCTTTTATTATTTCTAAAATATTATACTATGTTTGATTGTTTTTTTTATATTGAAACTATTTATTTTGTGCATGAGTGACCGATGTATAGATGAGTGATGTTGGATTTATGGGTGGAGTCCTTGATGTGGTTATTCGTATTTAGAGGGTGAAACCATTAACAATGGTTATAATTTGATACCTTGACACTTGTCACCACCCAAAAACAATCAGAGACATTATTTGGGCCTTGTGGAGATCCGGGTTGGGTGACATGTTAGGTTAATCTCGGCCAGTTCATTACAAAATGGTATTAGAGGATTCTCTTATTATTTGGAGTGTGTATTAGTATAAAGAAGACATGATCATCATCAGGACTCAATAGGTAGGTCACGAGTAGTTTATTGATCACCACTTTTCATAACAAAACTTGAGTTTCCATGGGTAGTTGTTATTTCAATCTTTGATTTGGATTTTAGTTTTAATTATTTTGATAATGATGATTAGATCTCCATCGAGTTATATCAGATACTTTGGGGGATTTCTTTAAGATTTGGGATGAAAGTAGGAAGGAACCAAAGTATCATCATCATCTCACTTTTTCTGAAAAAATATATAGAGCCTATGTGTGTGGTCTCATAAATTTTTCAGATGCTATTGTATGATTGGTGTATGGTCAGCTAAACCATGTGGCCAAGTCATGCACATCTTTTCATCAATTTTGGATTTATTTTGTAAACCTATTTTGATTTCCAATGGATCCTAAGGAAATTTAAACCCTGGGAGATAGATCAAAGGAAGTTTTAGTGATTTTTAGGTGTTATTGTAATGGATTTTGTATGTTGTGCCACATTATGGTTTGCTTTTGTTTGGTGCTTCAATTTTTCTGTACATAAGTACATTTATTGAAATTTTTTGATTCCAAAACCGGTTTTGGGGGAATATTTGTAAATTATTTTGAATATCATGTATAATGTTTTCAAGATTAGTAAGGTTTAAAAAGAAATTGGTGAATAATTTAAAATTAAAATACATTTCATGAAGTATTTTAATTTAAAAACTTTTCTGTGATTAATTTAAAAATGGGACTCACAGATGTTTTGGATTAAAAAAAACAGGTTTTATGATTTGTTTTGACTTTCACACGATGATCTGAAAGTGTTTTATTACATTATATAATCTGGGAAATGATTTAAAATGAAATTGGATTTAATAAATTTTTTATTTTATGATGAAATTCATGAGGTGTTTTTAAAATAGAAAACTTTATGAAGTTTGAGTGACATTTTATTTTAAATAAGTTCATGATTATCAAATCTGGTGTTAATATTTTTTAAAATTCTATACTTGGGAAGTTGTAATTTTACCCTATGAAATGGATTTTGTATTTTTTTTAAGGAAGTGAGATTATTTTCAATATTATTTTCTTTTTGAAATGAGTTGTCATACTTCTTTTTAAAATGTGAGGATTTTTAAGAAAGATATCTTTAGGCAGGTGGGGGTGAAAGGGGGAGGGGGTGGGGTAGGTGGGGGTGCTAGTGCAGGGGAAGGGGGTGCTGGTGCAGGTGTAAGAACCTGGATCTTCATTCAGGTATGTTTTTACTTTTTTCTGGAGTTTTTAAGAAAAATGGATTTTCTAGAAATTTTCAAAGTACACGTTGTGTACTTTTTGAGTACACGCTGTGTACTCTGATCTGGCTTGAAGCTGTGTGATGGCCGTGTCTGGGCCACACACATGGTGTGTAAGGATGAGGTGGAGGCCGGTTAATTTGGAGTACGGAAAATTGAAGTACATGCCATGTACTCAAGAAGTACAAGCCGTGTACTTTCTTTTTTTCATTAAACGGACCGGGGTCACGCCTAACCCCCAAAATCATCTTCTTCTCCAGATTTTGTCCGCCTGGAAGCGACTGTACGGTCGAATCTTCTCCAAGCTCCCGCCTCACCGTCTGTTCTCCGATTTGAGCATGGTCGATTGCGTTGGAATCGCATCGGTGAGTTCTTCCTTCTGCTTTAGCCTTGTTTCTTGATTCCTCCTCATTTCCAAGTTATCATGGGATGAACGTTTTGTGAGTTTTCTCAGATCTACGTTGTTCTAAGAGGAATCTGTCACCGTGGTTCACGTATATCGAACTCCTCGGATCGAGGTAGGTGGTTTGTGCCTTTCTGTAGAAAGTTGATGAATATTATGTGCAAATTCCATCAATACCCATGAACGGGGTATTGCGTGTTTCCTGTTTTTCTCCTACTGCTTGCCTTGTTTTCTTTTTTTCTTTAGTAGAGGTTATTGCTTGTGAGTATAGTAATTTATATTGTGCTCAGGTTTCTTTGCCATGCTTGTTTTGCCTGTTGGGTGTTTTTCCAGTTACCATGCCTAGTTGTAGGATAGCGGAACTGTTGTTTTGTAATTGTTGTTGAGACATAGAATGATAGCCAAGTAGTTCATGAGGTTTACTTGGACGATATACACGTGCTGAGCATGTTTAGTTGTACTCAGCACTGTGAGAACCTAGAGTAGAAGACCAAAGGGAGAATTGACAGAAGGGCTTCTCTAGAGTATCTTTTAATTACGATGCGAGACTATAGGGGGAATTGATGTTGAGTGCTTCCCCAGAGAGTCTTTAGATCCTCGACACGGGCCACAGGGGGAATTGACATTGAGTGCTTCCCCAGAGAGCCTTTAGCACGATACGAGACTATATGGGGAATTGACATTGAGTGCTTCCCCAGAGAGTCTGCTTAGTTACGTAGCTGAACCAGAGGGGTGAGACTGTGTGTGCCTCCTAGAGGGTTGCTAGTACTATAGGTTGAACCATAGGGGTTAGGCTGTGAGAGCTGCCCAGAGGGTTACCTATTTTCTTCATTGCTGACTGCTTACTTGTGTGCTATACTTGTTAGAACTGTGGATTGTAGCTGCTTGTGCTTTCCTGTTTACTGCTTCTTGTTTTATTACTTGCCTTGTATTCATTGACTGTTAGGCACAAATCTTTGGGTGATTGCCTACTGGGATTGTATCTCACACCCTGTTTAGGCCATGATTTTGGGCCCAAGAAGACTATGTTGCTACAGGTATAGACAAGGGAAAGCTCCCTTCTACTTCAGGATCTTGATTTCACCAGGAGATGGGGAGCATGGGACCGAGTCATGGCTCGCGATGCTGAGGAGATTAATTTTTTTTCTTTTTCACTTGGTTTCAGTTTTACTTCAACACGTTGGTGTGTTTGCTGTTTTCTTTAGATACTTGTACCTGCTGCATCATTGTCATCGTAGTTATATATCTACAATGCTTCCGCTCTTTGGTTTCTGTTGTTATGCATGTTGTTTACTGCTTCCGCTGATTGTTGTTGTTTTCTTACCTTGTATACCTTACTGAATGAGGGCATAGTTTCCCCACTAACTCACCAAGGCCCTCGCTGCTAGTCGGCAGCCTCTGGCATTCGGTGAAACGCACTTGAGGTCATGTGGCAAACCGGATATGGGGCACCAGTGGAGGGGCTCTGGGTTCAGGTCGTTACAAAGTGGTATCAGAGGAGTTCTTTTCTCTTTCTTTACTGTTTGGAAACTTTATCCAGGGATAGGAAGGATTCGGTACTTGGTATTAAGCTATTCTCGGGAGTAGCTAACCCGTGTACAGGGAAAGGCTATACTACCTCGTTAATTGCAGTTTGCTGGTTTTGGGTTTATGGTTGATGTGTTTTCACCTAGAGTGATTCGCGTGACTTGTGCGGTTTTTGTTTTGATATTTCGGTTCTATTTCTGTCACAACCCAATGAGATGAGGGTATTCCATCTCATGCATCATATAGGCACTTCTAGAAATCACATTCCATGAATTCTTTCCATGCCATCTAGGGTGTATTAGTGATTTCATGCTATTGTGATAGGCTTTGTGTAGATTATGCATGTTTTTGTGATAGAATCTTGATAGAATCCCTATTGTTATGTTAGAGATTTGTTGTTTTCCCTTGTATGTGACTACATGAGATGTCGAGCTTTGATTCGTGGGGAGTATGGGCCCTCACGAATTGAAATTTGGCACCTATTTCCCTTGTTTTAGTGTTTCCGGGAGTCTGAGCAGTTTCTAAGCTACTGCCCAGAAAAACCCAGAATACACGGCGTGTACTTTTTGGATACACGCAGTGTAGTTTTTAGGCCATGTCACCGACCGTGTGAGAAAAACACGGTGTCATGGGAGTAACTTCAGGAACACGCTGTGTACGATTGGTACACACCGTGTAAGTTCGGAGCCGTGTACCCAGTCGTGTCACTAACAACACAGGCCGGGGAAGCTCAGGTAGAACACACCATGTCCTTAGGGATCACGTCATGTAGTCCTATCCAGGTACCCGGCCATGTCACGAACAACACGGGCTAGCGTTACCTTCTTTTCCACATGCCGTGTGTGTTGAGAACACATTGTGTAGTCTTTTCTAGGTACCCAGCCGTGTCACGAACAACACGGGACGGGGTCACCTTTTTTATGCATGTCGTGTTTGTTCAGAGCACGCCGTGTAAGGTTCAACCGTGTAGACAGAAGTGTGTTTCACAAACACGGGCCACCGAAGCCTTTTCTAGTACACACCGTGTGTGTTGAGAACACGCCGTGTAGTCTTGGGTTAAGTCGGACCGTGTGGGTTAGCCGTGTAAGGAGACTCGAGCAGGGGAACTGTTTTCAAGTACATGTTGTGTGTGGGTGAAACACGCCGTGTAGTTTGAATTGTACATGACTTGTAGGGCAGGAGTACACACCCATGTCAGTGGGTTAAGAAGACACGCCGTGTAGTCGTGTTTTTCAAACTTGTCTGTTTTTCTTCCCCTGATCCTGTTTTGTGCTCTTGTGTTCTCTATCCTTGTTTTCCTGATTTAAGTTGTGATTTTGATCTTTCAGAGCTATACCTCCAAGCCGTCCTCCGGTCATACATCTGTCGTCGGGCAGTGATCAGACGCTAGATAGGGCTGATCAGGGACTTCCTGTCGATCCTCCAGTCGGGCCAGCCTTGGCACTGGCTGTTATACCGGTTGCAGGTGCTAATGTGCAGTTCAAGGAAGGTTTCATGAGGGTGATGCAGGCCTTCCAGGGAGCTTCGCTTCCTACCACATCGATGGCAGACTTGACGCGGGTCTTTCAGCAGAAGCATCCTCCCATGTTCACGGGGGAGGGAGGACCTCAGGCTGCAGAGTCATGGTTGGAAGCCATGCTGACTATCTTCGAGCATCTGAAGATGCCTCCAGAGAGGCGGGTTAAGCTCTCCACCTACATGCTCTGAGACTCCGCCAAGAGGTGGTGGGACGTGATCTCACAGGCAGGTCAGCAGTAGGATATGGTTTGGGAGGAGTTCCAGCGCGTGTTCTATGACTATTTCTACCCGGAGACCCTGAGGGCCAACCGAGCCTGGGAGTTCATGAGCTTAGAGCCGGGTACTCTTTCTGTCATGGAGTATTCCACTCGTTTCACCGAGCTTCAGCGCTTCACGCCCCTCCGAGATGGGAGTGTGGTATTCTTAGCAAGGAATTTCGAGGATGGTCTCAGGCAGAAGATCCGCTCATAGGTGAACATCTTCCAGCTGACTTCCACTACTTCCATCGTCAACCAGGCACTGATTGCGGAGCGCAGTCTGATAGACTTTGGAGTTGCGATTCAGGGAAGTTCTACTTCCAGAGCTAGTCTTCCTCTAGATGACAGTAAGAAGCGCCATAGAGAGCCTACATGCGGTGATCCGAGGAAGTGAGATGCATCGTCAGGCAGCCAGGTGACATGCTACCAGTGTGGCCGGTCAGGGCACACGAGGCCGCAGTGCTAGAGGGACCCCATGGAGTGCCGATCTTACAGCAAGATGGGTCACCTTCAGCGTTTCTGCCAGGTCTTCTCACCAGCAGCTGGTGATCAGGGTTCTTCCATGACTCCTCATTCAGGAGAAGCACCGCCAATTTCTCACCAGTCGGGAAACTGGAGTTCTTCCGGCCATTCAGGTCGAGGTGGAGGTCGAGGCCGTGGCGGTCAGCCACCAATTCCTTACCACCAGCAAGGCAGTTCAGCTCAGAGTGGTCAGCTAGGGGCGCAGGGCCGCGGTACAGGCCAGTATTTCACCGTGGAATAGACTTATCAGGAGCAGGATCCCGACCCTTCTACTATTTGAGGTACGATTTTAGTAGCCTCAGTTTTATCTTCATCCCTTTTTGAAATTGGTGCTACACGTAGCTTTATCTCTGTTGCTGTTGTGGAGAGCCTTGGACTCTATGTCTTTTCTTATGCCGACTCGTTGACACTAGACACACCTTTGGGAATGAGGACATCTAGTGTACGCCAGTATAGAGAGTTCCCTCTCGAGGTTGCAGGGTATCGCTTCTTATGGGATCTCTATTTCCTAGAGATGATAGACTATGATGTCATCCTTGGCATGGATTGGTTGATTCCCTTTCAGGCAGTCGTCGACTGTTATCGCCGCAGAGTGAGTTTCGTTTTACTATAGGGTGAATCTTTCCTTCATAGAGGCAAATGGGACATTCGGGCGATTCGACCAGGACTCAAGCAACTTGGGCTAGGAGGGGTGACATCCCAGATTTCTAGTCTTTATCTGGATGATTAGGGGACTCCACAGTTAGACTTTCCTCTAGTGGTGGATCACTTCAGGGACGTCTTTCCAGAAGACTTTTCAGGTTTGCCTCTGGAGCATGAGGTAGGCTTCTCTATTGAGCTCGTGCCAGGATCAGAACCGGTGTCCATTCCTCCCTATAGGATGGCCACACCTGAGTTAAAGAAGCTCAAGAAATAGTTAGAGGAGCTACAGGCTAAGGGTTTCATTCGACCCAGTACTTCTCCTCGGGGTTCGCCTGTTCTGTTTGCGAAGAAGGCAGACGGTACCCTTCGGCTTTGTATGGATTATCGGAAGCTAAACCAGTTTACGGTCAAGAATTGATATCCCTTTCCGCAGATTGATGACCTTTTTGATCAGCTTCGAGGAGCCCGGGTGTTCTCGAAGATCGACTTGAGGTCCAGTTATCATCAGTTGCACGTTAGACCATTAGATATACCTCTGATAGCCTTCAGGAGAAGGTATGGTCTATACAAGTATACAGTCATGTCGTTTGGTCTCATGAACATGCCTACAGTTTTCATGGCACTGATGAACTGAGTGTTCCATCCTTACTTGGACTCCTTCGTTGTGGTCTTCGTGGATGATATCTTGGTGTACTATCACACTCGACATGACAATGCCACACATCTTGAGATCATTCTGAGTACACTGAGAGAGCATCGGCTTTATGCTAAACTCTCAAAGTGCCACTTTTGGATGGATCAGATTCACTTCTTGGGTCATGTCATCTTAGAGGCAGGAGTATCTGTGGACCCAGAGAAAGTGAGATTTGTAGTTTCCTGGGAGCAGTCGAAGAACATTTTTGAGGTACGGAGCTTCCTAGGGTTGGCTGGATACTACAGACGCTTCATTTAGGACTTTTCGCACCTAGCAGCACCTTTGACAGGACTGACCAAGAAGGGGGTGAAGTTCTCATGGTCAGATTCTTGTGAGTCAGCCTTTTAGGAGCTGAAAGGGAGGTTGAATTCAGCACCAATACTAGTCTTTCCAGAGCTAGGCAAGAGCTACACTATTTACTGTGATGCTTCAGGTATCGGGCTGGGAGCTATGCTTATGCAGGGAGATGGATTCGTTGCGTACGGGTCTCGGCAGTTGAGGCCACATGAGAGGAACTACCCTATGCACGATTTGGAGTTAGATGTTGTTGTTCATGACTTGCGCTATTGGAGACACTATCTTCTGGGAGAGCACTTTGTGGTCTTCACTGACCACAAGAGTCTCAAGTATATCTTCACTCAGCGTGATCTGAATCTGAGGCAGCACAGGTGGGTCGATTATCTTCAGTCTTTTGATTTCGAGCTTGCCTATATTTCGGGAAAGGGCAACGCCGTGGATGATGTGTTGAGTAGGAGAACTCAAATTCAGGCAGTTTAGGAGGCCAGAAGTGAGTGGAAACTGATGGCTCTGTTCTCTGAGATACATCTCGAGGTGCACGACAGACAGAGACAGACTTTTCTATCTTCTGTAGCTGTTACCTCCATGCTACTTGATCGGGTACGGATGAGGTAGCTATCAGAATCAGAAGGCTTAGTCCTGCGGGAGAGTGTGTCAGGAGAGGACCTTCTTCCTGGATGGACAGTGGGCGAGGATGAGATCTTGCGTTTCCAAGGACGCATATGGGTGCCAGTAGACATACGCAAGGAGCTGATGTGGGATTTCCATTTCTCTGTTTGGGCAGTTCATCCTGGCATCACCAAGATGTATTGGGACCTTCATCGCCAATACTGGTGGCCAGGTATGAAGAAGGATGTCACTGGTTTTTTCATGAGATGTTCTACTTGTCAGCAGGTGAAAGCAGAGCATCAGCGACCAGCGGGGCTTTTACAGCAGTTACCCATTCTGAAGTGGAAGTGGAATGATGTTGCGATGGACTTCGTGACCAGGTTGCCGATCTCACCTCAGGGAAACGATGTTGTTTGGGTTGTCGTCGATAGGCTTATGAAGGTGGCGTACTTCTTGCCGATTAAGGAGACCTTCAGTGTTGATGATCTGGGATGACTTTACATCCGAGAGATCATTCGTCTTCATGGATTTCCACACTCCATTGTTTCAGACAGGGATGTGCGCTTTACCTCTCGGTTCTGGAAGGGTCTTCATAAGGCCTTGGGTACACAGGTACTTTCGAGTACAGCATACCATCCCCAGACTGATGGCCAGTCCGAGCGCACGATCCATGTGCTTGAGGATATGCTCCGAGCTTGCATCCTAGACTTTGGCGGTTCTTGGGAGAAGCATATTCCTCTGGTGGAGTTCGCCTACAACAACAGTTTCCAGGTGACCATTCAGATGGAACCATACGAGGCTTTATACGGTAGGCCATGACGATCACCCTTATGCTGGTTGGAGGTAGGAGAGGCAGCTTTGTTGGGACCTCGTCTCTTTTAGGAGACCTCAGAATAGATAGAGCTGATTCGGAAGAGGATGGCTACGACACAGTCTCGACATAAGTCTTATGCTGATCAGCGGAGATGACCTATGGAGTTTGAGGTTGGGGATCAGGTGTTCCTGCGCATCGCACTGAGGCTAGGACCCAAGAGGATTCAGAGACAGGGTAAGCTTTCACCGCGGTACGTCAGACCATTTGAGGTCATGGGGAGAGTGGGACCGGTCGCCTATCGGTTGTAGCTACCTCAGAGGTATCAGGCCATTCATGACATCTTCCACGTCTATCAGCTCCAACATTACTTTTCAGACCCGTCTCATGCCTTTCATCCTGAGGAAGTCGAGCTTGAAGTGGATGCGTCGTTCGAGGAGCATCCTATACAGATTATCGATCGTAGTATGAAGGTTCTATATGGGTGGTTTGTTCCTCTAGTACGAGTGTTATGGCAGCACGAGCGAGTACAGGACGAGACCTGGGAGAGGGAGGCTGATGTACGATCACAGTGGCCAGAACTATTCGGGGATTCTTCTTCTATGCCCCGTTAGGGAAATTCAGGGATGAATTTCTTTAAGGTGGGAAGTTTGTAAGAACTCGGATCTTCATTCAGGTATGTTTTTCCTTTTTTCTGGAGTTTTTAAGAAAAATGGGTTTTCTGGAAATTTTCAAAGTACACGCCGTGTACTTTGTGAGTACACGCCGTGTACTCTGATCTGGCTCAAAGCTATGTGCTGGCCATGTCCGGGCCACACACACGGTGTGTAAGGCTGAGGTGGAGGCCAGTTAATTTGGAGTACGGAAAATTGAATTACACATCGTGTACTCAAGAAGTACACCCCGTGTACTTTCTTTTTTTTCATTAAACGGACCGGGGTCGCACATAACCCCCAAAATCATCTTCTTCTCCAGATTTCGTCTGCCCGGAAGCGACCATACGGCCAAATCTTCTCCGAGCTCCCGCCCCGCCGTCCGTTCTCCGATTTGAGCACGGTCGATTGCGTTGGAATCGCATCGGTGAGTTCTTCCTTCTGTTTTAGCCTTGTTTCTTGATTCCTCCTTGTTTCCAAGTTATCATGGGATGAATGTTTTGTGCGTTTTCTCAGATCTACGTTGTTCTAATAGGAATCTGTCATTGTGGTTCACGTATATCGAACTCCCCAGATCGAGTTGGGTGGTTTGTGCCTTTTTGTAGAAATTTGATGAATATTATGTGCAAATTCTACCAATACCCATGAACGGGGTATTGCGTGTTTCTTGTTTTGCCCCTGTTGCTTGCCTGATTTGCTTGTTTTCTTTAGTAGAGGTTATTGCTTGTGAGTAGAGTAATTTATATTGTGCTCAGGTTTCTTTGACATGCTTGTTTTTCCTGTTGGGCATTTTTCCAGTTGTCATGCCTAGTTGTAGGATAGTGGAACTGTTGTTTTGTTATTACTGTTGAGCCGTAGAATGATATCCAAGTAGTTCTTGAGGTTTACTTGGACGATATACACGCGCTGAGCATATTTAGTTGTACTTAGGACTATGAGAACCTAGATTAGTAGACCAAAGGGAGAATTGACAGAAGGGCTTCTCCAGAGTGTCTTTTAATTACGATGCAAGACTATAGGGGGAATTGACATTGAGTGCTTCCCCAGAGAGTTTTTAGATCCTCGATGCAGGCCACAGGGGGAATTTACGTTGATTGCTTCCCCAGAGAGCCTTTAGCACGATACAATACTATAGGGGGAATTGACGGTGAGTGCTTCCCTAGAGAGTCTGCTTAGTTACGTAGCTGAACCAGAGGGGTGAGACTGTGTGTGCCTCCCAGAGGGTTGCTAGTACTATAGGTTGAACCATAGGGGTTAGGCTGTGAGAGCTTCCCAGAGGGTTACATGTTTTCTGCATTGCTGACTTCTTACTTGTGTGCTATACTTGTTAGAACTGTGGATTGTAGCTGCCTGTGCTTTCCTGTTTACTGCTTGTTGTTTTATTACTTGCCTTGTATTCATTGACTGTTAGGCACAAATATTTGGGTGATTTCCTACTGGGATTGTATCTCACACCCTATTTGGGCCATTCTTTTGGGCCCAAGCAGACTATGTTGCTGCAGGTATAGACAAGGGCAAGCGCCCTTCTACTTTAGGATCTTGATTTCACCAGGAGCTGGGGATCATGGGACCGAGTCGTGGATCACAATGCTGAGGAGATTACTTTTTTTTCTTTTGCACTTGGTTTCAGTTGTACTTCAGCACGTTGTTGTGTTTTCTGTTTTCCTTAGATACTTGTACATGCTGCATCATTGTCATCGTAGTTATATATCTACAATGCTTCCGCTGTTTGGTTTCTGTTGTTATGCATGTTGTTTACTGCTTCCGCTGATTATTTTTGTTTTCTTACCTTGTATACCTTACCGAATGAGGGCATAGTTTCCCCACCGACTCACCAAGGCCCTCGCTGCTAGTCGGAAGCCTCTGGCATTTGGGGAAACACGCTTGAGGTCATGTGGAAAACCGGGTACGGGGCACCTGTGGAGGGGCTCCAGGTTCAGGTCGTTACAGCAGGGTGGGTGGTGCAGGGGGGGCTGGGGATGTGTAGGGGGGACGGGGATGTGCAGGGGGGTGGTGCTGGGGAAGGGGGCAGGGGGGTGTGCAGGCCTTCCTGATTCTTTGGAGGGAGTTATAGAATTTGGTATTTCTTTCACCGTCAGTTAACCATTTAACTTTATAAGCTTTCTTTCTCATGTTGTCCTTAAAAGTGAGCAAGGAATTGAGATTGACCGAAATGTTTATTTCTTGTGTGGGATCTGTATGGAGGTCATAGTTGGTGTTTCTATTTTGGATATCATCGAGTTCTTTCTCAAGAAGAGTAATTTCATTGTTAACTTGTTTGGCTTTGGTGTTACACCAAGATTTGAGAGTCTGTTTGAGGTGTTTTAGTTTGAGGTTGCAAGTAAAGGGATTATTGGTATGAGATATTGAGGACTACAAGTTTTGGATTACATGATTTCATTATTCATCAGAGAGATTCACATTATTGAAGCGTAATGGTAACCTAGGTTTCATGTCTTTGGAGGAAATGTTTACCAGGATATGATGATGATTAGAGTTCAATCTGTGAAGAGTAATGCTAGAGATAGTGTTCTATTTATCTAGAGTCGGGACATTCGTAAAGGCTCTGTACAATTTGGAGTCAACCACTTTATTGTAATGTCTTCTATACCAGGTGTATTTCGCACCAGTGAGATTAATTTCAATAAGATTTTTTCCCTCGATCGAGGCTTTAAATTCTCTCGTGGAGATAGAGGCGTGAGATGGGCCAATTTTTTCACTAAAATTAAGAATAGCATTAAATTCTTCCATAAGAAACCAGGGGAATTCGTGTTAGTTACTAAATAAGAGAGGTCATTCCAAATAATTATTCATTCTTGGTATTTATTCTTAGCATAAACAAAGGATTAGTAAATACAAGTACCATCAATAGTAAAGGTGCAAGTGAGAATATGATCAAAGATACTAAAAACATTAAAACCCTGTAAATATGAATGCGCAAAAGTCAATAAAGAATCACCATTTAGATTATTATTGATTGCACCAGAAAATATATAATTTTGTTGACACAAGTGAGAATATTTAGAGTATAAAGATATTTTTGGTTCCGCAATAGCAAAAAGAATAGGTTGATGCGTGTTAACCATTATTTTGTAAGCATTGAGGGTGTCAGATTTCACAATACCCTGACAATTCCAAAAAAGGATCTTCATTTAAACCTATGTTTGGAGTTAGAAATCCCTTTTTTCTTTTTTCCATATTCTTTATTTCTAGTAGACCTTCTAACCTCTTGAGTATTAGTGGTCTTTTCTTATTCTTTGTGAGAAATGACATTGTTTTTATTTGTGGGTTATTTTATTTGTGTAGTCATATCTGAATCTGTGGTATCCTTTGAGCCTGGCGACAAGTCATTGATACTTTGAGATACTAGGATTTCAGACATTGCAGCACAGTCTGCATTTAATAAAGTAAGAGGATTGGAATTACCTTGAGCCTTTGTATCCACTGTTGATAGCAGCTTGAAAAAGTTAGATGAGAGTCTTTGTTTCTATTCCAGGGAGTTCTTATTTTCCTGCATATGGATCGGTTCCAGTACAACAGGTAGACTATCATGTAGAACAGGTTCTAATGGCATGTTAACATATGCAGTAAAATCAGTACATAGGGTCTGTTTCTTGGGTTGAACAGCCCTGTTGAGAGAGACAGTGTGAGTAGAGGGAGTTGAAAAATCATGTGTTTTTGTTTCATTCCTCTTTTTGATAGTGGTAGCACTTAGAGTTAAAATCGGGTCCCTGTTTCTAGTGTTTTTTGTAGCATTTAGGGTTGGGTAAGTGGTGTTTAGATCACATAAGTGTAATGAAGCAGAATCATCAGAGAAAACATTAGTGCATGAGTCTATGGAACACTTGGAACTAAGCAGTAAATTACTGACATTTTGACCATAGAGCTGATTTTCAGACTTCCTAGAATAATCTCCACCAGCAATAGTGGGAGGAGTAGGCATACCTAGGACAGGTGGATCCAAAGTAGACTACTATTTGACAGAGTTCAGATGACTCTGCTTCTGATCCTGGGGGTCTTTAAAAATTCTCATATGTTTGGGTACTAGAACCGAAGGTGTATTGTTATGTAGGACAGGTTCCATGTTCTTTATCATGTCTACTTTAGTGCAGGTTTTTTCCTGCTCAGTGGATAGCTTAATAGTGTCAATGACCAGATTTTTAATTTCAATTAAGAGTCTTTGATCATTAATCAAATTTTCTTGTTCTTCAACATCATCTTCCCAGCTAAGAACAATGTCTAATCCCTATTTCTCACTTTTAAGTGATGATGGAGGTTTACTTTATTCTCATATTTTGGGGATTTTTTATTTTTGAATAGGAAATTGAAGGTGATGTTTGAAAAATAAAGAGCTTTATTAATGATCATGTTATTTTTTATTGGGATGTACATATCAATTTGAATATTATTTTTTCATTGTTGGTTATGGATTCATGTATCATTTATCATGTACAGTTGACACACTGATCACATATATATAAGAAGTTGTTATATCTCATTTCTTTTCCCACTATTTTCTTATAGGTGGTTTCTTATGATAAGACCGGTTCTATCCACCACCATCGAAGACAATGAGTTCAATATTTGGGTAAGGTTTATTCTATTTTTATTCTTTGGCCCAATTTTAATTAGGGCTTTTTTGATTTTTGGGTTCCTTATATTTTTGTTGTGTGTTTTGTATTTCGTTGAGGTGGATTCGAGTTGCCGTTGATGAAGGCTTACATGTGTATGCATAGGTAGGAATATGCATATATAAGTTTCCCCTTTATAGGTTATCATCCTTCACCTTATCTATTATTCAGTACCTTAAAGTCTCATTTACCTTCTTCTTATACGTCTTTTTTCCTGGGGTTCGACATGCATCAATTTTGAAATCACTTCTTTCAAGATCGATCACTAGTATTCAGGTTAACCAGAATGTTTCAGTATTTTTCAAATGTTTTCTACCAGTAGAACATTATTCCCTCAAATTTTATAATTCTTTACTTCCCTAATAGAAGAATTTATCCACCATAGGTGTACTGAACTGAGTTCTCATTGATTCTTTCTCAGGTTGCATGAAGTGGTAGATCTGGCTTTGTCTTTGTCCAAATATTCATGTTCTTTCAACTGTTAACCATGTTTCCTCTACCAGTGGAACCTAATTGTTCACTCTAGGAGGGACTCTTGGTTTTCATCCCAATGGATTTAGATTATCAGATTGCATCTACCTTTTTAAAATCTTTCTTTTCTTACTATTTGCAGCAACATTCTTGGAAATATTTTATGTTTATTAGAAGATGATTAAAGGGAAACATCTCATTCATTATTTTTTGTTTGTAGAGCTTGACCTGTGTAAGAAACATCTAGAGTTTATTTAGTTCTCTGCTGAAAAACAGTTCAAAGTTAAACAACACATTGTCAAGGAAACAGAGGCAATTCCATAGTGAACTGCTAGAGTCTCGGTTCAAAGGTATATTAAAGGCGTAATATAGCACTCATCTTGATGGGGAACATGTGTTTTATGCTTCTCTAGCTAGTGATTCACTGGATACCAAGGTTCCTTTGACATAATAATACATTCAAAGATCTAAATGTTTAGTATCATAGGAAAATTAGGTTCATAAAACACTTATACATAATACAAAAACATTATTTAGCAACTGGGAATGGATGGAGGGGGGCAGGGGGGGCTGTGCAGGCTAGGGGGCTGGGTGGAGGGGGGCAGGGGGCAGGGGGCAGGGTGGAGGGGGGCAGGGGAAGGGGGCAGGGTGGAGGGGGGCATGGGGTCAGGGGGGAGGGGGAAGGGGGAAGGGGGGAAGGTGGAGGGGGGCAGGGGGGCAGGGGGTGCAGGGGGGTGCAAGGGGACTGTGCAGGCTAGGGGGCTGGGTGGAGTGGGGCATGGGGCAGGGGGCAGGGTGCAGAGTGGAGGGGTGCAGGGGGGCAGGTTGGAGGGGTGTAGGGGGAAGGGGTAGGGGGCAGGTTATAGGGGGCAGGGGGGCAGTTTGGAGGGGGGAAGGGGGCAGGGGGCAGGGGGGAGGGTGGAGGGGTGCAGTTTTGGACAGGTTAACAACAGCCCCTATTCCGGGTTTGAAACCTAAAAATTCTTTTCCCTTTTCTTTTCTTTTATTTCATTTAGTTATTTTACTATTTAATAACATTTTTATTGTGTTTTCTGGGCACGAAAAAAGCTGGGCAGCACCTCATGCACCTGTTGAAGATCGAATCATACTATTGTTGGAAGCATAAACAAACATCCAGGTTCATGTTTCTACTTTGTTTTCAATATTTTTTATGTTTTCCACCTTCCTCTTTAAATTGTATGTGATATATTTCCCATTTAATTTGAAGGTTTCTATAAAATACATTTAATGTGTGAAGGTGTGTATACCCAGTGGGGGAGCAACAACTTTTAGTTAGAAAGCTCCAACACGCCGCGGTCACGCCGCGGTCACGCCGCGGTCACGCCGCGGTCACGCCGCGGTCACGCCGCGGTCACGCCACGGTCACGCCGTGGTCACGCCGCAGTCACGCCATGGTAATGCCGTGATTTGGCCCTGCTTCGGCCACATCCAGCCCACACCAGCTCCCTTCCACCTTCATTTCAGCCCACTGACACCAGCATTTCAGCCCACAACAGCCCCCCCCTGCCACCTTCAAATCAGCCCGCACCATCCCCCCAACACTTGAAACCAGCCCCCTTCCACCAGCATTCCAGCCTCCTCCCGCTCCCTTCACTCTTGGACGGAAGATGCTGCCCTACAGATGTCGCTGGACCGGGCCAACACGCCGCGGTCACACCGCGGTCACGCCGCGGTCACACCATGATTGGGCCCTACTCCGGCCACATCCAGCCCACACCAGCCTCCTTCCACCTTCATTTCTTCCCGCTGCCACCAGCATTCCATCCCGCAACAGCCCCCCCTTCCACCTTCGAATCAGCCTGCACCATCTCCCCAACACCTGCAACCAGCCCCCTTCCACCAGAATTCCAGCCTCCTCCTGCTCCCTTCACTCCTAGTCGGAAGATGCTACCCTGCAGATGTCGCTGGACCGGGCCAACACGCCGCAGTCACGTCGTGGTCACGTCGCGGTCACACCACATTAACTTCCATGATTTATCCCTGCTCCAGCCACATCCATCCCACACCAGCCCCCTTCCACCTTCATTTCAGCATGTTTCCACCAGCATTCCAGCTCGCAACAGCCCCCCTTCCACCTTAGAATCAGCCCGCACCATCCCCCTCAGCACTTGCAACCAGCCCCCTTCCACTATCATTCTAGCCTCCTCCTGCTCCCTTCGCTTCTGGTCAGAAGATGATGCCCCGCGGATGTCGCTGGACCGGGCTAACACGTCGTGGTCACGCCACGGTCATGCCACGGTCACGCCGCGGTCACGCTGCGGTCACTTCGCAGTCACGCCGTGATTTGGCCCTGCTCCGGCCACATCCAGCCCACACCAGCCCCCTTCCACCTTCATTTCAGCCCACTGCCACCAGCATTCCAGCCTACAACAGCCCCCCTGCCACCTTCGAATCAGCCCGCACCATCTCCCCAACACCTACAACCCAGCCCCCCTTCCACCAGCATTCCAGCCTCCTCCTGCTCCCTTCGCTCCTGGCCGGAATATGTTGCCCTGCGTATGTCGCTGGACTGGGCCAACATGCCGCGGTCACGCCGTGGTCATGCCGTGGTCACGCCGCGGTCACTCCGCGGTCACGCCGCAGTCATGCCGTGTTAATGTCATGATTTGGCCTTGCTCCAGCCACATCCATCCCACACCATCCCCCCTCCACCTTCATTTCAGCCCACTTCCACCAGCATTCCAGCCCACAATAGCCCCCCTTCCACCTTCGAATCATCCCTCACCATCCCCCCCAGCACTTGCAACCATCCCCCTTCCACCAGCATTCTAGCCTCCTCCTGCTCCCTTTGCTCCTGGTCGGAAGATGCTGCCCCACGGATGTCACTGGACCGGGCCAACACGCCGCGGTCACGCCGCGGTCATACCACGGTCACACCGCAGTCACGCCGCATTTATACCATGATTTGGCCCTTCTCCAGCCACATCCATTCCACACCAGCCCCCTTCCACCTTCATTTCAGCCTACAACAGCCCCCCAGAATCAAGATGGTAGCCTCACAGTAATTCCTGGGTAACAAGATTCTTAGGATGAATTGGTTTTGGAACTGAAGGTTGAGGATATTTTTATCCAGATTTAGATTTATGAGTCTCTTAAGTTTATTTTTGTAACCATCCTACTAGAGGGTCTGATTTATAAGTGGTGGAATTCTATTATTCAGACTAAGACAAACAAATACTATTCTTGGAAAAGTTTCAAGGAATTGTTCATTTAGCATTATTTCATAATGAAGTGAAGGTACTGATGGGTATATAATTTTCTAGAAGGGGTTGTCCAAGACCACACTACGGCCCATCATGCGGCCCTCCACAGGCATGCTTCTCAGAGATCAGGACGGTCTCTCCTTCAGTGTCGTGGGATGGTTCAAGTATATCGATGGAGGTAAGTGCTTCGGCCTTCATTTCTGCTGCGTATGGCTTAAAGTGGAATCTCATAGCTTGTTTTGGTTCTACACTCATACCCCTACCAGCGTTCATGCGGTTTGTAGACTCTTGGGGTCTCCTAGCTTCGGCTTCATATCCACCATTTATAGAAACTCTTTTTACCTAGTTTTTGTGTCGAATGCGGACTTCATCTGCCCTTGGTGCAGAGCCCCTCATATCTGGGGTTGCTAGTGCTTCAGCTTGGCCCGGTGGTCCATGGAAGAACACAAGTGGAAAGCGAGTCTGCATGTCGCGGTCTGGATCAGCATCTCGGGCCTTCTAGTCCCCTTCAAAAACGGTGCCTTCCTAAAGGCAATCGGTGATTCCCTAGGTGGATTTCTCTGTGTGGATAACCGCACCTGCAAGGGAGAGGAAAAATCAGTGGCACGGATCTGTATAGATTTAGATTTATGGATTCCCATTCCGGAGAAGATATCCCCAAAGGTGATGGATTTTTCTGACTGGGATCCGGACGTAGACTACCCAGTATTTTCTAGGTACTGTTCGGCCTATCAACTCTAGGGTCATGCCTTGAAAAAAAGCCAGAAACGGTGTGTTTATTCTCATCGGAAAGTTTCTTGAGGAGCCCTGGGATGTGATACTCCCCCTCCCCGGCTCAAGGGGCCTCCTACTGTACTGGAAAAGGCAGTACCTCAAGCTAAACCCTTATCTCCTGCATGATCTGGTCGGATTCTTTTGCCCCCAGGTCGGCCGACATCTTCTACAGGATCAGGTTTGGATCCCCCAGCCCCAGGCGGGGTGCCATCCCCTAGATGGGTCGGGGTGGAACTCCCCAGCCTGGATATTGTTCCCCTCAGCAAGAGAGCCCCTTTTACTGGTCTCCCTGATTCTGTAACCTGTCTCGGTGGCCCCTCTCAGTGGATCTCGGATGGTTCACTAGAGCAGTTCCTACGATCCTTAGTTGGGTCCCCAGGGACCCCCTCTCTCATTATCTCCTTAGCAGAGCCACCCCCTGGCCCATGCGTTGGATTTAAGGCCCTAACCAAAAGATCCCAAGAGTTTTATGTCTCCCCAGCTCTGAAAGAGGTTTGGTCAAATGAGGTGGCCAGTATTTCCAAGGGTGTAAAGCAAGGACCTCTAGTGGACCAACTCGTCAGAAAGTCGGGGCCTAAAGATCGATCCCCGCCAAGAACAGTTAGGGGGAAGCCCCTCAAATACTCTTCTTGTTCACATTAGTTAACTCTGAAGTCATATAATTAGAGCATGGGTATGTGTACAAGACTGAAGATGAAGCAAAATCAGATTAAGTATAGTTCCTCCTATTTCAAAAAGACTAAGAAGCATGGGCCAAAGTCGGGCTCACCTTTTCACAATGATATTGATCCTCATATGGAATTCCTGTGGCATTAGTTCATGGGTTAAAACAGACATTGTCGCCTTGGAATCAAGGAATTGAAACGTTCATATTGTTTCCATCCATGAACAGAAACAGAATCCGTAAAAAAATTACGAGTTCACCCGAAGAACAAGGATGCATGCATCCATGCATGTCGACCCCATCAACATGGACATATGGGTTTTCTAGGGTAGGGATAATTTGGTTGTCTTTTTCTATGCAGGGTATCAATAAATCACAACAAGAGTTACTCAATGAACAAGAACTATTTTGGTGTCCTTTTTCTATGGTTGTGATATGCAGGGGTAGGAGGTCCTATGGAAATAGATCAGTGTGTTCGACCCAAGGGACCTGCCATGGATCATAGGGGTCGACTTCAGCGTGGTTACAAAACTAGAAAAGAAGAAGGGGAGAGTGTATTTCCCTTGAATGGATAGCTTGGACTTTTCCAATTTCATGGTTGGAAAATTCTTACTAGACATGGGATATTCGGGCGACCGATTCACATGGTGTAGTAACCAATGTGGGATCAGAAGTTGTTGGAGTCGGCTGGACCATTGTCTCTCTAATATCCACACCCTCTCAATGTTTCCAAATGACAAGGTCAGACACATACTCCATGGAATTTTTGACCATTCCTCGTTATTTCTTTCTTTGTCTCCAATACAGGCCACTCATAAAAGATTCAGGTTTATGAGTCAGTGGAGTGGTGAACTGGGATACCAGCAGTTGGTTAGGGTGATGTGGGGGAACTGACCCGAGACCACACTTGGGTGTCCATTCACAACCAGATGAGGAGGCTGAAACATGGGCTGCAATTGTGGACTAGGGACCTTCCTCCTAGTGACCATAATATGGATGAGCTCAAAAGGGAGGTGGAGGGCCTGGAATCCAACTTGGAGGTGGACTGGGAACACACTGTTTTTTACGATCTCTATGATAAGAAGAATTATTTGGCTGACTTGGTCTATGAAAATGAAGCAATGGTAGGGATCCCAGGAGATGAAGAGGTTTATAACACCATGATGAGGCTCAACCCAGAGAGCAGTCTGAGCCCCGACAGCTTCCCAGGCTCATTCTAAAAGGGCTCTTGGAAAGTGGTTAAATGAGATAGTATCACTACAATTCAAGACTTCTTTCAAGGAGGTGGCTTACTGTGGGTGGATTATACTACATCCTTAGTGATCATCCCAAAGATCAAAGAACCATACTCCCTTATCCATTATAGATTGGTAAGTTTGTGTAATTTTCCTTCATTGGCATCCCCTACATGTAGCCAAGTAGCAGGAAAACCACAACCCAAAACGAAACCAATCAACCAAAAACTAGATATCCCCGCTTGAATCACCCACACCATGAACCCTATCCTCTAAAACTGAACCTAGAATAATAACATGTGACTCTATCCGCACCACACTAGAAGCCCCTCTAGAATCATCCCCACACACTAAAATCAGGCATCCTCTGCACAAGATCCTTGCACTATAAACATCCCACACCCACCCAACACCATAATAGCAACAAGAACCCCCACAAGAACATTGACTGAATGACCCACACAAGCTGAGAACCAGCCAAAAATCCACTATAAATTACTATCCCTTTCCAATGGATAAATCCAGCACCAAAAACCCATAATGGACCGAAAGGCAGCACAACAGTATAGGGTTTCCAGGAGGGGGGGGGGGCTATTGTCTGGGTGGGGTGGTCCAAGGGGGTTTTCAGGAGGGAGGGGGGTTTCCAGGAGGGAGGGGGTGTCCAGCAGGGGTGTTGTCCGGGTGGGGTTATCCTGGGAAAGGTTCTGTCTAGGTGGGTTTCCAGGAGGGGGGGCTGCTGTCTGGGGGGGCTGTTGTCCGGGTGGGGTTGTCCATGGGGGTTGTCTAGGAGGGAGGGGGTGTCCATGAGGGGGGGTCCAGCGGGGGCTGCTGTCCGGGGGGGGGTTGTCCAGGTGGGGTTGTCCAGGGGGGTATGTCCAGGAGGGAGGGGGTGTCCAAGAGGGGGGTCTGTCCAGGGGGGGTGTCCAGTAGGGGTGGTGCAAGCGGTGTCCAGTAGGGGGGGCTGCTGTCCGGGTGGGATTGTCCTGGGGGGGTCTGTCCAGGGGGGTTTCCAGGAGGGAGGGGGATCTGTCCAGGGGGTGAGTGGGGTCAGTCTAAGGTGGGAAGGGGGCTACAGGGGGAGGGGTGCATGGGGGGCTTTAAGATTTTCATACTAACACCTTTGCTTGAGAACTTCATATTCCTTGTCAACAAGCTTGGGAACTTCCAACTCCCTTCTAAGTTGTTCTGATCCTAATTGTCTCATCAATATTCTTGGGTACTCCAACTAACTTTCAATCCATTTATCATCTACATATTGGCATGAAAAAACTTTTCTTCCTCATTTACAACCTGAGATCTTGCACTCATCTCAATACACATGTTGAAAACATTCAATTACATGTAGAAGGTTTTAGAAATCATCCTTGAGATCTCAAATTTCCTCAACTTCTTATCATTGATTAATTCAATTTATCCCCCTTAATATCAGACTTTATTCGATCATTAACAGGGATGAGAGAAATGCATACCTCATCAATGATTTTTTCAAGCACTTTCTAGAAATTCCAGATTTGCATGGAATAAATAAGTCTGGCAGCTTCTCAGGGGTCTTCTCCACTCATCTTCTGGGGGGGCTGCAGGGAGGGGGTGGGGTTGTGGGCTAGTGTAGGAGTTGGGGGGGTGAAAGGGGCTGTCTAGGGGGGCATGGGGGTGCAGGGGGCTGTCCAGGGGGGTGTAAGGGCTGTTCAGGGGGGTGCAATCACTGTCCATGGGGGTGCAAGGGGGTTGTCCAGGGAGGGTGTGCAAGGTGGGGTGGGGGGTGTGTTGGGGGGTCTGCACGAGGGGGGTGAAAGGGGGTTGTCCAGGGGGGCATGGGGGGTTGTTCAGGGGGGGGGCTGTGTGTTTTTTTTAATAAATTTCAAGCTCTAGAGCCACGGTTTTAAACCGTGGATAAAGCTATATAGCCACGGTTTTGAACCGTGGATATAGGCTCTGTGCGACTTCATGTTCTGTCACAGTTTCAAACTGTGGCTATAGGTCTTTCCCTATAGTCGCGCCATTACCAGCCATGGTTCGTTGAACCGTGGCTATAACCTATAGCCATGGTTTTGGGACTTATAGCCACGGTTTGAAACTGTGGCTATAGCCTAAATTTCCAGTAGTGCCAAGTCCTTTATAAAGAAGCATTTATTCAATCATGCCTTGACAGACAATAAGACTGGTATTTCATTTCCAATAATTAATATATCATCAACATATACTATTAGGAAAATAATTGTACTCCTACTAAACCGTTTTTAGACACAAGGCTCACATTTGTTATTTATAAAACCAAATTTTGTAACAGCTTTATTAAAATGAATATTCCATGGCCTAGAAGCTTTATTTAATCTATAAATGGATTTTTGAAACTTTCATATCTTATTGGAATCCTTTGGATCCAAAAACCC
Organism: Viscum album; assembly: GCA_963277665.1. Classification (NCBI taxonomy): domain Eukaryota; kingdom Viridiplantae; phylum Streptophyta; class Magnoliopsida; order Santalales; family Viscaceae; genus Viscum; species Viscum album. The sequence goes on along the minus strand of OY728131.1, from coordinate 1,782,534,590 downwards.
TTTAGGTTGTGTCATATAGACATATTCTTGAAGGTTATCATTGAGGAAGGCTGTTTTGAAATCCATTTTCCAAATTTAATAGTCATAGTAAGCAGTAATGGACAGTAGAATTCTGATGGATTTCAGTATTACAACTGGTGAAAAGGTTTCATCATAGTTAATGTCTTGACACTGTTTAAACCCTTTTTCAACCAGTTGTGCCTTATAGGTACTGACTTTTCCTTCCATGTCCATTTTCTTCTTGAATACCCATTTACAACCAACATTATTTACATATACTAGAGGATCTATCAAAATATAAACTTGGTTTTAGTACATTGAATCTATTTCATAATTTATGGCTTCTTGACACTTGGAAATGTCTATGCCACTTACATATTTCTTATAGGTTATAGGATCATTATTATCAACTAATAATGAGTCACCATACTTGGTAACTATAAAACTGTACCATTCCAATTATCTAACCTCTCGTGTACTCCTACGTGGTACTTATGTCTTTGGAACAAATATTTCTTCCATGGGTCTTTGTGGAATCTACTCCTATACCAAATATTGTGTACCTTGAGCCTCGACTTCATTGAAGTCTATCTCTCTCCCACTATCTCTTTTGGATATGTACTCCTTCGCAAGGAATATGGCATGTCTTGACACTATAAACTTTTTATCTGAGGGGTCATATAGATAATATCCCCTTATTTCCTTGGGGTATCCTATAAAGGTACAATTTGTGCCTCGGGGTGCGAGTTTGTTACCTGAAGAGGCCTTAACAAATTCTTCAATTCCCTACACATGTAAATTCGATAACATGAATTTTATTTCACTTCAAAGCTAGTATAGAATACCATTTATCGATTTAGTTGGTACTTGGTTTAGTATGTGTGTTGTTGTTTGTAATGCATATCCCCAAAAGGATAATGGAAGACTTGCATGACTCGTCATTGATCTCACCATGTCCAATAAGGTACAGTTCCTCCTTTTTCTTACACCATTCCACTAGGGTGCGTAAGGAGAAGCGAGTTGGGATAGGATCTCAAACTCCCATAAGTAATAAATGAATTCTTTATTAAAATATTCTCCACCTCGTTCTAAGATAATTTTATTAATCTTATTACCAATATGGTTCTCAACTTCATTCTTGTATTCCTTGAACTTATCAAAAAAATATTACTTATACCTCATTAAGTAGATTTATCCATATCTACTAAAATTGTCAGTAAAAGTTATGAAGTATGAGTACCCACCCCTTTCTTCAACTGGAAATGGTCCACATAGATCGGTATGAACCAATTCAAGAAGCTATTTGGCTCTTTCACCTTTCCCACTAAATGGGTATTTAGTCATTTTTCCTTTTAAACATGTGTGACGTACACCAAGTGGTTTTAGTTCTAAAGAATCTAAATATCCATATTGATGTAACTTTGTCAAGCATTTCTCATTTAAATGACCTATCCAGTGATGCCAAAGTTGGGTGTGGTATGAGTCATGTAAATAAGTTTTGTTATCGATTTCCATTACTTGGTTTGTATAATCCAACACGTAAAGACCGTTATATAAATGTGCCTTACCAAAACAAATGCTATACTTATAAAATAAGCAACATTCATTTCAGAACTTGAAATTAAATCCATCTATATCTAGTCTAAATATAGAAATAATGTTTTTGGTTATAGAAGGAAAATAATAACAACATTTTAATAGTAAGATCATCTCAATCAGAAACATGAGGTGGTAGTCCTCGACAGCTATAGTAGTAATTTTAGCTCTATTGGCTGCTCATAGAACTACCTCCCCTCAGTAAATTTTCTTGAATCTACTTGGTTACTATATTTGGATACATATGTGAGAACTATAGGCTATATCTAATACCCAATTTTTATAAATAGATAAATTTCACTCGATAATAAATGCACATGAAGCTTCCCCTTGCTTCTTTAGCTAGGTGCGGTTTTTCTTCTAGTGGCCCTTCTTGCCACATGCGAAACAAACAGAATTATGTTCTCTTCTTCCCCCATTGATCTTTCTTTTCTTGTAAGGGTGTGAAGAAGCTTTGGGCTTAAATCTCTTCCCCTTTCCTTTCCTCTTATTAACCATAAGGACAGAAGGTTTTTCACACTTCATGTTTTTTCCACTTGGTGAAGGAGGATAAGAAGATCTAGTAGAGACTTCTCAATATTTTCCGTATTGAAATTCACAAAACAAATTAGAGAATATCTAAGGGAGTAATGCAAGAATAAGATCGGTACCCAGTTCTTCAGAGAGTTTAAACCCTAGAACCTCTATACGCTCAATGTAGCCAATGAGCTTGACTACGTGAGGACCAGATGGGGAACCCTCTCCAAGATTACTCTGATAGAGTTCCTTGGAGATCTCAAATCGTTCCTATATTTCTCTCTCCTAATAAAGACCATGGAGGTGCTCAAGCATTATATAAGAATCCATGTTTTTTTGAAACTTCATGAGTTCACTAGACATTGATTATAACATCAAACATTAAACATCGACCATGTCATTCATATGTTTTTTAAAGACCATGAACTCTTCATAATTCACCTCTTGGGCAGGTGGATCGGGTAATGAGGACTCCATCATGTAAGATTTCCATTCATGGCATAGAATGACCCAAAGGTGTCTAAACTATTCCTAGAAGTTACCGTTGGTGAGGATGTTGTCTTTATCTAGTATTGATCGCAATGATAGTGTTTTTGAAAAGTTTCTCATTTTTATTCTACAATTAAAAGAGAATATAATTAGTAATTTCTTGGTTACATTTTATGAGAAATAATAAATTAAATTTATTAAGTCTCCCATTATTTTATCAATTCCTAGTGTCCCTCACCATTGAACTCATAATGTCTAGTTTCTTGGAAATTCTAGTGTCAAGGATCCATATTCTCCTTCGCATAACCCCAAAAAGGATTGTTCAAGATATTTGAAGGTATTTAGGTAGGCAGATCTTTTCCAACTATGGGCTTGCAGCACCTTGATTCATTGAGTGGACTCCCCAATCCTGAAATCCTGACTTGGATTTCCTCAACACTTGCCTCCAATATTACACCAAGTTTAGAAAGGGTAACTCCTCTTAATGTAATATGGTTAAGTCAACCCGAAACTTTCATAAGGGATTCCTGTATAAAAGTAAGTTTCCCAACAAGGGTTGGTCAAATACATAGTTTTATTGAGTCTTTCCCTTAATCAAGTAATGGAAGGCTTAGTCTGAATTAATATTTTATTGAGGGATTTTTATCTCTTATGCATAAATTGATTATTATCTTTATCACATGCTTGTTAATATTAATTAGAACTTAATTAAGTGATTAACCATATCTTGATAATATTTATACATAATCCTAGTTTATTTTAGTTCCATCTTTCATGCTTGTTTAATTCATTAATTATGTGATCGTGAAAACACATATATAATGATAAACCATGCAACTGACAGAAATAAAATAAATTAAAGGGCATGATCATGATATTTTCTAATAGTTATTTTATCTAGAGGTTGATAAACTAACCCTGACCTAGGGGAGAAACACCTTGAACCTTCTAGGTTTTTGTTTACAGCTTTCCACCTATCCACCTTTGTATCTCCTCAAATTGGTTTTGTCTTGGCTCTTACTTGAACCGCATATTCTAGCTAGGGAGATCTATCCATTACATATTATTTTTAACTCACATGCAGTTGAGGGGTAAAAAGGGGCTTTACATAAAAGAAACCATGGGCATGCAAGCCCTGCATATTAATGAGGATAGATGGCATACAGAACAAAATTTTAATTTAAAATAAATTAAAAGGAAACCAATCACATAAAAAGGTCTGGTCTAGCTCATGATCATCCACATACATGAAACAAATTATGCATTTAATAAAACTAGAATTCAATTATTTAATCATTATTATTAAGATAAATCACACTTGAATGGATTAATTATTATCTTTAATTAATCAATCCTTTTATCTTAATCATTTTCTGAATTTCCCCAAGATTCTCATCCATAACCTTGGAGGTAACACGGTGAACACTCATTCGAATCTACATGATATGTAATTCTGAACATTACACAAACATTAAAGTTTTAATTCTATGTAATTTGGTAAAGTACACAGTGTGTAGTTATGACTACACAGCATGTACTGCCTTCACCGTCTTATCTAAAGTAAACACCTAGGGACTCAGCGTGTGAGGCATACTTCAGAAATCTTGGAGTACATGGAGTTTCCAATGGGCCACACATCATGTTGTCTCCAGGTTACATGGTTACCAGTCATCTTAGCCATGTATGGGATGTACAGTTTGGCTCTTGACTCAAAGGGATTACAAGCTGTGTCCATTGGGCCACACGGCGTGTAATTCGGCTGACCATGTGCCAGTTTGTCTTGGTTAACACTTGTTGTAAGAATTAACTACACCATATGTCATTAATGCACACAGCTTGATTAATTTCCAAATTACTCCTGATGCACTGAACATAACTACATGGTGTGTAATCTGAATTACATGGTGTGAATGGCATATTACACAGTGTGTAAATCCAAATACACAGTGTGTACTATCATGCTACCTGGAAAGAATCATCGGCGCCTCATGATGAGATCCTCGATTTAATTTTAATTAAAAAATTATTGATTTTGGTTAGATCTGTGAGAAATGAAAAGAGGAAGAATAGATCTCAAAATTCAGATTACAAGAATGATTAAACATGAATTGAAAAATTAATTATTAAAGTATAAATAGTCAACGAATTATTTAAATAATTATAAATGATGATGTGACCCCTCTAATACTACTTGATGGATCCGGATGCAGCAGAAGCATGGTGGTTGGGAGGGCCAAACTTTTCTTTTTTCTTAATCAATGACTACTCTGGGATCAATACGACGATGAATGCTAGTATCAACAGATTGAAATCAAATATTTAGACAAAGATAGGAATAGCACCAGATTTGATAAAGAGGATCTTGCACATCATTTTTATAATTAATTTAATAATTTCTGAAGAAATTAAATACTTGGGTCTTCATTAATTTCTTCATTGATGATCATCGATCATCCAGAATGACCCTTTCGGATTGCCTTCATTGTGCTTGCAATGATCCAAAATAGAATCCCTTTAGTGGTGATCAACATGTGATCCAATGGTCTCTGATCAATGTCACTCATTCTTTGGGTGCTAGCATGGCAGAATGAATGTCTTGCGTCGATCGTTCTTGATCGATCATTCTTTAGACTTGAAAAACTTCTCTCATTCTTAAGAGGGAGATATGAGAGGAGTCAAGAGAGAAAATGTTTTGGCTCAACAATTCTCAATTTACCAGGTTTTGGCCCAGTAGACATATCTGCCTATTAATCGACATGGGGTTTCAATTACAATATTTAATTTCAAAATAGAAATTAAATGAAATTATAACTATTAGAGAAAAATCATTCCACATAATAAAAATAACAGCAACATTACTTGTGGTGTTCCAACATACACAAAATGGAACCATAAATGAAATCTCATTCCACATAATGATAATAGTATTATTATTATTTCTTGATCCAATTGGATAAACATTATTCACCAACTTGTAAATAATTAATTTATCAACGGACATGATCTTGGTCTGTTCAAACTCCTCTTACAATTATTGAACACCCAAATAAAATATTTTATTCTCTTAAATAAATATGTTTATTTACAAACTAGTAAATAAATATTTATTTAATGTTCAATAATATAAATAAATATATTTTATTCACAATCCGGTGAATAAATATTTATTTAATTTATGTGGTCATTTTAACTTGAATAAAATTATTCCTCGGTCTTGAGAATAATATTTATTCCATTAATTAAATTCAAATATAATTTAATCGAGACAACCAAAAACACTTATTGTGTGACCCTCTGGGATTTTTTCTCATTGGCATTAGGTCGGCTTGCCTAAAGTCCAAGATTACTGTATAGCAACGGTTCAAGGAACCCAAGAGAAAGAACTTAAATTAGCAATGACTACATCCACATATGAATTCTCACTGCGCAATATAATCCCTTTGTCACAATATCTCAACAAACTGGTTTCATGATAGTGTCATCAACCTATATGCTTGATACACCATTCATTGACTACATAAAATAAACTCATCATTACACCATGGCCATGGAATTTAGGGCAATGGTTTTATTTCAATCACAGGGCTGAGATATCAATTTCCATAAATGGAAGGGACAAATCCTTCCTTGATTTATCTATTAATAACATGTCATTTGTGACGCACCCAATGTACCCTAATTCCCACCAACATAGGGCATGATGGATTTCATCAGTAAATATATGTAACACCCCAAATTGATAAAGGTTTAAATGACTAAATGATAAGACTCATGTCAACAAGGTGCACCTTCCTTTTCGAAATCCTACCTGATTAGAACTCCACAGTTAAGCGTGTTTGGCTTGGAGTAGTGATTGGGATGGGTGACCTTCTGAGAAGTTTTCCAAGGTGTGTGTGAGTGAGGACAAAGTACACTAGAAAGGACATGGGTTGGCCTGTGGGGACTGTCATTAGTTAGATAACCCGTTCAAGCACGTGGGTGGGCCCCATGGGTCGGCGACTAGCACCTGGCATCACATAACATGCAAGTGGGGACGATTTTTCCACCAACAATGTGGAAGAAAAGAAACAAGACAATATGCATAACAAAAAGAAACTCCACTGGGAGTAATGTACCAGAATACAAAGAGGCATAAAAAGCCCAAAGTACTACAACCCAAGTACGAAAAATGGTAAAACAGCCCCAAGGTCCCTAAGGACACAACTCAAATGTGACAACTGGGCCCTTCCATAAACACACCCAATTCAATGGAATTATGAGTTTTCCAAATTTTCATGCCAAAACCATTTCAAACACCTCGATTCACTGGAATCGACTTTTTATCAATTTAATTGAAAGAAAATTTAAGCAATTGAATTTAAATAAACAATTGAAATAAATCAAGAAAAACAAGGATAATCAATTTGGCTAATCAGAATTGAACTGTAACACCCCAAGCTTCCACGGTACGCTTCTTTTTGAATAATACAGTAGCGTGTGTTGTACGCAACTTACAGTTCTAACACACCACAACCAATCAAACTAGTCGTTATGAATAATAATAATACCCACTTTTTGAAATTTTATAAACTTTATCTTTCAAAATGGACTTCATTTTTGGATTCGGAATATTTAAATTAGCTTAGGGTGAATTTTTGGTATTTTTCTGAAAACTTTCATTTTTTGATGAATAGTGAAAAACACTGAGTTATAGTCTAAAACCGAATTTTCATTTAAATAATTATTTATTTTATTTAAATTTATTTTAGGTCAAAAATAGATACATAATACCTATATAAATTCAATTTAATTCATTGGAGTCAGTTTATAATAATTTTAGATATATAAAAAAATTATTGAACTTTTTACCGTCTTTTACCCACCTCCTATGAGCATTTCCAAATTTACATAAAAATTAATTTTACCACTTTTGTGAATTGAATTTCAAAAATCTGAGAGACACTGTTGATATCAGTAAGTAAAATTTGGTTCAATAAGATGAAAATAATTTTTGGTGAATAGTAACTTTTTGCTTTTATTTACAACGGTTAAAAGTAAATAGGGTAATTAAGGGTAAAAATGATATTAGTATTACCCTAATACGTGTCCTAATTCTATTGGATAAGTGTAATTCATCCAAAAAAACTTAGGAATAAAATATGATCCTTTAGGTCCACTTGGGTTAGATTAGGATATTTATTATTATTTAATTCAAAGAAGAGTCAAAAGTTTTACATTCAAAGTTTAATAACTAAACCATTTTTAATATAGGGTTATACATAAGATAAATTAGACTATAAATATTAATTATAAATCTAAAAATATTTCATACATAATGTTATTTTATTTATAATTTTTATACATTAAATAATTAAATTTATTTATGACACAATGATGATGCAGTAATTACTTAATTAATGAAATATTAAAATAATTGATATTATAAATATCCAAATAAATGTAATTTGAGACTTTTTATGAATTCCAATAATTTTCTAGGTTAATATGACATTTTAGGGTTGGTTAGATGAATTTTTTTCAAAGTAATAATGCTGTTATGAATTTAGAAAAAACAAAATACCAAATAGTATCAAAATTGACATAAAAGAGTTTTCAAAACAAATATTATATTATTAATTTATATTCTATTCCTAAAAATATAAGGTTTGGCCAAAAGACTTATATAATGATAGGTGTATAATTAATCCTCCTATAGTAGGGGTTTAGGGTGGGCAACCTTTGGAGTTACTACTTAGCGATGATGAGGAAGTGACTGAGCAGGTGTTATTACTCAATGCTTCGGAGGAGGAGGTAGATTTAATGATGGGGAGAGCCTTTATAGTAACACTTAACGACGAAAAATATGTTTGGATTGACCAGAAATATTTAATCCTTTTGGGGGGATTCAACAAAGGGAATATTAGCATCAAAGAGTACATATATTCATGGGATCAACTGGCCTCAAAATTTGAAAAGCTCTTGTCAGAATCCCCAAACATTAAGGTTTCTTCTATATCTTGGTAATTATTCAGAGATATGTTATCTGGTAGGCTTAGTTTAATTTTCAATGCTCTTAGTTAATTAGGTTATGTATCGTATCTGGGTTGGGGTGTATCTCTAGTTAAATTGTTGGTTTATGTTTTCTGGTTTGGGGAGTCCTGATCTGGTCATTAGGCTCCTTGAGTTGTGTGTTCTGAGTGGATTTCTTGAAGGCATGTACCTGGAATGTTGCTTGGATCTGCTTCATATGGGGTCAGAGCACTGCAACTTCACCTTTTATTTACATTTTGAATTTCTTTACTTGGAGGACATGGCTTTGCCATTGGGACCGGGACCATGCATGCATGGGATTGCCAAATGCTCAGGCATTGATGAAGGTGACAGCCACATTGCATCTGCTGGGTGAGGCAGTCCTGGTAACTTTTTTGGGGTTTTCTGGTTGTAATTTGAACTTCTTGGTTTCTCACTTTCTCCACAAAAGTGTTTTCTTAATATAAAAAATAATTTTCAGTCATGGTAAATGTCAAACTATTTAACTAAGAGTTAAATCTAAAGGATAAAGTTAATATAGTGACCCAAACCTATCTAAAACCAATTGGCTGAGTGTTTTTTGACCCATACCCACCTTAGAATTTAAATAATTCATTTTTTATCCATTAGAAACCGAAAATGATTTTATTATAAAATAATATTTCTAGATTTTCTTAAGGTTCCCCTCACCCCTCTTATAAAAGGTCACTCCCCCTTCTCTCTAATTCACACTTTAAAAGCCATTTTTATTGGCCAAACCCTACCCAGATATCCTCCCAACTATCCTCCCTTCATCCTAGAGGCCTTAATTTAGTCATAAATCCAACCTAAGGAGCCCTTTTGATCAAATCAAAAGGAAGAACCCGAAGAAGAGGTAAATATTTCATCACCTCTTTTAGGTTCCTTTCTTCTTCCACTTCCTCTTTCTTTGTTGTTTCCATTCTAAAATAATAACTCAAAAATATTCTATATACTGTGATGTTATTATAAATATGGTACAACTATATTCATTATTCTATCCATCCTTTGAATGATATGTTGCCATATGTGCGTAAGTACGGCTTACCATCTCCACGTCGTGGTGTAATTGTTATTCAATACATTATTATTTGGATGAGTATAATAATGATGTGTAATTGATTTAAATAATAAATATAACATGATAATGATTCTTTATATATGATATACCATCCAATTATATATTATTTTAATATCAAAAGAATGATATTTTCACTCGTGCGTAGGTACGGATTATTGTCTCCACGAACACGATGAGATTCATTCCCCATCATATCCATTCAAGAATAATTTTCATTAGATGATTAAAAATAATTTTTAAAGACTTAATATCATTATTAATATTAATAAGATACATCCTATCCATAACAAACATTACTTATGTAACAAAGAATATAAAGGAAAACGAATCAGTTAACACCCGAAACAACGATAATACTAAGATATTATTAACAAAGCAATGTTAAAAGATCATATATGATATCATATTAATGTATATGATTCTAGTATAATTTAATAACAATTATTTTACCATTATATAGGAGGTTAACCTACCCTTGACCAAGAAAAAGTACAAGGTAAGGGTTAATTTCACAATCTCTTTATTATCCGAGGTTACTTTTACGTAAGTATCTACTGGGACATCTTTATCATCCACATCCATGTTTCTTAAAGATGTATTCCAAAATATTTTTTACTATTTAATATAATATGGGTTAAAGTCATTTATACCCTTGTTTTACTTTTTATAAAATGGTTTGAAAGGAATCTTTCCGTCATTTTCCAAACAAGGTACCTTAGGACCTTTTCGACAAAATTAAGATAAGAATGTTTTTTTAACTTATATGGCGGGTGCGGCTATTTTCCGCCATTATAACATCATCAAATCTTCCTTTACAAGCTTATAAGATTATTTTAAAATATAAATATTTTCTTTTATAAATTACGTGACTTTTAAATGATTTCAAAATAGAAAGAGATATTTCTCTAAAAAGGTTTTGATTTCATGGATTTTAAGTTGGTTTGAAGTTGATTTATTATGATACAAAGCTTCCATATTGTATTGAAGGTTTTGTGATATGTTTGACTTTGGATGTTTTATTTCATACCATTCATGGTTTATGGATAAAGTAGTGACATTTTGTATGCTAGTTTTAATATGAATTTTTATGTTATGTTTAAACCTTTTCATATGAGGAATGCATTGGACTTAGTAAGTGACGGGTGGAGCCCGCTATAGATTGTCAATGCATCGGTAGGTCTCATGAGACAAAATAGTTTCTTGGAATATGGCCTTGACAAAATCTTATTTGTAGTCTTGGCACAAGGCCTTGACTATGTAGTTATGAAAGTCTGGCATTATGCATTCCATCATTATGAAAGTGGCTATTGATATTGCATGTGAATATTCGACTAGTATAATATCCATGTGAGTAAGTAAATGGTATTATTTTGATTTATATTTTCCATATTATGATGAAGTTTATGTTGAAAGGGATTTTTTTTTAGTTCTATACATTTCCTTAAATGTTTATACTTATTTATGAAAGTTTCCGTTGTATTGTTATCCTTACTGAGCATCTGAGATCACCCCTTTCTATGTTTTATTTTTCCCAGGATGCGAAGAATTATCTTATGACTGACGTGCAGGGATAGTCTATGGGATATTAGTTTTTTCTATGGAAACAATGTTGTTGTAGTTTTCCATTTTATGATGTAATGTAAACCTTATAAATGTATCTAGTACTTCCAAGGATACTAAACTAATCAATCTTTCGAGACTTGATCTTTTTTGATCATGTCAATGTTATGTAATAATGCACTGACTCTGGGATTCTAGGGTTGAGGTATTATAGTTGGTATCAGAGGAAGTTTAGTAAAAACCTTGGAAACTAGATTTAGATAAAATCTGATTAGAGAACATAGCCCTAAGATAGACTTTGAGGATTAGTATAGAAGAACTTCCTAGAATTTTGGTATTGTAGATATTTTGTGAGTTTTCCAAGAAATACATCCCTGTCTAGATAGGAGTAGGTAGAGGCAGCTCTGGCACAGATGTACCTAGGGGTAAAACCCAAAAACACCGCTTTGATCTAAACTCGAATGTGAACTGGTGCACGAAAACAGGCTTTGTTGCACTCTTGGTTATGACACTCCCGGGGGATATGCTTAGGATAATTCTCATTTTCTTTACAAACCATTATGAAGGGTTTATGAGTATATAATTCCTCAAGGAAAACATTTTTTATGATTATGGATTATATCCATAAACTGTTCAATTTATGTTAAGTATTTTAAAAGTTTGGAATTATGTATTTCGATTCATAAACTAATCTAGTTTATGTCATTGTTTAGAAATGGTTCCTAGTGGAAGGAATGGAAACTGTATCAATGCATGCACTCCATATAGGGATTTCCCTCTTGCTCAAGATAATTATAGTGGAGCTGGTGATACAATTGGTGCTGATCAGCTTATCACTATACCGGGACAACTCACTCAGGTTATGAATAATAACCTTACCCGTATAGAGAACCCTAATCCACAGTGTGGAGGATCAATGTTAGATCACTTCATGAGGCAACAAACACCAACATTCAATGTGGGTACAAATCCACTAGTAGATGAGCAATGGATAAATTCCTTAGAGAAAATATTCCACGCCTTGGGGAGTAGCGAAAGGGAAAAATTTATCATAGAAGTTTAGTGCCTCACTGGAGATGCTGATCAATGGTGGTCATTTATTCAAAACATAAAGGAAGATGATGAAGTATCAAATATGGAATAGAGGGAGTTTAAAGAAATTTTCTTAGAAAAATACTTTCCTCATGACCATCGAGCAGATATGGAAAGGCAATTTTTGAGTCTGAGGCAAAATGAGGATGAGAATTTCGCAAACTATGAAGCTAACTTTACAAGGTTAGTGAGGCATGCTGTAGATTATATACATAACCCAAGAATTAATATTGATCATTTCTTTGATGGGTTAAAACCATTTCTCTATCGAGCATTAGTCTCATAATCCTTCTCACTATACGAAGATATTGTCTCATGTGCTATCAAGACAGAAAAAGAATTCTCTAAGTCTTAAAACTTTAAAGAAAAGTAAGAGAAGAAGAGATATGTTGAACACTATGGAAATGAAAATAATGGGAAGAAGGGAAAAGTTGAATATCCATCCTGTAGTAAATGTGTGAATAAACACCCCGGTACTTTCCTAAAGGTAATGGGAGTCTGTTACAAGTGTGGTGAAAAGGGCCACCAAGCTCGTGATTGCAAGGGGAAGAAAGAGATTGTTGATGTTGAATGCTACAATTGTAGAGAAAGGGGACATTATGAAAATGAATGTCCTAAGTATCAGGGGAACTTACCTCAGAAAAGTCCAAGGGATCAAGGCCAAGCTTATGTTATCACTACTACTGAGGTTGAAGCTTCTAAAGACGTAGTGGCAGGTAATTTAATGGTTTCCTCAAGTTTAGACAATGCTTTATTTGATTCTGGATCATCGCATTGTTTCATATCTTCCCAATTTGCTAAGAAAATTAGATATTTCCAATTTGATTTAACAAGGGAGTTGTCATTCAAAATTCCTAAGGGAGGTATCATTGCAACAAAGTTTTGTGAATCAGTTCCCATTAAGGCATATAAATGTTATTTATCTACTGATCTTATCATCATACCCATGATTGAATTTGATATAATCCTCGGTATAGATTGGATTTCGAACCATGATGGGAAAATTTATTGTAAGAAGGATGTTACAATTTATGATGATGATAATGAGTACCTTATCTTTAGAGAAGAAACGTCACCACCTAATTCTTATCTAGATCCACCCCCAGTAGCTCAACTAAATTAAATTATTGGGGAGGAAGAGAATAAAATAATTGTGGGTGAGGAAAGTAATGTTCAAATAGAGTATGTACCTATTGTGAAAGAATATGTTGACGTGTTTCTAGAAGATTTACCTGGACATCCTCCAGAACAAGAAATTGAGTTTTCCATTGATTTAATTCCTGGATCAAGGCCCATATCGAAGAACCCTTATAGAATGGCCACTGTGGAATTAGTGGAACTAAAGAAACAACTAGATTAATTGAGTAATAAGGGATTTATTCACCCTAGTGTTTCTCTATGGGGATCCCCTGCCCTTTTTGTTAAGAAGAAAGATGGATCTATGAGGTTGTGCATTGACTACAGGGAGATCAATGCTATAAAAAATAAAGAACAAGTATCCCCTACCTCGCATTGATGATTTATTTGACCAACTTCATAGAGCTCAATACTTTTCAAAGATTGACCTTCGATCTGAATATCATCAGTTGTGTGTGAAGAAGGAATACATTCCAAAAACAGCATTTTAAACCAGGTATGGGCATTACGAGTTTACAGTAATGCCTTTTTGATTGACTAATGCACCCTCTATCTTCGTGGATCTAATGAATATAGTTTTAAAGGAACATATTTATGACTTTGTAGTGGTATTTATTGATGATATCTTGGTATACTCCAAAAGCTAGGAAGATCATGAAAATCACTTGCGCATTATCCAGAAGACTCTTAGAAGACACGAATTATATGGGAAGTTTAGCAAGTGTGAATTCTGGCTTCAATAGATTTATTTTCTTGGCCATATTGTCTCTAAGGATGGAATCTCTGTTGATCCTTCTAAGACCAAGGCAATCAAAGAATGGATAGCACTAATGAGTATAACTGAGGTACGCAGTTTTATTAGTTTAACAGGTTATTATCGATGTTTCGTCCAAAATTTTTCCCGGTTGGCTAACCCATTAACAAATCTCACATAAAAAGGGGTTAAATTTTTTTATACAAAATAGTGTGAAGAATGTTTTGAATAATTAAAGAGAAGATTGGTCAATGCTTCTATCTTGACTCTACCATCAGAGAATGATGGGTTTGTTATTTATAGTGATGCTTCAAAGAAAGGACTTGGTTGTGTCCTTATGCAGAATGATAGGGTTATTGCCTATGCATCACGACTGTTAAAAATTCATGAGAAAAACTATCCTACTCATGATCTTAAGTTAACAGCTGTAATCTTTACTTTGAAGATTTGGAGACACTATCTCTATGGTGAAAAATGTGAGATATATACCAATCACAAGAGTTTGAATTATATATTCTCACAGAAAGGACTCAACATGAGGCAAAGGAGATGGCTTGAACTACTCAAGGATTATGATTGCACTATACACTACCACCCGGGGAAGGAAAATAAGGTGGCAGATGCTTTGAGTATAAAGGATCGTGGAGTTTTTAACAAGATGATAATTGAAAAGTATCATAAATACATGGATCTAGTAAAGATGGATATGGGAATCATCATGGAAGGTGAAACATCAATACTTTTTTAAATGGTTGCAAAAAAATATTTACTATAAAGGATAAAGAGTTCTCAGATCGGTGATGAAGAGTTTCAAAAGAAGATTAAAGCTGTGAATGATGGGAGATTGAGTGACTTTGTGTATGAAGATGGAATTTTGAAATTTTGGAAGAGGCTTTGTGTTCCTGATATACCTGATCTAAAAAGTTAATTGTTGGATGATGCTCATAGTTCCAATTTCTCTATACACCCTGGGAGAACCAAAATGTATAGAGATTTAAAGGAACATTTTTGTTGGGACAACATGAAAAGGGATATTGTTGATTTTGTGTCAAGATGCATGGTTTTTCAACAAGTGAAAGTTGGAAGGAAACAACCTAGAGGATTCATGCAACCTCTTCCCATACCTGAGTGGAAATGGGATAATATTATGATGGACTTTTTCATGGGACTACCAAAGACTCCTAGAAGGAACGATGAAAAATGGATCATTATTGATCATCTTACCAAGTCAGTACATTTTCTTGCTATAAGGGAAGATTTACCACTTGAATGTTTAGAAATACTATATATTAATGAATTTGTAAGACTTCATGGAGTACCACTATCGATTATTTCTGATCATGATCCCTGTTTTACATCAAGATTCTGGAGAAGTCTTTAGAAAGCCCTGGATACTGAACTTTGTTTGAGCACTGCCTACCACCCCCAAACTGATGGACAATTAGAACAGACTATTTAAACCTTAAAATACATGTTGATATCATGATCACTTGACTTTCAAGGTATATAGGATCAATATTCACCTCTAGTAGAATTTTCCTATAATAATAGCTTCCATTAAAGTATTCAGATGGCACCATATAAAGCGTTATATGGAAAGAGATGTCGCACACCAACCTGTTGGGATGATGTTGGTGAAAGAAAACTCATAGGCCTAGAACTTGTGGAGGAAACGATGGAAAAGGTGAAGGTAATCCAAACCCACATCAAAGCATCTCAAAGTAGGCAAAAGAGCTATGCTGATAACCGAATGAAGGATTTGGAATTTCAGGTAGGAGATCATGTTTTCTTGAAGGTATCTCCATGGAATGGTGTTATACATTTTCGTAAGAAGGGAAAATTAAGTCCCAGTTACATCGGACCTTTCAAAATTCTATAACGAATTATGGTTGTAGCTTACCATTTGGCAATGTCGCCAACTCTTTCCAAAGTTCACGATGTATTCCACGTATCACTATTAAGAAAATTCATGCATGACCCAATGCATGTACTCACCTATGAGGAATTAGAACTGGAACTCGATCTGTCTTATTGTGAAGAGATTTTCAAGGTTCTTGATACAAGATAACAAGGGTTGAGAAACTAGAGGACTCGTCTGGTAAAAGTTCTATGGAGAAACCATAAGATGGAAGAGGCAATGTGGGAACCCGATGAACTTATGATGAAGAACCACCCGAGTCTTTTTACGCAGTAATAGTCTAGAAATTTCGAGGATGAAATTATTTGAAGGAGGGTAGAATGTAACACCCCAAGCTTCCATGGTATGCTTCTCTTTGAATAATATAGTAGTGTGTGTTGTACGTAAATTCGAGTTCAAACACACCACAACCAATCAAACTGGCTATTATGAATAGTAATACTCACTTTTTAAAATTTTATAAATTTTATCTTTCAAAATGGACTTCATTTTTGGATTTGGAATATCGAAATTAGCTTGGGGTTATTTTTTGGTATTTTCCAGAAAACTTTCAATTTTTGATGAATAGTGAAAACACTGAGTTATAGTTTAAACCCAAATTTTTATTTAAATAATTATTTATTTTATTTAAATTTATTTTCAGTAAAAATAGATACATAATACCTATATAATTTCAATGCAATTCATTAGATTTAGTTTATAATAATTTTAGATAAATAAAAATTTTATTGAACTTTTTACCGTCTTTTACCCACCTCCTAGGAGCATTTGCAAATTTACATAAAACTTAATTTTACTATTTCTGTGGATTTAATTTCAAAAATAATAGAGACATGGTTGATATCAGTAAGTAAAATGTGATTCAATAAGATAAAATATTTTTTTGGTGAATAGTAACTTTTTACTTTTACTTACCACGGTCAAAAGTAAATAGGGTAATTAAGGGTAAAAATGAAATTATTATTACCCTAAAAGGTGTCCAAATTATATTGGATAAGTTTAATTCGACCAAAAACAACCTTAGGAATAAAATATGATCCTTTAGGTCTACTTGGATTAGATTAGTACATTTATTATTATTTAATTCAAAGAAGAGTTAAAAGTGTTAAATTCAAAGTTTAATAACTAAACCATTTTTAATATAGGGTTACACATAAGATAAATTTGACTATAAATATTCATTATAAAGATAAAATTATTTCCTATATAATGGTTTTTTATTTATAATTTTTAGACATTAAATAATTAAATTTATTTATGACACAATGATGATGCAGTAATTATATAATTAATGAAATATTAAAATAATTGATATTATAAATATCCAAATAAATGTAATTTGAGACTTTTTATAAATTAAACTAATTTTATAGGTTAATATTACATGTTAGGGATGGTTATATGGATTTTTTTATAAGTAATAATTCTGTTATGAACTTAGCAAAAACAAAATACCAAATAGAGTCAAAATTGACATAAAAGATTTTTTAAAACAAATATTATATTATTAATTGATATTCTATTCCTAAAAATATAAGGTTAGGCCAAAAGACTTATATAATGATAGGTGTATCATTAATGAACCACTTGTGGTTCTCTTGGAATTTTATAGTAATTTTATTAACCATATAATATAAAAATACAAAGAGACATGGTAAATGTCAAACTATTTAACTAAGAGTTAAATCTAAAGGATAAAGTTAATATAGTGACCCGAACCTATCTAAAACCTATTGGTTGAGTTTTTTTTAACCCATACCCACCTTATCCTTTAAATAATTCATTTTTGAGCCATTAGAAACCGAAAATTATTTTATTATTAAATAATATTTCTAGTTTTTCCTAAGGTGCCTCTCACCCCTCTTATAAAAGGGCACTCCCTCTTCTCTCTAATTCACACCTTCAAAGCCATTTGGTTCATCCAAAACCTGCCCAAATATCCTCCCAACTGTCCTCCATTAATCCTAGAGTCATTCCTTTATTCATAAATCCAACATAAGGAGCATTTTTTATCAAATCAAAAGGAAGAACCCGAAGAAGAGGTAAATATTTCATCACCTCTTTTAGGTTCCTTTCTTCTTCCACTTCCACTTTCTTTGTTGTTTCCATTATAAAACAATAAATCCAGTATATTCTATATATTGTTATGTTATTATAAATATGGTACAACCATATTCATTATTCTATCTATCCTTTGAATGACATTTCCCCATACGTGTGTACGTATGACTTACCGTCTCCACGTCGTGGTGTAATTGTTATTCAATACATTATTATTTGGATGGGTATAATAATGATGTGTAATTGATGTAAATAATAAATATAACATGATAATGATTCTGTATATATGATATACCATCCAATTATATATTATTCTAATATCAAAAGATTGATATTGTCGCCCGTGCGTACGTACGGATTACCGTCTCCACGAACGTGATGAGATTCATTCCCCATTGTATCCATTCAAGACTAATTTTCATTAGATGATTAAAAATAATGTTTAAAGACTTAATATAATTATGAATATTAATAAGATATATCATATCCATAACAAACATTACTTACATAACAAATTATATAAAGGAAAACAAATCAGTTAACACCTGAAACGACCATAATACTAAGATATTATTAACAAAGAAATGTTAAAAGATCATATATAATATCATATTAATGTATATGATTATATTATAATTTAATAACAATTATTTCTCCATTATATAGGAGTTTAACCTACCCTTGACCAAGGAAAAGTACAAGTTAAGGGTTAATTTCACAATCTCTTTATTATTCGAGGTTGTTTTTACGTAAGTATCTACAAGGACATCTTTATCATCCACATCCATGTTTCTTAAAAATGTATTCCAAAACATTTTTTACTATTTACTAGACTATGGGTTAAAGTAATTTATACCCTTGTTTGAATTTTTAGAAAATGGTTTGAAAGGAATCTTTCTGTCGTTTTCCAAACAAGGTACCTTATGACCTTTTCGACAAAATTAAGGTAAGAATGTTTTTTTAACTTATACGACGGGTGCAGCTATTTTCCACCATTATAACATCATGAAAGCTTCTCTTACAAGATTATAAGAATATTTTCAAATATAAATGTTTTATTTTATAAATTACGTGATTTTTAAATGATTTCAAAATAGAAAGAGATATTTCTCTAAAAAGGTTTTGATTTCATGGATTTTAATTTTGTTTGAAGTTGATTTATTATGATACAGAACTTCCATATTGTATTGAAGGTTTTGTGATATTTTTGACTATGGATGTTTTATTTCATACCATTCATGGTTTATGGATAAAGTATTTACATTTCATATTCCAGTTTTAATACGAATGTTTATGTTATGTTTAAACCTTTTCATATGAGGAATGCATTGGACTTAGTAGGTGACAGGTGGAGCCCGTTATAGCTCCTCGATGCATCATTAGGTCTCATGAGACAAACTAGTGTATTGGCACAAGGCCTTGAAAAAATATTATTTGTAGTCTTGGCACAAGGCCTTGACTATGTGGTTATGAAAGTCTGGCATTATGCATTCCATCATTATGAAAGTGGCTATTGATATTGCATGTGAATATTCGACTAGTAGAATATCCATGTGAGTAAGTAAATGGCATTATTTTGATTTATATTTGCCATATTATGATGAATTTTATGTTGAAAAGGCTTTTGTTTTAGTTTTATACATTGCCTTAAATGTTTATTCTTATTTATGAAAGTTTCTGTTGTATTGTTATTCTTACTGAGCATCTGAGATCACCTCTTTCTATGTTTTATTTTTTCCAGGATGCAAAGAAGTATATTATGACTGAACTGCAGGGATAGTCTATGGGATCTCAGTTTTGTCTATGGAAACAATGTTGTTGTAGTTTTCCATTTTATGATGTAATGTAAACCTTATGAATGTATCTATTACTTCCAAGGCTACTAAACTAATCGGTCTTTCAAGAATTTATCTTTTGTGATCATGTCAATGTTATGTAATAATGCACCAGCTCTGGGCTTCTGGGGTCGGGGCGTTACAGGAACCACCTACCTCAAGTTCGTTGATATCAACAACAAAGATAAACCACCCTGTGTGGTTCAATACACCTGCTCACGGCCTTAATAATGAAAACATCGGTACGCCAAAGTTTGATGTTCATTAAGGGGTCCTATAACCAAAACATCTGTTTTATTTCATAAGTAAGTAAAAATATTACATGCGATTACATTTTATCTCTCCAGGATAATCTCTAGATTATCGTATTATGTTAACGCATGAAATCATAAGAGAGGTTGAGTTTTCTATTGACTTAATGTCGGTACTTAACCAGTTTCTTTTCCCTCTTACAAAATGGCTCCAACTAAACTGAAATAATTAATGTTCTAGTTGGACGATCTTATTGAGAAATCCTTTATTCACCAAAGTGTGTCACCTTGGGCAGCGTCGGTTCTCTCCACCATTAAAGCTAATGGTTCTCTTACATCTTTTCTTTTTGAGATGATTCTTCAGGAACATAAGTTTGTTGATGAATTCCGTAAGCATTAGAGACTCTCTTTATAGTGGGGAGACTAATGACCAGTGGTTGTTCTCTAAAGATAGTGTTCTGTGTTATCAGAACTGTTATGTTGCACTATTAGAGACAAGGAAGGCTATAATAGGGTATTTTAATTTTTACCAATAGGTTGTGCACCTAGGAAGCACTAAGATTTTCTACAACTTGAAGCAGCAGTTTTGGTGACCATGTATTCTTAAAGGTTTCACCCCGGTTGAGTCATCGATGGCCTAGGAGGAAAGGGAAGCTTTCTCCTTGTTTTGTGGTATCTTTTGAGGTTGTTGATTAAGTGTAGAAATTTTTTTACCATTTATCACTACCACCGCAACTAACATCAATACATAATGTGTTTCATGTATCTTAGCTTCGAAAGTATTTATCTGACCCATATCATGTTCTGAGTTGGCTTGATCTTGAAGTGGAACCTGTTTTATCTGTGATTGAATGAACAATCATGGTTGTTGATTCTGAGACCAAGGTACTTTATGGTAGGATGATACCTCGTGTCTGTATGATAGGGAAGCATAGTTGTAATTCTCATGAGACGTGAGAGAGGGATACACTGATGAGAGAACAATAGCCTTATCTTTTTGACGTGGTTCTTCATATGATTTCTGGGGGAAAAAAGTTCCTATGGTGGGGAGATTGTAACACCCTAGATTGATAAAGGGTTAAATGATTAAATGATATGACTCATGTCAATAAGGTGAACCGTCCTTTTCAGGAGCCTACCTAATTAGAACTGTGCTATCATTGGGGCCTAGTTGTCACATTTCGTATCAGAGGTGGTACCCAGCCTTAAGTGTGGTGCACTGCCAAGGTTGATATGTAGGGCCCACAATGGGGACATTGTGCTCTAAAGGGGGGTGATTGTAACACCCTCTAATGAAAAAGGGTTAAATGACTAAATGATATGACTCATTTCAACAAGGTGCACCTTCTTTTTCGGGAGCCTACCTGATTAGAACTCCACAGTTAAGCGTGTTTGGCCTGGAGTAGTGATTAGGATGGGTGATCTTCTGAGAAGTTTTACAGGGTGTGTGTGAGTGAGGACAAAGTACACTGGAAAGGATATGTGTTGGCCTGTGGGGACTGTCATTAGTTAGATGACCGGTTCAGGCATGTGGGTGGGCCCTAGGGTGGGGACCACGTGTCTACGGGGCAACTGGTGGTACCTTGTGGTCCAGGATCCAATGGCCATGTTAAGGTGGGGTGTCTGTGCTGTCACCGAGACCCAGTTGTTACATTAAAAATTTACGTACAACATCATCATAATCGTCATTATACTCACATAAAATTTGATATGTACACAAAAAAAGGGTGCAACACAAGTACTTCTTAGGAGGTCACCCATCTTAGTACTACTCTCACCCAAGCACACTTAACTATAGTGTTCTAATGGGATCTGGTGCTGGTGTGATCACACCCTAATTTTTCTTTCGAGTATTTGTAGACTTTCTTCTTCTATGTTCGAGAAAAGGGAAGGGATCTCTTGGAGGTGGATCCAGATGTTGAGCTTTGGTCTTGGTGTGTTGTGTCCTTAGGGACCTTGGGGTTGTTTTTCCCATTTTAGTACTTGGGTTTTAGTACTTTGGGCTTTTTATGCCATGTTGTATTCTGGTACATTACTCCCAGTGGAGTTTCTTTTTGTTATGCATACTGTATTTTTTCTTTTATTCCGCATTGTTGGTGGCAAAATCATTCCCACTTGCATGTTGTGTCATTCCAGGTGCTAGTCACCAACCCATGGGGATCGGGAATGCCCTTTGGGCTATGTTAGGGTCGGCTCAGTTATTGGGTTACCAAGGTACCCAGACTAGTTCGTGACAAAATGGTATCAAATGGAGGTTAAGCATCTTTCCTTGATGACAGTATGCATTTGAGTATTCTTGTTAGGAGTTAGGAGGTAGTTGCGATTGAGTGTCTGGCCAGCTCTCACTGCAATGAACCTTAAGTCTCTAGGGGTGGTTAGGGAAAGAGGACTTGTGGATTAGTTCTAGTCTTTTCCTATTTTGATTTGGATAGAGTGAAATCCAAATCATGTATGTTCTACCGGTCGATATCATGTTTCCCTCATTTTTATATAAGAGAATTATCTAATGTCTTCCTTATTGTTTGCTAATGTTGCGTAACATCATGCCTCTGAGAAGATGTGTGAATCAGATCCAGGAAGGGAATACTGCTGAACATCTATGAGAGAATCCTCCAGTGGACCCAAGCCTAGTGGAGGTAATTGTGTGCACTGTCCAAGCTCTAGGATAGGAACCACCTCTAAATACCCTTTCAGTCTCTAGCTGTGGGACCTGGGGGTGCTCTTCAAATTTTTTATCAAGAGTTATTTCACCAGAAAACACCAGTTTTCAAAGGATCCACTAATCCTCAACATGCTAAGGAATGGTTTGGCAGGATGGAACTTATGTTTGAGTTCTTATAGACACCGAATGAGATCAAGGTGAAGTGTGCCACCTTTTGTGTTGGAGGGACCAAGAAGAAGATGGTGGGACACGATAGTGACGACAAAGAAACATGAGGGCTTAGATTGGAAGGACATCAAGGTTCTTTTCACCAAATATTTATATCCAAAGCCAATGGTGTTGGCCAAAGTCATGGAGTTTTTCAAGAATGATCAGGCTAAAAGAACTGTGGCTTCTACAGATGTTTGGGGGACTTGTAGAAGTTAAGCCACATCTTTCCCACTCCACGCGGTGGCACAAGATCATCAAAAACTGTTCGGTAATCAAATGCTTCACGTACAAAAGGGTTCCAGCCACAGGCATCCGAAACGAAGCTTCTTCATGCGGTGAAAGAGTCTCTAGAGGAAGCTAATACATGTCCAATGACCATAATAGGTGTCATTTCTATAGCTTCGTCTTTAGTGACTGCACTTTTGATACCGGTGCATCTTACTTGTTTATTTCAACCTCCCTCTGATACCAAATGTAACAACTGGGTCCCAGTGATAGCACAAGCGCCCCTCCTTAACATGGTCATCGGGTCCTGGCCCGCCAGGTACCACTAGTTTCCCCGCAGACATGTGGTCCCCACCCTAGGGCCCACCCACGTACCCGAATGGGTCATCTGACTAATGACAGTCCCCAGAGGCTAACACATGTCTTTTACGGTGTAATTTTTCCTCACTCGCACACACCCTGGAAAACTTTTCAGAAGGTCACTCATCCTAATCACTACTCCAGGCCAAGAATTCTTAACTGTGGAGTTCTAATCAGGTAGGCTCCCAAAAAATAAGGTGCACCTTGTTGACATGAGTCATATCATTTAGTCATTTAACCCTTTATCAATCTGGGGTGTTACAATCACCCCCCATTTAGAGCACAACGTCGTCATTGTAGGCCCTACAACTCAACTCAGGCAGTGTGCCACACTTAAGGCTGGGTACCGTCTCTGACTAATGAAAGTCCCCAGAGGCCAACACATGTCCTTTTTAGTGTATTTTGTCCTCACTCACACACACTCTGGGAAACTTTCCAGAAGGTCACTCATCCTGATCACTACTCCAGGACAAGCACGCTTAACTATGGATTTCTAATCAGGTAGGCTCCCAAAAAGGAAGGTGCACCTTGTTGACTTGAGTCATATCATTTAGCCATTTAACCCTTTATCATTTGGGGGTGTTACAATTAAATTGTGTGATGATGGAATTAGTTTTTATTGGATTTCAAACTGGTGAAAATGTCTTGAAATGATTTGATAGAAACTCATTAGTTTTATCTTGTGAAAAAAGGCATGTTTTTTAATAAAACCTGTTTTGGTTTTAAATGGAAAGAAATTGGAACATTTGAAATGGAAGAATGGGATTGATCGTATTTTTAAGCATTATTAAAATAGTTCTCCCATCATGTAAGAGTGCATGAAAGCCTTAGGTAGTTAGTGAGTTATTTGGATACACTCTACGCTACGACAATGTTTTAAAAAATACTTGCAGCGGGTCACATCCCTGATGGGTTGGTGACGAGTCTCCTTTGGCCAGTGTCTTAGGGACGTCTATATAAACATTTTGTTGAGTTCACATAGAGAGTGCAGAATCCTATAACTAGTTAATACTATCGTACCTTTTGGAAGATGACCATGTTGCTCGCTTACATGCCTGATAAATTTATATAAAGTGTTTTATATAAATGTTTTATTTAAGCCATTGTTTTAAAAATATTCCATCATTCGTAAAATAATTACTTAAAATATTTATTTTCATCATTTAAAAATGTATATCATGTTTTTTTTAAATATGTTTTTTAATTTACAAACCTATTTATTTGAAAATTGAAAGCTTTTCTTTGGATAATCTATATTTGGCATCTGTTACAGAATATTTGGTGGTATCCAACTGGGCTTAGATTCACACCCTACTTTTTCCTTCGGGTGTTTGTAGACTTTCTTCTTCTAGGTTCAAGCAAAGGGAAGGGATCTCTTGGAGGTGGATCCAGCTGTTGAGCTTTGGTCTTGGTGAGTTGTGTCCTTAGGGACCTTGGGGTTTTTTTCCCATTTTTATTACTTGGGTTTTAGTACTTTGGGCTTTTTATGCCTCTTTGTATTCTGGTACATTACTTCCAGTGGAGTTTCTTTTTGTTATGTATACTGTCTTGTTTCTTTTCTTCCGCATTTTTGGTGGAAAAATTGTTCCCACTTGCATGTTGGGGGATGCTAGGTGCTTGTCATCGACCCGTGGGGATCGGGAACGCCCTTCAGGCTATGTTACAGTCGGCTCAGTTATCAGGTTACCTGGGTACCCGGGCTGGTTCGTGAAATTTTGTATAAGAGGGAGGTTAATCTTCTTTCCTTTATGATAGTATGCATTTGAGTATTCTTGTCGAGACTTAAGTGGTAGTTATGATTTAGTGTTTGGCTATCTCTCACCGCAATTAACCTTAAGTTACTAGGGGTGTTTAGGGAAAGATGACTTGTGGATTAGTTCTAATCTTTTCCTATTTTGATTTGGATATAGTGAAATCCAAATCATGTATGTTCTACCAGTCGGTATCACGTTTACCTCGTTGTTATATATGAGCATTATCTAATGTCTTCCTTATTATCTGCTAATGTTGTGTAACATCATTCCTCCAAGAAGACATGTGAATCAGATCCAGGAAGGGGCTACTGTTGAAAATCTGTGAGCAAATCCTCCAATGGACCTGAGACTAGTGGAGGTGATTGTGCGCACTGTCCAAGCTCTAGGATAGGCACCACCTCTAAATCCACTTTCAGGTTCTAGTTGTGGGACCTAGGGGTGATCTTCAAATTTTTTCTCAAGAGTTCTTTCACAAGAAACCACCAGTTTTCAAAGGCTCCACTAATCCTCAACATTATAAGGAATGGTTTGGTGGGATAGAACTTATGTTTGAGTTCTTGTAGAAACTGGACGAGATCAAGGTGAAGTGTGCCACCTTTTGTGTTGGAGGGACCATGAAGAAGATGGTGGGACACGATAGTGATGACAAATAAGAATGATGTCTTAGATTGGAAGGACATCAAGGTTCTTTTCACCAAAAAGTTCTATCCAGATCCAATAGTGTTGGCCAAACCCGTGGAGTTTTTCAAGCATGAGCAGGCTAAAAGAACTGAGTCTCTAGAGGAAGATAATACATGTCCAATAACCATAACAGGTATCATTACTATAGCTTCGTCTTTAGTGACTACACTTTTGATATCGGTGCATCTTACTTGTTTATTTCAAGACACAGGGGAATAAGATCATCAAAAACTATAGGGAAATCAAATGTTTCATGTACAAAAGGGTTCCAGCCACAGGCATCTAGAACAAAGCTTCTTCACGCAGTGAAAGAGTCTCCAAAGGGAGCTAATACATGTCCAATAACCATAATAGGTATCATTACTATAGCTTCATCTTTAGTGACTACACTTTTGATACAGGTGCATCTTACTTGTTTATTTCAACCTCCCTCTGATACCAAATGTAACAACTGGGTCTCGGTGACAGCACAGGCAACCCGCCATAACATGGCTATTGGGTCATGGCCTTCCAGGTACCACCAGTTGCCCCGCAGACATGTGGTTCCCACCCTGGGGCCCACCCACGTGCCCGAATGGGTCATCTGACTAATGACAGTCCCCACAGGCGAACACATTTCCTTTCCAGTTTACTTTGTTCTCACTCGCACACACCCTGGAAAACTTCCCAGAAGGTCACACATCCTAATCACTGCTCTAGGCCAAGCACGCTTAACTGTGGAGTTCTAATCAGGTAGTCTCCTGAAAAAAAAGGGTGCACCTTGTTGACATGATTCATATCATTTATTCATTTAACCCTTTATCAATTTGGGGTGTTACAATCACCCCCCCCCCATAGAGCACAACGTCCTCATTGTAGGCCCTACAACTCAACCCAGGCAGTGCGCTGCACTTAAGGCTGGGCACCGCCTCTGACTAATGAAAGTTCCCAGAGGCCAACACATGTCCTTTCCAATGTGCTTTGTCCTCTCTCACACACACCCTGTGAAACTTCCCAAAAGGTCACCCATTCTGATCACTAATCTAGTCCAATCACGCTTAACTATGGATTTCTAATCAGGTAGGCTCCTGAAAAGGAAGGTGCACCTTGTTGACTTGAGTCATATCATTTATCCATTTAACCCTTTATCATTTGGGGGTGTTACAAGCACCCCCCCCCTTTAAAGAAAAACATCCTCGTTGTGCTCCCTACATCTCAACCCAGGCAGTACACCGCACTTAAGGCTGGGTACCACCTCTGATACCAAATGTGACAACTGAGTCCCAGTGACAGCACAGCCACCCCGCCTTAACATGGTCATTGGGTCCTGTCCCACCAGGTACCACCAATTTCCCCACAGACATGTGGTTCCCACCCAAGGGTCCACCCACATGCCTGAACGATTCATCTGACTAATGACTGTCCCTACAGGCTAACACATGTCCTTTCCAGTGTGCTTTGTCCTTCCCAGTGGAGTTTATTTTTGTTATGTATACTGTATTTTTTCTTTTCTTCCACATTGTTGGTGGAAAAATCGTTCCCACTTGCATGTTGTGTGATGTCAGGTGCTAGTCACCGACCCGTGGGGATTGGGAATGCCCTTCGGGCTATGTTAGGGCTAGCTGGGTTATCGGGTTACCTGGGTAGCCGGGCTGGTTCGTGAAATTTTCTATCAGAGGGAGGTTAAGCATATTTCTTTGATGACAGTATACATTTGAGTATTCTTGTCGGGACTTAGGAGGTATTTTTTATTGAGTGTCTATCCAGCTCTCACTATAATTAACCTTAAGTCACTAAGGGTGGTTATGGAAAGACGACTTGTGTATTAGTTCTAGTCTTTTCCTATTTTGATTTGGATAGAGTGAAATCCAAATCATGTATGTTCTACCAGTCGGTATCATGTTTCCCTCATTGTTATATACGAGCATTATCTAATGTCTTCCTTATTGTCTGCTAATGTTGTGTAATATCATGCCTCCGAGAAGACGTGTGAATCAGATCCAGGAAGGGGCTACTGCTGAACATCTATGAATGAATCCTCTAGTGGACCCGAGCCTAGTGGAGGTGATTGTGCGCATTGTCCGGGCTCTGGGATAGGAACCACCTCTAAATCCCCTTTCAGGCTCTAGCTGTGGGACCTGGGGGTGCTCTTCAAATTTTTTCTCAAGAGTTCTTTCACCAGAAACCACCAGTTTTCAAAGGCTCCACTAATCCTCAACATGTTAAGGAATGGTTTGGCGGGATAGAACTTCTGTTTGAGTTCTTGTAGACATCGGACGAGATCAAGGTAAAGTGTTCCACCGTTTTTGTTGGAGGGACCAGGAAGAAGATGGTGGGACACGATAGTGAAGAAAAAGAAACATGAGGGCTTAGATTGGAAGGAAATCAAGGTTATTTTCACCAAATAGTTATATCCAGAGCTAATGGTGGTGGCCAAAGTCATAGAGTTTTTCAAGCATGAGCAGGCTAAAAGAACTGTGGCTCCTAAAGATGTTTGGGGGACTTGTAGAAGTTAAGCCACATCTTTCCCACTCCACACAGCGGCACAAAATCATCAAAAATTGTGGGGCAATCAAATGCTTCACGTACAAAAGGGTTCTACCCATAGGCATCTGAAACGAATCTTCTTCACGCAGTGAAATAGTCTCCATAGGAAGTTAATACAAGTCCAATGACCATAATAGGTATCATTACTATAGCTTCATCTTTAGTGATTGCACTTTTTATACCGGTGCATCTTACTTGTTTATTTCAACCTCCCTCTGATACCAAATGTAACAACTGGGTCCCGGTGACAGCACATGCACCCCGCCTTAACATGGTCGTTGGGTCCTGGCCCACCAGGTACCACCAGTTTCCCTGTAGACACGTGGTCCCCACCCTGGGGCCCACCCACGTTCCCGAACGGGTCATCTGACTAATGACAGCCCCCACTGCCCAACACATGTCCTTTCCAGTGTACTTTGTCCTCACTTGTACACACCCTGGAAAAAATCCCAGAAGGTCACCCATCCTAATCACTACTCCAGACTAAGCACGCTTAACTGTGGAGTTCTAATCAGGTAGGCTTCTGAAAAAGAAGGTGCACATTGTTGACATGAGTCGTATCATTTATCCATTTAACCCTTTATCATTCGGGGGTGTTACAATATAAGTGCATGATTCATGACACATATTAATGATAATCCTAAATTATAAGGACCATTACACATGCTTATAGATAAAAATATCTGATGATAATAAAACATGTGGAATTCCTACTAGCAGGTTTATTCTCATAATCTCTCATCTTGGAGATTACCAAGTGAGAACTTCATGAGAATAATTCTCATCTTCTTATGAGTACTCTCACCTGGTGATATGTATACTATGTGTCTCATCATATTATGTAATCCAGCCGTAGAACTATATTTAATAATATTGTCATATAACTTAAAGTTTCTCATCATAGTAGGGAATTGCTCTGACCTTATTAATGCGACAAATACTCTAGGAAATTATTACATTATAGTCATGCAGAATAATGAACAATATGAAATAAGATGTTTAATATTTAAATACATTAAATATTCATATAATAAAATTACAAACAGTTGGTTCTAGGATACCAACTCTAATATCAAACATATAACATTTAGAACTAGTGTTATTAGTTAAAACCCCTAGAGGATCTATTCAATCCATAATAGTATATAGGGATTCCCCAATTAACTTTGGTGAGAAAAATATTATCACAAATATAGTAGTCATTTCTATGGTGAAATTTGACATAATACTAGGGGTGGATTTTCTCTGAAATTATAATTCCAAGATCAATTGCAGAATAAAGTAAATTTCAGTTTTCTTAAGGGAACCTAAAATCATTTTCAAAGGGGAGATATCCTAGCCAAATTTTTGTCAATAACTACCTCCTATAGATTTCTTTATGTAAAATTAAATTGAAAGTAAAAAAAATTAGAATTTTTATCAATTATTTAAGAATACGTTGATATATTTCCTAAATAATTATCTAGACCTCCCACAAGAAGAGAGATAGATTTCTCCATTGAAATCATACCTGGATCCAAAACTATATCAAATACCTCATATATTATGTCTTTCATAGAGCTAAAATAATTGAAGAAGAAAGTGAAAAATCTCTTGGATAAGGTTTTTATCCATTCATGTGTGTCTCCTTATGGAGATCCTATTCTTTTGTGTATAATAAGGATAAATCAATGTGGATATGCATTGACTATAGAGAACTTAATAAGATCACAATAAAGAACAAATACCCTCTTTTAAGAATTGATGACTTATTCAACCAGCTTTGTGCAATTCAATTCTTTTCTAAGACTAATCTCGGATTAGAGTATCATCAACTAAGGGTGATAAAAGAAGATGTGTCAAAGACATATTTTCAAACAAGTTATAGACATTATGAGTTCATTGTTATTCCCTTTGGTCTAAATAATGCTCCCATGATATTTATGGATTTGATGAATTGAATCTTAAGATACTTATTTGATAAATTTGTAGTGGTATTTATTAATGATATTCTGATATATTCCTAAAGTCATGAGGGATATGAAAAGTACCCAAAAGTAAAATTGAAAACTCTTAGGAAAGATAAAAAAATTCTAAGTTTAGTAAATGTGAGTTCTGGTTTCAAGAAATGACATTCTTGGGGCACATTGTATCTTTCAAAGGGATCTCTATAGATCTAGAAAAGACTAATGCATTAGAGGAGTGGCCTCATCCAAAAAAGTAACTATGATTCCTATTTTCCTTGGTTTAGCTGGGTACTATAGAATGTTTGTGAAAATATTTTCATGGATTTCAAATCCACTAAGTTAACTAGAAAGGGGGTAAATCTCATTTGGATGAAAGAATGAAAAAAATATATTCCAAGAACTAAAGAAGTGGTTGTTTAGTGTTCCCATTATAACTTTACCCTCTTCCAAGGAAGGATTTGTTATCTTTAATGATTCATCTCTTAAAATGAACCAAATTTTTTTAATAATATTTTGTTTCCTAAAAATGTAAGTTTTACTATGTCATAATCAGTAAAACTATATTAGTATAATTGAAATGTAACCATCGAGTTTTGACCATTATATGATTGTTGGTTAATATGGTCATTGGAAACAATAATAGTTTTTAATGTTATAATTATTGTTTATAAATAGAATTGATAATGGATAATTAATGCAGAAAGAAGAGTCAATGGACTCATACAGTAGATTTGGACCATACAAATCCCATTTGTCAGAACTTGGGAAGGAGGTAGTGTCACTGGTCTTTGCTCTAGACCAAGCCCAAGCTAAGTTTCAATATGTCAATCTTGAATGAAATCACCTATGGAAGAAGTTCAAATTGATATAAATCACCACTCAGGTGATGTAATCCAAGCCACATCAAGAGTCTATCACCATTTCACACCTTACCCTTAGGTCATATGCAGGCATTATAAGGGTTTGTGTATCGAGGCTTTAGTTACTTTATGTAATCCATTTGTATAAATAAAATTATTATTAATGTAAAATAAACATTATTTTTTAAATTCAAATGTTGAAATTAATCTCAGATGAATTTTTAATATTTTTCTAAGAAGTTTGATATTATTTATTAATATTGAAAAAATATTATTTTAAAATAATTTTATACTTTAAATAATTGATAATGAGAAATGATTTTCAAAAAATTTACAGACACAGTTGTGACCAGTGAGAAATTTAGAGTCTGATAAGATCAACTTAAATATTGGTGAATAGAAACTTATGAATAGTAATATTACTCTTATGAATAGTAATATGACTAATAGAATATTAACCTCACCTAATAAATTATAAATATAATTTAGTCATCTGGAATGGTAATGTGATATAATAGTATAAGTAAATAACTATTTTAGAAATTATTAATTAAGTATTAGTATTTTTCTAGTAAATAGTGATTTTAATTAAAAATTATAATTCTCATGTTTAAAAAATTATTTTCATAAAATGGAGTTAATTTTTGAATTTATAACATCAATATTAGGTTAGGGTGAATTTATGAGTTTTTTATAAAATGTTTTGTTTTTTGGTGTATAGTAAAAATACAGTTTTTGAGTTTTCAATGTGTTTAATGAAATCATAATGATGTGATATGTAATTTAAAATGTCGTTTGACTCATTTGAATTTAATTATGATATTAGGTGTCTAAAGTGTCCAAAACTATAGGAAAATACCATGGGAAATCCCATGGTTTTTCAAATACCACCAATGAGGTGTCCTCAGAAATAAAAAAAAACACCCTCTATTTTACTATAAATACCCACCCATTCCTCTATTATATTTCATTAAAAATTATATATCCTTAAATATATAATAGTATTACATTACAATGAGTCCTCCCAAAGTTTCATCAATCCCCCAAGGTCCCTACCTTCAATTTTTAGGAGTCATTACTCAAGGTAAGGGAAATCTCAACTTCTTTTTTCCTTTTATGTTCTCTTTTTAGGTTATATGTATTTCAAATTTCCATATCATGTCCTTATATCCATTTTGTTCTATCCATATATTATAATATGAGTCTTTTATTATTTTTTGACCCTTTTCCCCTCTCTATCTAATGTTTTCTAAAACAGTTTTTCATACCTGTTATGCTGCCGGATTTTCATCTCAAAATTTCTCTCTTTTTATTAAGAAATCATTTTATTTTCTTTTATGAATACCCAAACCTCTATCTTCTCTAGGGGTATTCATATTTATTTCCAAATGATATATTTTAATTATTATATTAACATATATTAAACCCACCTCCCTTTATCGTGGGATTGAAATGACAAAAGGAACTTGTTTTTAAGCACTTTTTAAAACGCTATGATTTTGATATGAAACACATTTATTTTATTATATAAGGGTTATTTATGAAATGTTTGATTATGATCTATGTGGATAATATGAAAATAAATACATATTAAGGGTTTTCCCTGATATCTATTCAATAAATTGGGTAAATAAATTAATCTCTAGAGATGAAAAGTTTTAAGATACTTTGGTGAATAACCTTGGTAATTTTTATGACACCTTGGGGATAGACCTTGGTGATATGATTATGAATGTATAAAATAAATGTTGTAACCATATTTTCAAGTTATGATTCATTTTATTATTATTATAATATTCCTCTTTCTCATGCCTTTATAAAATTCCTCATGTTCTTATTGATAGCTCTCGAGTTCACATGTAAATAGTTTCCCTTGTTTTTCATTACTGGGTCTTATGCTCACCCTTTCCATTAATGTATGTACCCAGGTTATGAGCTATAATAAATGTACTTAGGATGTAAATTTCAATAATAATTTGAAGTGGATTAAAATAATTTTATTTGTTTTCATGCATTATGTACCTTATTTCCAAGACACTAGACTTTAAAGATCCTCTGTTTGTAAAGTGTAATAAAAATTTATGTAATAAAAAGGTGGGATGTCATAGTTGGTATCAAAGGATAGTTTAGTTATTTTTGAAAATTAGGATATGAAAACTTTAGGAATAAACCTATAGAAAAGTTAAAATATAGTAAAACTTTATGGTATTTTGGTGAATGTTAAGTAAGTAGTTTTCAAACAAATAAATCTATGTTTGGATACGAACAAGTGGATGTGGCTTAGGCATAGATGTATCTAGAGGTAAAACCCAAAAACATTTCTTTGAGCTAGAATCGAACAGGAACTAATGTACGAAAATGGGACTTTCTACACTCCTAGTTTGACACTCCTGAGAGATATGTTTGGTTAATCTCAAGCTTTTTATGAACCATTATAAAGTATTTATCGAAAATGTAATTGTTGATAATGAATAACGTGTTTAAGCATGATGTTTTAAGAAATAAAAATACTTTAGAGTTATAATATTATTAAATAAAACAAGTATCTCGCTAAGGTTTTCTTCTTTTAGAAAATGGTGGGAAATAGGAGGAACTGTGCAAATGGTGACTATAATGGACCATGAACTAACAGCCATCCGATGGAATCCATAATGGAATCTTTCATGAGAATGATGAATCAAATGACTCAAGTTATGGGAAATGACTTGAATCAAGCCGAGAGACCGATTTCACCAAGAAGAACGACATTCTGTTGATTCCTTTATGCATCAATAACCACCAACGTTCAGTGGATCTATTGACCCATTGATTTTGAAATATTGGATAAGCTCTATAGAAAAGAATTTTTCTATACTTCATAGTTCTGTACAAGAGAAAGTCACCTTGGATATTTACTGCTTAAAGGGAGAAACTAATCTATGGTGGGAACTGATTAAAAATATGATTCCAAGAGGGGATATTGAAGCTATGGAGTGGGAAAAGTTCAGAGGGATCTTCTTCAATAACTATTTCCCTCATTCGATGAGAACAAAAATGGAGAAGGAATTTCTCAAGCCGAAGTAGAAGGATAATGAATCTGTGGGAATATACGAGATGAAATTCACAAGACTTTCCCATTAAACCTCAAGTTTTGTCATGGATCTTAATGGGAAAGTTGATAGATTATTTGGTGGACTAAGACCTCAGTTGTGGAAGAATCTAGCTGACCAAGACTATGATAGCTATGAAGAGATCATGTGGAGTGCTATGAATGTCAAACTATAGTTTGGTGAGATGTAGTGGTCTCACAAATCCAATGAAAATAAGTGATCAATGGAGCCAATTTTGGGGAGGAGCATTGGTCTAGGAATAGGAGGAAAGCAAGTGCAACTTTCCACATGTAATAAATGTGGTAATAAGTATTCGAGGAACTACCTTCTCAGGAGAATTAAGTGTTACAAATTTGGAAGAGATGTCCATATCGCTTGTAATTATCATAGTGAGGTAAACCCTCAACTCCCCAACACTAATGAAAAAGGGAATATGGTGCAATCCCTACCTGAAGTCCAATGCTTCAAGTGTGGATATCTTGGGAAATTTTCTAATCACTGCCCTAATCTGAGGGAATTATAGGGGAATCACCATTAGCCTTAGCAAAGGAAATGGGAGAAAGGACATACTTTTTCTATCACAATAGATAAAGTTGAAGTTCCAAATTATTTGGTGATAGCTACTCTTGTTGTTCTCTCAAATCTATCAAGTAGTTTTTTTTATTCTGGTTCTATGTATTCCTTTATTTACTCTAAGTTTGTAAAGAATATAGAATCAATCTCTGAACTTCTAAAATTATAATTATCAATAAATAATCTTGGAAAGATTATCCAAGAATAAATAGTGTTTAGAAACTCTAGTATTTACTTTAGTGAGCACAATATTATCACAAATATAATAGTCATTACCATGTTGGAATTAGACATTATACTAGGGATGGACTAGCTCTCAAAGTATAATGCTAATATCAAATACAAAATCAAGTAAATCTCAGTATTCTTGAATGGAGAACCTATAGTTATCTTCCAAGAAGAGATGTCTCAACCTGATCTTTTTCTAGAAGTGCCTCGTATATCCTTATTTATGGATTTGATCGGTGAAGGAGTAAATGAGTGTATAATGATAGATAATATCCCCATCATTTAGGAATACATTGAAATATTTCCTGATGAGTTACTTGTACCTCCCCCAAAAAGAGAGGTATAGTTATCCATTGAACTCATGCCTTGTTCCAAGATGATTTCAAAAACCCCGTATAGAATTGAAAATGTGGAGCTGGAGGAATTAAAGAAGAAACTCCAAGATATTTTGGAGAATGGGTTTATCCATCCAAGTGTTTCTCCTTAGGGAGAACCAGTTCTCTTTGTGAAGAATAAGTATGGATCAATATAGTTATGTATTTATTATAGAGGACTGAATGGGATCACAGTGAAGAATAAATACCATCTTCCAAGAATTGATGACTTATTTGACCAGATTTGTGGGGATCAATTCTTATCCAAGATTTATCTTTGATCTAGTTATCATCAATTGAGGGTGAATAAATAAGATATTCCAAAAACTACCTTATGATCAAGATATAAGAATTATGAGTTTATTGTTATACCCTTCAGATTGACTAATAAACCTGCTATATTTATGGATTTGATGAATAGAGTATTTAAGGACTACCTTGATAATTTTTTGGTCATTTTTATTGATGATATTATGATATATTCTAAAATTTACGAGGATCATGAGAATATTCTAAGGGTTATTTTTCAAACTCTACGGAAGGAAAGTCTTTTTGGAAAGTTCAGAAAATGTGAATTTTGGTAACAATAAGTTTCTTTCTTGGGGAACATTGTAACTAATGAAGGAATATTATTTGACCTTGTAAAGAAAAAGGTTGTAGAGGAGTGGCCTCATCCTACAATAGTAACTGAGATTCATAGTTTCCTTTGATTAGAAGGATATTATAAGAGGTTTGTGAAAAAAAATTCATAACTTCATAATCCATTAACCAAGTTAACTCAAAAAGGGGACAAGTTCATCTAAACAAAGGAGTGTGAATAAAGTTTCCAAGCACTGAAGAAGAGACGAGTTATTACACCTGTGTTAACTATACCCTCAATCAGAGAAGGATTCGTTATTTTTAGTGATGCATCTCTGAAAGGGTTTGGGTGCAACCTCGTGAAAAATGAAAAAGTCATTTCTTATGCATCTCGATAATTGAAGCCTCATGAGAATAATTATCATACACATGATCTTGAGCTAACTATAGTTTTTTTTTTGCTCTGAAGATATGGAGGCACTATCTTTATGAGGATAAGTGTGATATATACACAAACCATCAAAGTTAGAAGTATATTTTCATGCAAAAGGAATTGAACATGAGGCAAAGAAGATGGTCGAAACTTATTAAATACTATGATTGTTCAATTCATTATCATCCCAGAAGAGAAAAAAAGTTTCTGATGCATTAAGTAGGAAATAACCTATTGTTCTAGTAATGATAAGGATTCAAGGAGATCCCTTGATCAAATATCTAGTGAAACTAGACATGGTAATTGTAAGGGAAGGGACATCATCAACCCTATACCAAATGATTTATCAACCATCATTACTAGATAAGATCAAGAAAGATCAAAAAGAATATCCTTTGTTACAGAAGAAGTTTCAGGCTATGAAGGATGGGAAGTTTCTTGAGTTTGATATTGATCAAGAAGGTGTATTGAAATTTTATAAAAGACTATGTGTTCCATATATTCTAGAAATAAAGAAGTATCTGATGGATGAAGCTCATATCTCTACATTCTTTATACATCCTGGAAGCATAAAAATTTATAGGGATATTTGTGATTATTATTGGTGGGATAATATGAAAAGAGAGATTTCTTACTATACTACAAGGTGCCTAATATGTTAATAAGTGAAGGAAGAGCAACAAATTCCAAAAGGGGAATTACAACCACTACTTATACCAGCATGGAAGTGGGATAATATCACTATGGACTTTGTCACTAATCACCCGAGAACTTATAAAGGAAACAATGAGATATGGGTTATAGTAGACCATCTCACCAAGATTACCCATTTTATCTCTATTCGAGAAGATTTCTCTCTTGATCAACTTACCAAGATTTACGTGAAGGAAGTGGTAAGGGTACATGGATTTTCACTCCCTATCGTATTTGATCATGATCCAAGGTTCACATCAAAATTCTAAAGAAGTATTCAACATGTTCTATGTACCGAATTGAATTTCAGTATAGTCTATCACCCTCAAACTGATGTCCAATCTAAAAGAACTATTCAGACACTCATGGAAATGATAATAACATGCTCAATGGAATTTAAAGGTGGATGGGATAAACATCTAACATTAGTTGAGTTCTCATACAATAATAGATTCCCCTCGAGTATTAAGATGGAACCCTATGAAGATATATGTGGGAAACGATGTAGCACTCCTACTTGTTGGGATGAAGCTGGTGAGAGAAAGATTCTTGGGACTGATCTTGTGCAAGAGATGACAGAAAAGGTTCATTTCATCCAACAACACATTAGGGATGCTCAGAGTTGGCAGAAGAGCTCTATTGACAACCATCAAAGGGACT
The DNA here is from genome assembly GCA_963277665.1 of Viscum album. NCBI lineage: Eukaryota > Viridiplantae > Streptophyta > Magnoliopsida > Santalales > Viscaceae > Viscum > Viscum album. The sequence goes on along the minus strand of OY728131.1, from coordinate 1,782,496,420 downwards.
TGTAGTTTTATGTTGGTGATAAGGTCTTCCTTTGAATTTTTTCATGGAAGAGAGTCATGAGGTTTTGGAAGAAATGGAAGCTCATTCCTAGGTATATTGGTCCCTATAAAATCCTTGATCACATAGGCACAGTGGCCTATCGGATTGAACTTCCTCCAAATCTAGCTCAAGTTCATGATGTATTCAATGTGTCCCTCTTGATAAAGTACATATCTGACCCTTCACATGTACTAAATCCATTGGTGGTACAATTGGAACACGAACTCTCTTATGAGGAGAATCCGGTGGAGATCTTGGATATTAGAGAAAATGTTCTATGCAACAAGACCACCCACCTTGTTAAAGTTTTGTGGAGGAACCACAAATATGAAGAAGCCATGTGGGAACCAGAGGAGACTATGAGGCAGAAGTACCTACAATTTTTCTCTTCTAAGGGTGTGAGTTGAAATTTTGAGGATGAAATTTCTTAAGGGGGGGAATAATGTAAGGACCCAAACTTTTTGAAAAATATTTTGTTTCCTAAAAATTTAAGTTTTACTATGTCATAATCAATAAAATTGTATAAGTATAATTGAAATATAACCATCAAGTTTTGACAGTTATATGACCGTTGGTTAATATGACCATTAGAAACAGTAATAATTTTTAACGTTATAATTATTGTTTATAAATAGAAATGATAATGGATAATTAATGCAGAAAGAAGAGTTGATGACCTAATTCAATAGACTCGGGCCATAAAAATCCTATTTGTTGGAGCTTGGGAAGGAGGTAGTGTCACTGGGCTTTGCTCTGAACTAAGTCCAAGCCGATCTTCAATGTTTCAATCTTGAACAAAATCATATATGGTAGAAGTTCAAGTTGATAGAAATCACCACTCGGGTGATGCTATCCAAGTCACCCCAAGAGTCTATCACCATTGCACACCTTACCCTTAGGTCATATGTGGGTGTTATAAGGGATTATGTATTAATGCCTTAGTTACTTTGTATAATCCATTTGTATAAATAAAATTGTTATTATGGTAAAATAAACATAATTTTTTAAATTCAAATTTCAAAATTAATCTAGGATGAATTTTTAGTATTTTTCTAAGAAGTTTTATATTATTGATGAATATTAAAAAAATAGTATTTTAAAATATTTTTATGCTTTAAATAATTAATACTGAGAAATGATTTTTGAAAAATAGAAATACACAGTTGTGATCAGTAAGAAATTTAGAATCTAATAAGATCAACTTAATTTTTCATGAATAGTAACTTATGAATAGTAATATTACCCTTATGAATAGTAATATGAGAAATGGAATAGTAACCTCACCTAAGAAAATATAAATATAATTTAGGCAACTTTAATGGTAATGTGATATAATAGTATAAGTAAATAACTATTTCATAAATTATTAATTAAGTATTAGTATTTTTTGAGTAAATAGTAATTTTACCTAAAAATTAATTTTTTCATATTTAAAAAATTATTTTCATAAAATGGAGTTCATTTTTGAATTCATAACATCGATATTAGGTTAAGGTAAATTTATAAGATTTTTATAAAATGTTTTGTTTTTTGCTAAATAGTAAAAATATAGTTTTTGAGTTTTCAGTGTGTTTAATGACATCATAATGATGTAATACGTAATTTAAATTTTTGCTCGACACATGTGGATTTAATTATGATATTAGTTGTACAAAGTGGCCAAAACCATGGGCAAATAACATGTGCAATCCCATAGTTTTTTAAATACCACCATTGAGGTTTCCTCGAAAATTAATAAAAAACTCTCTCTCTTTTACTATAAGTATCTACCCATTCCTCCATTATATTTCATTCCAAATTCTCTATCCTAGAAGCTCTGATATTATTACATCCCAATGATTCCTCAAGTTTCCTCAATCCCCCAAGGTCCCAACCTTCAAATTTTTAGAGTCACTACTCAAGGTGAGGAAATTTCAACTTCTTTTTTCCTTTCATGTTCTCTTTTTATATTATATGTATTTAAAATTTCCATATGATGTTATTTTGTCCATTTTGTTATATACCTATAATTTATTATGAGTCTTTTATTATTGTTAGACCCTTGTCCCCCTCTCTATTTAATTTTTTATAAAATCATGTTTCATACCCATTATGCTGTCGGATTTTCATCTCGAAATTTCTCTCTTTTTATCAAGAAATTCTTTTATTTTATTTTGTGGATACCCAAAACTATATATTCTCCAGAGGTATTCACATGTATTTCAAAATTATATATTGTAACTCTAGGATTAACATACATGAAACCCACCTTCCTTTTCCATGGTATTGAAATGACAAAAGAAACCCGTTTTTAAGAACTTTTTAAAACACTATGATTTTGATATGAAACTCATTTATTTTATTCCATATGGGTTATTTATGAAATAATTGATTATGATCTATTTGGATCACATGAAAATAAATAAACATTAAGGTTGTTCCCTGATATCTCTCCAATGCATTGGGTAAATAAATTAATCTCTAGATATGAAAAGTTTTACGATACCTTGGTGAATAACCTTGGTAATTTTTACGACACCTTGGAGATAAACCTTAGTGATATTCTTATGAAATTCTGAAATAAATGTTGTAGCCATATTTTAAAGTTATTATTAATGTTATTATTTTTATGATATTCCTCTTTCTCATGCCTTTATGAAATTCCTCATAATCTTATTGATAGCTCTTAAGTTCACATGTAAATTGTTTCCCTTGTTTTCCCTTATTAGGCCTTATGATCACCTTTTCCTTTAATGTATATCCCTAGGTTATGAGATGAAATAAATGTACTTAGTATGAACATTTCAATAATCCTTTAAAGTTTATTAAAATAATTTTATATGTTTTCATTTATTATTTACTTTATTTCCAAGACACTAGACTTTAAAGATCCTCTGTTTGTAAAGTGTAATGAAAATTTATATAATAAAAAGGTGAGATAAGATATCTATGAAGGGGATTCAATGTGTCCTCATGAAAAATAAAAATGTTACCACCTTTTAATCTAGATGGTTAAAGCCTCATGAGTGTAATTATCCTACTCATTACCTAGAGTTATTTGTAGTTATTTTTTCTCTGAATATATGGAGACACTATATTTATGAGGAGAAATGTGACATATATACATACCACCAAAGTTTAAAGTATATATTCACACAAAAGGAAATGAATTTGAAGTAGAGGAGATGGTTGGATCTTCTTAAAGACAATGATTTCTCAATTCATTATCATTCAGGAAGAGAAAACAGAGTCACGGATGCTTTAAGTAGGAAATATCCTTGTATTCATGCAATGATGAGGATTAAAAGAGATCAATTAATCAAGGACCTAGTAAAGTTGTATATGAGAATCATAAGGGAAGGAAAATCATCATTAATTTCTCAAATTATTGCTCAACCATACATTGTAGATAAGATAAAGGATGCTCAAAGAGATTATGTAGAAATACATAAGGTGGAAGATATAAGAAAAGAGAAAGCCTCAGAGTTCAAAATTGATAAAAAAGGAGTTGTAAGATTTGGAAAACAACTATGTATACCATAAAATCCTGAGATAAAGGAAATGTTGAATGATTCACAAAGCTCAACCTTCCTTATCCAACTAGGGGTCATGCATATGTATCGAGATCTCTAATAGCACTATTGGTGGGACAATATTAAGAAAGAGATCATGGAATATACATCAAAGTGTTTGGTATGTCAATAAGTGAAATTTTAAAGTCAAAAGTCTAAGGGGATGATGAAACCATTACTCATAACCATATGGAAATGGTAAAACATCACCATGGACTTTTTTGATGGTCTTCTAAAGAAATTTGGAGAAAATAATGTTATATGGGTTGTGGTGGATCATCTTACAAAGACTGCTCATTGAATTGAAATTCTTGAGAACTTATCACTCGATCAACATGTAAGGATATACATTGGATAAGTGGTGAGGTTTTATAGAACACCACTATCAATTGTATCTAGTTGAGTTCTAGGATTTACATTCGATTTATGGAAGAGTCTCCAACATGCTCTAAACACTAAGTTGAACTTCAGCATGGATTATCACCCCCAAACCGATTTCCAATCTGAACAAACTATATAATCCTTAGAAAACATGTTGAGATCTTGCTCGGTTGACTTAAAAAGAGAATGGGATCAATATCATCGACTGGTCGAGTTCTCATATAATAATATTTTTCACTCAAACACCCAAATGGATCCATGTGAAACCCTTTATGAGAAGAGATGCAGAACACCTTTATGTTGGGATTAAGTTGGTGAACTCAAGATTTTGGGACCTAAAATGGTTGAGGAAGTGCTGGAAAAGGTTAAGACTATTCGGTATCACATCAAGGCTACTTAGAATCGACAGAAAAACTATGTTGTAAATCATCAATGAGACCTGAAACTTGAGTTTGGAGATAAATTATTCCTCTAAATATCTCTATGGAAGAGTGTTATGAGATTTGGGAATAAGGGTAAGCTAAGTCCCAAGTATATCAGTCCCTTTGAAATTCTTGATCGCATCAGTGTTGTGGATAATGACTAGCACTCCCACCAACCCTATCTCAAGTGGACGACGTATTCCACGTATCTCTCTTGAGGAAGTACATACCTGATCTCTCACATGTAATGAATTATAAAGTGGTATAGCCTGAAAATGATCTCTTGTATGATGAGTAGTTGATGAATATCTTGTACCATAGAGATAAATTTATATGCAATAAAATAACTCACCTAGTAAAATTACTATGGTGAAACCATAAGTATGAGGAGGTGGCACGAGAACTAGTGGAATCCATGAAGCAAAAGTACCCTCACTTGTTTTCACCTTAGTTTGTAAAAAAATCTAGGGTGAAATTTCTTAAGGGGGGAAAATGTAAAGATGTGAAAAAAATAATATTATAAAGGACTTATTGCCTCTCAACAACTTTTCATTATGTTTTACAATAGTTTCACACATAAATACTATTACATTTCATAAGAATTTTGAAATCATGTGTAAATATGAGCTAGTAAAAATATAAACAATAAAGGGATATGCATAAGGAAGAATAATACATTCACTAAAAGAAACTCCATAGGTTTTAATTCCCCCAATAATATCGCCACTTCTATAAAGATCATAAAAGGGAATATAAGCGTTAAGAAAAAAATTGACATTATCAAGGGATGTGTAAAAACCTTTGTTAGTGAAGTAGTGAATTATTAAGAAATAATGATGTCATATTTATAGGTAGATATGGTTGTTCGGAATGAGTAATGTTGGAAAATATGGATTATGGTCATTATTACCATTAATCAATAAGATGTGTGGTCGTTATTATTGTTGTTGGCACAATAAAGTAACCATTGATATTATTTTATAATTATATTTTTTAGAAACTATATAAATATTTAATTTCCATAAAATATATATTTATGATAAATTTATAAGTTTTAAACAAATTTTATTTTCATGGAAATATCTTATAAAACACTTTTTACAAATCAATGAATTACTAAGTAATTTTTATAAAGGCCAAAAAGTTATTAATGTTATAAAAACTATTAATTTTCAATAAATAAGAATTTTTATTTAAAAACTAAAACTATAATATTTAGAGTTTTATTTTGGTAAAATAAATATCATTTTTTGATTATTCACATTTAAATTATCTTAGGATGAAATTATGGTAATTTTATAAAAAAAGTTGATTTTGGTGGAAAAACGTGAAAATACCATTTTTACAAAATACCATAATTCTTATGATATAATCATGATATGATCATGATTTAAAATTTATTAATCCTTATTATTGATCAAAATATATTTAAGTAATATCATAATATATAATTATTTACTTTTATAAACACATGATTAGCATTTTTAGAACCATGATTTTATCTTTTCTAAAATTAAAAAAAAATGTTTTATGATTTATACTCATATCATAATAGAATTAATTTTTACCACTTTTATAAATTGAATAAAGTAAAATGTATTGAATATTTTTAATTATAAGTTACAAATTAGATAATAAGGTAAATTTCATTTTTAGGAACAAAAAATTTACTGTGGTAGAAAAGGAGTTACCACAGTTTATGAAAAATATTGTAAAAGGTTAAAGTTAAAAGGTAAATACATAGGAAAACTAAAAATGAAAATTTTAAATGGGTGTTTGTGGTATTTATCACCCATAAACAAAATTCTCAACATTTATTATCAACCGAAATCATTGAAATTAATCCACCCAAATGTGATTATCCTTAAATACAAAATAATCATTGTTTAATCCTTTAAAATTTCCCCTCCTCAAGTATAAATACCCCACATTCACTCCTCAATTTCCAAAAAAAAAGTCACTGAGGATGAATACTCTATCAATTAACCTCACAAGATTCTTTAAATGGTGGTTCTAAGGTTTTAAGGAGTCTCTCTCTAGCTTTAAGAAGCATCCACCCAAGGTAAGAGATCTTTTCCTCCACTTTTTTAATTCAAGTACTCATTTCATATAAGGCTTTTTGATTTCCAATTTATTATATTGAAAAGTTTTTATAAACACCCCATTTATTGTATATATGATGTCTTATTGATGAGATAATCCCTCCCCCTCTCATTAAACTCATTCCAATATCCCCTTTGTATACCCGTTATGCTGCTGAAATAAACCCTTGATTTTTCAAGATATATTTTCATGTCTTGAATACCCAAAATCATTTTCATTAAAGGGTTTTCATTTATATGTATCATTAAACTATTAATTTGGTACATTCATGTATTAAACCCACATTCCCAACTCAAGTGTTAGAAATGATATGAACTTATGATTTTTTATCAATGTGGCACACATGATATTAAACATTTGATGGGTACACCCTAATAGTGCTCCAATGCATTGGATAAAGAAGTAATCTATAGAGAAGACATGTTTTGTAATTCCCAAACCTATAAGCTATAAATGGTACCCTGAGATGGTGGGTCACATGACCTCAAGTTCACCTCCCCATACGCCAGAGGCTGCTAAATAGTAGTGAGGTTTAAGGTGATACAGGGGAGAGACTATACCCTCATAATTAGAGTATAATAGCAATGTGATAAATGGGTAAAAACAGAAGTAAAATAAATGACAACTAGAACAGTTTAAATAAAACATATAGAAAATAATGATAAAAACCCATCAATATCAGTATCTAATACCATACACAAAATTATATAATGTCATGTCTCTAAACAAAAAAGAAATAGGAAAACAAGGTAGTATGAACACATGCATACATGTATATAAAAAGAACCAAAAAGACTAAAAATTATATCTACAAAAAGAATCATGAGTCATAGCTCAGTCCTATTATCCCTCACTCCCATGCTACAATCAATCAAGCATTGGTAACTGGGTGCTTTCCCTTGTCCCTACTCGTATCCATGAAGTCTTTCCAGGTACCAATTCACGGCCTAAATAGGGTATGAGATATACTCAGTAGGCCACCGCCAACAGTGTCTATAACAAATCCAACCTGCACATATAAACCATGACTATGTCCATGCATAAAAATTAAGTTGTAAAAGAATAATAGATATAAAAATTCCATGATAAGAATGTGTAATAAGAGTAGGCTATAATATAACATTAATATATATATATATATTAAGTGTCAACAGAAGGTGAAAACTAGCTCAACATACGCCGTATGTGAAAATAGTATGAGACCTACATGGGCCAGGTCCCAAGGTAATAACCTTGGAAACCTATATCTTGAGATATACAGGTATATAGAATTTGTAGGTTTCATACCTTCATTTCCCTCGTTATTTTCATATCTTCGATCAATAGGTTTCATACATTTAATAATAGTCAGTGTCATACTATCAATTAATAGGTGTCATAACTTTAATAATGGTAAGTTTCATACTGTCAATCAATAGGTTTCATGCCTTTAATAATAGTCGGTTTCATACCATCAATCAATAGGTGTCATACCTTTAATAATAGTTATTGTCACACCGAGATGTAACAAGTTTCATGCCTTTATAATATGTGGGTTTCATACCGAGATGTATTAGGTTCCATACTTTTATAATACACCGACGCCATACCAATATATAACATCAAGAAAGTAAAATAATAAAAATAAAACTGTTATGTTAGTGTCCATACCCAATCACATTTATCAAATAAAAAGGTACAAGACTAAAGGAATATCATCTCATTCCACATTCCACTTATTCCAATCATTCAACCATTTTAATTGTATTCGAAAAAGGAGGAATAATCCTCTCCAATTATCTCTTTTAATATAAAATTTCTCCCACTATAAGGATGGAGATATCACGCACCCAAAGGGGTGGTTTAACATAGGGTATATACAATAACACACCTCATGGATGGCTCGAGTTGAGGTTGTTAACCTCTATCCATAATTAGGTGCTACAAGGGCAGCCCAAAACAGGTGTAATAATTAATTTAAGGATTATCATTAAATTTAAAAGAAACAACTAAAAATTCAGACATGTGACACAATAGAAAAAGTTAAATAGAAAACAAAACCTTATGGAAAAGATATATAACACCTACCTTAATCCTGTGGTAGAACACTCATCCAGTATCGGCCTTTGGTTCAGTCCAGACTGAAAGAAAACGAATAAAAAAACAAATGACCTGAAAATAAGACATATGATCTTGCACAAAAATAAATCCATCAACGGGGAATAATAAGGATGGAAGGAACTAAAGGAATGGAGAGCTTACCAATGGTGATCCAACATAATAAACGGTGGTTGAATCTGAGTTCAGACGGAGAGACAGGATCCAAGCCTAGATTTAGGCCAAAAGGGAGATTCAAGGGATGAGAGGTGTTGTGTGAGAGAAGAAGAGGGGTAAGAAAAAAATAAAGGGTTATGTACCTTTAAAAAAACCCACAGCATTTATACGGCATTTAAAGTTTTACACATCATGTAATACTCAGGTTTTCCCCTTATGGGAAAAACCACTACACGCTGTAAATTGTTCTGGTTAGACCAAAACACATTGTGTATTGATTATACATCATGAATTTAGATATATGGTGTGTATTTAATATACATTATGAATATGGACTGCATCTAACTCCATCCCTCTTCTACCTTCCCTCCAAAGACAAACCAACTAGCATAAGGGTATAGTTTCTATGTTTAATCCAAAATAGAACTGAAACAAGAGTTTAATAAAAAATTAAAGGAACCATACCTCATAGGAAAAAGTAAGATCTTAAAACCTTCCCCCTTAAAGAAACTCATCCTCAAGTTTCCCTTATAAGGGTTTTAAAGCATCATCTAAGAATAAATCCAGCCACTGGGCACGTATATAGGCCTCCCACTCTCAAGTATCTTCCTGGACAGGATCGTTCTACCATAGCACCCATACTCAAGGAACCAATCTACCACAGAGATCTTTCATGCTCCAGTCCACGATATGAATAGGGTGCTCCTCAAAAGAAGCATCAACATCAATTCCCACCTTATCAGGCTAGAACATATGAAATGGTTTTGAATAGTATTGATGAAGCTATGAAACATGGAAGACATTGTGCATAACTCAGTACCTATGAGGTAACTGCAACTGATAGGCTACCGGACCGACTCTCTCCACAGCCTCAAAATTTCCAATGAACCAATGTGAAAGCTTACTCTATCATCAAAACTATCAATGCCCCAATCTAGGTGAAACATGTAAACCCAAATCCCCACTTCAAATTATTATGGTCAATGGAAATGATCGGAATATGACTTATGCCTAGACTGAGTTTTAGCCATCCACTTCCTAATAAGTTGAACCTAATCTGAAGTCTCATGAATGAGACAAGGTCCAAGTAGCGCTACCTCACCCTCCATTAACCAGCATAAAGGGGAATGGCATGGCCTACCATATAAATCCTCATAAGGGATCCATATAAATAGTAGCCTAAAATATGTTATTGTAAGATAATTTGGCTAAGGGAATGTGTTTCTCCAAATAATATTCAAAACCAAGGATGTATTCTTGGAGTCTATCCTCTAATACATGTATCGTCTATTCTGATTGACTGTTGGTCTGATGGTGAAAGGATGTGATCAAAAGCACCAGTGTACCCAATGATTTTTGTAACCCCTTCCAGAACCTCAATGTGAAATGATCATCCCTATTGGAAATGATAGTATGAGGGACCCCGTGTAGATGTAAAATCTATCAGACATACAATCTCCTAAACTAATCTACTGAGAAGGTCTCTCTTATAGGTAATAATTAAGAAACCTTCATGATCATGTTGATGATCACCCATACTGCATCACTGCCTTGAAAAGATCTTGGTAAACCAGTCACAAAATCCATAATGGAATCATCCCATTTACACTCTATAATGGGTAACGGTTGTAATAGCCCTACTAGCCATTGGTGTTCTTCCTTCATATGTTGACAGGTGAAACACTAAGTAACATAACAAGTTATCTCCATTTTCATACCAAGCCACCAATACTGGAAACGTAGGTCATGATACATCTTCATAAGACAAGGATGTACTACCCAATAATAATCATGAGACTCTCGTATCAATTCCTCCAAGATGTCTATAGGAACCTAGGTACATCCATGGATGCATAAGACCTCATCCTCATTAACAGTATAGTCTGAAAGCAGATCCTCACCTGAAACACTCTCTCTTGGGAATGAATCCTCAGGATCCGATAACTGCCACATCTTCACTCTCTCCATAAGAGAAGAGGTTGTTGATAATGATGTAAGTACATATTGTACAAGACAAGCCTGAACCTCCAAGTGCATCACACATAAGTTTTCATTCACTACTGGCCTCCAGAACTGCATGTGTTTGAGTCCTTCGGCTCAGATCATTATCTACAGCATTACCTTTCCCTAGAGTATAAGAAAGATCAAAATCAAAGGATTGCAGGTATTCAACCCACCTTCTCTCCCTGATATTCAAGTCACACTGTGTGAATATATATCTGAGGATTTTGTGGTTTATAAACACCATAAAATTCACTCCCTGTAGATAATTCCTCCAACAATGCAAATCATGAACTACTTCTTCCAACTTAAGACCTTTTGTCGGGTAATTCTTCTCATGAGGCCTTAGTTATCGTGACCCGTATGCAATGACTTGGACTTCTTGTATCAGAACTAATCCTAGCTTGATACCTAATGAATCATAATAGATTTTATAGATTCTTCCCAGCTCTAGAAGAATCAGGATCAGTGAAAAATTCAATTTCCCTTTCAACTCCTAAAAGTCTATCTCACGGGATTTTGTACATATAAACTTCACACCCTTCTTATTCAGGCCCTTAAGAGGTGATTTTAGGTATGAAAATTTCTAAATAAATCACTTATAATAACTAGCTATCCCCAAGAAACTACATATATCAAAAATCTTCTTGGGATACTCTCAGGTAACTGTAGCTCTCACCTTCTCTGGGTCAACTGATACTCTTTCCTCTAAGATGATGTGACCCAAAAGTGCACTTTATCTATCCAAAAGTGGAATTTACGGAGTTTATCATATATTTGATGCTCTCTCAGTGTATTTAGAATGGTCTCAAGATATTTGACATGGTCATTTTGAGTATGAGAATAAACCAAGATATCATCCATGAAGACCACCACAAATGAATCTAAATATGGTTGGAAAACCCAATTCATCAAAGCTTTGAAAATGGTCAACCTGTTCGTGAGACCAAAAAGAATAATCAGATACTCATAAAAACTATAACTACTACAAAACTTTGTAAAAAGTATGTTTGAAGGTCTAACATGTATCTGGTGATAACCCGGCCTCAAATAAAACTTTGATAATACTCGATCTCCTCAAATCTAATAAAAGAGGTCATCTATATGAGACAAAGGATATCGATTCTTCATAGTAAGCCGGTTCAACTTCCGATAATCCATACAAAACCTGAGGGTTTCGTCTTCCTTCTTAGCAAAAAGGACCGGTGAGCCCCATGGAGAAGTACTGGTCCGTATGAAACCCTTAGCTTATAAGTCCTCCAGCTATCTCTTAAACTCTGGAAACTCAATAGTGGTCATCCTATAATGAGGAATGGACACTGGTTCAACTCTTGAAACTTGATCAATAGAGAACTCCACCACTCTATTGGGAGGTTGATACGTGTATTTAATGCATATATTTTTTAGTGTTTTAATATATTTATTTTTGTATTTAAATGATTAATCTTTTCATGTTTGCGATGAATTTACTTGTTTTGTGTTTTATGGTAGGAAACGACTAATAAGAGTCAACCAGTCAAAGAAAAGTACACGTTGTGATGAGCATACATAGTGTGAAATCCAAGTACACGTCGTGAAATAAGTCAACCAGTCAAAGAAGCATATACGGAATCAATATGGTGGAGAAAAAGTCGGATCTGAAGTACATGTCATGTACCCCAAGTACACATCATCACGACGTCAATGCGCAGAGAAAAATAGGCAATGTGGGCCATGGTTTTTGGACGAGTTTGCCTATAAAAAAAGACCCCCAGGCTCCCTTCAAACACACCCTGGGACCAACAAAGTCCAAGGGACAACAACGGACAAAGGAGTGACAATCTAGATCCCCTCTCCACCGCCATTCTTCTTCATTTAACCATGATGCTCTCTCTCGTCATAAGAAAGTAGTCCCATTTATGTCGAGTGATGTGATTGTAAGGGGATGTGTGCATAGGTATTGTTTTATTTTATCTTATTCGTGTTTTGGATTTCTACAACTCATTCTTTCAATTCCAAATATCATTCTTTTTGAAAATGCATGACCATTGCTTGTGATTTGAAGAGTATTATTTAATTTCATTAGTTAATTGAATTGTTTTTTGTATCACCATAATGCAACATAGGTCGGTTATGTTTAAACATGGTTTTGGGTCACCTATCCCTGTGATTGAATCTAGTAGATGACCATTCCAATGGTCCAATCATAGGATTAGGGTGGGATACCAAGACCAAGGATCTCTACTATCCCAATACTGATACAAAGACTGAATAAACACACTCTCAATTAAATCCCTAGCACATTCCCTTGAAAATAATTGAACCTATAATGTCCCCATCCATTGATTCACAAATCAATATTTGGTGCTGCTATTCCATTTCTTTTTTCAAACAAATTAAACAATTTCAATTTTAGTTTCCTTAATTAATTTGTAACATACTGGATATCCTTGTGGGTTTGACACCTAGAGCTAACAAATACTACATTTTTAGTTAATATTGTCTAAGTTTTATAAATTTTGTTTCTGCATAGCACCGTAGGGAACTAATGACTCCCTGTGGGGATGTCATAGGTAAACCAGAAAATTTGTCCGAAAATACATCCTAGAAATGATCTACTGTAGGAGAGAAATCATCCTAAACATATCATTCACCCTTGTAAATATAGGTACCACCCTATGGTGATGTTAAAGACACCCTCTGGAGATAGTAATTAATGTAGGCATGATAAGGAACTAACCAATTCATCCTAAGAATAATGTCGAAACCAGACATCTCAATAACAAAGAGGTTTTGTAGAAAACGGTAGCCTCCTATCTCAAGAGGGAACTCCCTACATTGGTGTACAATATTATAATTTATACCAAAAGGGGTATCAAGGGTCATCTCCCTATAGAAGTACTTAATTTTGAGCATGAGTCTTTCCACAATAGCCACAAAGATAAAAGAATTTGAATCCTTTGTATCAAATAAAACAAACACCAAGGTAGGTGTTACTAAAATCATACCTCAAACTGTATAAGGTATGGGACTCTGCTCCCCTGGCACATTTTCACTGCATAAACCCAGCTCATTCTATAGCCTTGAGATACAACATGACTTCCTTGAGAAATCTCGCTCTGCTAACACTATGCAACTGGTGTCTGGCTCCCCCAGCCATGACCACCTACTTGACCTAATCGGTTGGTATCACTCCATCCCCCGACTAATGTGGAGCTGCTAATCCCATTAAATGACCTGGATTTGGTGTTGATCCTCTCTTAGTGGCCACTGGAGGGAATATTTTGAAAAACCGTTATAATGGGCCATCCTACCAAAGGATCAGCACTCAACTATAGACCTCTCAGATTGAGCTTTCATGTGACCCTACTTCCCATACTGATGAAAGACTACAAAACTTCCAGTACATGCACTCTGACTAATAATTCCCTCACAAGAGACCACAAAGCAATGCTTCTTACCACTAGAAACTGCACTAATGGGTCAAGAAGCTGATCCACTCTGATATGGGCCTACAACTTCCCACAAGTTGCATTTGGTAATAAGAGCTTGGTTCACAATTTCAGACATGATAGTCAATCATAAAACATTCACCTAAGATAAAATAGGATGCCTGATCTTATCTTAAAAATTTTGTTCTTTCACTGGTTAATCAGTAGTATAGATAGGCACAAAGTGCTGAAACTCTGTAAAACGAACTGATTAATCCATAACAGATATAGAACCCCACTACCGGTTCATGAACTCCCTAGCACAATCAGACCTCAAAGTCTCAGGGAAAAAGTATTCATAGAAGCTAGATTGGAAATACCTCCAAATCACTTCCTAGTACTGACTAGTCTGGTTCAGAATATCCCACCAATGTTTAGAGGATCCTTGAATAATATACATAGTGAGCTTCACTCATCTCTCATGAGGTTTCTCAAGGTGCTCATAGATAGATAAGATAGTCTCAATCCATAAATCTATAGATTGGGGGCCACCATCCCTAGAAAAAGTGGATGGAGTTACTATTGAAACTCCCATGTCAACTCTCCCATAGAAGGTTCAGGTCACGAAGCTCCTTATATACATGGTAGGTCCAAGGGTGGGGTATAAAGGAAAGAAACCTGTAGATGTGGAGGCTCGAAACCAAGACCTCCCTAACTCACTACCATAGGTACATCATGGGTGTAACCATTGAATTGTGCCCCATGGGTAACGCAGCTCCTTGTATAGTTTGTATAAGGAATAGAAATTCCCCTCAAAATAGGTCATCATCACTCGTATCATGGATAGCAGTAGGTTACACAAGTGGAACTACTGGTGGTTTCACTAAGGGATCATGGACCACCACCTCCAAAGCATGATTTTCACCACCCTCCTGGTGCATGACTCGAGGACGTCATGGTGGCATATCTCTAAAAATTCTAAGAACACACCTCAGATAGGATTTGATAACAATAAGATCACATATATAAGAATAGGAAAAGTACAAGACTTTATATATAAAAGTCACACCCCTCTACCTCCTCAAAGATTCAGGTCTAGGTGATAGGAACAATCATAAATAACATGAGAGACATTGTCTACTGCCCACTACTAAGTTTGGGTATGGTTCAAGATCTTTGTTTCACTGTAAGGGTCCCGATATATGGATTGTCAATTCTAAGTTATAGAGGAAAACACTCATTGTGTTTTAATTAGCATACCCATTTAATGGAGATCGTATTAGATTTTAAGATTTATCAATTCTTACATTCACATAATAACCAGTTAACTGAATTACCATTCCCAATTTATAAAAGTACATGTTTTATAAATTGAAATGGTATCTCTTTTAACTATATTCAAAAATTTACATTTGATAGTAGAATGTAATAGTTAGTATAAGATTATTTGACTAAATTAATCATCATTCACAATTTATATAGGTACATGAACTCTCTAAATTATAAATTACATTCATGTATTCAAAATAAACTAATGTTTCAGTATATATAACATCAATTATATAACTAAAACATATGATAATTGATTAGTTAATGTGTCATCATAAACCTATATAGATTAAAAATATTTAGGTTGATGCAGACACTTTAATGAAAAATTATTCAATCCCATTTTTCTATAGAAATGTTAGTTGCATAAAAGATATATCACTCAAATCACATACAAAAAGTATCATGTATTCAAGAAATGCATCCTACATGGCACGACATAATGCATGACATATTAATCATGTAAGGTGCCTAAAAGGATGCATGATCAATGATTCCTTCCCGTACCAAGCCAAGGTTAAAATGTAATCTAACATCATAATAATAATAACATCATAAATCATGTGTGTCACCTAATTGTGGAATCAAATCAACCGTAATAGGCATAAACTAGAACATCAAGTCTGACCCAAGGTAATTTGGATTTTTCTTCATATGTGGGTTAGATACTCCCAAAAATAGGCTCATTACCAAATTCTGACACGTCTTAGTCTCCTTTATACCATCCCAAAAGAGTAAGGAAAAGAAAATAAAGCTCTGATACCAATTTGTAATTTCCTGACCTAAAATCTAATAAACAGTGCTCTGAGATGGTGGATCACATGGCCTCAAACATGTCTCTCCATATGCCAGATGCTATAAAATATTAGCGAGATTCTATGATGGTACAATGGGGATACTATACCCTCATAATCAGAGTAACACAGCATTGTAATGAATGGGTAAAAATGGAAGAAAAACAAATAAAAACTAGAATAATGGAAATAAAACATCTAGATAATAATGATAAACAATCCATTGATATCAACATCTAGTACCATATACAAAATGATGTAATGTTATGTCTCTAAACAAAAAAAAAATAAATAGAGAAACATGGTAGCGGGAATGCATACATACAGGTATATCAAAGAAACTAAGAAGACCAGAAAGTCCATCTCCAGATAGAATCATGAGGCATAGCTCGGTCTTGTTCCCCCTGCTCCTATACTACAGTCAATCAAACATCGATAACCAGGTGCTTGCCCCTATCCCTACCTGCATCAATGAAGTATTTCCGGATACCAATTGATGACCCAAACAGGGTGTGAGATATAATTATTATGCCACCACCAAGTGTGTTTATAAAAAATCTATCTTGTAAAGATAAATCATGACCATGTGCATATATTACAATTAAGATGTAAAAGAATAAAAAATAAAACATTTCCATGAGAAAAAGATGTAATAAGAGAAGGATATAACATAAAGTCAATATATATATATATATAAAGTATCAATAGTAGGTGATAACTAGCTCAACATACGCTGCAAGTGAAAAGAGTATTATACCTACATGGACCAGGTCCCAAGGTGATAACCTGGGTGACCTATATCTAGATATATACAGGTATACGGAAGTCTCAGGTGTTATACATCGATTTCCCTCATCGTTACCATACCAGAAATCAATAGGTGTAATACCTTTAATAATGTTCAGTGTCATACCATCAATCAATAGGTGACATACCTTTAATTATAGTCATTTTCATACCATCAATCAATATGTGTCATACCTTTAATAATAGTCGGTGCCATAATGACAAGTAATAGGTTTCATGCCTTTATAATACACTGTTATCATACCGAGATGTAACAAGTGTCATACCTTTATAATACTTCAGTTCCATACCAATATGTAACATCATGCAAGTAAAATAATAAAAAAACAAGGGTTATGTTAGTGCCCATATCCAATCACGCTTCTTAAATAAAAAGGTACAAACCCACAGGAATAGCCATATCATTACACGTTCAACTTATTCTAATCATTTAACCATTTTAATTGAATTTAATAACATGTAAAAGGGGGAATAATTCTCTTGAATTATCTATTTAAATATAAAATGTATCCCACTACAAGGATGGAGATCTCACGCGCCCAAAGGGGTAGTTTAACATAAGGTAGATACAAGAACGCACCTCATGGGTGGTTCAAGTTGAGTTTGTTAACCTATAACCATAATTAGGTGCTACAAGGGTAACCCAAAATAGGTGAAATAATTAATTTAAGTCTTATCATTAAAATTAGAAGTGAAAACCGTAAATTTCAGCATGTGGTACAATGTTAAAAGTCAAATAGACAACAAAACCATAGGGAAAAGGTATATACCACCTACCTTAAGCATGTGGTAGAACACTCATCTAGTATCATCCTTTGGTTCGGTTCATATCGAAATAAAATGTATAAACAGACAAATGCTTTAAAAATAGGTCATATGAGCTTGCAATAAAATAACTCAGTCGATAGGAAGAAAGATGATGAAAGGAGATAAAGGAAGAGAGAGCTTACCGGTGGCGATACAAAGTGAAAGACGGTGCTTGAATCGAATTCCAGACAGAGATATGGGATCCAAGTCTAGATTTAGGATAAAAGGGATCTTTAAGGGAGAAGATTCATTGTGTGAGAGTATAATAGGGTAAGAGAAAAAGAGGGTTCTTACCCTTTAAAAATCATGGCATTTACACGACATGTAATGTTTTACATGTTGTGTAATGCTTGAGTTTTTCCCTTCTGGGAAAAACCACTACACATCATGAATTAGTCTAGCCAAACCAATACATTTCATGTATTTATTACATGCCATGTATTTAAATACATGATATGTATTGAATACACATCATGAATTTGGCCTGTAGCCAACTCCAACTCTTTTCTACCTTCCCTCCAAAGACAAACCAAACGGCTGACAAAGAAAATATTTACAATTATTTTATTCTTAATTTTAATTTTTTTAATCTCACTAAAGTTTTATTTCAAGGGTATTTGTTATATTTTATGGTTTTAGTGTTATTTTGAGCTTAATTGATAAAATGACATATTTTGGATTTTAACTATTTTAATTTATTTCTGTATTTCAGAAATAACATATTTCACACTAATACAAATTGAAAAATTATTATTTTATAGATTTATATGCTAGATGGGTTTCATTTTATCCTGCATGACCAAAATCTCAATCCACTGTTTAAAGGCCCAAATCCAGCTCACAATTTCAGCCTTGAAAATTGTGCACGTATCTGGAAAATTTTATTATTGGGTCCATAACTCATAAACGGCCAAACCAATGGAGATGAAATTTAACATGGAGAAAGACTACATCTAGAGGAATAACAAGTATTAAAGTGTACATACTATATTCATTCATTTTCAAGCAAATAAATTCATGGGTATTCAGATGAATTGGAATATGAACAGTCAGCTTTCTAGAATAAATTTACAGAGTAAATTAGCTATATCTCTCTCCATATGTGTCCAATGAATCTAAAACTTTGTGGGTATATAGAGGACACATATACAAACAACTTTTAAGAAGACAACTTTACCAAATTTGGTTATTGAATTGGGATAACACATAGAAACTTTCGGAGTACTATTTTGGATCCAAAAATCTCACCTCTTCTCGCTATAAAATAATGTTTCTCCTTCATTTCAAGTGGTTGGAAAGTTGAGGGTAGCCTTAGTTGACCATTTTATGAAGTTTTGTATTTTATTTTATATTGTAATAGTATTATACATTTTTAGTTTATATTAGTATTATTATTCATACTTCATTCTTCCATTTTTACTTTTATGTGTTTCTCCCACCGTATTCTCTTCTAACTCCGTGAGAATGGGGAACTAACCTCAACATTTTTTTGAGGGAGATATTGGTGGTTGATTGAGTTTTATTATGATTCAATTTAAATCTATTTATTTAATTCCGATAATTTTGGTGGTGGTTAAATTGATTATGATGTGTGATTGCCCCATTTTCTCTATCATCGAGTTCTTCTTCTCATTTAACATTCATCCTTCCATTCACTATCTAAGTCATGCATACAATAGAGTATGGATTGGGTAGCGATGTCAGTGAAAATATCTCATAACCAACTTTAGGAATATTATTTCCCTTTATGTAGAGATCTCGGTGTTGGGGTAATAACAATTCGAATAAGAGGATGCAGTGTGTCAGATTTTGATCACTATATTGAATTGATATTGAAATATTTTAATGAACAATGATATCAACCATTATGATCTCCAAGAACGAATGTATTCCTTTTTTCTTTCTAGCATCATTTTGTTCAAATTTCATATATATATATATATTATTCATCTTTCGAACTCATATTTATATTATTTAGTTATATATTCGTTAGAAAATAAATATTGATAATAGAATTTTGGTGTTGTGTAAGTTTCCTCCTCAAGACTGACCCTAGGTGTGCACTATATTGCATGCTTAGATAAATAATCTATTGAACAAGGGTCTACAAAAAATCCTCATGATTCAATTTGGTGTCGTTTCTGAGGAGGTGAAACACTTTCACACACCATTTTTCATAAAAAAATACAAAAAAAATCATAAATTTTAAAAAAAAAAATTGTTCGTGAATGTCTTTCAATTAAAATTTGTATGAATGGACTGACGGGTCTCAGGTGAAAGAAGGAATTAAAAAATCTCATATGAAAGAACTTAAAGAATAAATATAAAAATTTAAGAGAAAATATAAAATGGTTGAAGAATATATTCATTCACTGGTGTAGTAACTCGAACTGGAACCATAATCTGAATAAAAAAAAAAGTGGTGGAAGAGATTTCACCAATCATTTTTTAAGTTAAAGAACTTGAGGTGAGTGAGAAAGAGCTTCTAAAGAAACTAATCACATCATCCCGTACTCAATCATTGCTCGAGGATATCTCTAAAGTAGGATGCTGAAAGTGCCCAGTCGTGATAATTGTATCACTGAGAGGGGGAGGGGGTGAATTAGTGATACTTTTTCTTTTATGTTTTCTTGAAATAACGTTTTCCTCCTGTTAAAGATTTCAATTCTTACTAAAAATAATTTAGACATGCATTCACATGAACACAATAATTTATAAGGTTCACTATTCAATAAGAATGGTCATGTCCTTGGTATGATTTGGAAATGATATAATGTCATACAATCCACTATAAAGAAATCCTTGTAATACAGTGAGTAGGATATACCATTTCACTCGTGTAGCACTTTAAAGACAATCCAAAAGTGTGTGTGCACCCTCTTAACATAAATAGGGTAAAACAATGTTTGTGTAACAACTCATATTACCTATGATTATTTTCAACTTCCACAAATGTATTTTTTGAAAAATAATTCTTCAATTTATTACCCAAAAGATGGTAAGAAATTCAAGGGCTTTAATATAGAATGCAAATCTTATTGTCTAGTCTGATCTTCTCACTCTAATTCTTTAGATCTGATTGCCTAATCTGATCTGCACACTATGATCTTCAAATCTGATTTCCGAATACGATAGATGTGTCTCTACCAAAATACGATCAAGATAATCCAAAACTCCTTATCCCTTAGTTCGGAAATCCCAATATGAAAATCTTGATCTTACTATCCAACCTGATCTGATAACCAACCGAATACGATGATAAGCAAAATATAATAAAAAGTTAAATACAATGATTAACTAAATACGATGATCGGTTGAATAACATTGTGATCTCGTATCTTCTCCTTTCACTTCAATCCGTCAAAACTTCTTCAACACAACACGATATGGAAACTTCTTTCTCTTCCTAGAAAGTCAGAGCTTCTCTCTCTTCTAGTGAATAGTACCTCCATATCAGACCTTTTTAAAAGTACAAAGTAATTTCTCCTTTTATAGGTGACCCATGAGAGGTTTTGGTGAGAATCCCAAAAACTTTCTCGCTCAACCAAATTCACCCAAATCTCGATTTCCCTTGAATTTTGAGTCCATTTATGACTTCATCAACTCTTCTAGAATCTTCTTGAATCTTCTTTAAACTTAATATCTTCATCAGATTATCTTTTTTTTAATCACCAGTCCAAATTTTATTTCTCAATCCAATTTCAATTGTTAATTCTGATTCTCACAATCTAATTTCTTCAATATGATTGCTCTGTACCGATTGAAAAGAAACACACTTTTAATTTCAATCTCCCCCTCGACAACACATCTAGATATTTTCTTCAGTTCTTATCTTGATTCACTTAAAATAAAAAACTTATTCTTCATATCTTTTCTTGACACACTTTAACATTAAACAAATCAATTCAACCCATTTAAATGGTTGACTACATTATTGATCATCTTCTTTTATTTTATTTTCATTCATCAGTCTCAAGAAATTCTTCATCTGATTATTATGTCTCTTGACCTGATTGAAGAATCAACACATTTGTCACAAATGTTCTTGGACTTTATGAATCCAATGATCCTATAACGATGGCTTCACCAAATTTTTTCTTTAAATCCCATGCCTCTAAATACGTTGATAATCGGCCACTACAGTGTTTGTCTTTCTTTTAACAACATCCTTATTTTCAACCCATCCTGAATACGATCCGGATGAATATGATCTATAACACCCTTTTTCTTTCCCATTCAGATCCGATCAATCTGAATATGATTGGTAGCATCTCTTTCACTCCCTCTTTCTTTCATCAATCTTGCATCACAATTTTTAGCACAAACTCATGATTTATGAGAACTCCAAGATTATAAAAACATCATCACATTTGATTTATCATAGTCATACAGACTCTGATTCCACCAATATGATCACTTCTTCCATACTAGATCCAGAGTGAATCCGATGACCATTTACTCTGAGCAAGATACACTCTCAATGTGATCGATCTATTCATTCTGAATTTAGTGTGAATCTGATGAGACTTTTCGTCTATCCAACTTCTCTGAATATGATAGACCTTTTCAAGAATTGTGAGTCAAATTCTTCCAAATACGATGATCAAAACGAATTTCACCAAAATACAAAGTGATGTGATTTTCCTTTCTTCTCAAACTTCCTTTATTTTATAAAAATTTTCTTAAAAAAATATAATACCTGAATACGATAACCTTTATCATCATCTTAGTTCTAACAATATCCCCTTTTGGATTTTGTTTTCGACCAAGTTTTATAAATCAGTAAACTTTTATTATCAAGCAATGGATCACTTATCAACAATTCTAAGCCTACGTGAGCTAACGCATTGTAGGAAACAAGAATAATTGACAGAAAAACCATGTTATCCAAAAGAAGTGATTGTGAAAACATTTCCAACTTTTCTTCCTCAGCTTATCTTTCTTTTTTTTCTTAGCTTCTTCACCTTTCTTGGAATAAAAAACAATTTCTTTCCTACAACCGCTCCAAAAAATAGTTAGAATATTTAACACACACATATAATGATGAATTCATAACTTACCCACAACTCCCCCGTTTTACATGCCTTTTAAAGATAGATTTATGAAACAATTCAATTATCCCCCTTGAAAACACTATCCAAAGGTAAGATGAGAGAGGGGACAGAAACACATGTATCAACCTTGATGAGAAAGATGTTGTATTCCCATATTCAACCTCAATTTAGAAAAGGATTCTTTTTGTAAAGGTTTTGTGAAAATGTCGGTAACTTGTTCCGATGTTGGAACATAGACCAACTTCAATTCTTTCTTCT
Organism: Viscum album; assembly: GCA_963277665.1. Lineage (NCBI taxonomy): Eukaryota > Viridiplantae > Streptophyta > Magnoliopsida > Santalales > Viscaceae > Viscum > Viscum album. Next base: position 1,782,473,211 of record OY728131.1, on the reverse strand, counting down.
CCACATGATCTTTAATAAAATGATATTTTATATCACTATGTTTTGAATGAGAATGTTGAACTGGATTCCTGGTGAGATTTATTGTACTTTGATTATCACAACCCAAGAGAAAGGGTAACTTCACTTCAACAAGTAAGTCTTCTAATTGATTTTTCATCCACATAAGTTGAGTAGTGGCTTGAGTGGAAGCAACACACTCGGATTCTGCCATACTAAGAGTTACTGAATTCTATTTCTTTTATTGCTAACTAACACAATTATTTCCTAGAAATAATACTCCACCTGATATGGATATTCTATCATCAACATTTCATACCCAATCAGCATCTGAATACACAAACAAATCAATACTATCTAAGCTATCATACTTGATTCTGAAATTTTTTGTGCCTTTGATGTAGTTGAGAATTATTTTTCCAGAAAGTAAATGTGATTATTTTAGATCACTCTAAAATCTTTCAAATAAGATAACATCATAAATAATATCTTGTCCTGAGGTAGTCAAATACTATAGACTTCCAATCAGCTTCTGAAATTCTTTCTGATCAACCTATTTTCCTTATTCGTATTTGTCAACTTTTTTCCCACTGAAATCGATGTGGAAATAGGTTTTGAGTTTTCCATGTCGAACCTCTTCAGAAGTTCTTTAGAATAATTTTGTTGAGAAAGAAAAATATATTTCTTCTTTTGTAGAATTTGTAACCTAATAAAGTATTTCATTTCCCATATCATAGACATTTAAAAAACCTTTATCATATCTTTAGAAAATCTTTCACAACTTCTTTCATTATTCCCATCAAAGATAATATCATCAACATAAATAATTACGATGAGGGGATACTCTTGACTTTCTCTGATATAAATATTTTTATCAACTCTTTCCTTCTTGAAACTCATTTTCCTTAAGCAAGTATCCAATTTGAAGTACCATACTCCTGGAGATTGTTTTATCCCATACAATGCCTTCTTCAATCTGCATACATAAATTTCATCATTTACAACAAAAAATCTAAAAGGTTGTTTGATGTAAACTTCATCATCAAGATCCCCATTCAAGAATGTGAATTTAATATGCATTTGAAATATCTTGTAACCTCGTTGTGCAGCAATAATAAGAAAGATTCTGATTGTTTACAACCTTTCCATCAGAGCAAAGGTTTAATCAAAATCAATACCTTAAATTTTTTAATACCCTTTTCAAACCAATATTTCTTTGTTTCATAATACTTCACCTTCTTCATTCAGCTTTTTCTAGAAAACCCACTTTTTACCAATAATGTTTTTTCTTTTTGGCTTGGGTACGAGTTCTCATGTATCATTTTTTTCAATCTGATCCAATTCTTCATTCATGGATTGAACCCATTCTAATTTCTCAAATGTATCTTCACATTATTTGACTTCACTTTTGAATACAAATAAGTATGTGTAATAGCATTTGTTGTTCTTCTTTTTTGAACCTTCTGATGTTGATCCCCAATTAGATTTTGAGCTTCCACTTGTTTCCTTAGCCTAGGATGAGATTTTCGAGTATCTTTCTCATAACTGGAAATTGTTGAGTCCAATTATTATTATTAAAGAGGATTACAATTGTCTATATCCTTATCAGAATTGTTTTCAAAACATTCCTTATCTTGCTCAACTTCCTTGTCTGCCCGAATACACTTGTTTTCCACAGATATTTCAATTACTTTCACATCAAGTGAATCAACAATTATTCATGTTTATTTGTTGAAACATCTATATCCTCTTCCTTTTGGATCATATCCAAGAAAAATTTCATCTTCACCTTTATGTTCAAACATTCCAAAGTTTACACTTTTCTTATTTATAATACATGGACTCCTGAAACTATTAAGTGTTTCAAACTTGGAGTTTTTTCATAAAACAATTCATATGAAGTCATACTTGATCTTGGCCTGTAGAAACATCAGTTTTGAATATAAACAGCATCACTCATGGCTTACCTCCAATATTAATGAGAAAGACCGTGTTCAAGTAACATAGTTCTCCCCATTTCCACCAAACTTCTATTCTTTCTTTCAGAAACCCTATTTTTTTGGAGTATATGGGGTTTTATACTCATTTTGAATTCCATGATTCTCAAGATAACTTTCAAATTATTCACTTCTGTATTCACTTCCATTATGAGTTCTCAAATTCTTCACCGAATACTCATATTCCATCTCAGCTTTCCTTCTGAAACTTTTAAACATTTTCAAAGCATCTGACTTATATTTTGTATATATATAACAAGTAATGACAGTAAAATCATCAATTAAAGTAATGAACTCTACTATAAATGGGATCTATAGCAACAGTTTTGGAAAAAACCGTTGGTATAGGTCCATTATAGTGACCTTATACCAACGGTTTTGGCCAAACCATTGGTATAGGTCCACCCTATGCCAACGGTTTCACCAAAACCATTGGTATGGCTCAAAAAATCAAAGAACCTATACCAACGGTTCTCAAAACCATTAGTATAGGTACACATATTTTTTATGGAATATTTTGTCAAATAACATTAAATAAATCAAAAGTTAAAATACTTTTGAATATATATATATATATATTTATGAAATTATGTTCACAAAATTCATGTTAGATTAGTGGTTAGGTTGTTGGATTATATACGTGAAGTGTTGGGATCAAAACCAAGCTGGGTTTTTTTGAATTACCTATACCAATGGTTTTATGAAACCGTTGGTATGGTCTATACCAACGGTTTTCCAAGAACTGTTGGTATAGAGCTATCCTAATGTCAAACTAGCCAACGTTCCTCCAAACCGTTGGTATAGGCTATACCAACGGTTTGGAGACCTATACCAATGGTTCTAAACTATATGGTATTTTTATATTAGTGGAAGTAATTATCTTCATTTGTTGATTGTTTTCTCATTGTCCCACAGATATCAAAATGAATCATCTCTGGGGGGTTGTTTTGAACAAATATCAAATTTATTATGCACTGAATTTGTAATCTTTCATTTCTATAAAATATTACAACACAAATATCTTCTTCTTGGAAAATCAGGAATGTCTCGAACACTATCTATTTTTTATAGTTTACTCATGTTTCTTTGACACATGTGTCTCGGCCTTTTATGCTACAATTGATTCTCTTTCACCACACTTAAGTAACAAGAGTTTTGTATTTCAATAACTTGAAAAAAATTCTATTTTGTATGTTGGCATCTTTTAACAATTTTTCCATATTATTCGCTTTTCACAACAAATCCATATTTTCTGAAGATAACTTTGTTACTCTCATCACACAATTGTGAAGCACTTAACAAATTGTGCTTCAAACCATCAACATATAAAGTTTTCTTGGATTTCATCTTTTGTTTTCCAATGATGGATGACCTAACACCTTTTATTTTCAAGGATTTGTCATTTCCAAATATCAATGTTCCTTCTTTAAAGTCTTTCACATTATTCAACAACTTCAAATCTCCTGTCATATGATAATAACACCCACTATCAAAAATTCAAGGTCATTCCTCTTTTGTAGCTTTCAATGTTGTTTCAACAATGAGATATTTTTCTTCTTTCTTCACTTTTGGATTCTGAGAATTATTAAGGATATTTTGTTGTGCCGCTAAAAATACAAGAAATTCTTTTGCAAGGTGTCTAGGTTGTTTGTATCTTTCACAAATAGTTTCCAAAGGTTGGAACCTATTTTTAATCTTAACACCAACCTTCTCAGATTTCTTCTTTTGAGGGAATTTACTCCCCCTCAACCTTTGTCATTTATAACCTGTGGAGTAATAGTAATGTTTTAAGTTAAACCAACAAATATTAGTTGTGTGTCCGAATCCACCACAATACCAACAGTAGCCATAGAAAAATTATTTGCCTCTAAAACATCCATACATATTGGAATTGTAAATTTGTTTCTCAACAACCTTCTTATCTTTCTTTTCTATGCCATCAACATTTCTATTTTCAATCATAATCTTCCTTTTCTTTTCATCTTTATTAGAACCATAAGTATTGGAAACTTTTCCGAATTCATAATTTTCAAATTCATGTTTTTTAGAAACTTCTGAATTCCCAATTTTTTTGGTTTTTTCCACATACATAACTTCCTAAACTTTATTATTTTTAGAAGCACTTACATATTTCTTCTCACCCTTTGAAGGTAACTTTTGTTGATCCTTCTTAGGTTTCTCAATATGATAACTTTCAACAACTTCAGAGATAGATTTTTTGAAACTTGTATTCCTCATCTCAGCTTTAGATAACTTTTGTTGGAAAAGTTCCAACTCTTCTTATTTTGATTTCAACTTCACTTCTAGATGCTCATTATGATTATTTTCTTCCTCAATATATTTCTTCAAATCATCAATTTCTTTTACCTGCTTCACCTTCTCATCAGCAAAACATTATTGATTTCTTGTTGAAGAACATTCATCTTCCAACTTTTTGTTTTTCTTTTCAAGCCTTATGATCTTTCTCAAACATTATTTCAATTATTCTTTCAAATGAAATTCAATTTGAGTTTATTCTTCCTTGGAACTGCTACTTTAGAATTATTTATCATTAACTATTGCAATAAAAGTATTCTCAATACCATACTCAACATATTTTTCTGATTCATTTTCGTTGCCTTCTTCATCATCATCTTTAGATAAGAAACTTCTTCTTTTGGATTTAAAGAATTTTCTATCTTTCCCAGTGGAATAAAATTTTCATTTATCACCGTGTTTCTTCCACGATCTTCTTGGACTTCTTTTTTCTTCATCACTATCATATTCTTTCTTTCTTTAAGTACAATTATCCATAAAATGTCCAATAGCTCCGCATTCAAAACATTTCAAGGGAAGTTTTTCTTTGTATTTTCATATACCGCTTTTCACATTTTTAGAAAATAAGGATAAAATTTTATCAAAATTTTTACATACCTCATTTTCAAAATCAGATTCACCAGCTTCATCTTCAATAAGATTCTTATTTGAATTGTCTTTCTTAGCATCCTTGAAATACATTTCTCTATCAACTCTTGTCTTGCTTCTCATAGTGTTATCCCTTCTCGGTTCATAAGTAATGAGAGTGCTATGAAAATCATCTAGATATAATGTTTTAGAATATCTATCTTCTAGTGAAGAAACTTTTACATCAAACTTGTTGAGAAGTATTCTCAAAATATTTTTAACAATTGTATAATAATCTAACTTTTCACCAAGATGTCTGATAGTGATGACAATTTCATTTACCTTGGTAAAGAAGTACCCAATAGATTCGTATTCACCCATATTCAAATATTCATACTTCAATCTCCATATTTGTAACTTTGTCTTCTTCACTTTTGTATTGTCTTCATATATGTTTTTCAATTTATATTATATACCCTTGGCCATTACAACACCTTTCACCCTTAAGAATTCACTTTCAGAAAGTGATGATAATAAATAATTTTTTCCCCTTTCATCATTCTCAAGATTCTTCTTATCAATAGATATAAGAGAAGATTTATAATCTATAGGATGAAACTCATATATTGTAGATTCAATAAAATCATATCCAATAAACATAAGATAAGAAAGCATTCTATCTTTACAGATATGATAATTCTTTCCATCAAACATCAGAATGATTTTATTTTTCACACAATTCAAATTCTCAATCGGCAAAGAATGATTGAAGGGAACCTACGCTCTGATACTAGTTGAAGGTGATCAGTCAGGATAATTGTATCATTGAGAGGGGTAGGGGGTGAATTAGTGATACTTTTTTATTTTATGTTTCCTTTAAACAACATTCACCTCCTATTAAAGATTTCAATTCTTGCTGGAAAAAATTCAGACGCACATCCATAGAAACACAAGAATTTACATGGTTCATTATTCAATAAGAATAGTTACGTCCTTGGTGTGGTTTAGAAATGATCCAATACCATACAATCTACTAGAAATAAATCCTTGGAATACAATGATTAAGATATACTCTTTCACTCGTGTAGCACTTTGACGATAATCTAAAAGTGTGTGTGCACCTTCTTAGCACAAATAGGGTAAAACAATGTTTGTGTGACAACTCATGTTACATGTGCTTCTTTTAAACTTCCACAAATGTATTCTTTGGAAAACAATTCTTCAATTTATTACCCAAAATATGGTAAGAACTTCAAGGACTTTGATATAGAATTCAAATCTGATTGTCCAGTCCGATCTGCTCACTCTGATTCTTCAGATCTGATTGCCCAATCTGATCCACCCACTCTGATCTTAAAAATCTGATTGCCTAATACGATATTTGTGGCTCTTCCAAAATATGATCAAGACAATACAGAACTCCTTCTCCCTCAGTTCGAAAATACAAATACGAAAATCTTGATCCTATTATCCAGCTCGATCCGATGACCAGCTGAATACGATGATAAGAAGAATATGATAAATAGTTTAATATAATGATTCACTAAATGTGATGATCAGGTTAATAACATTGCAATATTATATCTTCTCCTTTCACTTCATTATATTGAAACTTCTTCAACACAGCACAATACAGAAACTTCTTTCTCTCCCTCTTCTAGTAAATAGTACCTCCCTGTTAAACCTTTTTAAAAGTACAAAGTACTTTCACCTTTTATAGGTGACCCATGAGGGGTTTTGGTGGGAATCCCAAAAACTTTCCCTCTCAACCAAATTTACCCAAATCTCAATTTTCCTTGAATTTTGAGTCCATTTATGATTCTGTCAACTCTTCTCAAATATTCTCGAATCTTCTTCAAACTTCATCTCTTCATCATATTCTCCTTTTTTTCAATCACTAGTCCGGATCCGATTTCTCAATCCAATTTCAATTGTCGATTTCAATTGGAATAATTTTATTTATTTAATATTATTACTCTATACCAATTGAAAATAAACATTCTTTGAATTCCAAGATCCCCCTCAACAACACATCTATCTATTTTCTTCATATCTTCTCTTGATTCACTTGAAATTCAAAACTTTTTCTTCACCTCTTTTCTTGACCCACTTGAACATTAAACAAATCAATTCAACCCCTTTTAAATGGTTGATTATATTTTTTATCATATTCTTTTCTTTTCTTTTCATTCATCAATCTGAAGAAATTTTTCCTCTGATTAGGATGGCTCTTAACCCGATTGAAGAATCAACACATTTTTCACAAATGTTCTTGGCCTTTATGAATTCGATGATCCTATAATAATGGATTCAACAATTTTATTATTTAAATATAATGCCTTTAAATATGTTAAAGGTCAGATGATATAGTTTTTTCCTTTCTTTTAACAATATCCTTCTTTCCAACCCAACCTGAATATGATATCTAGCACCCTTTTTCTTTCCCATTCAGATTCGATCAATATGAATACGATTGGCAACATCTTTTTCACTTCCGCTTTCTTTCATCAAGAATGCATCACAAGTTTTACCACAAACTCATGATTTATGAGAACTTCAAGATTAGAAAAGCGTCATCACATTTGATTTATTGTAGTCATGTAGACTCTAATTCCACCAATACAATCACTTATTCCATACCAGATCCAAAGTGAATCTGATGACCATTTACTCCCAAAAAGATACATTCTCAATACGATCAATATGTTCATTCCAAATTCAGTGTGAATATGATGATACTTCATCCATCCATATTCTCCGAATATGATAGAACTTTTCAAGCATTGTGAGTCTAATTATTCTGACTATGATGGTCAAACCGAATTTCACCAAAATACACAGTGAGGTGATTTTCCTTTCTTCTCAAACTTCCTTGATTTTATAAAACTTTTCTTAACAAAAAAAGACAATATCTGAATAGGATTACATTTATCATTATCTTGGTCCTAACACATGAAAGCTGGTGCACTTATGAGAGATCAACATTTTTTGGAAGAATCTCTAAATCTCTTTGTTGAAGATAACTTGAAAATTTATCTTCCCATCCTTGATGATGAAAAATAAGAACCTTTCTACCTATCTATTTATTTGGAATAAAATGATGAAGATCCACCTGCTGAGATGGAGTTACCAATGGTCTTTCCCAAATAAATCAATTTCTCAGCTGACTTTCTTGAAAGGGAATATTTCTTTATTCATTCTTCATGTTTTAATATTATTCAAGCTGAATTGTTTTCTCACTTCCACTTTTCTAAAATTTCTGATATAGCACAAATGGAGCAGGTCTTGGATGTTAAATAAGAGACCACCCAAGTGGTGGTGATCGAGGAATAAGAGTTGGAGAAGCTGGTGGTGGTGCGACTACCTCCTTTACAACAACTTGGATACCATATGGAGGACACCACAGAAGTTAACAGGGAGCACCCCTATCTTCTTTTCCCTCCCACTTTAGAACTCAAATTCCATATTTATTCTTTCTTTGGGGTTTAGAATTATCTTATCTTCAATTGGGTTCTCTACTTTCAGTGTTTACTCATGTATATTGGGAAAATTCACATGTGGCGGTTCATCTCAAAGAAACCACACCCACCTTCTGATTGGGGATAATACACTGCAACTGCCTAACTGGGGATAGTAAAAACATAACACCCTCTTGGGTGTCAAACCAATAATTATCCTTTTTTATCCCCTTTATCATTATTTTTATTTATTTTTCTTATGTTTTTTTCTTTATTTCTATTAGTTTTGAATTGGTGGAAGCTATGATCTTAACTCAAGGATGGTACTGAAAAATAAATCAGGTTGTGACTTTCATTTTCTTTATTTTATTTGCTACCCAATTTAAATTATGTGTGAAATTTTATTGATATGATTTGATCTAAAAAGAGGGTAGTAAATGGAATAATTTTGGGGGAGGGATTTCAACCTATTTTTAGGATTTTTTTTTTACTTGAATTTTAATTTTCATGTCTTTTTCTGAATTTTTTCTTATTTTATTTCTTCATTTTTTTCTATGTGTTTTTAGGATTCTTGAGTTGAATTGAATACTTTGGAAAATTAAAACCATATTATTATATTTATCACATTGTTTGATTTGAATGTTTAAGGATTTAAATGATTTCTAAATAGTTTTAGTTTCTTGATTTCTAATCTTTTCATTTGATAAAATTTGATTGATTGTGAAACTTGTGTGAACTAGTATTGTCCTAATAGAAAATATTGCCCAACCTGAGAGGTTTCTAAACATTTTTGACATATTCTTTATATTTCTCTTTTTCTTGGGAGTCTTGAGACATGTTGTGTGATCTAGAACTTATTTTTTTTATCTTTTTCAAAGTTTTTAGAGTTCATGGAATATGTTAAGTATGATTGAGGCACCAATTTGAAAGTTTTTTTTTTCATTCAAATATTATTTTGGCCTACCTTTTCCTCTAACCATTATTAAGACTCTAGTAGCCATAAAATACCTTATTAGGAAGCCACATTACAAGTCATTTATCCTTTTACAACCTGCTCTAGAATCTTAATGCATGACTATTATTGAACTCAAGTGTGAGGGAGGGAGAAGATTAGTTGTATTGTGCTTTCCTGAAGAATCTATTTGAGTTGAATTGAAAGTGTTTTCATATTTATTGATACTTTGGTGGAAGAAATTTCAGGATTTAAAGATGGGTGGGTGGCCCAAAATATCATTACAAATGTGGGTTGGGTTTTCAACAATTTTTAAAGATCAAAATTTGCCTCTCTTTTCCTCAAAAACATGATTCTGAAGAGAAATCTAGATCTAAATTCAAACTAAAACAATGTTACAAATTGGGTAAAATAGGGAAGAAATTCATCATTGATGTTTAAATTCCAAGTGTGAACTTGATAAAGAAATAGGTGTTTGGAGGTGATTCATTTTTTAGCTGATTTTGGAGCACATCATTCTTGAGAAAAACTATTTTCATGCATTTACTTCACTTTAGAGTCAAACCCTCCTCATTCTGTCTCAGATGTTTTAACATTTTAAACTTGTCAACTCTCAGCCTCAGAACAAATCATGAAAAAGTACTCATGATTAACACATTGTGACTCTATGAAGTGGAGATACTATGATGATAGAAAGCCTATGGAAATCATACATGTTCTTAGGGTTGAAAAAAACACCAAAAAAATATCCTTGAGTGGAGAGAAATATTTTTACGGGAAGATTGGTACGACATGCATGTGAGGATTAACATGAGATTGAATGTATTCTTTTGATTTTTTAGGAGTTATTAAATTTGTATCCATGTAGTGGGCATGATTTTTTCCTTTGATGTGATAATTGAGTTGTGTTTTTGTAACGACCCAAACTTTTGAATAATTCTTTTTCCTATTTTTGTGTGTTATTTTATTTTATACTCAACAAAACTATTTCATTTATTTAATGAAATGAGTATAATTAAAATGATACCATTAGGTTTCAACTTTTATATGACCGTTGGTCAATATAACCATTGTAAACTAAACTCTTACTGTTGCGATTATTGTTTATAAATACAAGTGATCTTGGTTACAGAAAGAAGATTCGATGGCCTCATCCAGTAGTCTCGGGCCATTCGAAGCCCATATGATGGAACTTGGGAAGGAGGTAGCACCACTGGGCTTTGCTCTGGACCAAACCCAAGCCGAACTTTATCGTGTGAAGCTTGAACAGAATCACCTACTAGAGAAGTTCAAGCTAATAGAAATAGGATGTATATTATTGATGAATTATGGAAAAAGGATATTTTAAAATATTTATATAAACCTTAAATAATTAATAATGTGTAATGATTTTCAAAAAATAGTCTTCTACAGTTATTTTCAGTAAGAAATTTAGAGTCTAATAAGATTAACTTAATTTTTGATGAATAGTAAATTATGAATAGTAATTTTACGCTTATGAATAGTAATATGATCAAATGGATTAGTAACTTCACTTAAGAAAGTATTAATATAATTTAGGCACCTTGATTAGGTAATGTGATTCAATAAAATAAGTAAATAACTGTTTCATAAATTATTAGATAAGTATTAGTTTTTTTGGATGAAGAGTTTTTTTATTGAAAAATTAAATTAAAAATATTTAGAAAATTATTTTCATAAAATGGAGTTCATTTTTGAATTCAGAACATTGATATTAGGTTAAGGTGAATTTTGGGGATTTTTCTAAAATAGTTGAATTTTTAGTGAATAGTATTTTTATTTAAAAATTAAATTAAAATTATTTAGAAAATTATTTTCATAAAATGGAGTTCATTTTTGAATTCAGAGCATCGATGTTAGGTTAAGGTGAATTTTGGGGATTTTTCTGAAACAGTTGAATTTTCAGTGAATAGTGTTTTTACTTAAAAAATAAATATCTCATAATTAGAAAATTATTTTCATAAAATGGAGTTCATTTTTGAATTCAGAGCATCGATATTAGGTTAAGGTGAATTTTGGGGATTTTTCTAAAACAGTTGAATTTTCAATGAATAGTAAAAATACAGTTTTGAGTTTCGGTTGTTTAATGAAATCATTAATGATGTAATAAGTATGTAATAATTTTGGTCAACTTATGAATAGTAAGATATTCTATGAGGTGTCCCAAGTGGCTAATATCATGGGCAAGCCCATGGTTTTGCCAATACCACCGATGAGGTGTCCCTTGGAAATTAATAATTTATTCTCTCACTTCTCCTATAAATACCAAGTCATTCCCTCATTCATTTCATTTCAAAATCCTCCCCAATGAATTTATGGTCTCTTTACCTCCCAAGGAGTCCTCCTAAGGTTCCCTCAAGCCTCCCAAGATCCCAACCTTCAAGCTTTCGAAGTTACTCTTCAAGGTAAGGGAATCTTTCACCCTCCTCTTTTAAGTCATGACTTCCTTTATGTTGTGTCTTCTAGTTTCCATCTCTTTATGTTGAGGGTATGTTCTTATATGTTCTCATTACTTTCCATTTCATGTCTAATTTTTGAGAGACACTTTCCGATCTCGTCAATTTGTTTTCTGAATTTTTAAGTGACGTAGTTAGGCTGCCGGATTTCTCATAAAAGAAAACGTATCTTCTCTTTTCTTTCATGTTTCCTTTTCATGTGGTATGTCATTAAAATATACATTCCATGATCTTATTATGTACCCATACTGTATTATGAATTATTTATGAGTGTGTGACCCTTGTCCCCTCTCTTTTCAATGTTTTCTAAAACCATGTTATATAGCCGTTATGCTGTAGAAATTTCACCTCAAAATTTCTATCTCTTTCTCTCCAGAAATTCTCTTGTTTTATTTATGTGAATACCCAAACCTATTTTGTTTCTATGGGTGTTCATAAATATATAAATATGATATATTTTATTCTGTAATTGACATACATATAAACCTCACTCCCTTTCCATGGGTTATAAATGACATAATGATCTTATTTTTAAGAACTTTTAAAACGTCGTGATCTTGAAATGAAACTCATTTCTTTTATTCTCCATGGGTTATTTATGAAATGTTTGATTATGATCTATGTGGATCACATGAAATTAAATACAAATTAAGGGTTCACCCTGATAACGCTCCAATTCATTGGGTAAAGAAATTAATCTCTAGAGATGACAAGTTTCACGATACCTTGGTGAATAACCTTGGTAATTTTTATGACACCTCGGGGATAAACCTTGGCGATATGTTCATGAATTTCTAAATGAAATGTTGTAGCCACATATTCAAGTTATGTTTCAAGGTATTTTCATTATGATATGTCTATACTTTCATTGCTCACGCCTTTATGTTTTTATTCAAGTTCTTATTGATATCACAAGTACACTGATTATCTTGTTTACCCTTACTGGGTCTTCTGCTCACCCTTTACTTTGATGTATGTCTTCAAGATATGAGACACAGTAATTGTACATAGGATGAACATATGATGAAGCCTTACAAGTGGATTAGATGAATATTTTATGTTGTTTTCATGTTTTATGTCCTTGATTTCCAAGATACTAAACTTTAAAGATCCTCTGTTTGTAAAATGTAATGAGAAGTTATGTAATAAAAAGGTGGGATGCCATAGTTTTCATTTATACTTTGGGAATTTTGTTTTCACCTTGGTATATAAGATGATTTTCCATAAGTGCAATGTTTAAGTGTGGGGGAATTTATAGAAAAAATATTCTCAATTATTTTATTATGAATTTAAATGTTTTTAATCCCACAAAAGTGTTATTTCAAGATCAGTTGTCACATTTTATGGTTTTAGTGGTATTTTGAGCTTAATTGATAAAATGGTCTACTTTGGATTTTAACTATTTTAATTTATTTCTGTATTTAGGCCATAAAATATTTCACACTAATCCAAATTTAAAAATTATTATTTTATAGTTTTCAATGTTTTATGGGATTCATTTTATCCTTTAGGATCAAAAGCTCAATCCACTATTTGAAGGCCCAAATCCAGCTCACAAGTTCATCCTTGAAAACTGTGCACTGATCTGGAAAATTTTATTATTGGGCTCATAACTCATAAACGGACAAACCAATGGAGATTAAATTTAACATCGAGTAATAATACATCTATAGGAACAATATGTATTAAGGTTTCCATGTGATATTCATTCATTTTCAAGGCAATAAATGCATGGGTATTCTGATGAATTGAAATTTGAACAATTAGGTGTCCAGAATAAATTCCCATAGTAAATTGGCTATATCTCTCTCCATAAATGTCCAATGAAGCTAAAATTTTGTGGTTTGACATAATACACATATAAGAACAACTTTAAAGAATACCACTTTAGAAATTTTTGTCATTAAATTGTGATAACACGTGGAAACATTTGGAGTACTATTTTAGAGCCAAAATTTTCACATCTTCTCCCTATAAAAGAATGTTTCTTCTTTATTTCAAGTGGTTGAAAACTTAGGTGTAGCCTTTGTTGACCATTTTCTATAGTTTTGTAGTTTCTTTTATGTTTTAATAATATTCTTCATTTTTAGTTTATATTAGTCTTCTTCTTCATACCTCATTCTTCTATTTTTACTTTTATGTGTTTCTCTCACTGCATTCTGTCCTAACTCCATGAGAATGGGGAACTAACCTCAAAATTTGTTTGAGGGAGATATTCGTAGTTTATTGAGTTTCATTATGATTCAATTTAAATATATTTATTTAATTCTAAGAATTTTGGTGGTGGTTAAATTGATTATGGTCTGTGATCGCCTTATTTTCTCTACTGCTAAGTTCTTCTTCTCATTCAACATTCATCCTTCCCTTAACTATCTAATTCATGCATACGATGGAGTATGGATTGGGTAGTGATGGTTAGTGAATAGATCTCCTAGCTGGATTTAGGAAGAGTATTTCCCCGCATGCAAAGATCTCGATGTTGGGGTAATAACAATTCGAATGAGAGGGTGTAGTGTGACAGATCTTGATCACTACATTGAATTGATATTTAGAATATTTTAATGAACAATGATATCAACCATTATGATCTCCTAAGAATGAATGTATTCCTTATTTATTTCTAACATCATTTTTTTCACATTTCATATATATATATATATATATATATTATGCATCTTTCAAACTCATCTTTATATTATTTAATTATATATTAGTTAGAAAAAATAGTGATAATATAATTTCGGTGTTGTGTAAGTTTCCTCCTCAATACCTACCATGGGTGTGCACTATATTTCATCCTTAGGAAAATAATCTATTGACCAGGGGTCCATGAAAAATCCTCGTGCATCACCGACCTAAGGGTGTGGTTTTTAGGTTTAAGCCAAAACAGAACTGCAACAAGGGTTCAGCCAAAAATTAAAGGAAGCATACCTCATAAGAAAAATTGGGATATTACATGTTCATGATACCTTGGTATCATGCCTTGGTAATGTTTTATGATACATTGGTCAAAAGCCTTGGTAATATGTGTTACAACACCTTAGTAATTATCTTTGGTGATATGTTTATGAATTTATCATGTTTATGTTATAACCACATTTCCATGTTATTCCTCATGTTATATGTCTATATACTTACGTTATGACTCATGTTCTTATGTACATGATCTTATGTTATGCTTCATGTTCCACCTATGATGTCCTTTTACATTGTTTATCTCTTATTGGGTTTTATGATCATTTTTTTCATTTTATAAATGTCCCCAAGAAAACCTATGCAGTGAGATGATTTAGGATGGGATAATAAGAAATCCTTTCAAGATGATTTTAAATTTGTTTTTGTTTTCATTTATTTAACATTTATGTCTTGTAATATGTGCCTAGTTTCCAAGACACCAAACCTAAATAGGTCTTTCAGATTTATTTATGTAATATTTTGTTAAGGATTTATTATTAGAATCATGTAATAAAAAGGTAAGATTCCATACTAGCTACTTGAAAAAACATTATTGGACTCTCCAAATAACTTTTCTCCTTATGGATTGAACTTTTACCCACTGGTACTGTCAACACAGTACCCAAACCTAAACCTCATATGTCCAATTCAACTATTCTTGGAACTTTGAGAAAAGAGGGTAAACATTTCTTGAACTCATGCACATTGTCAAAACATTTCCATAGATGAAAACAGAATGGATTCCTCAACCAGAACAAGAATTAAGGAAACATTTAGTCTCACAAATTCATTGACATACCCAATCATATTTAGTATATGAGTGGTGAATAAAATTCTTTAGGTCACTTTGCATCTAATGCCTTTGAAACCCCAAGTGTATCATTTTATACTTCTTATATGAATCTAGATTCCAAGTGATGATCAACATCAATAGTTTGGTAACTTAGGAAAGTGTAGATATAACACATATAATCTCATTAATTACGAACTTTTCTTAAGTTACTAGTCTCATGAGTTTCTTATATTAAGATTCTCCTTCATATAGGGTTGATCTCAATGCTAAGTTTGATGATGATGATATTATTTATCTACAAAAAAATCTTTTATCAAATGAGAATCATGTTTAACTAACATTTAATAAGGACTTTTATTAAATGGGATCTCACTAAAATGATTACCCTTTTTGAAATCCATCATATACATTAGTGGTTCAAGATCAATCTTTCACTAAGAAATGAGTCCACTATAGTCTTCATCTCACCACTTATCTATTTAGGTAGGTAATCATGTCAATTTTATCATATATATGACTCTTGGATAGTTGAGCAGACAACTCTTTATCCAATCCAACAGATGGATAAACTCAACTTTATTAATCTAGTGTCCCAGCTGTTAGGGTTTCCCAACTAAGTGTAACCCAAAGAAAACACCAAAATCCATCTTTCATTAAGCAATGAGTCCACTTTAGTTTTCATCACACCGCTTATCTATTTAGGTAGGTCATCATGTCAATCTTATCATGTATGAATATTGGATAGTTAAGAATATAACTCTTTATCTAATCCAACATATATATAAACTCAACTTTATTCCTCTAGTATCCTAAATATTAGGGTTTCCCAACTAAGTGTAACCCAAAGAAAATTCCATGAAGGCATATAACTGTTAGGTTCACCTCATTGCTTGCATTCCTTGCACAAGATAGTCCAAGGTCACCTAATTATGGATTGAAATTGCCCAGTTTTATGATTGAGGTTGTGATAAGTGATGCTTTGGAAGGAATCTTACACTACGTATTTTAAATAATATTTAATTCGAACCATGTTATCTCATGTTATTTCCTTTATGTATACATGCTTCTAGTGATAAGTTTGGAATATTATTTCTTCCACTAAATCAATATGTTCAAACCATATTGATGTGTAACTCTTTATACAACTCACAGTTTGTGTTACTCACCCAAAAATAGAAGTCAAACATATTTACACACCTCCAAATTCATCACATGAATAAGGTATATGAACATTTCATGTAAAAGTTTAGAATTATATGAATTTGGAAATCCCCTTGTGAGTAATTCTGAAGACACAAATAGTCAACCCCTGCCTTTCTAGAACAAGGCATAAACCACCAAACTAGTGAGATGTCTGATCCAAACTTCCTCTTCTCAAGGATACTTTACTCAAGAGATATTTCAATTCATCATAACTCTAATACCTAATATGTAAAAAATATATTCAGCAACTAAATTCAAGATAACTTTAATTACAAACCAAAGTCAAGGTAAATAGAAACTAAATCTATTATCATACCCAGCATGTAACTTCTTAAATGAATGTATGATAATCTTAAATGTAGTTTAACAACTTTAAACTAAATCATACACATATTCATAAAATAAACAATTTATATCCATAAATAATAAACAATGAAATAGCTTTAAAATAAATGAAAAATTCACATATTTAAACTTGAGAAAAACATTTATGAATAATTTATAAATTAAAAAACTAATTATAAACACTATAATTGTAGTTATTCATTATAGGAATTCCATAACCTTGAATATAAACACTATATTCATTTCATAATATGAACTCCTTCATATTATGCATTATATAGCATTTCTCTTTAAATATATGATATTGTATAAAATATAAATACTTTATATTTCAATTCCTATTGAGTAAACTATTTATATAATCAAAATATCACATAATTAACATTATTTAAACTTTGATCAAATCAATCATCAAAACTTCTTTTGATGTTGTCTAAATAATAACTCAAATAAGACTCTTACATTGAAAATTTCAAATCAAGTATTATGAACAAATTATTATCTTAAAATATGCATTTTATGTTTAGCCATATTTTATAATTTATAAACACATTATAAAATACCCTTATGGTTTATAAATACACTTTATTTTGAAATCATAAGACATATAATACAATTTGTTAAAAGGTATTTTAATATTAACACTTAATATTATGAAATATTTATTAATACATATTTCATAAACATTTGTTTAATTAATTATAAACACTTCATAATTAATTAATTTATAAACACTATAAATTAATAAATATCCAAAATACCTTTTATTACAGTTTATAAACAATTTATAATTAAATAATTCAATTCATAAATGAATTTTAAGAAAAATAAATTTTTCTCCGCCAATCGTATTTAACGATATAGCCTGAATCATAGGATACAATTGATAGACTTGTGATGCTTAAATGGTTTAAGCGATACAAGTCATATGTTACTATTGATAGCCATATCATCTCTTGCGATGTGATACATAATGGTACACTCTTACGTATCATATAGTATTTTATGATGGGCATTGATATCGTAAAGATGATATGATGCTTTGTTTTTTGAAACCATGATGCAATGCTAATCAAAGGATATGATATCTAGGAGTTGTACGCTATGACTAATACAAATATGATGGATTTGCACTGAGTTGTTGGTTATGATATCGCATATCGCAAGTCGTGACTCAATCGGTCATAACTAAATTCTCTATCATATTTTATGATAGGGAATACGACAAGGATTTGACTTCAAAAACATTCATCTGCAACATGATTTCACGAATCAAAAGGCATGGTAAGGTTTTGATCCCACTGTTGGGTTTCATGGGATCTAACAACACTTGTTAAACGCAGCGGAAGTAATATAAAAACCCAAAACCAAGATCAATCATGCTTGATAAAGGAAATCATGTGTAAAATGTGAATAAAATATTGTAATAGTGTGTGTCCTAGACCAAATAAATAGTATTTTTCGATTATCATATCATGTATATAGTGAGTTGTGCATGGTGCTTACTTGCCATAATAGTGTTAATATTTCTGCATCCACTATTTGAGTGGTAATTTCTATAGATTATGTGTCATATCAAAAGGTTATAGCAACTCCTAGACTATAATGAGAATCTCAAGATACTACGACATTAATCTTAAACATATGTCATATCATCTAGATAAATCATACTGACTGGACACAAATGATGTATGACTATCAGGTGTTGAAAGCTCATAAGTACTAATACTTCTTCTCATGAAGTTTTCACTTGGTGATCTTGAGTAAATTAGATCATAGGGACTTACCCACCAATAGGAATACCACATATTTCAAGTGTCATTGAAAGTTCCTATCTATGAACATGTGTAATGGTCTTCTGGATTGAGATTATTATCAATGTATACTATTTGATCACATACTTTGATGCAAGACAAAAACTATGGCATTAAATTCATAGTGAGGTAGCTTGTGTTGGGTGCGTCATTAGTGGTATGACATTGATTAAATAATCAAGATAGAATCTATTACTTCTGAAATGAAGTGGTATCTCATGCGTAGTTGATCAAGATGGTAGTACATTCACTAAATCCATGGTTGTGGTAAAAAGGGTAAGTTTGTCCGGTAAGTTCAACGAATAATAAAGCAAGAAAGAATGGTGACACAAAGTGTGCATCCTTCTTTATGAGATATTGTGAGATAAAGAAATTATATTACATAAAGTGTGTTCGTAGAAAGGTTGTTGTTGATATGACTATTCATTATCTCCTTAGGGACCTTGATGGATTGCTAGACTACACTCCTGATCTGTGAATAGTATTCATTATTATCAAGATAAGGGTCTAAAAGGTCACACACAATAGCGTATTCAAAATCTTCCCTACTTCGGGGTCCGAGAGGTGTCCAAAAATAAACAATCCCCAACAAATAAATAAATTCATTATTATTCGAGTATAGAATTATTGGAATTGAATTTATTTATTAAAAGTATTCACGATGTATTAAATGAATACATGGAAAAATATTATATGAACGAATATTATTTTAATATTCAAAGTTCATTTAATATTTGCAAGAATTACAAATCAAGTTAAATACTTGATTTTATCACGTGATGTATGTATTATATATTACAAGTAGGTGATAAAATATAAATGACATTTATGACACAATTGGTTCTTCATAACGTGTCATTTATGGCTTATTTAGTGGGAATTACTTATACAGGGGTCGGGGAACTCTTTCCAAGTATTTAATTCTCACTATATAAGCAAAGAGTATCTCATTTTTAAGGGAATATTCATTCCCTCAAATCTGAGAGCTCCTCTATAGTGACTCAGGCCTTTTTCACAAGCCTTTTACGCATGATATTACATGATTTTAAGCATAATTATCCACAAAATACAAACCAAGGATCGTAAAGTCTGGTGTATTTGGAAAACTGGGTACATAATTAAAAAACATGAAACTAAAATAAAACATCATTTTATTAATCTTCATAATGAGCTTCTAACTCCCTTTGAGCTCCTACATCTGCATAGGATAACCTGGGAAATACATAAACAAAAGGAATGAGCTAAAATGACCAGTAAGGAAATAAACACGGGAATAAAGCATAACACGTGAGTTATAAGGCATAACATGATAACATAAAAGGCATGACACATGAATAAAAAAAGGAAGCATATCATTTAGAACATGGAATCACATGATCATTGAAATATAGGAAAGTAGCAGCAACATATAACATGACATAAAAATAAGTCAAGGCTAAATGTCAAAACTATATCACATGGTGGACAAAGTCTCATAATGGACTAAGTTTACTCCCTAATCTCATACATAATGTCTCATGAGACTAAACATTATCCAATACATTGGAGTGCTATTTGAGTGCACTCATCATAACATGTTCATGCATATGTGTGTCACATAAAGAATCAAACATAAAGAATACACATAACGATTACCCATGGAAAGAAATGAGTATCGTAATCATGTCATAAGCATAACCAAGGGGTGTATAACAATGGTATCCATGAAAGAAGACATTTAAATCATTCTTGGTCATTCATAAGGAAAAATAAGAATAGATCATGAATAATAATGTCCAACATAATTGGAAACAATAAAGATAATGGTTAAGTATCATTAGAAATGTCCCGCTTAAGTGCGGTTTTAGGGAAAAGAATAGTCTTTAAAGAGGATAAAGGCATAATTGTTTTCATAAAACCAGAAATGAACTAAGATAATTTTTCATGATAAAATGATTGATTTTAAAAAAAATATGGTTGGCTTAAAACATTTTATGAAGTGTACTTGAAAATGGGTAAGAAATGGAGAAGTTTCCTTTAATCGGATTTTCTTATTGAGAGGAATTGAGAAAAGAACCTTTTAAAACAAGTAATTCTTCATCAAAGAAAAGATGAATTGAAATACATACATATGTGTGGTACATATACACAGAATATAGGAGAATTATATAAGAAGAATGAAGAGATAAATTGAGGCAAAGAGAGAGAATCTGTAGTCCAAAGGAAATATGAAGGTTCGAAAAAATCTCTAACCTTATGTCTGAATACATTCTATACTTGCACTTAATGTCCAAGATAATCAAAATAGAATCATTAATGACTTAATTCGGGACCTCTTCTACATGTATTTGATTTATCATAATTTTATTAAGTTCATTTATGGTCATTTCGATGAGTTATAAAGTTCAATTTCATCGTTTTGGGAGCGTTCGTTTTCATAATTTCATGGTCGGTTTACTTGTATATAATTATGGAACTTCTTATCAAATGGGAATAATTCTCCAGAAGTGAAATTATATGGTATTAATGAACTTACAAAAGTTTAAATGGTCTCATAAGTCATTTTGTTTTCTGGTATGAGGATGATTCATTTGATAAAACGTTAATGATAAATGTTTAGTTTATTTTGATGGTTTTTCGATCATCATGAACTAGTTTCATTTTATTTAATATTATGTCTATATGCTAGTTCCAAATCATGAAACGAGTTTTAATATACATATTACAACCTGGTTTAATCATAATAATGGTTTTATGACCATCCACAAAGGCGGTAATGGGAAAAAAACTCACCATCCACGAAAACGGTGAACCGACATATCAAGGACGATGTTTTCATTTTTAGAATAAGAGGAGAAGAGAAGAGATTTGATTATGGATATTCTATTAACACAATAACATTACAGTATATATAAGATAATGGAGTTATCATGCTATCTTAGATTGGGAATATGGGGATAGGATAAGAAAAGAAAAGAAATTAAAAGAGAAGGATTGAGGATTTTACCTCTTGAATGTCGTCTCCTTGAGAATCTCCTTAAGGCACTTGGGTTTGGCCTTTTGTTGAGACCAACAACTCTTGGAAGTGAGGAAGGGGCTTGGGAATGGAATTGGGTAAAATATTGACAAACTACAAGGCTTAGAATGTGTGAGCAGAAGGTGATATTTATAGGTGGAGAGGAGTGTTTTTTATTATTATATTCATTAGTTTATTATTTTGGCTCAAAACTATCAATAATGTTGATTTCTATGACTAAATCTATTAAATAGTTCAGGAGAGTTCGAAGCAATGAGTTCTTACATCATGCATACATTATTCATGACTCAAAAATTCATGTATTTAGCTTATAATGTTAAATACTGTAAATTACCGTATTTCAGTATTCACCAAAAATTCAACTATTTTAGAAAAATCCCAAAAAATCATCCTAACCATTTTTTTGATGTATAGATTTCAAAAATGGAATCAATTTTATGAAAATAATTTTCTAAATATGAGAAATTTAATTTTTAAATAGAATCATCATTTATTCGAAAAATGTCGATTTTAATATAATAATCGATTTTATGACCCTTTGAAAAAATAATTAAGGTCGCATAAAATTATATCGTAATTATAATACAACATAATATTAATTTATGAATCTATTTTATGATAATAAATTTTCTTTTAAATCATTATATTAATTATAAAATTATAAATAAACATTTACGTTTTACAAAAATACCAACACATAATTTATCATTTTTAAAACATTTATTTACTTATATCTTGATATAAATATATCATTTTTTCTTAATAAGATACCTAAATTTTATTTTATACTTTCATAGGTGGAGTTACTATTTTAATGGTCAGATTATTATTCCTAACGGTCATATTACTATTCCAACGGTCAGATTTATAACGGTCATAAAGGTTCCTTATTTTCTATAAATACATTTTATTTCATTCACTTTTATTTTCTCTTAAGGTTATATATATACTTTCAAAATGAATATTTTATTATTAACATTATGTTTTATTTCTATAGCTTTGTTCATGACTGTAGTTATTCTAGTGGATCGCGTATATCCAAATTTTCTCATTCTTATTATCTTATTTTCTATTTATTATCCCGATGTAATATTTGGCATTCTTATTAGTTTATTTTTTGAATAATTTATCATTCTTCATTTATGAGAATAATACTTTTATTGGGTTCTCTGTGTGATGTATGTATTTTATGACATAAGAAAAAAAATCATTGATAAAATTTTGGGTTGTTACATTCTTCCCCTCGTATGAAATTTCACCCTCGATATTTCATTTTACATGCTAAAGTGAAAACAGGTGAGGGTGTTTCTCTTTCATCGTTTCCTCTGGTTCACATGTCACCTATTCATAATTATGGTTTCTCCATAGCACTTTGACCAAGTGAGTGGTCATATTACATAAAACATTGTCTCTACGGTCCAAAATCATCGTCGACTGCTCCTCATAAGAGAGATCGGTTGTACCATCTATAAGTTCAATACATGTGAGGGATCTAGTATGTACTTCCTCGGGAGGGATATGTGGAATACATCATGTACTTGAGACATGGTTGGCGAAAGTGCTAGTCGATAGGCCACAGCTCTGACCCGATCAAGAATCTTGAAAGAACCGATGTATCTGGGACTTAACTTTCTTTTTTTCCCAAATCTCATGACCCTCTTCCCTGGAGATATGTGGAGGAATATCATGTCTCCAACCTCAAACTCTAAGTCACGTTGATGATTATCTGCATAGTTCTTCTGACAACTTTGGGCAACCCTGATATGCTACTGGATGGTCTTCACCTTTTTTGTCATTTCCTCAACCATTTCAGGTCCCAACAGCTTACGTTCACCAACTTCATCGCATCATGTAGTTGTTCTGCATATTTTCACATTCATATGAAGTCATTTAGATGCTTGAGTGAAAACTATTGTTGGAAGAGAACTCAAACAATGGGAGATGTTGATCTTATCCTCCTTTAAAGTCCATTGAGCATGTTCTCAACATGTCTTCCAGTGTTTGAATAGTCTGGTCAGATTGACCATCAGTTTGGAGATGATAAGTCGTACTGAAATTCAACTCGATATTTAGAGCATGTTGAATACTTTTCCAAAACTTGGAGATAAATTTTGGATCATGATCGGATATAATCGATAATGGTACTCAATGCAGTCTCACCACTTCTCATGTATATTTGCGCAAGTTGGTCGAGTAAGAAGTCCTCTTGGGTCGCAATAAAGTGAGCAGTCTTTGTAAGATGATCCACAATGACCCATATAGCATTATTTCCTCTGGATGTCTTCAGAATTCCGGTGACAAAATCCATGATGATATTTTCTCATTTCAATGTAGGTATGGGTAATGGCTGCATCATCCCCTTAGACTTTTGTTTTTCAGTCTTCACTTGCTGACATGTCAAACATTTTGATGTATATTCAGTGATCTTCTTCTTCATATTGTCCCGCCAATAGTGATCTCAGAGATATCGATACATCTTTATGCTCTCTGGGTGAATAGAGAATGTTGAGCTATGTGAATTATTCAGAAGCTTTTTCTTTATCTCCAAATTGGATGGTACACATAGTCATGACCCAAATTTTATAACTCCTTCCTCATCAATTTTGAACTCTGAGGATTTCTCATTTCTTATAGTTTTCACCTTTTTCTGAATATCCACGTCATTTCTTTGAGCATCCTTTATCTTCTCTAAAAGAGATGGTTGACCAATAATTTGTGGAAGGAATGATGATGTACCTTCCTTTATGATGCTCATGTCCATTTTTTGCAAGTCTGTAAAGATTGGATCCTTCTCAATTTTCATTATTGATAAAGTTATATGATTCTTTCTACTTAGAGCATCTGTCACTTTATTTGCCTTAACAGGATGATAGTGGATTGAGCGGTCATAATCCTTGATAAATTCTAACCATCTTCGTTGGCACATATTAAGCTCATTCTGTGTGGATATATATTTGAGACTCTTATGATTAATATATATCTCACACTTCTCCCTATATAGATAATGTCACCAAATTTTCAACACGAAGATCACAACCGCTAACTCCAGGTCATGCATGACATAGTTTTGCTCATGAACTTTCAACTGCCTTGAGGTGTAGTCTATTACATTATCATTTTGCAGAAGTATACAACTTAATCTCTTCTTTGAAGCATCATTGTATACCAAAAAGAGTTCTCCACTTGTGGGTAGTGAAAATTGGTGCAGTGATAAGCCTATTTTTCAACTCTTTAAAGAACTCTTTGCATTCACTAGTCCAAACAAAATTTACTCCCTTCCGAATCAGTTTGGTTAGTGCGTTTGACAATCACGAGAATATCCTCACAAATTATCGGTAATACCCAGTTAAACCAAGGAAACTACAGATCTCCTTTACAGATGTTGGTCTGGGTCACTTCTCAATCGCCCTTATTTTAGAAGGGTCCACGGATATTCTTTTGCTGGTGATAACATGACCCAAGAATGATACTTCATCCATCCAGAACTCATATTTATTGTACTTTGCATATAGTTCCTCCCTTCACAAAGTCTTTAGCACAATATTTAAATGCTCATCGTGTTCATCCTTGTTCTTGGAGTATATTAGAATATCATCTATAAAGACTATCGTGAATTTTTTGAGGTAATCTATAAAGACTATTCATTAAGTCCATGAAAATTGTTGGAGCATTAGTGAGTTTGAAGGGTATCATTATGAACTCATAATGTTCATACCACGTTCAAAATGTAGTCTTGGAAATATCTATCTTCTTCGCCTTTAATTGGTTATATCACAATCAAAGATCCACCTTAGAGAAATACTTGGTCTAGCATAGTTGATCAAACAAGTCATCTATCTTTGGTAGGGGATATTTGTTCTTTATCATGATTTTGTTCACCTCACGATAATCAATGCAGAGGTGCATTGATATGTCCTTCCTGATAAAGAGGATCGGTGCACCTCACGATGAATCACTCGAACGTATAAAACTCTTGTTTAGATTCTCTTGTAACTACTTCAGTTTTTTCAACTCAATGGTGGTTATTCTGTATGAAGTTTTTGATATGGGAAGAGATTCAGGTATAAGATCAATTGAGAACTCAACCTATCAACCAGGAGGAAGACCGAGAAATTCTTCGGGGAACACATTAGTGTAGTCCCTCACAATGGGCATGTCTTCAAGCATGATCTTCTCCTTTGTTTCAATCATTTTAGCTAGATATGCTTACTCGTAGAGAAATAATATTCGCAATTGAGACAATGATTCTGAAGGAGATTCATCATCCTCCTTACAGTAGTACAGAATTGGGGGATGTCTCGGGATGTGAAGAGTGATCTCCCTTTTCTCGACAGTTGATGTTGGCTTTATATAAAGATAGTCATTCAATGCCCAATATAACATCAAACTCCACCAAAGGAAGTAAGATGAGAATTGCTGGGAGGTTCGGTCCACAAACATTGACCTGGAAGGAGTTATATACTTTAAATGCAATAATTGTCTCATTCGTTATTTTCACAGATAACTCAACCTTCATATTTTGAGATGGTGTTTGAATAGTTCTACTAAACTTGTAAGATATGAAAGAATGCGTAGAACCAGAATCAAATAGTATGTTCACTATTCTTGAATGAATAACCAGCATATCTTTCACCGCATCATTTTTGGGCTCCACCTCAGCAGTAGTGATAGCATATGTTCTTCCTTAGAGGTTGTTGTTGTTGGTTACCTCTGACAACCATTGGCTTAGAGTATTGGCTCGCATAATGCTCATTGTCCTTGCAGTTGAAATAATATTACAAGTTGAGTGTTGATCTGAATCTTCATTGTTTTCACAAATAACTCAACCTTCGTATTTTAAGATGGTGTTTGAATAGTTCTACTAAACTTGTAAGATATGAAAGAATGTGTAGAACCATAATCAAATAGTATGTTCACTATTCTTGAATGAATAACCAACATACCTATCACCGCATCATTTTCGAAATCCATCTTAGCAGTAGTGATAACATGTGTTCTTCCTTGCTGCTTTAGAGGTTGTTGTTGTTGATTATCTCTGACAACCCTTGGCTTATGACATTGGCTCGCATAATTCCCATTATCCTTGCAGTTGAAACACTACATTACAGGTTGAGTGTTGATCTGAATCTTCCTTTCTTCATCCGCATTAGTGGGCTTCTTCAAATCCCTTTAGCAAAAATTAGTCTGATACCCCTCTCTTCCACATTTGAACCATCTCATGGTTCCCTTTAAACAGTTCTCGGGATGCTTCTTCTCACACTTTTGACATGTGGGATGTTGGGTTTTCTTTCCTTCATGAGATTTATCTATCGATCCTCCCATATTAAACTCAATTTTACTCTTTTTATCTCTGAGCCCACGAGACCACTGAGAGTCACCAGTCTTCATCTCAACCTTTAGGGCACATCAGACAATCTCTTCATCGTTGTCAAAGTCTCGAATCGCCAAGGTTTTTCTTAGACACAGCTTCAATCCACTAAAGAAGTGATCCACCTTACTTTCAGTATTCATGACAAAGCTGAAAGCATATCATGCAAGCCTTGTAAAGTTTGTCTCATGCGCCCTGATAGACTCATCTTCTTTTTGCTTCAGTCCGAGGAACTCCCTCTCTATCTTAAGACGAAGAGTTCGGGAAAAATATTTATTGAAAAATATTTTTCTTGAATTCTTCCCATTTTAAGGAATCAATTTCCTCCTTATACTTTGTGTTTTTTATCAGTGGTATGATCAACTTGCTCATAAAAACAATAAACTGTCAGTACAACTTTCTCTTCTTCTGAGCATTGAAGGACAGAGAATATTTTCTCAATGGTGTTGATCCATTGTTCCGCAAAGAGAGGATCAGAAGATCTACTAAAGAGGGGGATTTCATCGCATAAAGGATTTGACTACAACTTGCTCTTTCTTAGGGGAAGGAGGGTGTTCCACACTATTCAAGTTATTACTCATAACTTGAGTCAGTTGAGCCAATACTATCATAAAGTTCTAAGCTCTCATCCCCATCAGATTTGGTATCTCATTAGGGCAGTCGTTACATTGTTTATCACATTGATTGTTGGCACGGGTTCTCCTATTTCCCGTCATTAACTAAGAAAAAGAAATAAAATACAATTAGGGAACTTGAATACTTAGCTAATGAGCATATAAAAAAGGCAATTATGAACAGAAAAATAAACTTATAAATGAAAAATATATCATATTTTGTGATTCCTTAAGTTTCAATATAGGTTATTCATGGTGGTAGAATTATTCCTAGGGTTCTTATTAAAGTTTTCTAGTCCTGATCCCCCAAAATAACTAGATCGTTCTTTGATACTAACTATAACAACCCAAGCCTTTTAAACATAATATTACATGATTTTAAGCATAATTATCCACAAAATACAAACCAAGGATCGTAAAGTCTAATATCTTTGAAAGACTGTGTACATAATTAGAAAACATGAAACTAGAATAAAACAACATTTTAATAATCTCCATAATGAGCTCTTAACTCCCTTTGAGCTCCTATATCTGCATAGGATAACCTAAGGAATACATAGACAAAAAGGATGAGCTAAAAAGCTCGATAAGGGAATAAACATGGAAATAAAGCATAACACATGAGTTATAAGGCATAACATGATATCATAAAATGCATGGCTCATGGATAAAAATAAGGAAGCATAACATTTAGAACATGAATTCATATGTTCATGATAACGTAGGAAAGTGGCGGCAACATATAACAAGACATAAACATGAGTCAAAGCTAACTGTCAAAAACATATCACATGGTGGACAAAGTCTCATAATGGACTAGGTTTACTTTTTTATCGCATACATAACGTCTCATGAGACTAAACATTACTCAATGCATTAGAGCGCTATTTGGGTGCGCCCATCACAACATGTTCATGCATATGTGTGTCACATAAAGAATACACATAAGGATTACCCATGGAAAGAGATGGGTATCATAATCATGTCATAAGGCATAACCAAAGTGTGTATAACAATGGTATTCATGAAAGAAGGGATTTAAATCATTCTTGGTCATTCATAAGGAAAAATAACAATAGATCATGAATAATGATATCCAACTAAATTGGAAACAAGAAAGTGATTAGGTAACATTAAAAATGTCCCGCTTAATGTGATTTTAAGAGGGAAATAGTCTTTAAAGGGAATAAAGGCATAATTCTTTGCATAAAATCAAAAATAAACTAAGATAGTTTTTCATGATAAAATGAATGATTTTAGAAAAATATTGGTGGCTTAAAACATTTTATGAAGTGTACTTGAAAATAGGAAAGAAATGAAGAAGTTTCCTTTAATCGGGTTTGCTTATTGAGAGGAATTGAAAAAGAAACCTTTAAAAACATGTAATTCTCTATCAAAGAAAATTGAATTGAGCTACATACATATATGTGGTACACATACAAGGAATATAGGAGAAGTATATAAGAATGAAGAGATGAATTGAGGCAAAGAGAGAGAAAGCGTAACCCAAAGAAAATATGGAGGTTTGAAGAGATCACTTACCTTATGTTTGAATGTGTTCTATACTTACACTTAATGGTTTCATGGTCAGTTTACTTGTATATAATTATGGAAGTTCTTATCAAATAGGAATAATTCTCCGAAAGTGAAACTATATGGTATTAATGAACTTACAGATGTTTAAATGGTCTCATATATCATTTTTTCTAGTATGAGGATGATTCATTTGATAAAACGTTAATGATAAATGTTTAGTTTATTTTTGCAGTTTTTCGATCATCGCAAACTAGTTTCGCTTTATTTAATATTATGTATATATGTTATTTCCAACTCATGAAACAAGTTAAAATATACATATTACAATCTGATTTAACCATAATAATGATTTTATGACCATCTTTGAAAACGGTAAGGGAAAACAAAAACTCATCGTTCACGAAGACGGTAAACCGACATATCACAAACAATGTTTTCATTTTAGAATAAAATGAGAAGAGAAGAGATTTGATGATGGATATTCATTAACATAATAACATTCCAGTAAATATATGATACTGGAGTTATCATGCTACCTTAAATCATTATATTAATTATAAAATTATAAATAAACATTTACATTTTACAAAAAAACCAACACATAATTTATCATTTTTAAAACATTTATTTGCTTATGTCATGATATAAATATATCATTTTTTATTGATAAGATACCTAAATTTTATTTTATACTTTCATAGGTGATGTTACTATTCTAATGGCCAAATTACTATTCCTAACGGTCCGATTACTATTCCAACAGTCAGATTTATAACAATCATAAAAGTTCCTTAATTTTTATAAATACCTCTTATTTCATTCACTTCTATTTTCTCTTAATGTTATATATATACTTTCAAAATGAATATTTTATTATTAACATTATGTTTTATTTCAATAGCTTTGTCCGTGAGTGTGGTTATTCTAGTGGATCGAGCATATCCAAATTTTCTCATTTTTATTATCTTTTTTTCTATTTATTGTCCTGCTGTAATATTTGACATTTTTATTGGATTATTTTTTGAATAATGTATCATTCTTCATTTATGAGAATAATATTTTTATTGGGTTCTTTATGTGATGTATGTATTTTATGACATAAGAAGGGAAATTCTATTGATAAAATTCTAGGTCACCACATTCTCTCTCTTCCTTCCACATCCTAGAGAGAGAAAAACTTGTTCCAAGTGATTGATCCAAGAACATCTTCGCGGATTGAACGAAGGGAGTTGTGGTTCATTTATGAGAATAATGTTTTTATTGGGTCCTCTATGTGATGTATGTATTTTATGACATAAGAATGGAAATTCTATTGATAAAATTTTGGGTCGTTACATCCTATATCTTATGTCCCGCATCCTAGAGAGAGAGAGACTCGTTCCAATCGATCGATCCAAGAACACCTTTGCGGATCGAACGAAGGGAGTTATGGTGATCGTCGTGATGTCGAATGCGTTATTGGGTCTCTGTGCTAGCACCCAAATTCTAACGATCGACTTACTCACAGACTCTTGAAGCATGATATCAATTTTCGACCGGAACGTTTTTCTGGCGATTCGGTTTCAGCCGGTACAGTATTTCCGAGAGAGCCATGTCCATACACATGTGGCAATTCCAACAAAAAAACAACTTAATTCAGAAGCCTATGAAATAGGCTTTTGAATTTTGTAAGAGGGGGCATTTTATGGCGAATCAATCAAAACAAATAAAAATTCAAAAGGGGGTGAACAGGGTGGGGGCGGCGGGTGTATGGAATAATCCACAAAGAATCAAATGGGGTGGGTTTTCGATTCATGGACATATAACACCTAAAAAAGGCTTAAACAAGGGGGCAGCGGCTTGACTTGCCAAGGGTAAAGGCAATCGACACCCATTTTTTGTTTAAAAAAATTATTTTAATACAAAAAAAGGTGCCAACTCTTTATGTTGTGTCACCGTCTTCACGGCCGTTGCCGCGGCCTCTCATGTTGCGTCGCCCTCACCGGCGTCTCCTCCTCCCGCCAACCACTATCGGCACCGCCTCCCTCTCTATTAAGCACCCCATCGGCCACCTTACTGGCACCACTCATGTTGGTCGCATGTCGCTCCTCTTGGTCATCGACGCCGCTGTCGGGTTCGCCTGGCTCGCCCGCAGCCGAGGCACCCCGCTTTGTGTGTCGCTTGTCGTCGTTCAGGCCTCTCGCATCCCAGCCACTGTCGTTGCCTCCGCTCGGTTGTGCTGCCTCTAGCCACCTCAACTACTCCACCCAACATCAGTCGTCACCTTCGATGGTTGGCACCACACTGCACGGGTATGCCCGACCAGGAACTGCCCTGCACGGGTCTGTCTGGCCCAAGACCACCCTACACGGGTCCTGCCCGACCCAAAATGGGTCCAAACGGGGTTGACCCGACCTGCAATGGGCTTACGTGGGTTCGGTCTGACCCGTAACAAACCTGGACAATTTCCGAGGCCCAAGGAAATTTTATTATATTCCAAAATTAATTTAATTTTTGGAATTTTAAAAATAATAATAATTGAGAATAAATTTAATTTTTGGAATAAAAATTAAATTAATTCTTATACCAAACGAAATTAAAATTGTTTGAATTAAAATAATTCATTTAATTTAATTAATTGCCTCGATTTGAATTTATCACGGTTTATTTTTATCACGCGGTTATTTTACCCGTAAACTAGTCTTGAGCATTGGTCAATCACCCTTTGTCAGGATTCCTTTTATTTAATTAATTATTACAATTGTGTGCGATAATTGTAATAATTATTTATTTATCAATTGTTTGCACATCACCCATCTTAATTTAATATGTGTAAAGGTGTGCAAGTTCATTCATGTATTTTGAGCTTCTCAAGACCCCCTCATCTGCATGCGAGTATGTATGTATTATGACGATAACGTTGTAAAACAAAGCACGCCAAGACGATGAGGTATCTCAAACGAGATGTGGACATATTAGACCGAGGTGCAAGCAGCGATACAAGTCAAGACCCGACTCAAATATTATACTCATTAGATCAAGGTTAATTCATTAAGTTTAAATGTATCAACCAATTGCAAATGCTCAAGATCAGTCAAGGTAGTTTATTTCATTTATACAATGTTTATTATTTTATATGCATGTTTGCGGGAACATATAAAATAATAATCAAATAATGCATAAAGATGTGATGAATGTTTTCTATTAACACATTATTCAATTGTGAGTGTGATCAAATAGCATGAATATATTAAATATAAAATGAATTCATTCATCAAGTAATTAATAAAAACCCTCAAAGTAATATTAAGTCGTAACGTCTTCCATCGTTCAAATTTGAACAAAACTGGGTGTACACGGTGCTCGTTGGCCCTAGTTGAGGGTGTCTCCTACTACTAGGGAGTTTTCATAAGAGCGATGGGTTGACTTAACTAAAGTTGGTAGCAAAGTAGTCATAGCTAGCTTGTTGCCACTTGAGAGGCAAAGTGTTTAAGAAATCAAAGTTAAGATTCCGAAAAGTTGAGACTTTACTCAACAGTTCAAGGAACTGCGAGTCAATGTGGTTGGTCAATCTAGTTTATACCTTGAAACTCTCTGAGCAATGGTGTACTCATAACTTGGACTATGAGGAGAGGTTTCAAGGATCTTTGTCACTAGAATACTCAAGCAACTGAGTATTCTGAATCTAGTAATGATGTCTGCTAGAGTTCGATAAAATAGTGGGAGACATTACTGATTTAATTAATCGATAATGTCTAATCGGTAATCAAGATAAAAATACTAATCTATTAGTGTTTATTTTTGTAGAAAAACGGTAAATAATACCACAAATACACTACGATTAATATTGAACAAAGAACATGTCCAAACTAGCACGAGTTTCCAATAGTAGTATAAGCGCTTGCACTAAGTACTACGATGAATGGAAATTCTAAGTGTTGGAGTCTCCAATGCTTGTTGAGCCACCTCAGGAAGTGGAGGTGTAAAAGATGCTTATAGGAGACTCATGCATGATTCATTTGGTGTTTACATCATAATTCCATCATCAATGTCCAATGAGTTGAGGATACATCATCAAGACATGGATGGTACCACATGTTGTCTCATCTCCGAGGAGTTTGCGAGGAGACAGTGAATCAAGATTTGATTGGGGTGATGATTACACTGAAAACGTGTTAATTGAAAGATGGAACGCTTTCTTTCGATACATCTCATTCTTATACCTTTATCACCAAATTTCTCTGGTTTTGTTTAAGATCACAGAACGAACAACATGGAGAAAACGCTTCATTGCCTTTTCGGTAAGGCTCGCCAAGTAAATAAGAACTTGAAGGTTTAATATTTAGTTCTTATGGTCAATAAGTTGAAAGACAGGGCAAAAAAGTCAATGAAAAATGTAATGTCAAAGACGCCTTCACAACGTCCTTCAATAAAAAGAGAAAAGACATTATATAGGAGGTTATTTGTTCCGCATGTCATGAGATAATTCTATAGAAGGTTAAAAGCAATGAACTAAATTGAAGAAGCAAATGGTTGCTTCTTCAGGAATATTCATCAATTGTATGTGATGTTTCTGTCATGCTTGTTTATCACAATATGTCATTCTATTTTGGAATGAATGTTGTTTGTGGTGTCTAATACTCAACTAGTAGTTCAGAAATACTTGAATCATTAGCAATAACGAATGAATATAAAAATGTAAGACTCTAATACCCAGTTGTGGCAAGATAAGTCTTGGTCTAGAAAACTAAAAGTAGTTGTCAAGGATATACCCAGTAGGGTTTTAGACTCTTTGGAGTTAAAGACCTTAGGTATTGTTGACACGTATACTTATCTAGTTTTAGACAAAGAAACCTTTAGAAATAAAGGTGGACCATAAAGCTTTCAGAATTTGTTCATCTTGAGAGCGTGAACTATTCCAAGGTTAAGTTAGTGGTAAATATATACTTCATAAGATTCTTTTATGAGTTTTAAAGAATGTAAAAGTGAAATATGAAATGCATGGTCAAAATATCTGAGTTGCATCAAACAAAACACATTGTATATCTATAGTAATTATCCTAAAGGTTTCTAAGGATATTACAGAAATCCCTAAGATAGAAAGGTTAAGTGTTTGACAATATTTCTATGAAAGGGTGCATATCTCTATTTGAGATAGTGGGAGCTAGATTGACTCAGATTTACTCGATGTTAAAGATGCACAAATAGTTGGCATAGGAACAAGTTCCACAAGAGCTTGTGGAAAAGGATTGTTCCAGAGACGCATACTGCATGGGAGGGATAAAAGTGTTGTAATGGTTTTGTGTTCACCACAACTGACATTCATTATTCATTGAGAATAATGGATCCTACAAGTAGTAAATGGAAACGAGCTAAGATTGACAATATCAATTAAAATTTAATAATGAATCTCATGTATTAAAGTACATGGGCTTATTATTTTGAATATTATGGTGGGTATTCAAGTGAGACTGTACATGGATAGTGTGCAATCAATCTGAATTGAATATCTGGGACACACCTTGGCTAGATAAATCATTAAGGGACACCATGATGGTGCCACAGGACATGCAGAATATGACCATTGATGATTTGGGACATAATTTAAATCATTTTTCTAGATTTCATTCTCTTAACATCAAACTAAAAGTTCAAAATTATAAATACATTGATCGGGACACTCTTGTTTGGACCATGAATGGCAATGGGGAATTCTCTGTTAAAGAGTGCTAAGATCCAAATGTAAAAATAATGTCAATGTACCTACATGGTTATCTAAGTTTAGGAGGCCCTTCATTGCGCCTTCCAAGCTACTGTTGATATGGAAGATCTGGAAATGAAGGCTCTCGAAACATGACCAGCTACAAAGAGCTAGACTCCAGCTAGCTTCGGCCTATCCATTGTGCTTCAAGGCTGTTGAATCCCCACACTGCTTGTTTATTACTTGTGATCTTACTCTTAAATTGTGGATTTACTTACAGCAGATTTTCGACTCCAGCTTTTACCTGAGGAATCAGTTTTCCAACCTTATGATTGATCACAGAAGTGGATTGCAGAGAACAGGTGCTCAATCTTCTCCTCTCAATTGTTGATACTGCGGTGGCTTTCATATGGAATGTTAGAAATGACACAACCTTTGACAGTCGCAGTGTCTCCTTCAATGCAGGTGTCAATGTTATTCATAAGGACGTTCAAGCGGATTCCAAAACTCAAATAAGTTTAATGAGAAATGACTTTCATGACTTAAATATCATACATATACTTGGTGTGCCTGTCAGGACTAAGAAACCTCTTTTCATGAAATATATTTAGTGGTTTCCCCTAATTCATTATTGGATTAAAGCGAACGTTGATGGTGCGACTTCTAGCGTGTCAGATCCTACAAGATATAGAGGTGTCTTCTAAACATACTGCGGATTTTTCAAAGGGTGTTTCTACCATTAAATTGGGAATGGGTTTGCTCTTGAGGCGGAGCTTTGGGAAATGATCTAGGCTGTCAAATTTGCCATCCATCGCGATTGGAAGCTTCTTTGGATTGAATTAAACTCTACTCTTACAGTGGAAGCCTTGAAGACCAGGAGTAGAAATTTCCCCTAGAAATTACTTCCTTTTTGGATTAGGTGCTTAAAAGATGTTGAGGAGTTGCAATTGATTGTGATGCGTGCTTATAGGAAGCCAACAAAGTTAGTAATGCACTCTTGAAAAAAGCAATTGGAGAGGTGAGCTCGATGTGGTCCTATCTAGCCCCAAGTTTTTGCTCGCCCTTAATTGACTCATATGTTAAGGGTGAAATCCATACCTACCTCTGTAAGCCACCTTTGTAATGTTTCCATGTTTTGTTCTTTGTATTTCTTGGACCGGGTATACCCAGGTCTTGAAATTGCCTCATATATAGCTACTTTCAATTATCATTAAATTGGGTACTGGATGTCAAGACCACCAATCTTGGAAGGCATCTATATGACGCAACCAAAAAAGGTTGGTGACACCATAGAATGTCAAAAAGGGGTGCAGGTTACTGGAATCCAATTTTAAATTGAGGTAACAAGATCATAGAATATTCATTTGGAATGAATTTTTTCCATATGTCTACAAGGGGTTAATGGGAGTGCCATAATTTTCCAAGTAAAATATGTTTGATAACATATGAAAAACAGTTATTGGTCTTACATTTAGTTAAGACCAGAATGAAAGTAACTCTTCAAAGATTGACTTAAAGAAGCAACATAAGTTTTAGGGAACAAGATCTATTAAGGTAGATCTAACGGTTGCTTAAACCAAGTCAAAAGTACATATACTGACAAAGTATTAAAAAGATACAAGTTGGCATAATTCGATAGAGAATTGTTACCAATGTCGCATGGCATAAATCTCTCCAAAAAGACATGTATGAGGCATAGGAGGATATTAATATGGTGAGTTGAACTCCATACGCTTCTGCGATGGATCAATCACATTTATCATGATATGTACTAGACATGATATTGTCAACATATACTTTATAGTAGGCAAATATCAATTGTATCCAAGAGAACTGCACGGGAAGCAGTCAGAACTATCCAGTTGCACTTGAGAAAATACAAGAGGTATGTTTCTGGTACTTGGAGAGGAAGGGACACTAGTTTTAAGGGGAACAAACCAGTATTCTTTTAGATCAATGTGATCTAACATCGCAAACATACTAAGGTAATGAGCAAAAGAAGATCATTCAAGCCAGTGGTAGTCATGTCTACAAATACTGAGTACGTTGCAGCTTCTGTTGCGGCTAAAAAAACGGTGTACAATATGCAATGATTTGTTCCAGTTCTTGGAATCTCACCTAGTAAGTAAAGTTTTATCATAATATAAATTATGATAATCTTACTACTAGTACTATTCAAGATGTCAAGCTTTGATCGTGGACGAAAGGGATGTACTCGGGGATATCATCTCTTGAGGAATCTTACTCAAGGCGGTGAAGTCGCGGATAACAGAATAGTCATGCAACGGAGATGTGGCAGACCCAACAACTAAAGTCATAACTCAGCAGAAGCATGATCTTATTATGTGAGAGCAACTAAGGTTCATTAGCAAGTTAGCACTAATGCAAGTGGAGTGTTGTAATAGTGGGTGCTCTAGAACCAACTAAACAGCACTTTTCGATTATTATATCGTGTATACAGTGAGTTATGCATGATGCTTAATTATCATAATAGTGTTGATATTTCGGTATCCACTATTTACATGGTAATGTTCATAGATTATTTGTCATATCAAAAAGTTGTAGTAGTTCACATGCTATAATAAAAACCTAGAGATATTATGACATTAATCTTAAACATATATCATAAGGTCTAGATACATCATATTGACTGGACATAGATGATATATGACTATCAAGTACTTGGGCTCATAAGTATAGAGACTTCTTCTCATGAAATTTGCACTTAGTGATCTCGAGTAGATGAGATCATGAGGACTGACCCGTCAATAGGAACACCACATATTCCAGGTGTCATTGATAGTTCTTATCTACGAAAGTGTGTAATGGTCTCCTAACTTGAGATTATTATCAATGTATACTATTTGATCGTGTACTTTGATGCAAGGCAAAAACTATGGCATTGAAATCGTAGCGAGGTAGCTTGCGTTGAGTGGATCATTGGTGGCATGACATTAATTGAATAATCAAGATAGAATTTGTCACTTCCAAAAGAAAGTGATGTCTCGAGCCTAGTTGATCAGGATGGTGATACTTTCACTAAATCCATAATCATGGTAGAAGAAGGCATGTTCGTCCAATAAGGTCAACGAATAATAAAGCAACAAAGGATGATGACACAAAGTGTGCATCCTGCTTTATGAGATACTACGAGACACACGATGTACTCATAGAAAGGTTGTTGTTGCTATGACTATTCTTTATCTCCATATGGGTCTTGATGGGTTGTTAGACTATGCTCCTGATCTGTGAATAGTATTCACTGCTATCGAGATAAGAGACTAAAGGGTCGCACATAATAGTGTATTCAAAGTCTACCATATTCTGATGAATAGGAGTATAAGTAATGGTGGGCCCCACCTCGGGATCTGAAAGAGATCCGAGAATAAACAATCACCAACGAATAAATAAATTCATTATTATTCAAGTATAAAATAATTGGAATTGAATTTATTTAGTAAAAGTATTCACAAGGTACTAAATGAATACATAGAAAAATATCATACGAACGAATATTATTTTAATATTCAAAGTTCATTTAATATTTGAAGAGATTATGAGTTGAGTTGAAGACTTGATTTTATCATGCAATATATTTATTATATATTACAAGTAGGTGATAAAAGATAAATGACGTTTATGACACAGTTCGTCATAACATGTCATTGTGGCTTATTTAGTGGGCATTACTTATACGAGGGCCGCAAACCCTTTCTGGATATTTAATTTCCACTATATAAGCAAAGAAGAGCTCATTTCCAAAGAACTATTCATTCCCTCAAATTTGAGAGCTCCTTTCTTCCTTCCCGCATCCTAGAGAGAGAAAGACTCCTTCCAAGCAATCGATCCAAGAACACCTTCGCGGATCGAAAGGAGTCATGGTGATCATCAGGATGTTGAAGACGTCGTCGGACCTCTGTGCTAGCACCCAGATTCTGACGATCGGCGTACCCATGGACTCTTAAAGCGTGTATGGACGATCTAAAGAGGTTCAACTTCGAATCATTCGAGCAACAATCGCAGGAGAGGTGCAACAGTCGAACATGTCATCGATCAAAACGTGGTAATAATTCATTAAATTTGTGTGCTTAATTAAATTCACGCGGGATCCTCAAACCTTTATCAGGGCTCGGATCGCCGGAGACGACAAAGTCACGCTGCTCCAACGATGAAAATTTTAAATCTTCGAACAACCGACTTCTGTCACGCGCATCAGTACCAATATAAAGGAATTATGATGTGTACCTTAAATCGTTGATCTCAAAAACAACAATCTTCATTCATGATTGATGAAGATCATAGTAGAATTAGTTGAAAGACATCACTCCACCAAAGGTATCCACAAGCTAGCCTGACTCGCTCGCCGTTCGAGCGAGGTACTTACACCCTCCTCAGACATGTTAATGTCGCATGATGTAAAGGAGGTAGGAGAAGAGAGTTGTGGGTAGGGGAGTTTCACCCAAGCTCGAGCGGGCTTGCCCACACACCATCTCATGGTGAATGACCCTTTATAAATCCCCTAAGGACACTCTTCAAGAGTTCATGCATTTACTCGTGTGTTGAGTAAATGTCGTGGGTAGTTCATGCAACCCTTGCACGAATGCAACGAACTCGTCTGTTTTATCTTATGAAACGACTCTTTTATGGTAGCCAACATGGAAAACCACTCAAACGTTAACATTTAATGTTCAATCGCCATGGTAATTAAAGATAATGGCATGTATACCATGTCTTAAGATATGATCAATCGTACACTACAGACTTGCATGGGCGATGGTATGAAAAAATGCCTTATGATATCCCTCTGTCATAGGATACGATATAGTCATAATACATCATATGTATTTGGGCTTTATGATATATCTCCTTCATATACTTCAAATTGTTAACATGCATGTTGACATCCATGTTATTCCATTCAGGGGTTAACCCTTTTTGAACATGGTTTGTCATGCATCCACATAGCCATTGTAGTGGCTTCAATGCTTCCTCGTGAACTTCTATGCTCATCCGCAAGCTTAAGTACCAAATATGTCAATGTCATGGAGCTTTTACCAAATACGATTCCCATGTATGGTAACTTTCTTCCACTTTTCAATATATAACCATTGGGTTAAGTAGGATTGCCAACCTCTTCATCTTTGAAAGTCATTCATCAACTAACAACAAATCCAACTCACAACCTCTAGTTACAACACATGTTTTATATCATTTCAGCAAAGACTTATTAGATGTGCTCTCACTCAAAATGATACCACATTCATCATATCCATTTAGAGGGTCATGATTCATATTTCACTAAATATTAAGTTGCTTTGGCATTTCTCCCAACATTTAACCATTTAGGCAAGTCATCACGTCGATTATATTACATGACTCTTAGATAATTAGGCAGAAAACTTCTCGCCTAATTTATCATATGAATTATCCCAATCTCATTAAGGTCATTCATCTAAGTATAACCCAAAGCTTGCAATTGAATATGGGCACATAATTCTATTAGGGTCACCAATACCCAACATGTCTTACACAAGATGATCAACGAGAACATCTTTGGCATGATCTATCCATTTGGATAATTGATGTATCAACATGTGTTTGCTTTGAAAGGAATCTCACACTTTATATTTCTAAGGTTTTCTTAGCATCACTATCATTATATGCATCTTATGCATGTCTTATAATGATTAAATTTTTTGAATCTTATTCCTGCAAAAAAAAATTAATATGTTCAAAACATATTAATGTATACCCTGACACAACTCATGTTTTGTGCTACTTGACCAATAATAAAAGCCAGTTATATCTTCACATACCATGTATCACATGCATAGTTGAATGAAACTCTTAGAAAAATACAAAACCAAATTCCTCACAAAAAAAAAATATGATGCAACATGTAGTCAACCTCCACTCTTCTAAAATAGAAGCCTAAAATCCCAAACCGATACTAGGTCCAACCTAAAATCTTACTATTCATATATCAATACTCAAGTACAGCACCAACACTGATATGCATAAATCATAACCAACATTTATTATTAAATTCATGTCTAAAAAAAAGTCATGGTTGAATGAAAATTAAAACTTCTATGTCATAACGAGGATACAACTCTTATATGCATGACATGAAAGTTTATAATAAGCAAAAAAAAACAATTTTAACTAAAGCATACAACATTCATAATATAAACAATTTATATACATGAATTCTATAAAGGGATTTCATAAATAAATGAACAATTATAAAAACCGTGACCAATAACCACAATGTGGTTTCTATGCCCCCAAGTCATTTTGGATAGAAAATTTTTCAAAGGTCTCTACTTGAACCATGACGTAGTTTAATACATGCACCAGCCATTTTTTTTCTATGGTCATACCAAATACCATGACCGGTTAACATTTTCCACGTCCTGGTTTTTCCGCATGGAAATCTCATTTCCAAAAACCACAACCATTTTGATCAGGAAAACACGACGTAAAAATGTCAAAATACAGTACTCTATTTTACAATAACAAAAACATGACATTTTTTTCCAAACACTGTTTTTCAGAAAATTTCTATAAACCACAACATAATTTTATAAACCACGTCTTTTTTCCTGAAAAACTTCATAAACCATGTTGTGGTCTTATAACCATGGTCATGGTTATAGAAAAGGCCAAATTGTTTTCTTTTTTCGATTTTCATTGCTA
The DNA here is from genome assembly GCA_963277665.1 of Viscum album. NCBI lineage: Eukaryota > Viridiplantae > Streptophyta > Magnoliopsida > Santalales > Viscaceae > Viscum > Viscum album. The sequence goes on along the minus strand of OY728131.1, from coordinate 1,782,431,424 downwards.
GAGATAATACCACTGAAGGGTTTTTTATGAGACATGTCTATGCCCATTGGCAGCAAAAGAAAACAAAAAAAAACACACACAAGATCTAAAAAGAGATGGATCAATAAAATGAACTGAAAAAAACTACAAAAGTGTACCTCAATGTCCATGATGAATCCGCTGCAAAAGTGAGTGATTAAGATCGATCAGTAGCCAACGAGTCCGTGCTTCTTCTAAAGGTATCCACCAGCCATTGAAATCATCAAACGCTTTAGTAAGACCCCTCTTCTTCTTCAAAGGTGTGCTACCACCTCCTCCGCAAAGGCAAATGAAGAGAAGAGTGAGAGAGAGTTTCAGCTTCATGAATAATCACCGGTGTAGACAGATTAGGCTCATGAACTCCTTTGAATGAAACTTCTTCGTTGAATGAAGGAACGTATTAGGGTCTACTGTTTTATACGTTATGAAATAGCTACTTTAGGAGAGTTGGCTGAATCAACATATGATGTGTCACAGGCCAAATCAATCATTATATTCACCACTACAGCATGGTGACCATCACCACGTCGTGGTTTAATCACGGCTTATACTAATAACACAACCAACTCCGCAAACACGTGTAAATCACGACTTCAGATTGCAGAGCAATATACAAGTCATAATGAACAGCTCAAGCATCTTCATCTTCAACCAACATATCACAGTGCCGTGGTATATTAAACTAGCCAATTTCTATAGAAATCTCACAAAAATATTGTGGTTTGATGAGTGATTTCTTTTACACTACCAAAACTTCATCAAACATTCTCCAACACTTACAATCAGTCTCAGACCTCCACCAACATGTTTATCAACCAATTGAACCATTTCAATCATTGATTGAAGAGACAGAAAAAGAAGAGACGTGAAAAGATCATGCAGGAGAAAATAAAAACTATGACGCACATATTTAGGTGGTTCAGGAATACCCTACATCCATGGAGAGGCGAAACATGAAAGCATTATTTCACTTTCTGAGAGCACCATTACAAGTGAAAAGGTCACCCGGAGAACTTCTGAATGAGTTTTCCACTATTGATCTTCCAGTGGAACATTCTGCCATACAAAAATTTTCCAAAGATTTTCCATTTGAATATTGAGGAGTAATCATGAGGAATGATAAGCGAAATAACATGGAATTTCTAGTAAAGAATTCCACTGAAAAGTTCCTCAGTGAAAAATCACATAGGAAGTCTTCCATTGAAAGGAAGATTTAAATGGAAAGGTCTCAGTGAAAAAAAAATCACCGGATAACAAATAAAGAACCCTATAAAATCAGAAGGAAATGCATATATTTCAAGATTTAAAGGGAAATCTCTACCAGAGGGGTGGATGCCACAGATGCTATGCTGGTACCTCCACTACCTCTTCCAACCTCCTTCCATTCTTAGGCCTCCACCCTGTTCTTCCCTTAACAATCTCCACCCCACTCTCCAGACGAAGCAGGTGCTGGCACTCCACCTTCTCCGGAGGGGACGACCATTCGCCTGCTGCGCCCGTGCAGGAAACAGCAGCCAGAGATTGCAGCACACTGTCCCGGCCACACTCCCTCCGGTACTCCAGCGTCATGCTCGACAGCTCATGACTCTCAAGTATCACCTTCGGAACACCCTGTAGATTATCATCACCTTAGCATTTCCATGATAATCATCAATGGATATGCTAGAAGAGAGGAAAACAGCAAGCTTACCTCAATAATCCAACCAATGTACTTTACATTGTTAACATGCATGTTGGCATCCAAGTCATTCCATCCAGGGGTTAATCCTTTCTGAACATGGTCTGAGGTGCTCTCATCCAGTTTCCCTATCTTTCTGCCATCATCGTCCAAGGCCGGAGCAATTTCGATGAAATAAGGCTCGATCTCTCCCCGCACTTCATCCGGGATCTTCGATATCTTCCTCGTGTTCTTGTTCATCATCACCCAAACACTATCAAGTTTTGCACGCCAAATCGATGTAAATCAAGAGTCCCAACAATGATCAAATGGAAGGGTAAAATGCATTGATGAAGAAGCAGAATTTAATATTATAGTGCATCAACATTTTTTTTCCTAAAATCTCTATAAATTTACCCTAAAATCAATTATTTTTTAAGATGAAAGGTGGGTGAACAACCCCCACCTGGAAGCTTTGGTAAGGATTTCGCCTGTTTCGTGATCACGAAGAATCCAATTCCGACGCATCCCATTCTTCCCAGATGCAGACACCCAAGTGTCTACCTGGACAACATCACCCCTGTCAAAAAAAATCACATTGAACAGTCAAAATCAACCAAAACTAGGGTTGTGTTTGGTTTTGGATAACATTTTCTGTTTTCATTTTTCAAAAATATGTAAGAAAATGTATTGAATTTTGTAATAAAAAATATTTTTTAGAAAATAAAAATGAAAATTGTAGAATTTTGAGAAACAAAAAGGTTTGTTTTCATGGTTTCAGGAAAAAGAAAACACCCAGACAGGCAACGCCTAGAGATGTACTGGGCCTGGGAACCCACCCAGCTCTACAACGTGGAATTCCTAACCGATGAGTGCTGGCTAAGAATACCCAAAGGCTTGAATGAAAAAACTTCAATCAGTAAAATTTTTTGTAACGGAGAAAACAAAGAAACACAGAAAAGTAAAGCATCTTATGCAGTGTATTGGAGATCAAGAGTAAGGGGTAGCAATCTAAGGCCCCGTCTAACAACACAAGTTGAAAACAGCTTACAACACATATCACTTATGATAAACAGTTTGAAAAAATAAGCAGTGTTTGTTTTGTTTCTGAATTTTTTTTCATTAAGCAGTCTCGAAACACTTATGCAGAAACACTTATCATAACTGGTGAGTGGTAGATAATTTGCAGTAAGTATAGTCAAAAGGAACCAAAACTTACCATGTCGGGTAGCGATTGATTAGAACCTGCATCCGAGCAACCACCCATATCAAATTTTTTTTGCACATTTCCCGAGTTGTCCCAAGGCCATCACCTAAAAGCCCAACAGATTTAACATGATTGATAGCAGTTTCCTGCGCCACCCCCCCCCCCCACCCACAGAAAAAACAATTAAATAAACAAAAGCTTGAAAACCACTAACTTTGCAAGTGACTAAAACAAAAAACACGAACTTACTTGAAAATGATTCATCAAAGTCTCAATAGATGCTGTGCGATCTGCACCTATCTCATAAGATCGAATCGAAAAATTTTCCTGGAACACAAGACCATCGTGAACCATCCTTCCTAAGCCAAACGGGTCAACAAGAACGTCAGCCCGTTTGGGTTTCCATTCAACCATCATCCACTGCTTCTCTGCAGCCACAAAGATGGTGGTAATGGCAGCAAGAAGAACACTCCAATCAGGCAGCTGGTTAATGAAAGTCCTTGGCTGAGGTAATGATGCAGCCTCCTCATTCTTAATGCTATCAGCCGTTAACCCAACCGGAGTCCCATTAATCTTAGGAGGAGCTTGTGCACTTGCCTTCACCCGCATGCCACTGAAAGCAGATTTTGATCTTTCTCCCAAGTGTCCTCCAAGCTTGGTGGAGCTCTTTGCAACAGAGTTCGGTGATGGAGAGACAACGGGGAAAAACATGGAGGAGGCAGCAGCAGTTGCAACCATGATCAAGATGATAATATTTCTGAGATAATTGACAAAACAGACAGCCGGTCATATGGGAATGCACTGAAACGTCACCAAGGCCATGAAAAAGACATGACAGTGCTCACAAGCAATGCACAAAGAATAACCACAGGCGTGTAAATGATCAATGAGTGGGAGCAAATTTTTCCATGACAAAGGGGGGAAAACTATCATGATCAGCAAAATGAAATTTTCAAACAACGAAGGGTTGAATTTGGCAGCTGAACAAAAAAAAAAATCGATCCCTATGATTCCTTTCATGGTTAAATAGTATGACAAAAAAAATTAAGAAGCTGTCAGGTTCGAAGAATCTAGTATGAGGGAATGGTTATTCCGACAACATTTAGTGTTTAACGTTTGGTATGTTAAAAACATGGAATGTGCATATTCTAGGAGGTCGTGATGGCCACATTTTAAGATATTTGGATTCCTTCAAATTTCTCTTGGCAGTATAACAAATAAATAAATAAATAAACACCGACACCACATCCAATTCTTACAATATGGGTAAATGCATGCTTTTAGTTTAAAAAATTCATTATATGGGCAAATGCATCTTTTTAGTTTAACAACTTCATTATAACCAAACGGTTTATAAAAATTTACCATCTTTCATTTCTTACATACCAAACGCAATAATTGCTAACATGATTTCATTTCATCTAACCACATTTCATTGATGAAGTGGAGCCAAAAGGGGCCTAAAGAAGCCAAAGGTTGTACCAAGTGGGTTGGGAGGTTTGTCAAGTCCCACGTGCCTATAAAAGAAAAATTCAGAATTAAAGTCTTATCTAACTTTTGCTCAAAAATTCCTTGCAGCCAAAGAATCCCATAGAATTGGCCAAATAATTTTTCCCAAAGCACATAGTCCACTTAAGATGGGATTTAAGAAAGCTCGGGATGCCCAGTTCATCCACGATCCATGCCGTAAAAAATTGATTATTCTGGATTCCATTGGTTCGACGGAACGAATTCATTACGCGTACAAGATGGAGGAAGGTAAAATTCGAGGCAAATGTTATGGAGATAAAAAGGATCGAGAATAGTGCACACGAACGGTAAATCATAGCTGGAAAATAAATAAACGAACAAAAAACCCTGACAGTCAATAATTTGATTAAAATACCCCAAAAAATGTCTAATGACATTCCCTAATATCATTCCAACACCGAGGGGGGGAATGTCAACCCTCCAGTTTGCTGATGCAAGAACAAAGACAACGCATCTATTTCACCAAACCGTGCAGAATGAAACCATCATTGTCCCACGAAACCGCCGCAACTTTACAAAATCCAGTCAGGAAGCCCAGATCAGGCGATAAATCCATACAACGCGGCAGAACAGAGAAAAACCTCGAGAAAACAAGCGTACCTTCACGGATTCAAGACGATATTGCAACTGAAACAAGTCGCCTTTTCCAGTCGCAAAATCCTTTCCTCCGTCCGACGGCTCTCGACGCTTCTGGCACCTTGCCCCCTCCGCCCCCTGCTATTTCTGGAGGGACAGAGTGGGGAAAGAGAACCGGGATGCAGGGGAAAAAGGAATTTTATTATTATTAATTGGTAGGCCCGGAGATAGTCCGAAGCGAGAATCAACGCCTCCCAACGTCTGGAATTTATGGTGGGAGGCACGTGGCGAACGAACTCCCGCCCTATCAATGCCAAAATATAAAGGCAAAGGAAATATATAAAGGCTCGCCCGTGGTTACACTTTTTAAATATTTTGAAAATTGTCGCACGTGGTTAATATAAGTGCCAAACCACACATTTAATCCCAGGTAAAATGATCCAAAACTTGGAATTAATTACACGAGAATACTGCAGTTATAAATGAATTCAGGAGAATAACCGGAGTGGTCCTTAATATAATAAATTTCAACTTTTGATCCTTAGTCATTCCTCCACACATACAGATAAAAACAAACTTTAAATTGACACCACCATAAATGTCCGGTTTATTTACCATACATGTAAGATTTGTTTCTTTTTTTACATACTTCTCATGCATGTAATATTTATTTCTTGTAAAATTTATTTTCACCTCATTTATTTTTCACTGACACTAATACAAATCTCGTTTTATTTATGTTACCCTTTATCAGCCTTAAAAAAACGTTAACAAAGAGAAAGTTCATCCATGATCATGGTATAATAAGTCAAATTCATCCAGTAATATCAACGAATAATGAATCAAGAAAAAGACAATGACACGTATAGGTGGCAAAACTTCTTGCTCACAGACAGAGAAGGAAACAATTATCACCAACAATGACGATGACACCTTCCTTGCGCGGCGTATGTCCCTATTATTAGTCGGGAAATCCATATCAAAAAGGCCCTTCAACCTGGGCGCGCTAAAGAATACTCTGCAATCGGTATGGTACCTGGATGATGGAGTGGCTATAAGGGAAGTGGGCTCTAGCCATCTTATCTTCAAATTCTTCAACATAAAGTATAAACAAAAAGTGCTTCAAGGGAGGTCATGGTCTTTTGACAACCATCTCTTGATGCTGGAAGAGCTGAAGAGCGGTGAAGATATCCTCAAAACTGATTTTTCCAAAGCCCCTGTTTGGATACACCTAAACGATATTCTCTTCTGTGGTCGATCAGATCAGGTGATACAAGATATCAAAAATCGTATCGACATGTTCATGGAACGAGATCGATCAGACACAATCCATTGGGGGCTTCAATAAGGATAAAAGTGCGGATTAAGGTTGCAAAACCTCTTATGAGGGGTATGTTCTTGACACTTGATGGATCAAAATCTTGGATATCCTTTGAATATGAAAAGCTTTCAATTTTCTGCTTCTTCTGTGGTTGCCTCGGATATTCAGAAAAAGATTGTGCAGGAAAAGTGACAAATAGTGAAGGCAACCTGGTGATGTAATGCGAAATGGTTACGCACAAAAAATATGTGAATGCCTTTCATCCCCAAAGCAGAAAAACAAAGAGACAGAGAAAGGTTCACAAAGACTCTCTATGCTCAAAAGGCCCCCACACGTAGCAATATCACTTTTGTTGGACCTCCTCCTCCCCAAGCAAACTTGTGCAATCCAAAGCACTCAAGTGGTACTGAGAAATTTTTGACTAATATCCCGTCGGTGGAAATTGTAAACACTGACAAACCTCAGATAGTCCCCTCCTTAATAATGGCCAGATTCTTGGGCTCGAGTCCTCCACCCTCTGGGGAATCCCTCTATCCACCGACCAGCCCCAAACACATCTACTCGGACCCCCCTGACAACAACGTGGTCCTAGGGGTTGCCCCACCTTGCAAGCTTTACAACCAAGGGTGCCCCTTATCCCTACTGCTTCGTCTGCGCCTAAAATGACACATATGTGGAAGAGGAAGGCAAGATGTGATCATGGTTGTGATATGGGCTCAACGGAAACAAGTGGATCAAAAAGAATTCCAGAGTAACCATTGGAAAATGAAAGATACCCCAAAGGTGGAAAATTGCTGAAGATGGAACTATGTATGAACTTCAAGAGGCAGAGGCTCTGAGATTAACTAGCCCCGCCTATCACAATGATTATCCTAAGCTGGAAATCTCATGAGATTGGCAAACCACGAACGGTTTAGATGCCCCTGCACCATTGCGCTAAAAGTTGCCCTAATATGTTTTTTTTGTCTGAAACCATGTTGGAAAACAAGGACAACACTGGTATTGCGTACAAATGTGGATTTCATGGTTGCTTCTCAGTCCCCCGCCATGGCCACTCGGGGGGGCATCTTTTATAGAAGGACAACATCGACGTCGGAATCATCTCTTACTCTTCGAATCATGCGGCTGCTTCAATCCATGATGACCCCTCTCCGCCATGGACATTTGTGGGTTTTTTATGGATGGTCATCTCAAAACGAGAAATGGAAATTGTGGGATCTTCTTTACTCGTTGCGACAGATGATGTTTGGCCCTATCCTGTTTGGTGGTGACTTCAACAATTTTCTATTTCAGAATGAAAAAAGCGGGGGAGCTTTTCACTCCTCTGCCACGATGTCTGGCATCTGGTATGTGATCTCTAGGGTGGAGCTGTATGACCTTAGATTCACAGGTAACCCCTTCACCCGGTTTCAAGGAAATTTGGAAAACACGTGCATTGTTGAGCGTCTGGATAGATTTTTGGGCTCAACGGAATGAACCAACATTTTCAGAATGTTCCATATCTCTCACCTGGCACCGAATTCTTCGGACCACTACCCTATCGTCATTCAATTCTCCCACAGAGTTCGAAATCATAGATATGGGAAACCTTTCAGATTCGAAAGCTTTTGGGCAAAAGATCGTGACTACGAAGAGATTGCCCACTCAAGCTGGAAGGGTGGAAATTCAGACATTTGTTCCAACCTCCAGCAGATGGCCTCTAAGCTAAGTTATTGGAGCAATACTAAATTTCGCCAACCTGACAAGCATTGTGACTCAATTGAGAGACAATTAAATGCCCTTTTTGCTCTATCACCGATTGATGCTATTCTTTCTAGAATTAACTCTCTCCAAGGAGAATTGGATGCAACCCTTCGTATGAAAGAGAGCTTTTGGGCTATGCGGGCACGCGAAGCCCACATTAAAGAAGGGGACACCAACACCCATTACTTTCACCAGAAGGCTTCCGCCAGGTGTCGAGAAAACACTATATCTTGCCTCTCGTATCCTGATGGCAGAACTATATCCAATGTTGAAGGAATCCATGATATTATTTCCTATTATTTTCAAAAGCTTTATACTGCAGGGGACTCCACCATATCGTCCAAGGTGGAAACATGTATCAAACTCATGATCACTAATGAAATGAATCAACAACTCACAAAAGAGTTTTTGGATAATGAGATCCTACGGGCTCTGAAGCATATCCATTCCACAAAAGCCCTGGGTCCTGATGGCATCCATGCTCTCTTCTTCAAGAATTACTGGCACATCATTGGTCCTGACATTTCTGCTCTTATGAAAGATATATGGGAAGAGAAAATCAATATTTTCTCTATCAATGAGACCATTATCACCCTCATTCCTAAGTTGAAGAAACCCCTCTTGGTTTCAGACTTCAGGCCAATCAGCTTATGCAACATCTCCTATAATTTTTTTTCAAAGATTTTAGTTAACTGACTGCATATGCGGCTTCCTTCCATTATCTCTGAAAATCAAAGCATCTTTGTTGCAAAAAGGCTCATCACAGATAATGCAATTGTGGTCCATGAGGTGTTCCATTCAATAAAAACACACTCGGCTATGAAAAGAGAAACTATGACCTGGAAATTGTATATAACTAAGGCGTATGATAGAGTAGAATGATATTTTCTCCAGTTTTTTATGACCAAAATGGGTTTTTGTTCAAAATAGATTGATAATATCATGCACTGTGTTTCATCAATTTATTTCAGGATCAATATTAATGGTGGAATTTCACAAGACTTTACCCCCTCCTAAGGTATTCGCCAGGGTGACCCCCTCTCCCCCTTTCTCTTCATCTTGGTGGATGATGTTTTTTCCAACCCCATTTATATGGCAGCTTCCTCTAACTCGATCCATGGGGCTAAGGTGTGCCAGATTAGCCCGCCCATTTCTCATCTCTTTTTTGCGGATGACTGCCTTCTCTTCTCAAGATTCACACATGATGAATGTTGTTCCATCTATAATGTGATCCGCCTTTATGAGAGGGCTTCTGGGAAGGTGATTAATCAGACCAAATCGGAAATCTCCTTCAGCCCAAGTGTTCCACTGAACAAGAGAACACAACTTTGTCTCACTGTAGGAATTCAGATGGTTGACAAGCATAATAAATATATTGGGCTCCCCATGATGGTTGGATGGTTAGAAAAAGAAATCTTCACATCCACTGTGGATATAACTAAGAAAAAAATCCAGGGTTGGTCTCTGAAAAGAATCTCTAAAGCTGGAAAAGAAACACTCATCAAGGTAGCTTTTCAGTCTATCCCAAGCTATATCATGTCATTGTTCAAGCTTCCTAGTGCAATTGTTGACCAAATTCACTCTCGTATTGCCAATTTATGGTGGGGCCATTTTAATGGGAGAAACAAAATTCATTGGATTGCCTCAAAGTCACTTTGCACCCCTAAATCGGGTAGTGGCATGGGCTTCCAAGACCTCGGCCTGTTTAATGATGCCTTATTAGCTAAGTAGGGAAGACGCTTTCTAAATCAACCATCATATCTTTGTGTGTGGATTCTCTATGAAAAATATTTTCCTCACTCTAATTTATGAAACTCCTCTCTTAGACCCCACCCCAGCTTCCTATGGATAAGTATTTGGGGATCACAAAAATTACTTGATAAAGGAATTGGCTTACAGATTAGGGATGGAACGAACATTAACATTTGGAAGGATACTTGGTTGATTGAAAAAGATAACATGCTAGCTACTTCCCCATCCATTCCTGGATCAGAGGATTCCACTTTCCACTACCTATTCGATGACACTAGATCAGATTGGTGCTTGGATATAATTAACTCTTGGTTTAATGAAAGAGATAAAAGGATTATTCTTAGCATTCCCTGTGTGATGGATGCGGGGTAGGACTGTCTCTTTTGGATAAATGATATCTCAGGATCCTAATCAGTGAAATCAGGATACATACTTGCTCTTGAATCTCATATTTAAGATAGTGAGGGACTCTGTAAAACTCTTTAGCACCTGAATGCCCCCCCAAAGATCCGCTACTTCGGGTGGAAGATATGTACAAACATCCTTCCCACCTTGAATTTCCCATCCTTCTGCCATCTTACAGATAACTAGATATTCCCCTTCTGCTCAGATATTATGGAATCCCCTATGCATGCTATCATTCATTGTCCAGGGGATATGGAGGTTTAGATTACTTGGGAATCTATTACGGATCTTATATTGGATACGACACCATATCTCCCATCATTGCTGATGATGTGGTCTTCTACATTCACTGCTGATAAGGTTGTCTCACTATGTGTAGTGGCTTAGATTCTATGGGTTATATGAACTGATTTCATCTTTAATCACACATACAAACCCTATGATTTCTGGATTGAACAAGCAACTTCCTAGATTAGTGGGTGGAAGCAGGACCCTGACCAGAATGGGTTCTCTAATTCTCGATATGCCGAAGCTAGACATCATCCCCCTCTAGTTGGGATCTTCAAGATCAATTTTAATGCTTCTTTACCTAAGGGTGGAACTATTGGAATCAGATTGATGGTCTGAGACCATAATGGTAATATTTTCACAGCCAGACAGGATTTGATCCACACTTTTTGGGATCCCGCTATTGTTGAAGCCCATGTTGTCCTTGCTAGTCTGGCCTTTTTAAAAGATTTTGGATGGAATTCTATAAAAATTGAGTCTTATTATCTCAACATAATAAACACCATCAACACAAATGAATTTAGATTCCAATCTTATGGCTTTATCATCAGGAAAATCCAGTCTCTCAGTCGCAGTTTTGCAGTTTTCTCTTTCTCTTTCATCAGAAGAGAGGGAAACGAAACAACACATCATCTGGATTCTCATTGTGTGTCTGGAGAGAATACCATATGGATTGATTGATTCCCTTCATGGATGCTTTCTCTTGTTACTCATGATCTTCTTGATTAATATATTTCCCTTTTTTTGTCAAAAAAACACAAGTGTGCGTCCTGGTTTATGAGATATCACGAGACAAAGATATTATATTACTCAATATGTGTTCGTAGGAAGGTTTTCATTACTATGACTATTCCTTACCGCTTTAGGCATCTTAATGAGTTTCTAGATTCCATTCCGGGTCTGTGAATATTACTTACTAGTATTGATATAAGAGCCTAGAGGGTCACATGCAGTAGAATATTCAAGAGTCTGTCATATTCTACTAAATAGATATATAGGACGATGGCCCACCACAGGGTCCAAGAGTTGTCTAAGTATTATCGATCGCCGATGAATATATAAATTTTGTATTATTTGAGTATAGAATAAATGAGTTGAATTTATTTATTAAGAGTATTCACAAGGTATTTAGTGAATACATGGAAAAATAACATATGGAAAAAATATTATTTTAATATTCAATGTTCGTTTAAAATCAAAAAGAATTATGAGTTGAGTTAATGACTCAGTTTTATCACGTAATATATTTATCATATATTACAAGTATGTGATAAAATATAAATGATGTTTATGATATGATTAGTTTGTCATAACGTGTCATTTATTGCTTATTTAGTGAACAATTTATTTCTGGGGGTCGACGAACTCTTTTCGGATATTTGAGCATCCACTATATAAGCAAAGGAGAAGCCCCTTTCCAACGACTATTCATTCTAACTGAATTTTGAGCTTCTTTCTCATTTTGCATCATAGAGAGAGGAATACTCCTTCCAAGTCCTCGATCCTATTGGTTTCGGGTGCAATAGAAGCATGCAGTGGTGGGTGATATGTTAAAAATTCTTTTAATAATCATTACCTGAAACCAAGAGTGATGATCTTGAACGTCAAACTTATAATTAATTTATTTAATATCTGAAGAAATAAATACCTGGGATTAAGAACTTTTTTTGTTGATGATTTTTGATCATCTGAAACAACTCTTTTGAATTACCTTCATTGCGCTTGTGAGGATCCAAGGGTAGAATCCCTCTAGAGGTGATCCACACGTGCTTCAATGGTCTCCAAGCAATGCCACTTGTTCTCTGGGTGCTAGCGTGCCAAATCGAATGTCTTGTGTTGTTCGTTCTTGATTGCTCGTTCTTCAATCTTGAAGAAATTCTCTCTTGGGTTTATCATTCTTGAGAGAGAGAGAGACAAGGATTCAAGAGAGAATTCATTGTACGCAATAATTCTATATTCCCAAACTTGGAATTGGTTTTGAATGAATTACACAATAGACATAACCATCTATTTATAGAGCTGGGATTTCAGATATAAATTTAATTGTATAATAACCATCAAATATAATTATAACCATTAATAAAATCTCATGACACATAATAATAATAATAGTATTATTATTTTGTGGTGCGCCAACTTGAGAAAAATGGATAAATAATATTTACCGACTTGTAAATAATTATATTATCATCGAACATGGTCTTGGCCCGTTCGAACTCCTCTTGTATTTATTGAACACCCAAATAAATATTTTATTATCTTAAATAAATATTCTATTCATAAACTAGTAAATAAATATTTATTAAATATTCAATAAAATAAATATATTTTATTCACAATCCAGTGAATAAATATTTATTTAATTTATGCGATCAATATAACTTAAACAAAATAATTCCTCAATATTGAGAATAATATTTATTCCATTAATTAAATTCAAATAGAATTTAATCGAGACCACCATAAACACTTAATATGTGACCCTGTAGGATTCTTTCTCATTGGTATTAGGTGGGCTTGCCTAAAGTCCAAGATTACTGTCTAACAACAGGTCAAAGCACCCAAGAGAAAGAACTTAAAGTCGCAATGGTGACAACCACATACAAATGCTCACTGTGCAATATAATCCATTTTTCACATAATCTCAACAAGAAGGTTGCATGACGGTGTCATCAATCTATATGTTTGATACATCATTCTTTGACTATTTGAAATAAACTCGTCGTTACACCATGAACATGGAATTTAGTGTGATGGTTCTATTTCAATAAAAAGGTCGAGATATCAACTTCTATAAATATAGAAGTGAAAAATCCTTTCTTGACTTATCCATTAATAACATGTCATTCGTGATGCACCCAATGTACCCTACTTCCCGCCAACATATGGCATGATGATTTTTTTCAGCAAATCTAAGTGCGCCAGTCGGGACACACATTAATGATAATCTTAAAGTCTAAGAAACATTACATATGCTCGTATAGAGGAATATCCAATGACACCAAAACATGTAGAAATCCTACTGGCAGTTATGTTCTCATAATATCCCATCTTGGAGATTAACAAGTGTAGACTTTATGAGAAGAAGTCTCATCTGCTTATGAGTACTCACACCTGACAGTCTATATACTATGGGTCCCATCATAGTATGATATCCAACCGTAGTTCTCATCATAGCGGGGAACTACCATGACCTTATCAATGTGAAAAATACTCTAGGACATTATTACATTACGGTCATGCAGAATAATAGACAATATGTAATAAGATGTTTAATTTAATATTTAATACATCAAATATTCATGTAATTAAAGTACAAATAATTGGTTCTAGGACACCAAATTTAACAAACTCCCACTTAGACTAGAGACAACTACCTATGACTTTTAGTCCACTAGACCTCACATGATAATCATGTTTCTTCTGAGTTAAGGCTTTAGTCAAGGGGTCCGCCATGTTGTCTTTCATGGAAATACTGCTCACTACAACTTCACCTCTCCGAGAAAAATATCTCAAGAGATGATACTTTTAAAGTATGTGCTTCGTTCGCTAATGTGAAATTGAATCTTTTGTGATATCCACCACGTGGTATTATCACAATAGAGTGTGATGAAATATTTACTGATAGGTACTACATAAAGCTCTTAGAAAAATTTTTGCATCCAAAATGCTTCTTTATCTACCTTAGAAGCTGCAATATACTCAGACTCTACTGTAGAATCTGTGACCATAGCCTGCTTTGAGCTCTTCCAGTTCACAACACCTCTATTCAAAGTAAATATGTATCTCGTTCATGACTTAATGTCATCTTGATCAGTCTGGAAACTAGCATTTGCATATCTGATCGTACCACGATTCACTATTTTATTCCACCCTTACACCGCAGTTTTAAACTAGTTTTGTAATGAATATTCCAAATATAATAATAAATTGCACTTCATGTTTTAATAAATCAATTAATTTTAATCAATATTATAATGGGAAATGTTACTTGTTTTTATTATTTCAATGTAGGTGGAGGTGATTTGGATGGCCTTTGATGAAGTGGAAGAAAAATGGGCCAAAATTGCATGGATCCATGGACATCTGTCCACTGTTTTGCATATTACACAACATCCGTGCATCCAAATGGGCTGAAAATTTTTGGGCCTATCCAAAATTTAATAGTCTACATTTCATATTAAGGAACCCAATGCTGATTCGGCTTCTATGGGGCCCATCCGAACTGATCTGTCCAAGACACCGAATTTGGACCAAGTCAAATGCGGTGTTCTGTATTTTATCAATATCTTGAGATGTAGTTGTCCAAACGGTGCCAAACTTTCGGTGGAGACAGTCAAGAGGTAGGGATACAACTTTTATATTTTCTCCAAAGCGAGATAAGACTGTCTGAAGGCCGAAACGCGTCGTGCAAGTGGATTGATGAAATCTGTGTGCCCAAAACCACCTCCCACATTTCCTATAAAAGGGCACCTTGGGCTCCTCATTTGGAAGTTTGGCCAAGAGGCAAGGTGCTGCCATTTTGGAGTCCCCAAGGAGTCTTCTAAACATCCATAGAGGTTCTGGAGGCTATGATAAGTTCTACCCCAACATATTTCTCTTCTTCCTCTCCCATGGGTTTCTAAACCCCTTGTGATCACCCGGGGAGGAATGTGATGTACATCCCGAGCTTCATGTTTGTAATATTTGAATGATCTTTTAAATTCCAGATTGTTGTGTTGTTTTTCATCATCCTATACTCTTATTTTATTGAGTTATGTACTGGTATGTCATGCTCAACTCAAATGATCATGTTTGGGGGTACCCATTCATGTGATGTTTCACACACCGTTCACCACTTTATTTCCCCCTTTCAATTGAGGTGTTTGTGTGGTTTATATTGGTAAATTGAACTCACACAAGTACTGTCAAGGCCGTGTACATTTATGTCATGGTATCACAAATAAATAACATACAAATGTGGACAGTGCATCGAGTTTTTCATGTGTTGCCTTGGTGAGTTTTGGTTATGAAGTCAAACACAATTCATTCAATCATCGGCGGTGTCCGGTGAATCATTGTGTGTTTTGACTGAACCCTAGGAGGTATCCTAGTATAAACTCAGTAAAATTCTAGTTCTAGGTGTTACAAACCATGGATTAAAAGATCATAACCTTATATCATGAAGCGATGAAGGAAAAACATCATACGAGTACCCCGGGTTGATCACGCTTAATTAATTTTGTTAATCTCTACTTTATTTTATAGCTTCTATTTTCTATTGTCATCTTTAATCATCAAACCCAAGTATTATAAAACCCCAATTACTTTTTTTTTAATTTCATAATCAGAACCACATTTCATAATTAATGATCTAAGGCTCCGTCGAGAGATGACCTAGGGTTGCTGCTATACTGCAGAAATTCTAGTCAAAATTAAACAACTAATTTGACGCGTTCGACAACGCAGTCAAATTTTGGCGCCGTTGCCGGGGATCCAAGATCATTTTTTTTTCTTTATTTATTTTTATTGGGTCATTTTACTTCTTGATTAGTACTCCTCTAAATACCCCACCCCCATTTTATTGTTTTTGTTTTGGGTTTTGTCTTTATTTTTTGTTGTTTTTGGTGTGTTCTTTCTCTCTCTCTCTCTCTCTTCTTATCCATCTCACTCTCTAATTCTATAGTATAACATTCTATTCTTCTTTCACCCCTCTTAAGTTTTTTTTAATCTATCTAAAATAAAAAAAAACACAACAAAAAAAAATCAACCAATCAAACTAGACATCATTGTTGCATGACAAGATCTGGTAAAGCAACACTACTTGAATTTGATCCTGAAATTGAAAAGTCACTTCACACACAAATCAAGGCATCTAGAGAAGGTCAATCAAGTAACATTGTGGCACCCCTTGTGGAACCTAAAGTGGTCCTAAACCAATCCAAAATTGAACCAAATCAAACCCCAGAGATCATGGCTGCAAATAACAGAACATTAAAAGAACTGACCACCCCGGATGTGGAGTACCAACCTGCGTACATCCAATATCCTGAGGAAGCGGCCAATTTTGAGCTAAGATCAGGCTTCATCCATCTCCTTCCAAAATTCCATGGTCTTCCCGGAGAGGACCCTCACAAACATCTAAAAGAGTTTCACATCGTGTGCTCCACCATGAAACCCCAAAATGTGTCTGAGGACCTCATTAAGTTTAGGGCCTTCCCTTTCTCCCTTGATGGTGTAGCCAAAGATTGGCTATACTATTTGCCTTCCATAATTGGGGGCTGGAATGACCTAAAAAGACTTTTTCTAGAGAAGTTCTTCCCTGCCTCCCGAACTGCATCAATTAGGAAAGAAATCTGTGGAATTAGGCAATCACAAGGAGAGACCCTTCATGAATACTGGGAGAGATTTAAGAGACTTTGCTCAAGCTGCCCCCACCACCAGATTAGTGAACAACTATTAATCCAATACTTATATGAGGGACTTATCCCCATGGATCGTGGAATGATTGATGCTGCAGCTGGTGGTGCCCTAGTTGACAAAACTCCTTCTGCCGCTCGTGACTTAATAGCCAACATGGCTCAAAATGCACAACAATTTGGTACACGAGCTATTGCACCAACCCGAGGAGTTCACGAGGTAAGTCATTCAGCCCTAGAACAAAAGGTATATACTAAACTTGATGAGATGCATACCCTTATAAGGCAATTAGCTCAAGCACAAGGTAACTCACACTCTACTTCTATTCCATTGCATTGTGGTATTTGTTCTGATAACACTCATTTTTCTGACCAGTGCCCACAACTTCAAGATTCATCTGAGTCCTGTGCAGCTGTGTTCCCAGGGCGTCCATTCCAACAAGTGCCTCCCTTCAAGCAAGAACCATTCAGGCCAAATCCAAACCCCGGGTGGCAAGCACAACCACAATACCGACAAGGAGGAAACTCAAGCTACCCGAAGCAGAATTGGTATCAACAAGGCCAAGGTATGAAACCTTCTTATCCTTCAACTTCGCAAAACAATCATCCTCCTCCTCCTCCCAAATCTGAACCAAGCCTCGAGGACATGGTGAAACAAATGGCAACCCAGAACCTTCAGTTCCAACATACCACACAATCGGAAATTCAAGACCTACGAACTCAAGTGGGACAATTGGCGAACACCATCGGTGAGCTTAAGATGCAAGGTTCTGGACAACTACCATCCCAACCCATTGCCAATCCGAAGGATAAAGGTAATGTATATGCAATTACACTTCGTAGTGGTAAAGAAGTTTCTCCTTCTGCTGATCCTATGAAACAGGTATGTCCCCCTCTTGAAAACACTCCTTCCCAACCCTCAAAAATTTCATTTAATGAAAAACAAAACAAAAAGGGCAATCAAATTATCATTGATGATTCAAATGAACAATCAATTCCTCTTCCTTTCCCTCAAAGACTCTCTAAATCTAAGAAAAACTTTGATAATGATATTGACAATGAAATAATGGATACATTTAAAAAAGTTCAAGTTAATATTCCATTGTTGGATGCAGTCAAGAAAATTCCCCGTTATGCCAAATTTCTTAAAGAGATTTGCACCCATAGAAGGAGGTTGAAGGGGAATGAGAGAGTCAACCTAGGGAGGAATGTATCAGCCTTGATTCAACTAGCAATGCCAACCAAATGCAAGGATCCTGGCACATTCACCATACCTTGTACCATAGGGGAGACCTTCTTTTCTGATGCTATGTTAGATTTAGGTGCTTCCATTAATGTAATTCCTCACTCCGTATATACTTCTCTACAGGTTGGAGAGCTTCAACCAACAGGAATTATCGTGCAACTTGCCAACCAGAGTACAACACATCCAAAAGGAGTGATTGAGGATGTCCTTGTTAGAGTAAAGAATCTCATCTTCCCTGCTGATTTCTACATTCTTGAGATGGAAGATACCCGAACCCAAGGAAATTCCCCTCTCATACTTGGGAGGCCATTCCTAAAAATAGCAAAGACGATCATCAATGTTCACAATGGTACATTGTCCATGGAATTCGGAGGAGAAAAGGTAAGTTTTAATATCCTTGAGGCTATGAAACACCCCGTTGAAGAGCACTCCACTCTTCCTGTCTATTCGATGGGAGTGCTCTCAAACGATGCGCACACACACAATTCTCTCCTCAACCCAAACTCTGATTCTTTTTTGTTTTCCTCACCCTTGGATGATTTGAGTTTTGGTTCTTCATTTGAATGTTGTGAGGGTTCAGAAAAATGTAAATTTTGTGCTTTAATTGATGAGTGTGTTTATTCTGAGGTACCCATGACTATCGATGATTCTGCAAATCTCATTTCAATAGATTCTCTTTCCTTTGAGAATAAACATGAGCAGATAGATAGTTTCATGGACCTCACTCCCCATAAATCCCCTCCCTCAATCCAGAAACAACCAGTGTTTGAACTTAAACAACTTCCTTCTAATTTAAAATATGCATATCTTGAAGGTATTGACCAATTGCCCGTCATTATTGCCAATAACCTCTCTCCACAACAGGAATTGAAACTTCTCAAACTTTTGAGAGAGTGTAAAAAGGCAATAGGATGGACATTGGCTGATATTCCCGGGATTAGCCCATCTATTTGTATGCACCATATACTTTTGGATGATGAGGCTAAACCCGTAAGACAATCTCAACGCTGGTTGAATCCCACTCTCCTTAAAGTGGTAAAATTAGAAGTTAGTAAATTACTTGCTGCAGGGATCATTTATCCTATATCTGATAGTAAATGGGTTAGCCCAGTGCAAATTGTGCCTAAAAAAACAGGAGTAACAGTTGTGTCAAATGAAAGGAATGAATTGGTTCCAACACGTGTGCAAAACAGTTGGCGAGTCTGTATTGACTACCGTCGACTGAATCAAGCCACGCGGAAGGACCACTTTCCTTTACCTTTCATTGACCAAATGTTAGAACGATTGGCTGGTAAGTCTCATTATTGTTTCCTTGATGGCTATTCGGGTTATTTCCAAATCCATATAGCCCCTGAGGATCAAGAAAAGACAACATTTACTTGTCCATTTGGCACATTTGCATACAGAAGGATGTCATTCGGTCTATGTAATGCTCCTGGTACTTTTCAGCGATGTATGTTGAGTATTTTTTATGAGTACCTTGAAAGTTGTATGGAAGTCTTTATGGATGATTTCACGGTTTACGGTTCTTCTTTTGATGATTGTTTGGAAAACCTAGGTTCTGTCCTCCGCCGCTGCATTGAAAAAGATCTTGTTTTAAATTATGAAAAATGCCATTTTATGGTTGAGAGGGGGATAGTTCTTGGGCATATCATTTCAAATAAGGGAATTCAGGTTGATAAATCTAAAATTGAATTGATTTCATCCCTTCCATATCCAAAATGTGTTCGAGAGGTGCGGTCTTTCTTGGGTCATGCTGGTTTTTACCGACGATTCATTAAAGACTTTAGTAAGATCGCACTTCCCTTATCTCGGTTGTTACAAAAGGATTCTGAATTTGTTTTTGATAAAAATTGTGAGGATGCATTCAATTCACTAAAAAAGAGTCTCACATCACCTCCCATAATCCAACCACCTAGGTGGGATCTCCCCTTCAAGCTTATGTGTGATGCCTCTAACTTTGCAGTTGGGGCATTTATCACAAAGGGTTGAAAAGGCTCCTCATGTCATTGCGTATGCCTCGCGTACCCTTGAACCTGCCCAGGTAAACCACACAACCACATAAAAAGAACTCCTTTCTATTGTGTTTGCCTTGGAAAAATTCCATTCATATCTTCTTGGGTCAAAAGTGATTGTGTTTTCTGACCATGTTGCCCTTCGTTTCCTCCTAAAGAAACCTGAAGCCAAGCCCCACCTCATTCGGTGGATGCTCCTCCTCCAAGAGTTTGACCTTGAGATTAGAGATAAGATAGGGGTGGAGAATGTTGTAGCTGACCACATTAGTAGGATTTCCCCACCATTGGACCATCATGTTGACTCACCCCTACCCATTGGAGAATTCTTCCCTCATGAGAACCTTTGTGATGTTGTGGACCTTACCCCCTGGTATGCGGACATTGTGAATTTTCTAGCAACATCTAGGTTCCCCCCTGATTTTAGCACTTCACAATCCCATAGACTTAAGCATGACTCTCGATGGTACATTTGGGATGACCCATACTTGTGGAGAATTTGTAGTGACCAGGTTGTTCGTAGGTGTGTCCCTGACCATGAGTTCACCTCTGTTTTGACCTTCTGCCACACCTTGGCATGTGGGGGCCACTTTGGCTCTCAACGTACAGCTCGAAAGGTCCTTGACTCAGGATTATATTGGCCAACATTGTATAGAGATTCCCATAGGTTTTGTAAATCATGTACTCGATGTCAATTCACAGGGAATATCTCCAAGAGGAATGAAATGCCCCAACATCCCATGTTATTTTGTGAGATCTTCGATGCATGGGGAATTGACTTCATGGGGCCTTTTCCAAATTCATTTGGCTTTGTGTACATCTTATTGGCGGTTGACTATGTATCTAAATGGGTGGAAGCAAAGGCCACCAGGACCGATGACTCTCGAGTGGTTGTTGATTTTGTGAGGTCCCAGATTTTCAGTAGGTTTGGTCTACCAAGATTCATCATTAGTGATCAAGGTTCACATTTTTGCAATCGTAACATGAAAAACTTGCTTCGTAAGTATGGGGTTGTTCATAAAGTCTCCACTTCATATCATCCCCAAACTAACGGACAAGCAGAAATTTCAAATCGGGAAGTTAAGCGAATCTTGGAGAAAACGGTACAACCCAATAGGAAAGATTGGAGTTTGCGCTTGGATGATGCACTTTGGGCGTACCGCACTGCTTTTAAAACACCGATCGGAATGTCACCATATAGGATTGTGTTTGGGAAATCTTGTCACCTCCCGGTGGAGGTCGAACACCGTGCATATTGGGCTGTTAAACAATGTAATATGAACCTTTCAGACGCAGGTGAGGAAAGAAAGCTGCAGATTCAAGAGTTGGAAGAATTTCGACGTGATGCATATGAAAACTCCCGAATCTATAAAGAGAAGACAAAGGCTATTCATGATAGCATGATTCACCAGCGGAAGTTCCATATTGGTGAGAAGGTCCTCATGTACAATTCCAGGCTTAAGCTCCACCCAGGTAAGCTTCGTTCCCGATGGCTCGGTCCTTATACTGTTACTAATGTTTACCCTTTTGGTGCAATACAGGTTTTGCATGAGCAGAGTGGACGAAGTATTACCGTCAATGGGCAGCGACTTAAACAATTCTATGAGGATTTTCCAAAGAATCCGGTGGAGGAAATCCACCTTCTCGATGCATCATACCAATAAAACATGCCAGGTTTTATCCTTCCTTCTCACATTTTCAATTATTTCAGTGAGGACACTGCACATTCTAGGTGTGGGGGGGGGGGGGGGGTGGATACATTCCTGGGTTAGTTAGGATTTTTCATCTTTTTCTCCTTTTGTTTTCTCTTTCTGGCCTTCTTTATGGTATTTTTATTTTTCCCCATCAACAATTTCGAAATTCCATGATGTGGCGACCATAAAGTGGGGAAAGTAAAAATACCATAACGAAGGCTAGAAAGAGAAAGTGTATGAGTTTACCATCAAGGAGTGATTTTTAGTGAATTGGTTTTCTGTCAATGATATAAATGGTTGTATCTATGTGAAACCTTTGAGATGATTGATGCCCATTGTGTGAGTAGTTTTTAGGAAAACTGTGTCACTAATATCTCCAAAAACAATTTTGCACCAAACCACAAAGTGTGATTATTTCTTACTTAATATAAGGTAAATATATGTTGGGTTAATATTTTTCAGCTTTAAATGATATTTCCATACGTTCGTTCCTTATCCGATCTGTTTCATTACTGTACCAGATTGACCTATGCGTGTGTACCTAATGTCCGACTGTTGTACGCCCTCAAAAAAAAAATTGTTGTATCTTAGGCAGGTCAAAAACCACTCCTCCTCAACCTTTGATCTTGTTATAACTATTGCAATTAGTGTCGTGAGGAGATCAAACAAGGGTTGAGAGATGAGTGTGAGATTTGTTCCAATTGCAACTTCAAAAAAAAATAAATAAATGATGGGAGTGATGAAATGTGCCACATATGGGGATATCTAGGTCGGGAGCTTATGGTTTGACTTCTGGGAATGCTTAAATGAGTGGGTCTTGAAATATGATTGCAAAGGATGTAGGACAGGTTCGGTGACAAAATCATTTAAGCTGAAAAATGTTAAAATAACATATATTTATTAGATATCAAGTGGAAAGAATAGCATGGAATGGTTTTCACACACACACATGGAGATTTAGTGTCATGGTTTACTTTTGAATTCCTTTCTCAATTGGGTATCATGAATCTTTTTGAATTTCACTATGATATGATTTATGAGACATCTTTTTCTATTTTCACTAGGAAGAACTCCTTGGTGTGGTTCGTGCATTGATCACTTTACTTTAAATAAAATTTACTCAAATGATAAATATTTATGATGTTGGAAATATATATATATATATGAATCATTTTATTTGGATATGTGACTTTGCCCAGGAGTGCAAATGTTTAGGTGTGGGGGTGTGATCGTACCACGATTCACTGTTTTATTCCACCCTTACACTGCAGTTTTAAACTAGTTTTGTAATGAATATTCCAAATATAATAATAAATTTCACTTCATGTTTTAATAAATCAATTAATGTTAATCAATATTATAATGTGGAATGTTACTTGTTTTTATTGTTTCAATGTAGGTGGAGGTGATTTGGATGGCCTTTGATGAAGTGGAAGAAAAATGGGCCAAAATTGCATGGATCCATGAACATCTGTCCACTGTTTTGCATATTACACAATATCCGTTTATCCAAATGGGATGAAATTTTGTGGGCCTGTCCAAAATTTAATAGGCTACATTTCATATTAAGGAACCCAATGCTGATTCGGCTCCTATGGGGCCCATCCGAACTGATCTGTCCAAGCCACCGAATTTGGACCAAGTCAAATGCGGTGTTCTGTATTTTATCAATATCTTGAGATGTAGTTGTCCAAACGGTGCCAAACTTTCGGTGGAGATAGTCAAGAGGTAGGGATACAACTTTTCTATTTTCTACAAAGCGAGATAAGACTTTCTGAAGGCCGAAACGCGTCGTGCAAGTGGATTGATGAAATCTGTGTGCCCAAAACCACCTCCCACATTTCCTATAAAAGGGCACATTGGGATCCTCATTTGGAAGTTCGGCCAAGAGGCAAGGTGCTGCCATTTTGGAGTCCCCAAGGAGTCTTCTCAACATCCATAGAGGTTCTGGAGGCTATGAGAAGTTCTACCCCAACATATTTCTCTTCTTCCTCTCCCATGGGTTTCTAAACCCCTTGTGATCACCCGGGGAGGAATGTGATGTACATCCCGAGCTTCATGTTTGTAATATTTGAATGATCTTTTAAATTCCAGATTGTTGTGTTGTTTTTCATCATCCTATACTCTTATTTTATTGAGTTATGTACTGGTATGTCATGCTCAACTCAAATGATCATGTTTGGGGGTACCCATCCATGTGATGTTTTACACACTGTTCACCACTTTCTTTCCCCCTTTCAATTGAGGTGTTTGTGTGGTTTATATTGGTAAATTGAACTCACACAAGTACTGTCAAGGCCGTGTACATTTATGTCATGGTATCACAAAGAAATAACATACAAATATGGACAGTGCATCGAGTTTTTCGTGTGTTGCCTTGGTGAGTTTTGGTTATGAAGTCAAACACAATTCATTCAATCATCGGCGGTGTCCGGTGAATCATTGTGTGTTTTGACTGAACCCTAGGAGGTATCCTAGTATAAAATCAGTAAAATTCTAGTTCTAGGTGTTACAAACCATGGATTAAAATATCATAACCTTATATCATGAAGCGATGAAGGAAAAACATCATACGAGTACCCCGGGTTGATCACGCTTAATTAATTTTGTTAATCTCTACTTTATTTTATAGCTTCTATTTTCTATTGTCATCTTTAATCATAAAACCCAAGTATTATAAAACCCCAATTCCTTTTTTTTTAATTTCATAATCAGAACCACATTTCATAATTAATGATCTAAGGCTCCGTCGAGAGACGACCTAGGGTTGCTGCTATACTGCAGAAATTCTAGTCAAAATTAAACAACTAATTTGACGCGTTCGACAACGCGGTCAATATCCTATAATGACTAGTTCCTCATATCCTCCATAAACCAAGAATATATCCTTAGTACACCTCAAATACTTAAGGATAGTCTTAACTGCCATCCAATGACAGTCACTTGGATCAACTTGGTATATTTCTACTACACTTGATGTGTAGGTGACATCTAGCCTAGTACATATCATATCATACATGATTGAATCAATTGATGATGCACATGATTTTATTTCTATTCTATTTCTTTCCTCATGGGTCTGAGGGCACATTTTCTTAGAAAGATGAATGCCATGTGATGCTGACAACAATACCCTCTTGGATTGTTACATACTAAATCTCATTAGTATATTGTCAATGTATGTACTTTGACTTAGGTCAAGAAACCTCTTAGAACTATCATGATGGATCTTGATTCTAAGAATATATGCTACCTCACCCAAGTCTTCTATGGAAAAACATTTATTCAACCATGCCTTAATAGACTGTAAGAATGGTATTTCATTTCCAATAAGTAATATGTCATTAACATATACTATTAAGAAAATGACTACACTCCCACTAAACCGTTTATAGACACAAGTCTCACATTCGTTCTTTATAAAACCAAATTCTGCTATAGCTTCATCAAAATGAATGTTTCATGACCTGGATGATTGCTTTAATCCAGTAATGGATTTTTTCAACGTGCATATCTTATTGTCATCCTTTGGAGTCACAAACCCTTCAGGTTGTGTCATGTAGACATCTTCCTAAATGTTCCCATTAAGAAAGGTTGTTTTGACATCCATTTTCCAAATCTCATAGTCATGGTAAGCCATAATGGAAAGTAAAATTTTTATGGATTTCAACATTGTAATTGGTGAAAATATTTCATCATAGTCAATACCTTGACGTTGTTTAAAACCTTTTGCAACAAATCATGCCTTATAGGTACTAAATTATCCTTCCATGTCTAGTTTCTTCTTGAATATCCATTTGTAACCAATAGAATTTACATCCAATAGAGTATCTACCAAAATCTATAATTGGTTTTGGTACATGGAATCCATTTCAGAATTCATGGCTTCTTACCACTTGGAAACATCTGTTCCACTTGCTGCTTCCTAGTAGGTTAAAGGATCACTATTATCAACTAATAATGAGTTACCATCCTAAGTAACTATAAAACCATACTATTCTAGTTCTCTAACCTCTCTTGTACTCCTACATAGTTCTTGTGTCTCTGGAACAGTTTCTTCTTCCACAGGGCTTTATGGAATCTGATCCTGTACCAACTTTGGTGTGCCTTGATCCTTGACATCATCGAAGTTTATCTCGCTCCCACTATCACTTTTGGATACATTATCCCTCTCAAGGAATATGGTGTGTCTTTCCAATATATCCATTTTGTATGAGGGGTTATATAAGTAATATCCCCTTGTTTCCTTGGGGTATCCTATAAAGGTACACTTTGTGCCTCAGGGTGCAAGTTTGTTACCTGAAGAGGCCTTAAAAAATTCTTCGCTTCCCTACACATGTAAATTCGATAACATGGCTTTTTTCACTCCAAAATTTATATGGAATACCATTTATCAATTTAGTTGGTACTTGGTTTAGTATGTGTGTCGTTGTTTGTAATGCATATCCCCAAAAGGATAATGGAAGACCTACATGACTTATCATTGATCTCACCATATCCAACAAGGTGTGGTTCCTACTTTCTCTTAAACCATTCCAATAAGGCATGTAAGGAGGAGTGAGTTGGGATAGGATCCCAAAATCCCATAAGTAATCAATGAAGTCTTGATTAAGATATTCTTTACCTCGGTATGAGTGGAGTTTCTTAATCTTTCTACCAAGATGGATCTTAACTTCATTCTTGTATTCCTTGAATTTATCAAAAGAATCTGACTTATACCTCATTAAGTAAATACACCCATATCTATTAAAATCACCAGTAAAAGTTATGAAGTATGAGTACCCACCCCTTACTTCAATAGGAAATGGTCCACACACATCTGTATAAACTAATTCAAGAAGCTCTTTAACCCTTTCACCTTTCCCACTAAATGGGGATTTGGTCATTTTACCTTGGAAACATGCATGACTATAATGGTCCAAACCTCTCTAGTCTATTCCTTTATAAAAATACAATGTTTGGGGTATTCTGGGAGTCAACAATGGCTCATTTCAAGAGTTTTCAAAAAATACAGTTTTTTCAATGATAGGTGGTATCGGTAGCTCGTGTCAGTAGCTCAACGTCGGTATCTCAACATCGATGTGTCAGTATTGGTGGCTCAACATCGGTGGCTCTCTTTAGTAGCTCAGTGTCATTCAATTGCATTGGTATCCCAACGTCAGTAGCTCACATCAGTAGCTCAGTGTCGGTAGCTCGCGTTGGTCGCTCAACGTCGGTGGATCAACATCAATGGCTCAACATAGGTGGCTCAGTGTCAGCGGATCAGCATCAGCGACTCACTATCGGTAGGTCACGTCAGTGGGTCATGTTAGTGAGTTGTGTTGGTGACTCATTGTCAGTGAGTGGCGTCGGTGACTCGCCCAACGATGAGTCATTTCCAATTTTCCCTAGTTTTTCCAGTTTCACCCCTCTAACGTTTTATTTGAAGTAAAATGAGTTTAAAACCATATTTAAGTGTTTTTAAATCTTTTTTAAAGGATGTAAAATACATATT
The DNA here is from genome assembly GCA_963277665.1 of Viscum album. Lineage (NCBI taxonomy): Eukaryota > Viridiplantae > Streptophyta > Magnoliopsida > Santalales > Viscaceae > Viscum > Viscum album. The sequence continues at coordinate 1,782,404,083 of OY728131.1, read as the reverse complement.
TAATTTCCTAACACTCTGATACTTTTAACAGTCAAACCACATGGTCTTTATCGTGATCTGGATTTAATGGCCTTTGAAACCATTTACCTCATAGATTTAGGATTTGGATTTTCTAAAGCTGAGATCCTTTCTTCATTGAACCCTTTCGCTTCCTCTTGGTGTGCCCATAACCTTTCTGTCCCAATGAGTCACATTTGTGTCGTAGCCATCGATCTAGTTTTCCCTTGGAGTTTTTCCTGCTTCTTGTGCGGCCCTCTGTTTTAGTGCAAAGAGGAGTTGTTAATCATCTCTTATTCAAATTAGGGATTTATTTATATCTATTTTAATTGTGTATCATGCAGGGTGGGTATAATGATGTCTGCTTTTAAATACGGTTGAATCCAATTTAAATGAAGTAATAAATGAGGGGTGGAAGATGATGATAACAAAGATAATCAGACCTATTACTTTAGTAATAAATGAGTGGCAGGGAAGATAATGATAATGTTAATTTTGTTTTATTTGTTATCTTTGACCCATGTTGTATTTTTTTTTCTGGATAAATACCATCTAAAAATCATGGTCATTGGTGGTATTTTTTTTGCGTACGAATGATGCTTTATACTTGTCATTGTTCCCCTGTTGAACTGCTATAATTGTGAAATTGTTTAACCATGTAAATATGGTTAATTAAATAGATTCCCCAGGATTGAACTTATTTTGTGATCACCCCTAAATTATCAAAGTGTAATTAAAGAACAATTGTTGGTTAAATCTGAATACACCTTGCTCTATTAGTGTGGTTGTGTGTTGTGTTTGGATCTGTTCTATTTTGTTGTCCTATGCAGGCTATGTGGTGTTGTGGCTAGGAGCGTGGCCATGTGTATGAGGTGGTACATGTGGTGTAATGAAATCTTAGGTTGAGATATTGATTAATTGTATAATGGATGAGTAGAGTTTGAGCAGCGGGGATGCAGGTTCGGGTTGTGCTATGTTTATCTTACTGGGTGTGGTGCTATTATACAACATGGATATTAGGTTGGTTGTGATAAGGTATGTTGCGATATTTGGCTATAATTTGGGGGTTTTATTATTGATAGGAAGGAAAGGGCAGTATGAATTTGAATAACGATGATGGAAGTGGTTGGTATGGGTGTTAAATAGAGAGGAATGTAAAGAGGGTTAACTTACTGTGGTTTTTCTTCCTCTGTTTGGCATGGTTGTGAGGCTAGTTGTGTGCTATGCTTGGTAATTACCCAGGTAAGGATGGAATTAATAAATGGTCTCCCTAATAAATAATGGTAATTATTTAAATGAGTTGGCTGGGGGTATGTTTGAGTTGTGACTTTTTGTGAATGTCTTTCATATCAACTTCTGAAGTGACTTGGTGGTGGTAAATAATGCATTTAGAGGTAGCAACAAAGGCGGTTTTGTGGGATAGTTTTTTGTTGGAAAACCCCATAGGTTGGGTTGAGTGTTTGATACCTATGTATATACTTGTACTTACTCATTATTTTCTATACGCACCCACCCTAGTTGATCAATATGTGTCGAACAACCCCATTTCTATGGGGGAGAGTGTCTTTCCCAAACATCTCAGTGGGAGGATGGATGGCTGGACACCCACTCTTACCTCTTCCAGGCGGTGATAACCCAAGACTCTTCAGGTAGGTTATGGTGTGTGAGGCCTAGGAATGTGCAGGTGAGTTGTGCTTCCCAGGTGTCTTTGAGAAGAGATGTGTTGTGGTTCCTAGTTGTCTTCAGGATGAGATATGTTATGGTTCCCAGGTGTCTTCAGGATGTGGTGTGGTTTGTGACCCAGGTGTCTACGAGCAGGATGAGATGTGGTTATGAGTCCTAGGTATCTGCGGGTGGGATGAGATGTGGTTGTGAGGCCCAGGTGTCTGCAGGCAGGATGTGGTGTGGTATGTTTGGAAGAGGTGGGAGTGCCAGGATGTCTGTCGTTAGGGTGTGAGAGCGGTTAATCAGTGAGAAAGTGGTATGGGGTACCCTATCATCAATGTGCTCTATATTAATTTACTCGAATTGCATTATTTTGTGAGTGTGCCTTTGGTGAGGTTGGGGTGGCTAGTATACCTTATTATGTGCTTTTGGTTTCTACTGTTTTCTCACAGGGGCATTAGTATGTCTCCCCCACTTGTGCATGGGAGACTTTGGATTTTCCTACTAAGTATACTTGTATGATCACCATACATATATAAAAATACTTCTAGGTTTCTAGGGGGACTATATGGATCATGTTGAGCAGTACTAGATCAAAAGTTAGGGATAATTGTCGCATCGCTGGTTAGCTTTTCTTTTGGTATTTACTTTGGAGACTCTTTCTTTTGTATCAGTTACATTTTGAACATGCATGTGGGATGGTTTTTCTTTTCTTATATATATATATATATATGTATGTATTAGAGTTGTTTGAGGTTGATATATATTATCTTCTGATCTTGGTTACTATAAAAAGGGTAATGCCTCCCATGTTGTGATATTTATATACCCTTGGTGCTGGTTTCCACCCCAGGGCCTACTGGAGGTGGGACTCATGGGTCATTATCTCTCTTTCTCCATTGCCAGCTCAAGAGGGGCATCTTTGGAGGAAGGAGGTCCTGATAGAATGGTATAGTGGCTGATGGTTGAGAGATAGGATAGAGTTTGGAGTTAGGCATAGTGAGGATTACATGGGTTGGTAGGGAAAAATGTTAGATGATCTTGGTGCATGACATAAGCTAGGGAAGACTGGCCAAGACATAGGATTTTAGGCCCCCCGTGATCCGATGTAAGGACTCTAAGCCTACCAAACAACCAAGTGAGATTACACCGTTTTCAAGATAGTGACCCTAGGAAAGGTACATGCATCACAATTACTTGTGTTCTTGTTTGAATTAGGTTGTTTTGGGAATTTGAAATGGTAAAATAAATGATTTAAAAGAGTTAAAATGAATCTTAAATAAAATTACATACTACTCAGGCTTAGGAGTTCCTTATTTACCTTTCAGTTATGGCACCCAATCATCATCTATGAGTGGCTCAGGTAGTGAAGGCTTAATAGGCCAATCCATCTGATCGACATAGGGTTGATCTAGAGGAGGAGGACAACTAGTGGAAGATAATATTACTTTATTTTTAGCGGCAGACCTTAGGAAAGTACTAGGGCAATGTCTTGGACATAGAGACAAAGATATGGCTCAAGGAGCTTGGGATCACCTTCATCCTGATTCAGGATCTAATGGAGTACTGGGTTCCCTTTGAAATTAGTCAGATGAGGGGAGTTTCACTTTAGTGGTGGATTCTATACTTGGGGGAGAGAAAGGAGGCTAATGTTTTATAGGTCAATTTTGAGGAGTTCCATGAATAATTACTTTCTTTGACCATGAAGGATGAGAAGTGACAGGAGCTACTCTTCCTCTAGCATGGGAGTATGTCGGTATAAGAGTTGGGGATCAAGTTCAAGGATCTCCTTCACTTTTCTATAGATCTCTTTTCAGATGAAGAATCTCAGACAAGACGCTTAGAGGGGACACTTCATCCTTCTCTCTAGTACGTAGTTACTCTCTTTACCTTGTCAACACACCTAGAGGTACAAAATAAGGAAGATATAGTTGAAAGAATTTACTCACGAGGAGGTGTACCATGAGAGGGGATCCAAAAGAGTTTTTTGAAGGGAAAGGCGAGTGGAAGGTCTCAGGTTCTAGGGACTTTGAGGTCTCGGTCTTTAGGGAGTTGACCTCAATAATTTCCATTTCAACCTTCTAGTCCTCGTGCTTATCCTCCAGGCTTGGGGTCAGTATGTTTCATCTGTGGAGTTCTTGGGAACCTTCAGAGTCAGTGCTCGATGGATGTTCAGGCATGGTATGGTGGAGGTGGGTAGGTTCAGTGCCCACCTCAGCAACAGTTGCTGGTCGGGCCATTTCAACAGTAGGGACAACAGGCTCCTACTCCACTGAGGGGAGACAAAGCAGGTGGAGGACAACCTTAGGGAGTTCCATAGGGACCTAGACCTAGACATGGTTGAGGAGGTAGTCATCGGCATAGGGGTAGAGGATCTGGGCGTGGTCAGTTACATGTCGTAGAGGCATCATTTCCAGCAGGACCAGAGATCGTTCGAGGTACGGTCAACTTGTTTAGTACTCTTGTTTGAGCCTTGTTTGATTCAAAAGGTTCACAATCCTTTGTTTCACCCAGACTATCCCATGCTCTGGGACTAGACATAGAGAGACTTTCTATGCCATTGGTTTTGAGTATACCGATCAAAGGTCAGACTATCTTGTTTGATATGTTCTGGGGATGTAGATAGATGATAAGACAACATTAGTCCCATGGGATCTTTTCTTGCTAAAAATGAAACTGTACGATTTCATCCTTGGAATCGATTGGCTATACTCTATTCATGATGTTATCAACTACTTCTAAAGAAGATTCTTGTTTTCAGACGTGGATGGTTACTGTGTGGCTTTCATTGGTGAGCGGAGTTGTCTGATGGGCAGTCGGCGTGCAGAGCCTCTTCTTTTCTTATTGGACAAGATGTCAGTGGAATTGGTGGATACTAATATGGTAGAGGTTCCCATAGTCGTTGAGGAGTTATTGGATATTTTTTCTGAGGAGGTTGTGACTCTACTTCCTCGACGTGATATTGATTTCGGGATAGACTTGTAGCCCAGTGCTTCTCCGATTTCGATGTCTCCCTATCAGATGAAACCTTCTGAGTTACGGGAGCTGTAGATTCAAATCGATGACTTGATGAGGAAGAGATTTATCCAGCCTAGTGTGTCACCGTGGGGTGCTTCAATCTTGTTCACAAAGAAGACATATGGTAGTCTGAGGCTGTGCATAGACTACCGAAGGTTGAATCAGGTGACGATCAAGAACCGTTACCCTCTCATGAGGATATATAATCTTTTCGACCAGCTAAGGGGAGAAAGTTAGTTTTCTAAGATTGATCTGTGGTCTGGGTATCACCAGTTTATGGTGAAGGAGGGTGACATCCTGAAGACTACTTTTAGGTGCAGGTATAGGTACTTTGAGTTTGTGGTTATGTTGTTCGGTGTTATGAACGTACCAATCATGTTCATGGGACTTATGAATTCCATCTTTCATGAGTTCCTAGACCGGTTCTTCATCATATTCATCGATGAAATTATGATCTAATTGAAGTCATAAGAGGATCATCCCAAGCATCTTAGGACTGTTTTAAAGGTTCTTCGACAACACCAAATCTATGGAAAGTTGTCCAAGTGCAAGTTTTGGACACGGGAGGTCCACTTCCTTAGACATGTGGTGTCTCAGCAGGGCGTAGAAATGGACCCGTCAAAGGTTGAGGCAATTGTTTCTTAAGAAGCACCCTGGAATGTTATAGAGGTTTATAATTTTCTTGATCTGTCGGGTTATTACCGGACATTTGTACCCAATTTCTCTAAAGTTTCAAATCCAATGATAGCTCTGACGAGGAAGGTCTAGGATTTTGTGTGGAGTGAGCAGTGTCAGTCAGCTTTCATCCATCTTAAGGGGAATTTGGTTAGTGTTCCAGTTCTCTGGTTTTAAAAGGAGGGAATGATGTTTGAGTTTTTTTGTGATGCTTCCCATCTGGGTTTGGGATGTATGCTGATGCAACAATAGAGAGTGATCTCTTATGGGTCTAGGTAGTTACGTCCCCATGGACATAACTATTCCACCCATGATATGGAGCTAGCAGTGGTCGTGTTTTCACTAAAGTTGTGGAGACATTACCTCATTGGGGAGAGATTTATGGTTTTCATGGATCACAAGATTTTGAGGTATATCTTTTCCTAGTGACATCTGAACTTGCAACAATGGTGGTGGATGGATTATCTCTAGGATTATGATTTTAAGATCTCTTACACCTCAAGAAAGGGAAACATTGTAGTTAATGTCTTGTGTAAAAAGTTGAAGAGATAGGTAGTTTGGGAATCTATGGATGCTTGGAAGGTGATGGAGTAATTGGACACCTTGAACTTATATGCAAGAATGGATGGTGGCATATGTTGTATGTTTTAGATGTTAGTCAATCCATCTCTGATACAATAGGTGTAGGAGTCTCAATGGGGAGACTCGGAGGTAGAGGTGATGTGTGATCACATTGACCAGGGTGATTCTCCAGAAGGATGGTCGAAGGATGGTTAGAATCAGATGTTATTCTGTGGGAGGCTACGATTCTATCTGGGTAGTAGTGGATCGACTGAAAAAATCGGCACACTTCTTGGCAATCAAGGAATTATTCATAGTGGATGCCTCATCCAGGAGTTATGTGAATGAGGTGTTTCATATACATGGATTTATGAGGTGCATTGTCTTAGACTGGGATAAACACTTTACCTCACAAGTCTGGAGGGGGTTATAGCATGATTTTGGAACTTAGTTACACTTTAGTACTACCTTACACCCTCATATAGATGGATAGATAGAGCAGACTATCCAAACATTGGAGGACATGTTTTGAGCATGTGTCTTGGATTTTGATGGGTCTTGGGTACTATACTTTACCTTGGTTGAGTTTTCTTACAATAATAGCTATCACTATTCCATTAGAATGGCCCCATTTAAAGCTTTGTATGGAAGGTTGTGCCATTATCCCTTGTGATGGGTAGAGGTTGGAGAGACAATTGTTCTTGGTCCCAAAGTAGTTCAAACCAAGATAGAGAAGGTTCATCTTATCTGTGAGAGGATGAAGGCAGTGCAATACTGACATAAGTCGTATGTCGATCACAGAAAGAGGCACTTAGAGTTCGAGGTTGGGGACCATGTGTTCTTGAAGGTTTCCCCTCAACATAGGCAACAAAGGTTTAGAAGAGGGAGTAATCTTTCTCTGAGGTTCGTCGGACCCTTCTAGGTGTTGGAGAGAGTTGGTGAGGTGGCATACTAGTTGGCACTACCACCGTAAATGGAGATGGTCCACGACGTCTTTCACATCTCTCAGCTTTGTCGGTATCTTCATGATGACTCCCATGTCATTGACTGGGGAGAGTTAGATATTGAGGACGACACAATGTTCATGGAACGACCAGTGGAGATCTAGGATCATCGAGAGATGATAATGCATGGATGAACCATTCCCTTGGTTCGTGTGATGTGGTGGCATAGTGGATTGGAGGAGAGTACTTGGGAGCAAGAAACGCAGATGCGTACCCAGTAACTGGAGTTGTTTTGAGTTTTTCCTTGTCCTGTTTTTCTTTTGTAATGATTGAACCTTTTTTTCTATAAGATGAGTTGTTTCCTTGTTCTGTAATGTGTGATAAATTCCCGGCATATGAAGAGGGGAGGACCTGATTCGTAATCAAGACGCATTAATGAAGATGTGATTAAACCCGTGCGGGCGAGTTAGTGTCGCCCAAAGCGAATAATATCATGACATGGAGGAATGAATTCCCTAATTCATGTGTTTGGGTAGTGTGGATTTTGGTGCTTGTGTGGTGTGTCTTGTGGTCAGTTGGGGTAGTAGATGTTAAAGGAGGTGTTCTTGGATGTCGAGGTTTCACTCCAACTTATGAGAAACACAAGGCGGTTGTTCAGACCCCTCTTTCTTCTAGGCTTGGTTTTGAATTCTCAAGGGAAAGAATAGTTTGAGAGGTATTTGATGTAATGTTCTGAAAATATCCGATCCATTCCTTTGTGAAAAAAATATAGTGTTTGGGGTGTTATGGGAGGCAACAGTGACTCATTTCAAGAGTTTTCCAAAAATCTAGTTTTTCCAATGGTAGGTGGTATCGGTAGCTTACGTCGGTAGCTAAGTGTCAGTAGATCAACATCAGTGGCTTAATGTTGGTGGCTCAATGTTGGTAGCTCGCGTCGGCAGCTCACATTGGTAGCTCAGCATCGATAGCTCGCCTCGGTAGCTCAGCATTTGTAGACCAACATCGATTACCCACATCAATAGCTCAACATCAATAGCTCAGTGTCGGTGGCTCAGTGTCAATGACTCACTTTTGGTAGGTCACATCAGTGGGTCATTTTGGTGACTTGATATCGGTGAGTGGCGTCAGTGACTCACCCAATGGTGAGTCATTTACAGTTTTTCCTAGTTTTTCCAATTTCACCCCTCTAACGTTTTATTTGATATAAAATGAGTTTAAAACCACATTTAAGTGGTTTTAAATCCATTTAGAAGGATTTAAAATATATATTTAATTTCATAACACCCTAGAAACTTTTAACAATCAAACCACATGGTCTTTATCACGATCTGACTTTAATGGCCTTTGAAACCATTTCCCCCTGTAGATTTAGGATCTGGATTTTCTAAAGATAAGATCCTTTCTTCCTTGAATCCTTCTGCTTCCTCTTGGTGCACCCAGAACCTTTCTTCCCTGAGGAGTTGCATCTTTGTCATAGCCTTCAATCGAGTTTTTCCTTGGATTTTTTCCTGCTGTTTATGCATCCCTCTATTTTGGTGAAAAGAGGATTTACTGATCGTCTGCTATTCCAAGTAGGGATTCCTTCATCTCTCTTTTAATTTTTTATCATGAAAGGTGGGTATACTAATGTCTTATTGTGAATATGATTAGATCCAATTTAAACAAAGTAATAAATGAGGGGAGAAATACGATGATAACAAAGATAATCAGACATGTTACTTTAGTAATAAATGAGTGGCGGGGAAGATGATGATGATGGTCGTTTTGTTTTATCTGTTATCTTTGATCCATGTTGTGTTTTGTTTTGGATAAATTACATCTAAAAATCATGGTCATTGGTGGTCTTTTCTTGCACATGAATGATGCTTTATACTTGTTGTTGATCCCTTGTTGAACTGCTATAATTGTGAAATTGTTTAACCACATAAATACGGTTAAATAAATGGATTCCCCAGGATTGAAATTATTATGTGATCACCCATGAATTATCAAAGTGGAATTAAAGAACAATTGTTGGTTAAATATGAATACACCTTGCTCTGTTGGTGTGGCTATGTGTTGTGTTTGGATCTGTTCTATTTTGTATCTCATGAAGGTTGTGTGTTGCTGTGGTTGGGAGCGTGGCCATGTGTATGAGGTGGTATAGGTGGTGTAATGAAATCTCAGGTTGAGATATTGATTGATTGTGGAATGGATGGGTAGAGTTTGAGCAGCGAGGCTACAATTTCAGGTTGTGATAGGTTTATCTTACTGGGTGTGGTTCTATTATACAACAGAGCTATCAAGTTGGTTGTGATGAGGTGTTTTTTGGGGTTTGGCTATAAGTTGGGGGGTTTACTTGTTGAGAGGAAGGACATGGAGGTATGGATTTGAATAATGATGATAGAATTAGTTGGTATGGGTGTTAAATGGTGAGGAATTTGAAGTGGGTTAACTTACCATGGTTTTTATTTCTCTGTTTGGCTTGGTTGTGAGGATGATTGTGTATTGTTCTTGGTAGTTTCCCAGGTAGGGATGGAATGAATAAATGGTATCCATAACAAAGAATGATAATTGGTTAAATGAGTTAGTTGGGGGTATGTTTGAGTTTTTACTTGTTGTGAATGGCTTTTATATCAACTTTTGAAGTGACTTGGTGGTGGTAAATAATGAATTTATAGGTAGCAATAAAGGCAGTTTTTGTGGGTTGGTTGTTTGTTGAAAGAAAACCATAGGTTGGGATGAGTGTTTGATACATATGTATATACTTGTACTTACTTTTTATTTTCTATATTCACCCCACCCTAGTTGATCACTATCTTCCGAACACCCCCATTGTTATGGTGGGGGGGTGTCTTTCCCAAACATCCTGATGGGAGGATGGATGGCTGGTCACCCACTCTTCCCCGCTCCCTTTTCTAGGCAGTGATAGCCCAAGAATCTTCAAGCATGTTGTGGTTTTTGAGGCCTAGGTGTGTGTGGGAGAGTTGTTCTTCCCAAGTGTCTTCGGGATGAGATGTGTTGTGGTTCCCAGGTGTCTTCAAGATGAGATGTGGTGTGGTTCCCAAGTGTCTTCAGGATGTGGTGTGGTTTGTGGCCCAGGTTTCTATAGGTGGGATGAGATGTGGTTGTGAGGCCTAGGTGTTTGCAAGTGGGATGTGGTGTGGTATGTTCGAAAGAGTTGGGAGCGCCATGACGTCTATCATTAGAGTGTGAGAGCAGATAATCAGTGGGAAAGTGGTGCGGGGTAGACTATCATCGATGTGATCTATATTAATTGACTTGTGTTATTTGGTGAGTGTGTCTTTGGTGAGGTTGGGGTGTCTAGTATAGCTTGTTAGGTGCTTTTGGTTTCTACTGTTTTCTCATAGGGGAATTAGTATGTCTCCCCCACTTGTGCATGAGTGAATTTGTATTTTTCTACTGAGTATACTTGTATGATTACCCTATGTATATAAAAATGCTTTTAGGTTTCCAGGGGGACTACATAGATCATGCTGAGTAGTACTATCTCGAACGTTGGGGACAATTGTTGTGTCACTTATTAGATTTTTTTGGTATTTACTTTGGATACTCTTACTTTTGTATTAGTTACATTTTTAACATGCATGTGAGATGGTTTGGATTTTATTATATATATATATATATATATATGTCTTGGAGTTGTTTGAGGTCGGTACATCTTATATCCCGATCTTGGTTACTATAAAAAGGGTAATGCCTTCCATGTTGTGATATTTCTATACCCTTGGTGCTGGTTGCCACCCTGGGGCCTACTGGAGGTGGGACTCAGGGGTCATTATCTCTTTTTCTCCATTTCCAGCTCAAGAGGGTCATCTTTGGAGGGAGGGGTTTGTTGTAGTGACATACACCGAGTGGTTTTAGTTCGAAAGAATCTAAATATCCATCTTCATGTAATTTTGTCAAGCATTTTTCATTTACATGACCTAGCCGGTGATGCCAAAGTTGGGTGTGGTATGAGTCATGTTAAGTAACTTCGTTATTTATTACCATTACTTGGTTCATGTAATCCAACACATAAAGACCATTATGTAAATGTGCATTACCATAACAAATGTTATCTTTATAAAATAAGCAACATTTATTTCCAAATTTGAAAATAAAATCCATATGTATCTAGTCTAGATACATAAATATTATTTTTGGTAACTGAAGGCACATAATAAAAACCCTTTAAAACCAAGATCATTCTAGTCGGCAATGTGAGGTGGTAGTCCCCAATAGCTACAATAGCAAGTTTAGCTCTGTTGGCTTCTTGTAGATCTACCTCCCCTTGGTAAATTTCTCTAAATCTACTTGGTTTTTGTATTTTAACATATATATGAGCACCAAAAGCTATATCTAATACCAAATTTATAAAAATAGATAAATTTTACTTGATAAAAAATGCACCTAAAGCTTCCCCTTTCTTCTTTAGATGGGTGTATTTTTTCTTCCAGTGGACCTTCTTACCACATATGAAATAGACAACATCTTGTTCCCTTACTTCCCCTTTGATCTTCTTCTTCTTGGAAGGGCATGAAGAAGCTTTGGGATTAAATATCTTTTCTTTCCATTTTCTTTTTTTTTCAACATAAGGAAAAAATACTTTTCATGCTTCATATCTTTATCTACTTGGTGAAGGAGGATAAAAAGATCTGGCAGAAACTTCTCAATGTTGTTCATATTAAAATTCACACCAAAACTGGAGAAGTTCTGAGGGAGTGATGCCAAAATGATATCTGTGTCCAGTTCTTTTGGGAGTTTAAACCCTAGAACCTCTAGGAACTCAATGTAGCCAATGATCTTGACTATGTGAGGCCCAACTAGGGAATCCCCTCTAAGATTACTCTGAAAGAGCACCTTGTAAATCTCAAACCATTTCTGTCTAGCTCTCTCCTAGTAAAGACCACAGAGGTGCTCAAGCATTCTATATACATCCATGTTTTTGTGAGACTTCATGAGTTCACTAGACATATATTAAAGCATCAAACATTGAATGTTTACCGTGTCGTTCATATGTTTTTCGTAGACTAGGAACTCTTCATCACTTGCCACTTGAATAGGCGAATCAGGCATTGAAGATTCTAGCACATAAGATTTCTGTTTATAGCATAGAACAACCCGAAGGCATCTAAACCACTCATGGAAGTTACTGCCAGTGAGGAGATTTTATTTATCCAATATTTATCATAGGGATAGTGATATTTTCATTTTATTCTACAATTAAAAGAGTAGATTCTTAGTACTTTTCTTGATTATAGATTTTGTGAGAAATAATTAATTGATTTTATTAAATCTCCCATTATTTTATCAAGTACCAATAGCCCTCATCATTGAACTTTGAATTTCTAGTTTCTAAGACATTCTAGTGGAAAAGATCCATATTCCCCTTCGCATAATCCCCAAAAGGATTGATAAAGATATTTTGAAGGTATTTAGGTAGGCAAGTCTTTTCCAATTGTGGTTTTTCATCTCCTTGATCCGTTGAGTAGACTCCCCAATTTAGAAATCCTGACTTAGATTTTTCTCAACACTTGAATACAAATTACACCAAGTCTAGAAAGTGATACCCCTCTTGACGTAAAATGGTTAATTCAACCCGAAACTGTCATAAGAACTCCCCTTATAAAAGTAAGTGTTCCAATAAGGGTTGGTCAAACACATAATTCTATTAAGTTTTGTTCCTAATCAAGTAATGGAAGGCTTAGTATGACTTAATATTATATTGAAGTATTTAATTTTATTATGCATAATTTTTTATCTTGTTTTATCCTTTACATGTCTTATTAATATTTAAGTGGATGTTTACTAATCAATTAACCATGTTTGGATAAAACATTTACACATAATCCATTTTATTTAAATTTCATCTTTGCATATTAATTCATTCATTTATGTGATCGTGGTATTGCATCAATAAATATAATTTTAATACATTGGAAAAAAAATAAATAAATAATTAAATGACCTGATCATGAGTTTATCTAATGGTTGATTTAATGAGTGGACATTAAATTAACCTATGACCTATAGGAAATAACTCCTTATGCTAGACTTGGAATGAGATACAACATTCCACATTTCCACTTATGTATCACCGAGTTGTCATCATTATTGTTTCGTCTTGAACCATATCCACACACCTTAGGATGCTCCATTAATTACAAATATTTATTACACACACGTAGGTGAGGGGAACCAAAAGGTTGGTTAAAGGGAATTACATAAATATCCTTGGACACACAAGTCCTACATAATAATGGAAAGAGGGATGAATCATAGGACATATTTTAATTTAATATTAAATAATTGAAAAAACTATGCAATAAATTCAATTAAATAAATGCCAACACATACATAGGTCTTGGTCAAGCTCATAAACGGTCACACATGCAACGAATACACAAAAGTAAATGGCTAGCATTCATTTCATTATTTGTTCTTTTATTATTTAAGATAAATGCGCTTGAATTAATTAATTAATTCTCTTCTATCTTAATGATAATATGATCTTATTTGGAGATACCCATCATTAATGATATTCATGGAAAATAAATGACAGAACCGATAATGACATATTAATTAAAATAAATTAATTGAGCATTTAAAATTCTTTAAAAGTATTATTAAATTTTCAAACACACAACGGTGTGCTAATCAATAAAATAAGGTTTTAATTCTACAATTTCAAATTTAATGTAATTTTAATTTTTTCCATTAATGGGAGACTACACGGCGTGTACATGTAGCTACACATCATGTACATCAGTTGTCATATATCCAAGTCACACGCCTAGGGCTTCAGTGTGTTGACTTGGCTAGTCTACAAGGTGTGTACATGCCAATTACACACCCTGTATTTGCTTGCTGTGTGCTAAGTTGGCCCGGTCAAGACGCAATGTGCAATAAAAACACCGCATGTAATTAATTACTCGGTGAATCTAGATACACTGTGCATGGGTATACGACGTGTGCCCCAAATGCACGCCGTGTAACCCAGTTTTTCCGACCAATGATTTGGCACTTCCTGATGACATCTCCAGTCATTCTTCATTTGTTCTTAAACCTTTAAGAAAATGAAACACTAAATGAACATGATTAATATTTCAATGACATGTTAATTAATATCAGATTAAAGAATGAATAACATGAAATAAAATCTGACCACAATTGCGCATAGATCAACAATCAAATAAATAAATATAAATTTCAACACGACTGCTCTAATACCACTTTTTGGTTCTGAGTGCAATGGAAGCATGCGGTGGTGGTTTATATATTAAAATTTATTTTAATAATTATTGCCTGAAACAAGGAGTGACGATCTTGCACGTCAAATTTAAAATTAATTTAATTAATATCTAAAGAAATAAATACCTGGTCTTATGAACTTTATTCGTTGATGATTGTTGATCATTTGAAACGGCCCTTTAGAATTTCCTTCATTGCGCTTGTGAGTATCCAAGGGTAGGATCCATTTAGTGGTGATCTACACATGCATCAATAGTCTCCAAGCTATGCCGCTCATTCTCCAGGTGCTAGTGTGGAAAATCGAATGTCTTGCATTGTTTGTTCTCGATCTCTCATTCTTTAGTCTTGAAGAAATTCTCTCTTGGATTTCTCATTATTGAGAGAGAGAGAGATAGGAGGAGGAGGAGTCAAGAGATAATTCATTGTGCACAACATTTCTCTATTCCCAAACATGGAATTGGTTTCGAATAAATTACACAATAGACGTAGTCGTCTATTTATAGAGATGAGATTTCAGTTAAAAACTTTAATTGCATAACAATGATTAAATATAATTATAACCATTAATAAAATCCCATGACACATAATAATAATAATAATAATAATAATAATAATAATATTATTATTATTATTTTGTGGTGGGCCAACTTTCACAAAATGGATAAATAATATTTACCAACTCGTAAATAATTATTTTATCATTGGACATGCTCTTGGTCTGTTCAAACTCTTATATTTATTGAACACCCGAATAAATATTTTATTACCTTAAATAAATATTTTATTCACAAACTAGTAAATAAATATTTATTAAATATTCAATAAAATAAATAAATATATTTTATTTACAATCTGGTGAATAAATATTTATTTAATTTATGCGATCAATATAACTTAAATAAAATTAGTCCTCAGTCTTAAGAATAATATTTATCCCATTAATTAAATTCAAATATAATTTAATCGAGACCATTAGAAACACTTAGTGTGTGATAATCTAGGATTCTTTCTCGTTGGCATTAGGCGAGCTTGCCTAAAGTTCAAGATTACTATCTAGCAACAAGTCAAGGTACCCAAGAGAAAAAACTTAAAGTCACAACGATGAAAACCATATATGAACACTCACTGTGTAATATAATACCTTTATCACATAATCTCAATAAGTAGGTTGCATGATGATGTTATCAACCTATATGCTTGATACATCATTCATTGACTATCTGAAATAAACTCATCAATACACCATGACCATGGAATTTAGGGCGACAATTCTATTTCAATCAAAAGGCCGATATATCAACTTTCATAAATACAGAAGGTTAAAATTCTTTCTTGAATTATCCATTAATAACATGTCATTCGTGATGCACCCAACGTACCCTAATTCTCGCCAATATATGGCGTGATAGTTTTCATTAGAAAATCTAAGTGTGTGAGTCATGACACACATTAATAACAATCTTAAAGTCTAAGAACCATTACACACACTCACAGATAGGAATATCCAATGACACCAAAACATGCAGAATTCCTACTGGCGGGTCTGTTTTCATAATCTCCCATCTTGGAGATTAATAAGTGAAAACTTTATGAGAATAAGTCTCATCTTCTTATGAGTACTCACACCTAACGGTATATATACTATATGTCCCATCATACTATATTATCCAATCACAGTTATGATCATAACAGGGAACTACTATGACCTTATCAATGTGATAAATACTTTAGGACTTTATTACATTATATGGTCATGAAAAACAATGAACAATATGTAATAATATGTTTAATTTAATATTTAATACATCAAATATTCATGTAATCAAAGTACAAACAATTTTTTCTAGTACACAAACTCTAATAGATCCATGGAAACCTTAGCATATTGAAGGAAGGGAGCCGCGATGATCGTCGTGATGTCAAATAATTCATCGAAGGTTCACGCTAGCACATGAAATTCAACAATCGGCATTTGTGCAGATTATTAAAGTGTGTGTAGATAATCTAGAGGGGTTCGAGCTCAGATCCTTCGAGTAATGATCGTCGATGCCAATTTGTAGATGAATGCACCACCAATTCGGATGAGGTAAATGTTCATTTATTTTTTTTCTTGATAAATTCACATGAGATCCTTGGACCTCTACCAGGGATTAGATCACTAGTAATGATGAAGTTTCATCACTCTAGTGATAATTTTTTTAAATCTCCAGCCTATTGGCTTCCGTTGTGCACCCCGATGCTAACAATTGATATTAGAGGGATTGAATGATTATTCTAAGCCAAAAAAATAATTTGTTTTAAATTAAATAGGGGACTTTAATTCAGTTCCAACAAAACTAAATGCACTTCAATATGATTTCTAATGGTCAAGTTACGATCATCCAATTTTTTTAATAAGGATTGAAAATGTGATAGCTGGGGGTTATAATTTTTAAGAACAATTTTTTTAAACCTGAGTTCTATTTCCAATGACAATTTCGATCACTCCAAAATTCCAGCCAAATATATTTTTTGAAATCCTACAATTATAGGATTTTGACAATTGAGATACAAACAAAAAAATTGGTGTGGGGGGGGGGGGTCACTATTCATTGTTTTCCATGAGCTGTATGGAGTAGTCAACATAGAAACACTAAAAAAACCTAATATCTTGGTTTTATAAAAACCAAAAAAGGCCATAAGCGATTATACTTAAAAAAACAAAACTTTTAATAAAAAATATTATTTTTGATACCTCCTCTAAAAGCTGGTCGCCCACCCATGCCACATTCTGACTTGCCTACTCTCACCGTCGCAGACTCCTCCCTCAGTAGTCATTGACTTCTGCCTCGTCATACACCTAAAAGCCATAACTATCACCTTAGGCTCACATTCTGGCTTGCCTACTCTCACCACCGTCTGGTCACATTTCTAGACTGCCACCAACCGCGCCTTCCTTAGATTACCGCTACCCCTTCCATGAGACTGTCACCACCATTGTTGGGGTTCGCCTGGCTGAGACCCTATGGATGCCGCCTCGTCGGCAGCCGCTGGCTCACCACTGTCGGTTCCCAAGTTGGGGCTACTTCCTCATCCAGTCGATGCATGTGTGACCACCCTTGCTTAGCTCCCCCTATAGTTTGGTGTTTAGACCTCCCAATTAGAGTCCCTTCCATCCTCACCTGCGTGAAATTACATTCGTGCATTTAATAATAACAATTTAAAATGTGGATCAAATCAAGAAGAGATGATATCCCAAACAAGAAGTTAAAACACTAGTCCATGGGTGAGCTACAATACGAGTCAAGACCCGACTCCGGTATTATACCCCATAAGTCACAGTTGATCCATTGAGCATAAATGGATCAAACAATATCAAATACTCAAGATTAGTCAGAAAATTTATTTAATTTATACATCCTTTATTATTGTATTAATATGAAATATTACACAATCACATAAAATAATAAACATAAAAATTCATAGATTAAATCAATTTATGACACGATAAATGTTTTTTCTATTTATTGTGTAGTCAGTTGTGAGTGTGATCACATATCATGTGCATGTTAGATAACAAAAATATTTCATTTGTCGACAAATAATTAAAAACCCTCAAGGAAATATTAAGTTACAAATGTCTTCCGTCATTTGAATTTGAACACGATCAGGTGTATGAGGTACCCGCCATCCCTAGTTGAGGGTGCCTCCTACTATTGAGAAGTTATTATGAGAGTTATGGGTTGACTTAATTAATGACGACAACAAAGAAGTAGTCATAGCTAGCTTGTTCCATCTTTAGAGGTAAGCATTGAGTAATTCAAGTTATGATTTTTAGAAGCTAAGACTTTACTCAACAAATCAAGGAGCTGTGAGTTAATGTGGTTGACCAGCCAAACGCCCACTTAGAAACTATCTGAGTAGTAAAATAGCCATATATTTTAGATTATGAGGAGTGGTCTTAAGTATCCTTCCACTAGAATATTCAAGTGATAGAGTATTATAAGTCTAGTAGAGATGGTTATTAGAGTTTGATAAAATAGTGGGAGACATTTAATGATTAAATCAATCAATAACATCTAATCAGTAATCAATATAAATGTTATAATCTTTTAGATTTTGTTTTTGTATAAAATGGAAAGTAATAACACAAGTACACTACGATTAATTTTGAAAAAAAAATCAATGTCCTTACCAGCATGAGTTTTCAAAGAGTATTACAACCACTTGCACAAAGTACTACAACATTGGAAATTCATGGTGCTAGTGTCCCAAATACCCATTGAGCTACCTTAGGAAGTGAGGGTGTGATAGATGCTTATAGGAGACTCATGTATTATGCATTTGATATTTACATCATAACGCTATCATCAATGTATGATGTGAGTTGTGGATACAACTCTAGGACAAGGATGATATTACATATTGCCTCATATCTGATAAGTTTGGAAGGATAAATTGAAGTGAGATATGAATAGGCTGATGATTACACTAGATACATGTAAATATGAAAGATGAAACATAATCTTTCAATACATCCCATTCTTATATCTTTTTCACCCATATACTCCAATTTTATTCAATATTACAAAATGAATAGTGAATAGAGAAAAATTCTTTATTACCTTTTGAGTAAGGTGCTCCAAGAAGATAAGAACATAAAAAAAGATTAATCTTTAGTTCTTATGGTGAACAAGTTGAAAGATAGGGAAAAAGGTCCAATTAAAAGTGTGATTCCAAAGTCACCTTCATAATGTCATTCAAATAAAAGAGGTTAATTATCATACAAGAGGTTATTTGCTTCGCATGTCATGAAATAAGTCTATGAAATTTTAAATGCAATGAACTGAATTAAAGAATCAAGTGTTCATTTATTCTTCAAGTATATTCATCAATTTTATGTAATGTTTCTATAATAATTTTTGGGTATTTACTACTACATGCCTATAAAATATGTGTATTTGAATATAGTAACCAAGTATAGAAATGTTACAAAAAGAAAGGCGTGTTCTCAAAGTGGATGAGAAAGGGTGGTTCCTAAGTCAACGATGAGAAGTACACAACTTCTATATTGTCAAGTTTATTGATTATGGTTGAACATTTATGGTATCACCAAAACATTTATGTCAAGTTTCCATTGGGCACAAGGATACATTATTCTACTTTTGGAATAAATGTTGTTTTTGATGTTTAATACTCAACTAATGGTTCAGTGATGCTTAAATAATTGGAAATAATAGATGAATATAAAATGTAAGACTTTTATACCCAGTTGTGGAAAGATAATTTTTTTGTCAAGAAAAACTAAGTAGTTGTAAAGAATATAATAAGTATGGTTTTAAACACTTTGGAGTTAAATACCTTAGGTACTATAGACACTTATACTATTTTTTAGACAAATAAACCTTTAGAAATAATGGTAAGCCACAAAGCTTTTGAAATTAGTTCAGCTAGAGAGTATGAACTATTCAAATGGTAAGATAATGGTAACTATAATTCATAAGATTAATTTAAGTGTTTTAAGAAATGAGATAGTGCAGTTTGTAATATTCATGGTAGAAGATATGAGTTGCTTTGGGCCTGCGTGCCGAAGAATATCTTGACCATGTATTCATCGATCATTAAAATGTAGAACAGAGTAATTCCTAAACACACATTACCTTATCTACATAAAAGATATCATTATAATAATGAGTATCGATGAAGAGACTTAAATATTAACATTGATTAATAAAATATTGCATGGATTAATTCCTAAACACACATTTCCTTATACACATCAGAGTCAGGATATGATTTTTAGATACTTCCATTATTTTTAAGGCATGCTTCGAAAATAACAGTGTTATCCCATAATCATATGAAAACTATTATGAAAAATGGATATAATATGAGTTACAATATGATATAAATTAATCATGTCATAAAAACATGTGTTTGGATGCAAAGAGTTTGTTATGGATATAAACAAACTTTCATTAAGAGAAACACAATGTACATATAAAGTAGTTATCCTAAGGTTTTCTAATGATATTACTTAAAATCCGTAAGATATAAAGGATATAGTAAATTTATAGACTAATTTTCTATAAAAGGGTGCCCATCATTATTTGATATAGTGGGAGAAAGATTGACTTGGATTTAGTCAGTGCTGAAGATGTACAAAGTTGACATAGGAACAAGTTCCACAAGAGCCTGTGGAAAAGTAATGTTCCTGAGACACATACTATATAGGATGGATAAAACCATGGTGATAGTTTTATATTTACCATGGATGGTGATACGTTATTCTTTGAGAATAATGAATCCTATGAGAAAGCAGTATCTAGCATTCAACTAGGATCGACAAGATCAATTAAAATTTAATACTAAATTTGATGTATTAAAGTATAGGGTATTATTATTTTTAATACTGTGATGGGTATTCAAGTGAAATTATACATGGATGGTATAAGTTTGGTACCAATAAGGCTCGATTGGTTATACCAAGTAATTATACCTAAATCTATAAGAATTTTACTTTTCATAACTAATTTCTATGCCCATTTTATTGAGAATTGGATGTCAAGACCACAAATCATGTAAGGTGTCTATAAGATGAAGTCAGAAAGGGTTGGTGACACCATATAATGCTAATAAGATGTGAAATGTAATCAACTAGATCATAGAATATTCATTTGGAATGATTTTTTACCATGTTTCTACAAGAGTTTAGTGGGAGCGCCACTATTTTCCAAGTAAAATATGTTTAATAACATATGGAAAACAATTATTGGTCTTATAGTTAATTAAGATAGAGATGAAAGTAACTCTATAGAGATTGAATTAAAGTAACAACCTAGGTTCTAGGGAACATGATCTACTGAGGTAGATTTAACAATTGCTTCGAAACCTAGTCGATAATACATATACTGGAAAGGTAGTGAAAAATACAAGTTAGAACAATTCGAGAGAGAATTGTTATCAATGCCACATGACATAAATCTCTTTAATAAGACATGTATGAGACATAGTCATTGAGTAATGTGGTGAGTTGGATCTCATAAACTTACATGATGGATCAATTGTGCATTCCATGATATGTATAAGAAATGATATTATCAATATACACTTTATGGTAGGAAAATATCAGTTATATACAAGAGAACTACATGGGAAGTAGTTAGAACTATCGTATTATACTTGAAGAAGTATAAGGGATATGTTCCTAGTATGTGGAGATAAAGGGATACTAGTTATAAGGGGACACAAAGTAGTGTTCCTATAGATAAATTTGATCTAATATCATATTCATGATAAGGTAATGAGTAGGAGAAGATCATTTAAGCCAGTGGTATCCATATTTAAAAATAACGAGTGCATTGTGAATTCTGATGTAGATAAAGAAGTAGTGAAAATATGTAATGATTTGTTCTGGTTTTTGTAATCACACCTAGTAAGTAAAGTTTTATCATAAAATAAATTATGATAATTCTACTAGCTAAGATGTTAAGTTTTGAAATTGAAAAAATAGAATATACTTAGGGATATCATCTCTTGAGGAGTTTTACTCAATGAGGTAAATTCATATATAGTAGAATAGCCATGTAGTGACAAAATGGAAGACCCGTGACTAAATCCATAACTCAGCAGAAACATAATCTTATCACGTGAGAGTTAATAATGTTAGTTAGCAAGTTGGCTCTAGTACACGTGAGAGTGTTGTAAAAGCGGGTTCCTTAGACCCAACTTGAAAATTAATTTTCGATTACAATATCATGTATATAGTTATATATCCATGATGTATTCAAACCATGATAATGTTGATACTTATGCATCTATTATTTACATGGAAATGTCTATAGATTATTTTTTGTATCAAAAGGTTATATCAGTTCCCATGCTTTAATGAGAACATCAAAATACTTTGACATTAATCTTAATCATATTTCCTTTAGTTTAGATACATCATACTGACTGGATACAGATTATGTCTAACTATTAGGTGTTGGGGGTCATAAGAATCGAGACTTCTTCTCATGAAGTATGCACTTGGTGATATCTAGTAGGTGAGATCATGAGGAGTGACCTTCCAATAGTAGCACCACATGTTTTGAGTTTCATTGGTAGTTCCTATTTGCGAACATGTATAATGGTATCATGACTTGAGATTATTATCACTGTATACTATTTGATCACGTACTTTGGTACAAGAATTTTTTTTTCATTAAAGTCATAGTGAGGTAGTTTGCATTGGGTGCTCATTGGTAGTATGACATTGATTGAATAATCAAGAAAGGGTTTTTCGCTTCTAATAGGAAGAGATATCTCAGACCAAATTGATCAGGATGGTAGTACCTTTACTAAATCCATGATCATAGTAGAAGAAGCTAAGTCTATCTAGTAATGTCAATAAATATTAAATCAAGGAAAGGATGATGACACAAGCATGCATCCCACTTTATGGGATATCACGAGATAAAGAGATTATATTACACAGTGTGTGTTCATAGGAAGGTTGTCATTGTTATGACTATTTATTATCTCTTTAGGGTCCTTAATGGGTTTCTAGACTCTGTTCCTGTTCTATGAATAATATTCACTACTATTGAGATAAGGGTCTAGAGGGTCACACATAATAGCGTATTTAAGAGTATGTCTTATTTTGGTGAATAGGTATATAGGACACGATGTTCCCCACCATAGGGTCCAAGAGTTGTCCAAGATTATCAATGACGAATAAATAAATTATTTATTATTTGAGTATAGAATAATTGGGTTAAATTTATTTATTAAAATTATTTACAAGGTATTTAGTGAATACTTGGAAAAGCATTATATGAACTAATATTATTTTAATATTCAAGGTTTGTTTAATATTAGAAAAAAATGAGTTGATTTAATGACTCGGTTTTATCACATAATATAATTATTATATATTACAAGTATGTGATAAAATATAAATGATGTTTATGATGCAGTTAGCTCATCATAACGTGTCATTTACTGCTTATTTAGTGGACATTTTATTTCCAGGGGTTGGGGAATCCTATTCGGGTATTTGAGCATCCATTATACAAGCAGAGGATAAGATCTTTTCCAATTACTATTCATTTCAATAGAATTAAGATCTTCTCTCTCCTCCCGCATCCTAGAGAGAGGATGACTCCTTGCAAGATCTCAATCCAAGGACACCTTCGCGGATCGAAGGAAGGGATTTGTGGTCATCATCATGATGTCGAAGGCTTCATCAGAGCTCCATTCTAGCACTCAAAATTTGATGATCGATGTTCACGTGGATTCTTGAAGCATGTTTGAATGATCTAGAGAGGTTCAAGCTCAGATTCTTTGAGCAATGATTGTTGGCGAAAGGATGCAGCCGAACATGCCCCTGATTCAAATGAGGTAAACGTTCATTTAAATTTTGTGCTTAATAAATTCACACGAGATACTTGGACCTCTATTGGGGCTCAGATGGCCAGTGATGCAGGAGTTTTATCGTTCCAATGATAATTTTTTTTAAATCTCTAGCCCACCAGCTTCTATTTCGTGCCCTGATATCAATAATATGCACACACAATCATAGGAAAATCCATTTCGGTTTTTTAAATTCAATTAATACAATTTTATATAGAAACACACACACACACACACACACTTAATATTTTTTAGATTTGTTAATATTTATTTATACATTTTTAATTGTTAATAATTAATATTTATAATATGTTTGTAATTTTTATAATTAATATTTATTGTTTTTTATCTTAATAATTTTTGTATTTAAATCTTTATATAATTATTATTTATTCTTTTTTAATTAGTAATTCATTGTGAATCTCCTGTATTTAAATATAATTTTTAATATTTATTCATTTCAATTTTAATATTTGGTCATTTTTAATATTTTTGTAATTGATATAATTAATATTATTTATTTTTATTTTTTAATATTTTTTGTAATTTTTGTAATTTTAATTATTAAATTCTATTCATTTTTAACATTTATTTGTTTAATATTTTTTTTTAATATTTATCAATTTTTAATATTTTCTATAATTTTTCCATTTTTAATATTTATTCATTTAATATTTTTATAATATATTCAATTTTGATAGTTATTTATACATTTTTAAATATTAACATTCAATAATTTTAATATGTATGTATTTTATTTAATTAATATATATTTTTATTTTTTCTTTTAATATATTTGTATTTAAATCTTTAAAAAATTATTATTTATTCATTAATAATAAGCATTTCATTATAAATCTATTATGTTAAAATTTAATTTTTAGTTTTTTATTTTTATTTTAATATTTATTTATTTTTAATATTTATTATATATTATAAAATATAAATGATGTGATAAAATATAAATGATGTTTATGATGCATTTAGTTTGTCATAAGGTGTCATTTACTGCTTATTTCGTGAAAATTTTATTTTTGGGGCCCGAAATACTCTTTCTAGGTATTTGAGCATCCACTATATAAGCAGAGGAGAATCCCCTTTCCAACGACTACTCATTCCAATGGAATTGTGATCTTCTTTCTCATCCTACATCATAGAGAGATGAATACTCCTTCCAAGTGCTCTATCCAAGGACACCTTCACAAATCAAAGGAAGGGAGCTGGGGTGATCATCACGACATAAAATAATTCATCGAAGGTTCGCGCTAGCATATGTAATTCGACGATCGACATTCGTGCAGATTCTTAAAGCATGTGTGGATGGTCTAAATGGGTTCAAGCTCGGTCTTTCAAGAAATGATCACCAGTGAAAAGCTGTAGACGAATGTGCCTCCAATTCGAATGAGGTAAACGTTCATTTAAATTCTATCCTTGATAAATTCACACAAGATCTTTGGACCTCTATAGGGGATTGGATAGTCAGTGATGATAGAGTTTCATCACTCTGGTGATGATTTTTTTTAAATCTCCAGCTAATCGGCTTTTGCTGTGTGCCTCGGTGTTAACAATTGATATCAGATGGATCACATAAATTTTCCAAGCCAAGATTTTTTTTTGTTTTAAATTAAATAGAGTACTTTAGTTCAGTTCTAAAAGAACAAATTGCATGTCGATCCAATTTCGAACGGTCAAGTTACGGTCTTCCAGAAATTTTAATACAGATTGAAAATGCGGTAATTGTGGGTTAAAATTAATTCTGATCACACAAAATTCCGGCCAAATATATTTGTCAAAAGCCTATAATTATAGGCTTTTAACAATTGAGATAAAAACAAAAAAATTGGTGTGTGAGGGGGGGGGGGGTTCATTGTTCTCTATTTTCCATGAGGTGTGTAGAGTAGTCAATATACAAACACAAAAAAACTAACATATAGGTTTAATGAAAAAACTAAAAAAGGCCATAGGTGATGATACTTAAAAAAACTTTTAATAAAAAAAATATTATTTTTGATACCTCCTCTAGAATATGGTCGCTTGCCTATGCCACATTTTGGCTTGCCTGCTCCCGCCATCGCAGAGTCCTCTCTCAGATATCGCTGATTGCTGCCTTGTCAGACACCCAAAAACCGTTGCGGTCACCCCAAGCTCACCTTCTATGCCTGACCTGTGTTCTGGCTGACCTTTTTTGGCCACACCCCATGACAGCCACTGTCATCCTCGCTTGGCCTGATGCGCTGCTCACCGGTCTTAGTCAATCTTGCCACTACTTGGTCATGTCGCTAGACCACCGCCACTCACACCTTCCTCAGACCACGACTACATTTACCATGGGACTATCACTGCTGCTGTCGGGGTTTGTCTAGTAGAGACCCTATGAACACCACCTCGTTTGCAGTCATTGGCCCACCGTCACTGGTTCCCAAGTCGGTGCCACTTCCTCATCTGACCAATGCACGCGCGACTGCCCTTGCTCGACACCCCTACCAGACGGTGTTCGGCCCTCCCAATCGGGGTCCTTCCAGCCTCCCACTGAGTTAGTTTGGCCTGGAAAGGGTTAGGGTGGGTCTATCCGATCTAAAACTCCTTGTAGTGGGTCTGACCAACCCAAAACTCCCTACAGTGGGTCTGACCAACCCTTTGTTTATCTGGTTAGTTTTAATAAATTAATTTATTACAATTGAGTGTGGTGTTTGTAATATTTAATTAGTTTTTGAGATGGTTTGTGCATCATCCTTTTTATCTTAATATGTATAAGGGTCTATACATCCATGTAAAGACCCGGAATTTCCATGTAATTTTTTTTAATTATATGGGAATTTTACGAGTCCGCGAAAATTGACAACGCGTGATTCCGAGGCCCGGTGTGCCCAGAATGAATTTTTGAACTTTTTTTGGGTACGTTTAGTAAACGTGCGAGTGAGTTTTTGTAACTTTTGAACCGGTGCTTGGAATTGAAATATGAGGAAACTGTTGAACTTTTAGCTTCGGTATTCGCTTAAGGAGACTTTCACCTCGATGGTAGTTGGTCGAGGGTGAAAGTTAGTTTTTTGAGTTTTTCATGAAAGAATAAAATAAAATAAAAATGTTTAACATTTTTATTTGTTGAAACCTCCCATGTTAATGTTATAAAGGTGGGGACCACCTGAACTAAAACCTCCCACATGGGTTATGGTGCTGGGGACCACCAAAGCCTAAAAACCCCATTTTGAATTCCTAAAGGTGGGGACCACCTGAACCCTCATAATGGGAGAAACCTCTTGAACTTTTCTTTAATGGGAGATAACCTTTGGTATCCTCCCACTTTAATGGTGCCACCTTCCATTAATTAATTTTTTCAATTAATTGTGCCAACAATTAAATTGATAAACTTAATTTAATTGGTGTTGGCTCCTCACTTGCTTTTAGTTGGGATAAATTGTTGGCGAAAGGGAAGACTTTGGAGGAAATCATCTCCAAAGAAGAATGCACCATATCCAACGAAGAATGAGGACGACGCTTGAGCCAGGATCGGAGGCATCTTGCGGAAGCGATGAACGTTGACACCACCATCCCCAACGACTTCATCTCCTTCCTCGTGACCTCCTCCAATGAACAACAAGGTAGGGATTTTTGTTTTGATTTTTCTATTTTCCCATTCTTGATGACTCTTTTCAATTCAAGAAGGAATCATATCCGCTTGCTACCACTCTAACGCGGAGACTATGAGACAAATGAACATGGATCAACCTCTCCACAATTCTTGTGATTATTTGTTGTGTTCTTCGTGACGAAGGCGATGACACAACCGCGCCACCCGACGGAAGAGAACCATGACTTGTGCCACAATGGTAAAGGAAGAACAACTGGCCAAACTAGTTTCCGATGAAGGCGCGGCGTGCGACTGCGCCACGCGGAGAGGATGACTGGCCATCCGTCTAGCCGTGGTAGACTGCCACCCCGCAAACCGCGCTCCGCCCCATAGCTGCGCGCCTCCCTGTATCCCCCACGTCGCACCGCGGCCGCCCCACTACCAGGTCGGGCCACCCAGCGCAGGCCGGGTCAGACCGTATCCGAACCAGCTTCGACCCATTTCCTCTCTTTTGGCCATAACGTTGGCACCGAGTGTCTGTTTGACAAACCGTCTATGCTGATAGAAACCTTGGAGCGAGACAGTCCCTTTGGTATACCCCACTGGAGATTTGGATAAAGTTGGGGAATGGTCGGGTTGGATCGAGCACGATTCTAACCAGGCCCTCGAGACTAAAAGGCTAATAATTTACAGACTGACCATCCGATTGATGCACCGTCTGTTGTGTTGAGACCCATATTACATGGCGGTCCTTTGGGATACTTCTTCATGGGACTTTGTGGTAGTTGTAGTATCAACCAGTGGCTTGAGGAGCGGACCCTCCCGGAGACAAGCGAGATTAGTGCGAGAACCCTGTAGCTGGCTGTGATGATGTACTATGATCCTATGTGGGTCTGACGATGTAATGAGGATGTACTAGGATCCTGTGTGGGTCTGATGATGTACTGAAGATGTAATGGGATCCTGTGTGGGCCTGACAACGTACTAACGATGTACTAGGATCCTGTGTGGGTCTGACGACGTACTGACATTGTACTAGGATCCTGTGTGGGTCTGACGACGTACTGACGATGTACTAGGATCCTGTGTGGGTCTGAAGATGTACTAAAGATGTACTAGGATCCTGTATGGGTCTGACGACGTACTGAAGATGTACTAGGATCCGGTGTGGGTCTGAAGACATACTGAAGATATACTAGGATCCCTTGTGGGTTTGACGACGTACTGACGATGTACTAGGATCCTGTGTGGGTCTAACAACATACTGACGATGTACTAGGATCCTGTGTGGGTCTGATGAGGTACTAGGATCCTATGTGGGTCTAACGATGTACTATAATCCTATGTGGTTCTGATGATGATTTAGGATCCTTCGTGGGTCTGCCTCTTAATAGAGTAAGATGAATTAGTAGTTATATCTAATAATCTATACTACTGTACCTAAGTTATACCTGGTATGAGATGAGTTCGTACCTGTGTGGTACTTTTCTTGTGGTAATACCTTGGTGATATTCTTATGTGTGGCGTACCTGTGTGGTACTTACCTTCGTGGTACTCCTTCCTTTGTGAAACAGTTGAGCTTGGGCTTTTGAATTGGACTCTGTATTTCCTCATGATTGAGATGGGCATACTTGATAACTTAGGTATATGTATGGGCATATACCTAAGTAGGGTTTTCGGTTTATTTCATACTATGTGGTTTATCCTTTGTGGATTTTGTGATACCTTGAGGGTCTCGGGGTCCCTATTGAGTATCGTTATACTCACCCCTTCACGGGCTATGTCTGCACCTTGTTGTGTTTGGTGGAGACGACGGACAACTTTGACTGAGGATAAGGGTACCAAGACTGGACGGTGCACGGAGGTGGACCATACGACGTGTTAGTACAAAGAGGAGACAGAAGAACATGGAGTGCTGAGGAGGCGATCTGTACCTACCCTTCAGGTAGGAACCTTGGAGGATGACCCAGTAGCTATCTTTCTCTTTCTTCAGTTGTATTGTATTTTAGTTGTACTTGTACCTTTACTTTTGGGCTTGTATTCTGGCCCCTCTTACTTTCAACACTCTTTTTTCTATACAGTTTACTTATGTTCATATCTTGTTATGTGCTTGGTTGAGTGTGTTTACAGGTTATAAAGGAAATGCCTTCCCAGTTTTAGGGAATATGCCTTTTGGTGCTAGTCGCCAGCCCCTGGCCTACGGAAGGCGGACTTAGGGTAGTCACGACACAGGCCCCGGGGGACAGGTCGTGACAAATTGGTATCAGAGGAGTCGATTCTACCATAGAGCATAAGACTCTGATCTTTTTAAAGGCAATAATGTTAAGTGTAGTGAGTGTGGTTATCAGTTTAGGGAACCCAGTGTTGGTGCGGGGGCCGACATATCCATACACCATGACCCCGACTTCTGATTTCCGACTCAGTGTACGAAAACACTGATTGCGTGTGTGTTTTCAAGAGTTTTCTTTGTGATCTCTTTGAGTCAGCTCACCAGGTATAACTTATTGACCATGTCACACCTATTTCTTTTCATTATGCCTCCACGCAGACAGCCAACTAGGGTTCCAGATATAGTACGCACTGATAGCCCACCAAGCGACGAGGCCTCGGTATAGAGCCCTCTTCCAATAGAGGCACCAGCAAAGGAACCAACAGTACCATTACCCATTGGTCCATCGATTCCACCACCCCCAGCAGCAGAGGGTGCACGCCGCTTGAGCACGTTGCATGAGTTCCAGCGCTAGAGGCCACCCAGGTTCAGGGGTGAGACATACCCACATGGAACTGAGGATTGGCTGGAGGCCGTGGTGAGAGTTTTTAGACTAGTAGGGACACCATCTAATCTCATGGTGATCCTTGATGCTAGTCTTCTACAGGTGGCAGCAAACAGATGGTGGATCTTGATGCTCTAGGTTCACGACGAGGTGACACTTCTCTAGGAAGACTTCGAGAGCCTGTTTCGGGTAGAGTTTGTCCCTGTGACCCTTCACGCAGTACGCATACATGATATTTTTCATTTGCAGCAGGGCAGCATGACTGTGGCTCAGTACTCAGTGAGGTTCATTGAAATTTCATTTTACTCCACTAATATAGTGCAGGACCCATTCTTCAGGGCTTGGACCTTTGAGCAGGGACTCAGGTGGGAGATCAGGGCTTCGATGATTTCTCTCAGCATCCCGATGTAGGCGGGGGTGTTAGAGCGAGCCCTCTTAGTGGAGAGTTTTTTTGCTGAGCAGTCGCCAGCAGCGAGACCCACCACTGGACGTCATGTAGCGGAGTCTTCTACAGCTGGCAGCAGACATATGTCATAGAGGTCCAAGAGGATCAAACCTACTGGTGGACAACCGCATGAATCAGGATCAGTTGTGCGGGGTACCAGAGACAAATCCAGTCATGCGAGGAACACACAGTGTTTCACATGCGGTGGGTAGGGTCACATGGCTCGTGACTGCCTGACCCACCACATGGGTGATCAAAAGATGGTCGAGGGACTGCCCAGGCAGAGACATAGGTTCGATCGAGGAGGTCCACAGGGAGCAGGCAGATGTGGCAGAGGAGCTGGCCATGCAGCTGGCGGTGGGTGACGATTCAAGATGTTACCGCCACCACCACTAGGTGGTCCACCCCAACTACAGGGAGTAGGAGGACAGAGCTGAGCTCAGTTCCAGGCAGTTGAGGCCTACGATCATGGTGCTCCGGAGATGATATGAGGTACGATCAATGTTTACTCCACCTTAGCTGTAGTACTTATAGACACAGGTTCCAGTCATTATTTTATTGCCACTGCCCTCATTCGAAGCTCGGATATTCTGATAGATCTGTTGGATCGTTCCTTATGGCTAGAGACTCCTACAGGATCAGATTCGATGATTACACACTGGTGCCGACAGTGTGAGCTTACTCTAGGAGACAAGAGCTTCGGCTGAGATCTCCTAGTTGCAGCATCGAGGCCTTACGACGTCATCTTGGGTATGGACTGGTTATCTACAATTCATTCTCATATTGACTGTATTAGGTGAAATGTGTGGTGTGTATGCATGGATGGGACCAGGTTTACCTTCACCAGCGAGAAGGGAGCCTTTGCAGCACAAGATGGACTTAACCGGAGGAGAGTGTAGCCAATCACTCATCAGTTGGCTAGCCTTACCCTTAGAGCGGTTGATGTGGAGAGACCAAGCTATCCTGTAGTGGTGGACCAGTACACATATGTCTTCCCTGATGATGTTCCGAGTCTACCTCCTTGTAGAGAGGTGGAATTTTACATTGACTTGTACCCCAAGACGACACTGATATCTATACCAGCGTATTGGATGGCTCCTGCAGAGCTTCGTGAGCTGCAGGTATAGCTGGAGGACTCACAGGTGAAAGGGTTCATTCGGCCCAGTGTTTCTCCTTGGGAATCCCCGATTTTGTTCGCCAAGAAGGTAGATGGGAGTTTGAGACTTTGTGTCGACTATCGACGCCTGAACCAGGTGACCGTGAAGAACAAGTGCCCACTCTCAAGGATTTACGACCTCTTTGATTAGCTGAAGGGATCACAGTGGTTCTCGAAGATAGACCTCAGATCAGGCTATCACCAGCTCAGAGTGCGAGACGAGGATGTGCAGAAGATGACTTTCTGATGTCGGTACGACCATTACGAGTTCTTGTTTATGCCATTCGGCGTAACCAATGCTCCAGCAGTGTTCATGGGACTCATGAACATGATATTTCATCCATACCTTGATCGCTTTGTGGTGGTCTTCATTGATGACATTCTGATCTACTCAGCTATTGAGGAGAATCATGCCTATTATTCGTAGGTAGTACTGGACACACTTCGAGATCACCAGCTTTATGGTAATCTCTCAAAGTTCTAGTTCTAGATCTAAGATATTCACTTTCTGGGTCATGTCATCTCGGAGGCTGGAGTTGCGGTGGATCCAGCAAAGATTGAGGCGGTACTTTTTTGGGAGCCACCCAGGAGTGTGACATAGGTATGGAGTTTCCTGGGTTTGGCTGGATAATATCGGAGGTTTGTGCCAGATTTATCCAGAGTTGTAGCACCTTTATCAGTGTTGACGAAGAAGGTTCAACCCTTCTTGTGGTCGAAGAAATGTCAACAGAGTTTTCAGGAGCTAAGGCAGAGGCTGACTAGTGCCCCTATCTTGAGGCTTCCAGAAGAGGGTGTAGGGTACATAGTCTACTACGACACATTAGGGACCAGGATCGAATGTGTCCTGATGCAGGAGTGAGCAGTGATTAGATATGGTTCTCAACAATTGAGATAACATGAGCATAACTACGCTACCCATGAACTGGAGTTAGCAGTAGTGGTCTTTTCCTTGAAGATGTGGTGACATTACTTGATGGGCGAACATTTTATAGTGTACTCTGATCATAAGAGTCTCGGTTATATCTTCTCTCAGAAGGACCTGAACCTGAGACAACAAAGTTGTCTTGAGTTCCTCCAGTACTATGACTTCGAGATAGTCTATACTCCTGGGAAGGGGAACGTTGTAGCAGATGAACTCAGCAGGAGATCTGGTATACAACTTCTAGGTGAGGTGACAAAGCAGATGGCCGCTTTGTAGATATACTTTGTGGATCAGGATGGAGCAACTTTTCTTCAGTCTCTTACAGTCACACCCCCACTTCTTCAGCGAGTTAGGGAGGTGTAGTGTGGGGATAATGACTGCGAGGCTAGACATGCTCAGATATCCACAGGACAGGCACCTGATGGATTTTCTGAAAGTGGGGAGCACATCATTATCCTCAGAGGACGTACCATGGTACCAGTGTCACTTCGAGAGGAAGTGTTGAGGGAGTTCTACACATCCCCTCTAGCGGTACATCTAGGAGTGACGAAGATGTACCAGGATCTTCAACGACAACACTGGTGGCCGGGAATGAAGAAAGTAGTATCGGAGTTTGTCTCTCAGTGCCTCACTTGTCAGCAAGTGAAGGCAAAGCATCAGGTACCAGCAGGAATGGTTTATCCTTTAGAGGTCCCAGAGTGGAAGTGGGATGAGATATCCATGGACTTCATGACAGGACTTCCATGTACATCTATAGGTCATGATTCTATCTGGGTGATCGTCGACCGACTCACCAAGTCGTCCCACTTCCTACCAACCAGAGAGCAGGGTTTAGTAGAGAGCTTGGGATGCCTCTATGTGCAGGAGACTCTACGACTACATGGAGTACCCTCAACGATTGTCTCCGATTGTGATACACATTTCACTTCCTGGCTATGGAAGGGGTTTCAGGAGGATTTAGGGACACAACTTCATTTGAGCACCACCTTCCATCCTCAGACGAATGGTCAGACTGAGCGGACCATTTAGACCCTCGAGGACATGCTGCGTGCTTGTGTCCTCAACTTCAGTCACAACTGAGAGGATCACTTTCCCCTGGTGGAGTTTGTGTACAACAACAGCTATCACTCCACCATTAGAATGACACCTTTTAAGGTGTTGTATGGATGACCTTACAGATCACCTTTGTGCTGGACTGACCTAGGGGATTCAGTACTCGTGGGACCAGAGATGGTATGGGCTACCACAGAGAAAGTGCAGATCATCCTGGAGCAGATGAAGACTGTACAGAGCAGTCAGAAGTCTTATGTCAACAGGAGACAGAGACCTCTGGAGTTCGAGAATGGTGGCCAAGTCTTTCTACAGGTCTCACCTCGACGAGGTTTACAGAGATTTGGCCGAGAAGAAAAGTTATCTCTGAGGTTCATTGGACCCTTCTAGGTCCTCAATAGAGTTGGCGAGGTGGCTTACCGCTTAGCACTTCCCCCTCAGTTGCACCGGGTGCACGATGTCTTCCACGTATCCCAGCTGAGGAGATAGGTTCACGACCCTTCTCACATCATCAACCACAGCGAGATGGACGTCGATGATGGGGCGACTTTTACGGAGGTTCTAGTTGAGATTGAGGATCAACAGGAGTGGGTCATTCATGGGCGGTCGATACCTCTAGTGCGCGTTCGCTGGAAGCACAGGAACCTCCAGAAGAGCACATGGGAGCGGGAGGCTCAGATTTGTGCTCAGTACCCCTAATTGTTTTCCTAGTTTTGTGATTTGGATTTCAGGGATGCAAATCCTTAAGGTGGGGAGAATGTAAAGACCCAAAATTTCCATGTATTTTTTTTTATTATATGAAAATTTTATGAGTCCACAAAAATTGACGGTGCATGATTTTGAGGCCCGGTGTGCCCAGAAAGAATTTATGAACTTTTTTTCGGGTACGTTCAATAAACGTGTGAGCATGTTTTTATAACCTTTGAACCGGTTCTCAGAATTAAAATCCGAGAACGCCGTTGAACTCGCAGTGTCGGTATTCGCTTAAGGAGACTTTCACCTCGACGATAGTTGGTCGAGGGTGAAAGTTAGTTTTTTGTGTTTTTCATGAAAGAATAAAATAAAATAATTTTTTTTAACATTTTTATTTTTTGAAACCACCCATTTGGATGTTATAAAGGTGGGGAAAACCTGAACTAAAACCTCCCACATGGGATATGGAGGTGGGGACCACCCGAGCCTAAAAATTCCATTTTCAATTACTAAAGGTGGGGACCACCTGAACCCTCATAATGGGAGAAACCTCTTGAAATCCCCTTTAATAGAAGATAACATTTGGTATCCTCCCACTTTAATGGTGACACATTCCATTAATTAATTTTGTTAATTAATTTTTCCAACAATTAAATTGATCAACTTAATTTAATTGGTGTTGGATCCTCACCTGTTTTTGGTTGGGAGAAATCGTTGGCGAAAGGGATGACTTTGGAGGAACTCATCTCCAATGAAGAATGCACCATATCCAACGAAGAACGAGGATGATGCTTGAGCCTGGATTAGAGGCATCTTGCGAAAGCGACGCATGTCGATGCCACCATCCCCAACGACTTCGTCTCCTTCCTCGTGACCTCCTCCAATTAACGACAAGGTAGGGATTGTTGTTTTGATTTTTCCCCTTTCCCGTTCTTGACGAATATTCATAATTCAAGAAGGAATCATAGCCGATTGCTATCGTTCTAACATGGAGAGTGCGGGGCAAACGAACATGGCCTAAACTCTCCAAAATTCTTGTGATTATTTTTTGTGTTCTTCACGACGAAGGCGGCGGCGCAACCATGCCACCCGACGGAAGAGAACCGCGGCTTGTGCCGCAGTGGTGAAGGAAGGACGATCGGCCGAACTGGCCACTGGTGAAGAAGTGGCATGAGACTAAGCTGCATGGAGAGGATGGCTGACCATCCAGCCAGCCATGGAAGTTCAGCGTATCGTATCCCTCATGCCACCCTGTGGCCCTCGCACCGCCCCGTGACCCTCGCGCTGCCCCAGGGCCCCTCGCACTGCCCCGCGACCCTCGCGCCGCCCCGCGACCCCTCACGCCGCACCGCCCCACAACCCATACGCCACCCCGTGGCCCTCGCATTGCCAAGCCGGGCCACCCAGAACGGTCCGGGCCAGATCTAGTGGGTCGGGTGGGTCCGACCGGGTTGGACCGGACCCATACCAGCTTCAACCCATTTCTGCTCTTTTGGCCATAACTTTGGCACCGAGTGTCCATTTGATGAACCGTCTATGGCGCTAGAAACCTTGGAGTGAGAAGGTCCATTTGGTATAACCCAATGGAGATTTGGATAAAGTTGGGGAATAATTGGGTTGGATCGAGCACGAATCCAACTGGGCCCTCGGGACTAAAAGGCTAATAACTTACAGACCGAGCGTCCGATTGACACACTGTCTGTTGTGTTGAGACCCCTATTACATGGTGGTCCTTTGGGACAATTCTTCATGGGACTTCGTGTCATTTGGATTATCGAACAGTGTATTGAGGAGAGGACTCTTCCAGAGACAAGCAAGCTTAGTGCGGAAACCCTGTAGCTGGCTGTGACGATGTACTAGGATCCTGTGTGGGTCTGACGACGTACTGATGATGTAATAGGATCCTATGTGGGCCTGACAACGTACTGAC
Organism: Viscum album; assembly: GCA_963277665.1. Classification (NCBI taxonomy): domain Eukaryota; kingdom Viridiplantae; phylum Streptophyta; class Magnoliopsida; order Santalales; family Viscaceae; genus Viscum; species Viscum album. The sequence continues at coordinate 1,782,368,077 of OY728131.1, read as the reverse complement.
GATGTACTAGAATCCTGTGTGGGTATGACGATGTACTGACGATGTACTAGGATCATGTGTGGGTCTGACGACGTACTGGCAATGTACTAGGATCCTGGGTGGGTTTGACAACATAATGACGATGTACTAGGATCCTGTGTGGGTCTAACGACGTAATGACGATGTACTAGGATCCTGTGTGGGTCTGAAAACGTACTGACGATGTACTAGGATCCTGTGTGGGTTTGACGACGTACTGATAAAGTACTAGGATCCTGTGTGGGTCTGATGACGTAATGATGATGTACTAAGATCCTGTGTGGGTCTGACGACGTACTGACGACGTACTAGGATCCTGTCTGGATCTGACAATGTACTGACGATGTACTAGGATCCTGTGTGGGTATGAAGATGTACTGATGATGTACTAGGATCCTGTGTGGGTTTGACGATGTACTGATGATGTACTAGGATCCTGTGTGGGTCTGACGATGTACTGACGATGTACTAGGATCCTGTGTTGGTCTGACGAGGTACTAGGATTCTGTGTGGGTATGACGATGTACTACGACCCTCTATGGTTCTGATGATGATTTAGGATCCTTCGTGGGTCTACCTTTTAACAAAGTAAGATGAACTAGTAGTTACATATAATCATCTCTCCTACTGTACCTAAGTTATACCAGGTGTGAGCTGAGTTCGTACCTGTGTGGCACTTTCCTTGTGGTAATAACTTGGTTATATTCTTATGTGTGGCGTACCTGTGTGGAACTTACCTTCATGGTACTACTTCCTTTGTGGAACAGTTGAGCTTGGTATTTTGAGTTGGACTCTGTGTTTCCTCATGATTGAGATGGGAATACATGATAACTTAGGTATATGTATGGGAATATACCTAAGTAGGGTTGTCAGTTCATTTCATTCTATGTGGTTTATCCTTTGTGGATTTTGTGAGACCTTGAGGGTCTCGGGGTCCCTACTGAGTATCGTTATACTCACCCCTACACGGGCTATGCCCACACCTTGTTGTGTTTGGTGTAGAAAACGGATATTGCTAACTGAGGATGAGGGTAACAAGACTAGATGATGCCCGGAGGTGGACCATACGACATGTTGGTACGCAGAGGAGATGGGAGGATGTGAAGTGCTGAGGAGGAGATCTATACCTACCCTTCAGGTAGGAACCTCAGAGGATGACCCAGTAGTTATCTTTCTCTTTCTTCAGTTGTATTGTATTTCAGTTTTACTTGTACCTTTACTGTTGGGATTGTATTCTGGACCCTCTTACTTTTGACACTCTTTTTTCTATACAGTTTACTTGTGTTTGTATCTTTTTGTGTGCTTGGTTGAGTGTGTTTACAAGTTATAAAGGCATTTCCTTCCCAGTTTTAGGGAATACGCCTTTCGGTGCTAGTCGCCAGCCTCTGGCCTACGGAAGGCGGGCATGGGGTAGTCACAACATGGGCCCCGGGGGACGGTTCATGACAATCCATTAGTTTTATTTATGTATGTATATTGCGCTTACCTAGAAACTGTCACGACCCGTCCTCGGGGCCCGTGCCGTGACTACCCCAAGCCCACCTCCCATAGGCCAGGGGCTGGCGACTAGCACTAAAGGCGTAAATCCTGATAAAAAGGGAAGATGTTGCCTTTATATAAGAAAACAAACACCACATAGTACACAAGCTGAAGTAAACACTAAGTAAACTGAGTACAAAAGTATGTGCTGGAAAGTAAATGGGCCAGAATACAAACCCAACTGAAAGTAAAGTACAACTGGAAAGAAAGTACAACAGTAGGAAAGTAAAGTAGTAACTCCGAGCTGTCCTCTGGGAATCCCACCTGAAGGGTGGGTACAAATAGTCTCCTCAGCTCCTCGGCTCCAGCCATCCACTCCGTGTATGTCCCGTCCAGTGATCCACCTCCAAGTACCGTCCAGCTGCACGATCCTCCACCTCGATCAGCGCTGTCTGTCATCTTCATCCAACACAACGTAGTGCGGGCATAGCCTGTGCAGGGGTGAGTATATGCTACTCAGTAGGGACCCTGAGACCCCTGAAGGTCTCCCAGAATCCACGAAGGATAAACCACAAAGGAAAAATACAATCACGAAGTATCAACCAACTCTACTTAGGTATATGCCCACACATATACCTAAGTCATCAATTCCAGTACAGCTCCAACTCACGAGCCCAAGTTCAATCCCAATCCACACATAGGAAAGTACAACCCAATCCACACAGGAAAACACAACCCAATCCACATAGGATAGGAAGATCAATCATATCGAAGATAATGATTGAAAGTCAAGACTTAGCTCACACAGGTATACTACTCACGAAGAGGGGTGGAGATTATTGATGTAGCCTCTGAATCATCTCCTCTTCCGAACCCACGTAGGATCCAAGTACATATGTCGTCGCTGCTGGACCCACGTTGGATCCAAGTACAGTAACCATCGCTGCCGAACCCACGTAGGATCCAAGTACAGTCGTCATCACTGCCGAACCCACGTAGGATCCAAGTACAGTCGTCCTCGCTGCCGAACCCACGTAGGATCCAAGTACAGTCGTCCTCGCTGCCGAACCCACGTCGGATCCAAGTACAGTCGTCACAGTCGCAGTCACAGCCAGCTCTAGCGTTCCCGCACACAGCATGCTCGATTCCGGAAGGGTCCGCTCCACGAGCCAAGGGGTCGATACATCAACTTTCACGAAGTCCAGAGTTGATGTATCACAAAGTTCCATCTCATCAATAAGAACTCAACACGACAGACGGTGCGTCAATCGGATGCCCGGTCTGAGAGTTATTGGCTTTTTCGTCCCAGGGCCCGGTTGGTTTTTAAGCTAAAACCAACCCGACCATACTCCATCTACATCCAAACCTCAAGCATAGTAATCCAAAAGAACCGTCTCACTAAGAGGAATCCAACAAAGTTGATGGCACGTCAATCGGACATCCGGAGCTCATGTTATAAGCGTTTCCACTCCGAGGGCCCGATTGGTTTCGTGATCGAACCAACCTGGCTGTACAAAAAGTTCACTGAAACCTTGAGTTTAATATAGTGAAACGACCGTCTCGATCCAAGGATCCCTATGCAACTGATGGTGCATAGATCGGAGGTTCGTAGCCCAAGTTATGGGCGTTTGAACGAAACTGCCCGAAAATAGGGGGTTTGAGCCCGGTCCGACCCGACCCGATACCCTCAGGGTCCGGGTTCAACCCTCTTGGGCGCGGCCCGGCGCAGGCAGTCCGGACCGGCACGGGCGGTCCGACCCAACACGGGCGGCTTGGCGCTGGCCGAGCGGGGCACAAAGGGGGGTGCCGCCCCTTGCGCTGGCCGGGGGTTTCAACCCCCCGGTATTTCCGGAAATGGCCGGCCGGTGTGGCTACTGCGGGACCCACCGGTCCCGCCTCCTGGTGTTCCAGCGGCCGGCCGAGCCCGACCACCTCCTCTGAAACCACCGCGGCCCCTATCCGACCGGCGCGGCGCGACGGCGCCGCGCCCCTCCTCCGCGACCCACCCCGGCCGCGGCCCCCTTGGTTCTCCGGCGCGGCGCGAAGACGCCTCGCCCCTCCGTCGTGGCCCGCTCCTAGCCGCGGCCTCATCGGCGCGGCGCAATGAAGCCACGCTCCTCCACCACGGCCCGCTCCGGCCGCGGTCCTCCTCGTTCTCACGCGGTGCAACGATACCGCGTCACCTCCGTTTCAAGGCACAATAAAGATCAACATCAAAAAGGGGAGGAGGGTCGGTCGTGTTTGTGCGGTCCGACCTCCTCCCGTTATATCGATATCAAGCAGCCAAAAATCAATTAACGATGATCATTAAATAATACATGAACGAAGAAAAAACCCCTACCTTAACACAAGTTGTCGAACGATGATCGTCACTGGAAACGGCGTCGCGGGGTGAAGCTCCGTATACGTCGACGGAGAAAGTCCGAGGAGGAAGCGGCGTGTCCCTTCCTTTGACGCTGAGAGAATATTGAATTATGTGACGTCGTTGGTGAGTTTCCGTATCAGTGCCTCCTCCTTTATCGTGGAGGAAGAAGAGAACGGAAGAGACCGGGTCGCCGAGTCATTGCTCTTCCTCGGAGAAATAGCGTTCTTCCTTGAAGTGGGGACGTTCTTTGCCAGAGAAGATGAAGTTCTACCAAGGTAAAATAATACTCAAGAGCTCTCCCACCTTTTCTTAACACAACAAAAGCCAACCAAAATAAAATAAGGCTTTGCCTTATTTTATTTACCCATGCAATCAAATCAAAACTTCAAAATTCAAACTCTTAATTAAATTAATTGAATAGCTTTAATAAATTAATTTAATGTGAGAGTTGGAATGCAGTAAAGAGGGAGAGAGGGTGAGTTATAAATTAATGGGGGAGGTTTCCAACTTTAAGAGGGGTTAGAGAAATTTGAAGGGGTGGGGCTCGTGTGGGCCCCACCTCACAAATATCATAACAAGAGGAGTTAGGATCTAGTGGGTCCCAACCCAACTCCCATACTTAGGATAAAACCACTTAGGTTAGAAGTAAAATTTGTTCCACAAATTTTATTTACTTCACATTTAATCCTCAATTTTTAACAACTCCTCCCAAGCAAACACACCTTCGAAAAAGGTCCTATTAAGAAAATACCACCGCTGCGGTTTCATCGGTGCCCTTGGATTTCGATTCTGAGCACCGGTTCAAAAGATAGAAAAAACCGCTCGTTCGTTCACTGAACGTACCCGAGCTAAACTTTGGAAATTGATTATGGGCACACCGGGCCTTGGAATCAGGTGCCGTCAGAAACTGCGTACTCAAAAATTCCCAAAGAAATTAAGAAAAAAAATTCCTTGAAATTTACGGGTCTTTAAATTACTCCCACCTCAGGGCTTTACATCCTCATAAAGATACATTAAAAACTAGGAGAACAAATGAGGGTACTGTGCACGCATATGAGCCTCCCGCTCCCATGTTCTCTCCTGGAGGTTCCCGTGCTGCCATCTGATGCGCACTAAAGGAATCAACCATCTACGTAGGACCCACTCCTATCGATCCTCAATCTCCACCGGAACCTCCGAAAATGTAGCCCCGCATCGATGTCCAACTCCCCATGATCGATAATATGTGTCGGGTCATGCACGTACCTCCTCAGCTGAGATACGTGGAAGACGTCGTGCACCCGGTGCAACTGAGGTGGTAGGGCCAGGCGATAAGCCACCTCGCCTATCCTGTTGAGAACCTGGAATGGTCCGATGAAGCGTGGAGATAACTTGCCACCCCGGCCAAATCTACATAATCTATGCCGAGGTGAGACCCGTAAGAAAACGTGGTCGCCATCCTCGAACTCTAATGGTCTCTGCCTCCTATCAGTATAGGACTTCTGTCTGCTCTGTGCAGTCGTCATCTGCTCCTAGATGATCTGCACCTTATCTGTCATGGCCTGGACCATCTCTGGTCCTACAAGTACTGACTCCCCAGGGTTTGTACAACACATAGGTGATCTGTAAGGTCGGTCGTACAATGCCTTGTATGGTGCCATCCCGATGGTGGAGTGGTAGCTGTTGTTGTACACAAACTCCACCAAGGGTAGGTGATCCTCCCTGCTGTGACCAAAGTCGAGGACACATGCTCGGAGCATGTCCTCGAGAGTTTGGATGGTCCTCTCCGTCTGGCAATCTGTCTGAGGGTGAAAGGCGGTGCTCAGGTGTAGCTGCGTCCCAAACGCCTCTTGCAACCCCTTCCAAAGCCGGGAAGTAAAGCGAGCATCTCGATCGGAGATGATAGATGCTGACACACCATGAATCCATATGATCTCTTGAACGTAGAGGCATCCCAAGCTCTCTATTGAGCCCTGCTCTCTGATGGGTAAGAAGTGGGCTGACTTGGTGAGTCAGTCAACAATCACCCAAATGGAGTCGTGACCTATAGAAGTATGTGGAAGCCCTATCACGAAATCCATAGATATCCTGTCCCACTTCCACTCCGGAACCTCCAAGGGCTGTATCAAGCCTGCTGGTACCTGGTGCCCCGCCTTCACCTACTGGCAGGTGAGGCATCGTGAAACGAACTCTTCCACAACCTTCTTCATACCTGGCCACCAGTGCTATCGTCTGAGGTCATGGTACATATTCGCTACCCCAGGATGAACTGCCAAAGGGGAAGTGTGAAACTCCCTTAGTACCTCCTCCTGTAATGCAACTGGTACCATGGTACGTCCTCTGAAAAGGACGACGTGCTCTCCTCCTATAGAGAATCCATCAGGTACCTATCCTGAGGATATCTGTGCACGTCGCGTCTCACAGTCAACGTCCCCACGCTGTGCCTCTCTGACCCACTGAAGTAGTGGAGGAGCGACTGTGAGCGACTGTGAGCGACTGTAGAAAGACTGCCCCATCTCTATCTACAAAGGATATCTGCAACGTGGCTAGCTGATCCATCGCCTCTCCAAGTAGCTGGATGCTCGTCCTCCTGCTGAGAGCATCATCTACTACGTTCCCCTTCCCAGAAGTATAGACTATATCAAAGTCATAGTCCTGGAGGAACTCGAGCCATCGCCACTGTCTCAGGTTCAGGTCCTTCTGCGAGAAGATGTACCTGAGACTCTTGTGGTCAGAATAGAATGTAAAGTGCTCGACCATCAGATAGTGCCTCCATATCTTCAAGGTGAAGACCACTGCTACTAACTCCAAGTCATGGGTAGCGTAGTTTTGCTCATGCTGCCTCAACTGTCATGATCTATAGGCGATCACTGCCCGCTCCTGCATAAGGACACACCTGAGTCCGGTCCCTGATGCGTCACAGTAAACTACATACCCTCCTCCCTCCTCCGGTAGCCTCAAGATGGGTGCACTGGTCAATCTCTGTCTCAGCTCCCGGAAGATCTGCTGACATCTGTCTGACCACATGAAGGGTTGCACCTTCTTCATTAATGTTCTACAAAGATGCAAAGATTTCTCCTTTGCTGAAAAGAGAAATCTGGTCTCATCCCCTGGATGAACCACGTTCCTTGCCTAATACAATCAATCCTAACATGAACAGTTGTAATTCATGCCTTGGATGACGTTGTAAGGGCTCAATGCTGTTACCAAGAGATCCAACTGTTACTCTCGCCTCCAAGGGTTGAGTCACACTGTCGGCATCAGTGTGTGGTCACTGGGTCTCCTCCAGTAGGAATATCATATGTGAGGGTCAAGTCAATATTTTTTTAACCGAAACCTCTTAGTATTATCATACAAAAGACAAGAAAGCAAACATCAATATTTCAAGTGTCTTTTATTACTGCAAATCAAAGTACAAAGTCACAAAGCAACATAAACAACAATGTCAATGAAGCTAGAAGAATTATGGACAAAGGCCTCTATGCCTGGATCTAGTCCCGCTCTTGTCTACCCGCTTCCAGAGATCCATGATCGTAAGCTTTAGCTGCCTGAAGCTATGTTCTCCCCTGTCCACCTATTCCCTATGGTTGGGGTGGACCTCCTGGTGGTGGTGGTGGTAGAGCCTCGAAACGTCTTCCACCACCTACTGCTCGTCCAGCTCCTCTGCCACGTCCGCCTACTCCCTATGGACCACCACGGTCGAACCTCTGCCACTGCCTGGGTGGTCCCTCAACCGTCTGCTGCTCCTCTGCATGGTGAGTCGGGCAGTCACGAGCCATGTGGCCCTTCCCGCCGCATGCATAGCACTGTCTTCCACTCATATGACTGGATCTACTGCATGTGCACCGCACATCTGAACCAGTGTCCTGAGGTCGTCCACCTGGTGGTTTGGTCCGCTTGAACCTCTACGACATATTTCTACTACCAGCTCTAGAAGACTCCGCTACATTCTGCCCTGTGGTAGGTCTCGCTACTGGTGAAGGCTCAGCAAGAAAGATCTCCACAAGAAGGGCTCGCTCTAGTACTCCCGCCTGCGTCGAAATACTGAGGGAGATCATCGATGCCCTGATCTCATGCCTCAGTCCCTGCTCGAAGGTCTGGGCTTGGAAGAAGGGGTCCCGTACCATGTCCATGGAGTAGCGCGAGAGATCAGTAAATCTCGTAGAGTACTGGGCTACTGACATGCTGCCCTGCCGTAGCTGTAGTAACTCCTGGATGCGCACCGCACAGAGGGTGGATAGAACGAACTCCGAGTGAAAGAGGTTCTTGAAGTCCGTCCAAAGTAGAGATGCCCCATCGTGCACCTGGAGCATCAGGCTCCACCATCTACCTACTGCCGCATGTAGGAGACTCGCCACAAGGATCACCATAAGATCTGCTGGTGTCCCTACCAATATAAAGACTCGAACAACAACCTCCAACCAATCTTCGGCTTCCTGAGGGTCCATCTCTCCGCGGAACCTGGGTGATCTCTGATGCTGAAACTTGTGCAGTGCACTCAGGTGACATGCACTCTCAGCTGCTGGGGCTGGTGGCATCGGTGGCTCGGTGGGTAGAGGTACCGCCGGTGCCTCCGCTGTAATGGGGCCTTGCACCGAGGCCGCGTCACTCGGTGGGCTGCCGTCTCGCACAAAACTTGGAACCCTAGCTGGCTACCTTCGTGGGGCCATCCTGAAAAGAAACAGGTGTGCCACGATTAATACAGTATACCTGGTGAGCTGACACAAATTAATCACAAAGAAAACTTTGAAACACACATGAAATCAATGTTTTCGTGCACTGAGTCGGAAATCAGAAGTCAGGGTCCTGATGTATGGATACGTCGGCCGCCACACCAACACTGGACTCCCTGGACTGATAACCACACTCAATACCCTTAATACCATTGCTTCACATAGAAGAAATTATCAGAGTCCTGAGTTCTGCGGTAGAACCGACTCCTCTGATACCAATTTGTCACGACCCGTCCTCAGGGCCCATGCCGTGACTACCCGAAGCCCACCTCCCATAGGCCAGGGGCTGGCGACTAGCACCAAAGGTGTAAATCCCAATAAAAAGGGAAGACGTTGCCTTTATATAAGAAAACAAACACCACAGAGTACACAAGATAAAGTAAACACTAAGTAAACTGAGTACAAAAGTATGTGCTGGAAAGTAAATGGGCCAGAATACAAACCCAACTGAAAGTAAAGTTCAACTGGAATGAAAGTACAACAGTAGGAAAGTAAAGAAGTAACTCTGAGCCGTCCTCTGGGAATCCCACTTGAAGGGTGGGTACAGATAGTCTCCTTAGCTCCTCAGCTCCAACCGTCCACTCCGTGTACGTCCCGTCCAGTGATCCACCTCCAGGTACCGTCCAGCTCCACGAGCCTCCACCTTGATCAGCGCTGTCTGTCGTCTACATCCAACACAACGTAGTGCGTGCATAGCCCTTGCAGGGGTGAGTATACGCTACTCAGTAGGGACCCCGAGACCCCCGAAAGTCTCCCAGAATCCACGAAGGATAAACCACAAAGGAAAAATACAATCACAAAGTATCAACCAACTCTACTTAGGTATATGACCATACATATACCTAAGTCATCAATTCCAGTACTGCTCCAACTCACGAGCCCAAGTTCAATCCCAATCAACACACATGAAAGAAAAACCCAATCCACACAGGAAAACACAACCCAATCCACACAGGATAGCAAGATCAATCATATCGAAGATAATGATTTAAAGTCAAGACTCAGCTCACACAGGTATACTAATCACGAAGAGGGGTGGAGATGATTGATGTAGCCTATGAATAATCTCCTCTGCCGAACCCACGTAAGATCCAAGTATAGATGTCGTCGCTGCCGGACCCACGTTGGATCCAAGTACAGTAACCATCACTGCCGAACCCACGTAGGATCCAAGTACAGTCATCATCACTGTCAAACCCATGTAGGATCCAAGTACAGTCTTCCTCGCTGTCAAACCCATGTAGGATCCAAGTACAGTCGTCCTCGCTGCCAAACCCACGTAGGATCCAAGTACAGTCGTCACAGTCGTAGCCGCAGCCAGCTCTAAGGTTCCCGCACACAGCATGCTCGATTCCGGGAGGGTCCGCTCCACGAGCCAAGGGGTTGATACATAAACTGTCACGAAGTCCAGAGTTGATGTATCAAAAAGTTCCGTCTCATCAATAAGAACTCAATGCGACACATAGTGCGTCAATCAGACGCCCGGTCTGAGAGTTATTGGCTTTTTCGTCCCAGGGGCCCGGTTGGTTTTTAAGCTAAAACCAACCCGATCGTACTCCAGCTGTGTCCAAAACTCAAGCAGAGTAAGTCAAAAGAACCGTCTCCTCTGAAACCGCCGCAGCGCGACGACGCCGCACCCCTCCATCGCGGCCCGCCCCGGCCGCGGCCCCCTTGGTGCTCCGATGCGGCGCGACGGCGCCACGCCCCTCCGCCGCGGCCCGCTCCTAGCCGCGACCTTTTTTGGCCACAACGGCATGGCACAACGACACCGCGCTCCTCCGCCTCGGCCCACTCTGGTCGCGGTCCTCCTCGTTCTCGCGCGGTGCAACGATACCGCGTCACCTCCGTTTCAAGCCACAATGAAGATCAACAACAAAAAGGGGAGGAGGGTCGGTCATGTTTTTGCGGTCCAACCTCCTCCCGTTTTATCGATAGCAAGCGGCCAAACATTAATTAACGATGATCGTTAAATAATACACGAACGAAGAAACAGACCCTACCTTAACACAAGTTGTCGAACGATGATCGTCGTGGGAAACGACATCGCGGGGTGAAGCTCCGTATACGTCGATGGAGAAAGTCCGAGGAGGAAGCAGCGTCTCCCTTCCTTTGACATGGAGAGAAGATTGAATAGCATGACGTCGTTGGCGAGTTTCCGCGTCGGTGCCTCCTCCTTTTTCATGGAGGAAGAAGAGAACGGAAGAGACCGGGTCACCGAGTCATTGCTCTTCCTCGGAGAAATAGCGTTCTTCCTTGAAGTGGGGTCATTCTTCACCGAAGAAGATGAAGTTCTTCCAAGGGAAAAGAATACTCAAGAGCTCTCCCCCCTTTTCTTAACACAAAAAAATCCAACCAAAATAAAATAAGGCTTTGACTTATTTTATTTACACATGCAAGAAAATAAAAACTTCAAAATTCAAACTCTTAATTAAATTAATTGAATAGCTTTAATCAATTAATTTAATGCGAGAGTTGGAATGCAATAAAGAGGGAGAGAGGGTGAGTTATAAATTAATGGGGGAGGTTGCCAACTTTAATAGGGGTTAGAGGAATTTTAAGGGGTGGGGCTCGTGTGGGCCCCACCTCACAAATATCCTAACAAGAGGAGTTAGGATATAGTGGGTCCCACCCCAACTCCCATACTTAGGATAAAACCACATAGGTTAGAAGTAAAATTTGTTCCACAAATTTTATTTACTTCATATTTAATCCTCAATTTTTAACAACTCCTCCTGAGCAAACGCATTTTCGGAAAAGGTCCTATTAAGAAAATACCACCACTGCGGTTTCATCGGTGCCCTCAGATTTCGATTCTGAGCACCGGTTCAAAAGATAGAAAAACCCGCTCGTTCGTTCACTGAACGTACCTGAGCTAAACTTCGGAAATTGATTCTGGGCACACCGGGCCTCAGAATCAGGTGCCGTCAGAAACTGCGTACTCATAAATTCCCATAGAAATTAAGAAAAAATTTTCCTTGAAATTTACGGGTCTTTACATACTCATTTTCTTACGTGCAAGTACATTTTTACATTTAACAATAACAATTTAAGATGTGGACCACACCAAGACGAGACGGTATCCAGACCAGAAGTGAAAACAATAGTCCGGGGGTGAGGCGCAATATGAGTAAAGACCCGACTCAGGTATTATACCCCTTAAGTCATGATTGATCCATTGAGCATAAATTAATCAACCAATATCAAATTCTCAAGATTAGTCACGTTTTTTGTTTAATTTATACCTTCTTTATTATTTTATGAATATGCAAGATTTCGAAATCACATAAAATAATAAACATAAAAATGCATAGATTAAATCAATTTATGTCGTGATGAATGTTTTTATATTTATTACATAGTTAGTTGTGAGTGAGATCATATAGTATGTGCATATCAGATAAAAAAATATTTCATTCATTGATAAATAATTAAAAACCCTCAAAGAAATATTAAGTTGCAAATGTCTTCTATTTTTTGAATTTAAACACGATCAGGTGTAAGAGGTGCTCGTTATCCCTAGTTGAGGGTGCCTCCTACTATTGGGAAGTTCTTACGAGATTGATGATTTAAATTTACTAAAAATGACAATAAATAACTAGTCATAGCTATCTTGTTTCATCTTTAGATGTAAACATTGAGTAAATCAAGTTATGATTTTTAAAAGCTGAGACTTTACGCCAACGAGCCCATACCTGAGTGGTAAGGGCTCCTGCTCGATGTCCAAGAGACCCAGGTTCAAAACCAGGTGGAGGCAAATTTCCGGGGTTACTGTAGAAATACTGTAGCAATACTATAGCAGGTACTGTAGTGGCCAGAACTATTCACCCGATTTGGGCCTTAAGGCCATCGGTTTGGGCCTACGGGTCTCAAGGGCCTTCAGCCCATCAAAGGCCTTTGGGCCACAGGGCCTTCGGGCCATTGAGACCATAGAGTTTCCCAATTCACACAGAGCAGGCCCCAGAAGAGGATCAGAACAACAAGAATAATAGTCACTAGAAGCAGAGCTAACCAGATTGAAAGAATGAGAGGGTATGGCAACCGCCATCGGGACCAGGCACCATGCAAATTTTCACAGGGCAATGATAGCTGATCAGCAATGCAAGGTGGGGAGCTAGGCGATCAATGATGCAGAAGCTAGGGAGGGGCAGTTCTAGTGGGTTGGGCCTACGTGTCATGTATTGGGCATGGTATGCCTGTGGGCCTTCGGTTCATGTATTGCAAGTCATGTCGGTCCTTGTGCCTTGGGCCTATGGGTCATGTATGGGTTCCCCTTAAACCCTTAAAAGGGGGATCATCCATAATAAAATAAAAAAAGAAGTCCTTCGGTCCATTTGGATGAGAATTTACTCAACAGATCAAGGAGTCACGAGTTAATGTGGTTGACCAGTCAAACGCCTACCTAGAAACTCTCTGAGTAGTGGTGTAGCCATAGCTTTTAGACTATGAGGAGCGGTTTCAAGGATCTTTTCCACTAGAATACTCAAGAGAAAGAGTATTCTGAGTCTAGTATAGAGGGCTGCTAGAGTTTGATAAAATAGTGTAAGATATTTAATGATTAAATAAATCGATATTGTTTAATCAGTAATCAAGATAAATGTACTAATCTGTTAGATTTTGTTTTGTAGAAAATGGAAATTAATAACACAAGTAAACTATGATTAATTCTGGACAAAGTCAATGTCCTCACTAGTATGATTTTCCAAAGATTAGTACAACCTCTTGCACAAAGTACCACAACATAAGAAATTCAAGGTGCTGGTACCCCCAATACCTATTGAGCTACCTAAGGAAGCGAGGGTGTGATAGATGATTATAGGAGACTCATGTATGATGCATTTTATATTTACATCATAATTCTATCATCAATGTTCAATGTGAGTTTTGGATACAACATTAGGACAAGGATTCTATTACATATTGCCTCATCTCTAAGAAGGTTGGGAGGAGAAAGTGAAGCAAGATATGAATGGGTTGATGATTACACTGGATACGTATAAATATGAAAGATGGAACAAAATATTTCAATACATCCCATTCTTATATCATTTTCACTCATATACTACAATTTTATTTAAGATTAAAAAATGAATATTAAATGGAGAAAAATTCTTCATTTCCTTTTGAGTAAGGTTTTCCAAGAAAATAATAATGTATAGATAGATTATTCCTTAGTTTTTATGGTGAACAAGTTGAAAGACAGGGGAAAAAGTCCAATAGAAAGTGTGATTCTAAAGGCACCTTCACAACAACCTTCAAAGAAAATGGGTTGATTATCATACAAGATGTTATTTGCTTCACATGTCATGAAATAAGTCTATGAAAGTTTAAATATAATGAACTGAATTTAAGAAGCAAGTGGTCGCTTCTTCTTCAAGTATATTCATCAATTGTATGTGATGTTTCTATAATAATTTTTGGGTATTGAATACAATATTTCTATAGAATATGTTTATTTGAATACAGTAACCAATTATATAAATGTTACAAAAAGTAAGGTGTGTTCTCCAAGCGGCTGAGAAAGGGTGGTCATAAGTTAGCGATGAGAAGTACACAACTTCTATATTGTCAAATTTATTGATCATGGTTGAAAATTTGTAGTATCACTAAAAATTTATGTCACATGTCCATTGGACATAAGGATACATTATTCTAGTTTTGGAATAAATTTTGTTTGTGGTGTTTAATACTCAAATAATGATTGAGTGATGCTTGAATAATTGGAAATAACTGATGAATATAAAATATAAGACTTTTATACCCAGTTGTGTAAAGATAATTCTTTGTCAATAAAAACTTAGTAGTTTTTAAGTATATAACCAGTATGGTTTTAGACTCTTTGGAGTTAAATACCTTAGGTACTATTGACACTTATACTAATTTTTTTGGACAAATAAACCTTTAAAAATAATGGTAAGGCACAAATATTTCGAAATTAGTTCAACTAGAGTGTGTGAACCATTACAAGGGTAAGATAGTGGTAACTATACTTCATAACATCCCTTTAACTATTTTAAGAAATGAAATAGTGAATTTTTTAATATTCATGGTAGAATATATGAGTTGCTTTGGGCCCGTGTGCTGAAGAATATCTTGAGCAAGCATTCATCAATCATTATAATTTAGTACAAAGTAATTCCTAAATGCACATTACCTTATCTATATAAAATCTATGATGCTAATAAGGAGGATCAATGATAAGACTTACATATTAACATTGATTAAAAAAATATAGCATTGAGTAATTCCTAAACACACATTTCCTTATACACATCAGAGTCATGATATGAATTGCAGATACTTCCATTATTTTCAAGGCATGCTTTTCAAATAATGGTGTTATCCCATAATCATATGACAACTATTATGAAAAATGGATATCATATGAGTTAAAATATGATATAAATTCATCATTTCATAAAAACATGTGTTTTGATGCAAAGAGTTTTTTTATGAATATAAACAAACTTGCATTAAGAGAAACACAATGTACATCTAAAGTAGTTATCCTAATGTTTTCTAAAGATATTACTTAAAATAACCTAGATAGAAAAGAGATAGTAAACTTATAGAATATTTTTCTATTAAATGGTGAACATATCTATTTGAGATAGTGGGAGAAATATTGACTTGGATTTAGTCAATGATGAAGATAAACAAATTTTACAAAGGAAAAATTTCTATAAGATCCTGTGGAAAAGGAATGTTCCTGATATAGATACTATTCATGATGGATAAAATCATGGTGATGGTTTTATATTTACTATGGTTGGTGATACATTATTCTTTGAGAATAATAAATCCTACGAGAAATAAATATACAACAATCAACTAAGATTGAAAAGACCAATTAAAATTTAATACTGGATTCCATGTATTAAAGTATAGGGGATTATTATTTTGAATATCTACGGTGGGTATTCAAGTTATAGTATACATGGATGGTACAAGTTTGGTACCAATAAGGCTCGATTGGTTATACCAAGTCATTAGACCTAAATCCATTAGAATTTTATTTGTCATAATTAATTTTTATGACCATTTTATTGAGTATTGGATGTCAAGACCACCAATCATGGAAGGTGTTTATAAAACGCAACCAAAAAGGGTTATTGACACCATAGAATGCTAATAAGGGGTAAAATCTAAGCAACTAGATAATATAATATTCATTTGAAATGATTTTTTTCCATGTTTCTACAAGAGGTTAGTGGGATCTCAATTGTTTTCCAAGTAAAATATGTTTAGTAACACACAAAAAATAACTATTGGTCTTACAATTAGTTAGGATCGGGATAAAAGTAACTATATAGAGATTGACTTAAAGAAGCAACCTAGTTTCTAGGTAACATGATCCACTGAGGTAGATTTAATAGTTTCTTAGACCTAGTCAATAATACATATAATGACAAGCTAGTGAAAAATATAAGTTGGAACAATTCAAGAGAGAATTGTTATCAAGGCCACATGGTATAAATATATCTAAGAAGACATGTATGAGACATTAGAGGAGATTAATGTGGTGAGTTTAATCTTATATGCTCCTATGATGGATCAATCACATATTCCATGATATGTATAAGAAATGATATTGCCAACATAAACTTTATGGGTGGAAAATATTAGTTATATCCAAGAGAACTAAATGGGAAGTAGTTAGAACTATCTAATTACACTTGAAGAAGTATAAGGGATATGCTCCTAGTATGTGGAGATGAAGGGATACTAGTTATAATGGGACACAAACTAGTGTTCCTATAGATCAATTTGGTCTAATATCATAGTCGGGCTAAGGTAATGATTAAGATAAGATCATTCAAGTTAGTGGTATACATATCTACAAATACTAAGTGCATTGTGATTTATGATGTAGCTAAAGAAGTAGTGAAAATATGCAATGATTTGTTCTAGTTTTTAGAATCATACCTAGTAAGTAAAGTTTTATCATAAAATAAATTATGATAAATCTTCTAGATAATATGTTAAATTTTGACATTGGACAAATGTAATATACTTGGGGATATTATCTCTTGATGAGTTTTACTCAATGAGGTGAAGGCACATATAGCAAAATAACCACACAGTGAAGACATGGAAGACTCATGACTAAATCCATAACTTAACAGAAACATGATATTATCATGTGAGAGCTAATAATTTTAGTTAGAAAGTTGGATCTAGTACATGTGGTAGTGCTGTAAAAGTGGGGTAACTTAACCCAACTTAAACAGTACTTTTTGATTAAAATATCATGTATATAGTGAGATATACATGATGTATTCAAACCATGATAGTGCTGATAAATTTTCACCCACTATTTACATAGAAATGTCCATAGATTATTTGTCGTATCAAAAGGTTATAACAGTTCTCATGCTATAATGATAACCTCAAGATACTATGACATTAATCTTAATCATATGTCTTATGGTCTAGATACATCATACTAACTGGACACAGATGATGTCTGACTATCATGTGCTGGAGGCTCATAAACATCAAGATTTCTTATCAGGAAGTATGCACTTGGTGATCTCTAGTAGGTGAGATCATGAGGTTTGACCTAGCAATAGTAGCACCACATGTTTCGAGTTTCATTGGTAGTTCTTATCTGCGAACACGTATAATGGTCTCCTAAATTGATATTATTATCAGTGTATACTATTAGATCACATACTTTGATGCAAGACAAAAATTATGTCAATAAATTCATAGTGAGGTATCTTTCATTGGGTTCATCATTGGTATTATGACATTGATTGAGTAATCAAGAAAGGATTTGTCACTTTCGATAAAAAGAGATATCTCAGGCCTAGTTGACTAGGATTGTAGCACCTTTACTAAATCCATGGACATGGTAGAAGAAGGTAAGTCTGTCCAGTATAGTCAATGAATATTAAAGTAAGAAAAGGATTATGACACAAGTGTGCATCTTGTTTTATGAGATATCACGAGATAAAGAGATTATATTACACAGTGTGTGTTTATAGGAAGATTGTCATTTTTATGACTATTACTTATCTCTTTAGAGGCCTTGATGAGTTTCAAGACTCTGCTCTTGGTCTATGAATAATATTTACTACTATTGATATAAGGGCCTAGAGGGTCACACACAATAGCATATTCAAGAGACTGCTCTATTCTGGTGAATAAGTATATAGGACATGGTGTGGCCCACCATGGAGCCAAAGAGTTGTCCAGGATTATCGATCATCAATGAATAATTAAATTCTTTATTATTTGAGTATAGTATATTTGGGTTGAATTTATTTATTAAAATTATTCACAAGGTATTTAGGGAATATATGAAAAAATATTATATGAACGAATATTATTTTAATATTCAAGGTTTGTTTAATATTATCAAAAATTGCGAGTCAAGCTAATGACTTGGTTTTATCACATAATATATTTATTATATATTACAAGTATGTGATAAATTATAAATGATGTTTATGACATAGTTAGTTCATCATAACATGCCATTTACTGCTTATTCAGTGGAAACTTTATTTCCGAGGGTCAGTGAACCCTATCCGAGTATTTGAGCATCCATTATATAAGCAGAGGAGAAGCACTTTTCCAATGACTATTTATTCCAATATAATTGAGAGCTTATTTCTCCTCCCACATCCTAAAGAGAGGAAGACTCTTTCCAAGCGCTTGATCCAAGGACACCTTCGCGGATCAAAGGAAGGGAGTTGTGTTGATCATCACAATGTCGAAGGATTCATTGGAGCTCCATTTCAGCACCCAAAATTTTATGATCGATGTCAGCGTGGATTCTTGAAGCATCTGTGGATGATCTAGATGAGTTCGAGCTCAGATTCTTTGAGAAATGATTGCTGATAAAAAGGTGCAGTTGAACATTCCATCGATTCGAATGAGGTAAATGCTCATTTAAAATTTTCCCTTAATAAATTCACACAAGATCCTTTGACCTCTATCGGGGCTCGGATCACTAGTGATGTCGAAGTTCCATCGTTCCAATGATGGAAAAATTTAAATCTTCAACCCACCGGCTTCCGCTGCATGCCTGGGTATCAACAATATGCACACGTAATCATAGGAAAATCCATTTGGGGATTTTAAATGCAATTAATATAATTTTATATAGAAACACACACACACATTTAATATTTTTGGATTTTTTTATTTTTAATATTTATTTATATGTTTTTAATTATTACTAATTAATATTTATAATATGTTTGTAATTTTTATAATTAACAGTTATTATTTTTTATCTTAATAATTTTTTGTATTTAAATCTTTCTACAATTATTATTTATTCATTTTTAATTAGTAATTAATTGTGAATCTCCTGTATTTAAATGTACTTTTTAATATTTATTTATTTAAATTTTAATATTTTTTCATTTTTAATATTTTTGTGATTGATATAATTAATATTCTTTTTTTTTATTTTTTTCATATTTTTTTATAATTTATATAATTTTAATTATTAAATTCTATTATTTTTTAACATTTATATATTTAATATTATTTATTCATTTTTAATATTTCTCCATTTTTAATATTTTCTGTAATTTAGTCATTTTTAATATGTATACATTTAATATTTTTATAATATATTCAGTTTTGATAGTTATTTATACATTTTAAATATTAACATTCAATACTTTTAATATGTATGTAATTTATTTAATTAATATGTAATTTTTTTCTTTTAATATATTTGTATTTAAATATTTAAACAATTATTATTTATTCATTAATAATTAGTATTTCATTATAAATATATTGTTTTTATATTTAAATTTTAGTTTTTATATTTTTATTTTAATATTTATTCATTTTTAACATTTCATTAATTTATATAATTTAAATTATTAATTCATTTTTTAATATTTTTTCTCTTTATTCATTTTTAATTATTTAATTTTATTCAATTTTAATATTTATTCATTTAATATATGTACAATTTATTCTTTTTTAATATTTATTTATACATTTTTATTTATTAATATTTAATATATTTAATATGTTTATAGTATACATAATTAATATTTATTCATTTTATTTTAATATATATATTTTTTATTTTAATATTTATACTGTTATTATCTATTCATTTTTAATTAGGAATTTATTTTAAATCCTTTTAATTTAATAATTTTTTTAGTATTTAGTCATTTTTATTTTAATATTTATTCATTTATATTGTTTTTGTAATATATATAATATATATAATTTATCTATTTTTAATATTTTTTTGACATGAATA
This sequence comes from Viscum album, assembly GCA_963277665.1. NCBI lineage: Eukaryota > Viridiplantae > Streptophyta > Magnoliopsida > Santalales > Viscaceae > Viscum > Viscum album. The sequence goes on along the minus strand of OY728131.1, from coordinate 1,782,348,258 downwards.
ATTAATATTATTTATTCATTTATAATAATATTAATACATTTATTATAATATTATCACATTTTAAATACATTTAATATAAATAATATTTTTTATTTTTTGTTAATAATTTTTTCAATTTATTTATTTTTTATTATAAACTAATTTTTAATATTTATTTTTATATAATTATCAATTAATTGTTGTTTTTAAATTTATTTTTTGATTTTTATTTTCTACTAGTATTTATGAGCGCTCTATTAAGTGCTAGTAAATATATGTTTTATTAGCACTAAAAAATGTCGATAAATCACACCTTTATCAGTGCTTTTAATTTTAGTGCTGATAAATATATATCTTATCAACATTTTTTATTAGCGTTAATAAAACTTCTTCCTTTATTTTAAAAGAAACCCAAATGAGATTGCCCCTGCTCACGTTGTTCAAGCTATCACAAAAGCCAAATCATGTTCTCGCCTCCTTTAAATATTTTGGATGAATCAAACCTTAAATCGAAGATATGCTATTCCTTACTTGTTTTTAATCTATATTTCATCCTTTTCACGATTTTTTGTTCTTCTCATTGGGTTATTCTTGTTTGCTTCATCTTTTGGCACTGTTTTCATGATTTTTTGGTTTTCTTCTTGATTCTTCACTTGAGTCTAGTGCATACCAACTTCATAATACATGATTTAATTTTAAGATTCAGTCCACATTTCCATTTTTCCTACATTGGTTTGTCACTTCGTCTGGAACCAAGTTCATAAGAAAGAATGCACCCAATAATCATTTTGGTTCTCCCATCATGTTTCCCCATGCTATATGTAAGGACCCGGAATTTCTGTGGATTTTTTTTCTTAAATACATGAGAATTTTACGAGTCCGCAAAAATTGACGGCGCGTGATTCCGAGGCCCAGTGTGCCCGGAATCAATTTTTGAAGTTTTGTTCGGGTACGTTCAGTAAATGTACGAGTGACTTTTTATAACTTTTGAATCGATGCTCGGAATTGAAATTCGAGGGCACCGTTGAACTCGCAGCGCCGGTATTTGCTTAAGGAGACTTTCAAATCGACGACAGATGGTCAGAAATACAAGTTAGTTTTTTGGTTTTTAGTGAATGATTTAAATAAAAATAATGTTGTGTAGACTTTATTTTTATTAGTTGGTTAAAACCTCTATGTGGAGGTTGGAGGTGGGGACCACCACACCTTAACCTCCCATGAGAGGTTATGGAGGTGGGTCCCACCTGAGGTCTAAACCTCCTCTTCTTGTTTATTGTGGTGGGGACCACCTAGGGTTAAACCCCCTTGAAACTCCCCTTTAATGGGGAGAAACCCTCCACCTTCCATTAAGTGTAGGGGAGCCTCTTCAACTCCCCTAACACTTAATGTGCCAAATCCTTCACATTTAATTAATCCACCCATTTTGAATTTAGTGCCAACAATTAAATAATAGATTAACTTAATCCATTATGTTGGGTTGGCATTTGTCTTTTGGTGGAGCTTGGGTGATTTGAGAGGAGGATTATTGGGAGAAAGCTCCCAACGAAGAACGAAGAATGAAGAACGCATTCTTCCAATGAAGAACATCGACAACGATCTCCTTCGACCTTCATCCTCGGATCCTACCGACGTGGGACGTCTTCAACCGACCTTCCCTCCACATCGTCGTCAATGAGCCGACACACGAGATCAAAATTGGAAGTGTGCGGCAGACGCCCGCCGGCCTGCCCTCCGGCCTACCCGGCCGCCTCCCGGCCGCCTGCCGGCCTGGCCGCTCCCCACTGGCCTTCCCGTCCACCTCTCGGCCGCCTGCCGGCCTGCCTGGCCGCCTCTCGTGCACCCAGCCAAATCGCGTCACCCCGCGCGCCCCGCGCCACAACTGGCCAAACCGGCCTCGGCCATTCGGGCCGAGTCGGCCTCGGCCATTCAGGCCGAGCCGCACCCCTCGCGGTGCTGGCTGAACTGACCTCAGCTATCCGGGCCAAGCCGTCAAGCCGCGCCCCACGCGTGCCTGGCCGAGCCGGCCTTCCGCGCCCCTCACGACACCTCCGGGCCGAACCTCCCTTACACCGACGCGCGGTCGGTCAGTGCCCTAGTGACCAGTCCGCACGCCCGCGATAATCGCAACCTTCACGGCCTGTTAGGCCAGGCCGAACCCAATGGGTCGGCCCAGACTAAGTTGGGTCAGGTCGCTCTGACTGGATCAGACCGGACCCAGGCCCACTGCGACCCTTTACTTTCTTTTAGCCATATCTTTGGCACTGGACATCCGTTTAACGAACTGTCAACGATGCTGGTAATCTTGGATCATGACGCTCCCTTTAAGTATACCCCACTGGAGTTCAGGGTATAGTTGAGTTATGGTCAGGTTGGATCATGCACGAATCCAACCATTATCTCAAGACTAAAATGCTAATAACTCACAGACCGGGCGTCCGATTGACGTGTCGTCTGTTGCGTTTAGACCCCTATAATGTGGAGGAACTTTGGGATACTTCTTCATGGTACTTCATGGTAGTTTATGTATCAAAACTTGGCTTGAGGAGCGGACCCTCCCGGAATCAAGCGTGCTTTGTGCAGAAACCCTGTGACTGGCTGCGCTCTAACTACTGTTCCTGGATCCTGTGTGGGTTTGAAAGCTTTGATGATTGTTCCTTGATCCTGTGTGGGTTCGATAGCTCTGACTACTGTTCATGGATCCTGTGTGGGTTCGATATCTATGATGACTGTTCCTGGATCCTGTGTGAGTTCGACAACTCTGTTTACTATTCCTGGATCCTGTGTGGGTTCGACAACTCTGACTTCTGTTCCTAGATCCTACGTGGGTTTGACAGAATAGATGATTTAGTGGCTACATCTAATCATCTCTAACTCTCTACAAAAGTTGTATACCCGTGTGAGCTGATTCAGTAATTTTTGTGTTTACCTCATGATTGAGATGGATTACTTAAAAACTTAGGTATATGTATGGGCATATACCGAAGTGGGGTTAATTGTTGATTTCATACCTTGGGGTTTATCCCTGTTGGATTTTGTGAGACCATGAGGGTCTCAGGGTCCCTACTGAGTATCGTTATACTCACCCCTGCACGGGCTATGCTCGCATCTCATTGTGTTGGATGCAGACGACGGACAGCGCTGACTGAGGCTGAGTGTACCAGGACTGGACGGTACCCATAGGTGGACCACACGGCGTGATGGTACACGGAGGTGATGGACGTACGTGGAGTGCTGCAGAGGCTATCTGTACCTACCCTCTAGGTAGGATTTCCCGGTGGATGATCCAGTCATTTGTTTCCCTTTTTCCAATACTTGTACCTTTAGTTTCTTGTACTTTATAGTTGGGTTTTTATTTTTGACCCCCTTTTACTTTTTATCACTCTTTTGTTATATAGTCTTACTTAGTGTTTTGCTTCCAGCTTTTACTCTGTTGTGTACATTTTTAGGATATAAAGGCAATGCCTTCCTAGTTTTAGGGATTTACGCCTTTGGTGCTAGTCACCAGCCCCAATCCTATGGAAGACGGGCTTGGGGTAGTCAGGACACGGGCCTCAGGGGATGGGTCGTGATACTACAACCCATTTTTTTGTAGTGCCTACCCACACTAACAATGCCTCCCATGCACCAGCCTATCTCATGTGATCACTTTGTCTAGTACACACTTTCCTTTTGTCTATTTGATTTTATTTATTTTTTATTTTTCTCCAAAATCCCTCTAATATCATATGTAAAATAATTCTTATATTTATCCATTAAAATACCACTAATTAGGTAAGACAAACTCTTTAAAAAAATTAAATTATTAATTAAAAATAATGCACGAATTTAACCAATAAATGCTTAATCTATTGTTTGTCATTAAGCATAGATTTCCACACCATCAAAAAGTAAATCCATCATATACAAGGTTTAAACATCTTAGTCATCAAAACCAAACAATTATCAATGATGAATAAACTTTCAAGATTCATATAAAAACATTTCTCCAACTCCTCACTTTTCAAGCAAAAATACATAATGGTAAAAAACTAGAAACATAAGAGAGAAATAATTAAGAATATTTCCAACTCATTAAATTTATAATATAAATTCTAAATAGAGAGTATTATATATAATATATTTATACATTCTATATAATATGTAACATATTTTTTTTTCAGAAATCATGATACGTAAAATGTTTTAAAAAAATATTTAAGAAATCTATTTGACATGTAAGAAAATTTTCATATATAATAAAATTATTTTTCTACCAATAATACATAATAAATCATATATAGTTTAACCCCTTACTCAGACGATTTTTGGTAGTTCTTCTTCTCATTATCAATTTTCTATTTCTAATGGGGTTTACTTTGATTCACATATATTTTAAATGGAATTATATATAACAACCCTGACCCTAGTAGCCTAAAGTTGGTGGTCATTTTATTATAATGGAATAGATACAATAGATCACATCACCAAAGATCGACCAGTTTAGTAGTCTTGAAGAAACTAGATAGATACATGGTTCCATTATTATATTGGAAATTAAACATAGCACATAAAAAAATAAAATAAACTACTTCTTATCACTTATTCAAAGATTAAATCTTTAAAACCTGGGGAAAAAACAAATAAAAGGGTTAGATCAAAAGCTCAACAAGTTTTATATGAAACAATAATAAGTGAATTAAAATCAATAATGCATAGACATTATGGCAAGGTAAATAATCTAAAAAATACATGCCATTAATAAACTGAGATTGAAAATGCATCCATAAATTTTGTCATAGTGAAAATATCATGAAAAGTAATAACTTAATACTGAATAAAAAAGATTATTATTTATTGGACATCATGTATTTGACACCTAAACCATTATACCGTCAAGACGGTTTATGTCTGTGGGTAAAAACCCATCTAATTATGTTTGGATACAAACATGAAGGGTTTGCTACCAACTGTTTTGCCTCATGATACCTGTCAATGCATCAAGGGGCTATGTATAATCGGTACTCACCCATAATAGCAAGTCCAAATCATTATTAATACATAGATTCAATTCAAAAACATTCAAATAAAACACTGTATGTAAAAACGGTATACGACTAATATAATAACCATATCCATGATACAAGAAGTATAGATATTTAGTAAAATATTCAATGAATGATGATAATAAATAAAAGGGAAGTATATATACACCAAAAACAATTAATAAGTTGTTAATAAGTCATATATCATGATAAATGATTTCCAAATTAAATTAAAACATGTAAAAAAGTGTTTAAGAAACTTTAGAAAAGAGTCTCTTTAGTGCGGTTTAAGGAAAAAGATCTAAGAGCCTTTTAAAAGGGGAAAAAGGAATAATTGTTTGTATAAAACAAAAAATTAACAAAGATATTTTTTCATGGTAAATTTAGGGATTTTATAAAAATAATGGTGGTTTAAAATAGATTATGTAGTGTACTTGTAAATGGTTAAGAAATTGGAAAGTTCCCTTAAACCAGGCTTGCTTATCGAGAGGAATTGAAAAGAGAACCTTATAAAAAATTTATTTCCACATAAAAGTAGAATTGAGATTAGTAAATATTTTTATAACATAAAAATATAATTTATGAAGAGTAAATAATAATAATTAAGAATTAAATTGGTGTAAATAAATATAAAGAGTAACCTAAATGAAAAATGGAGGTTCAGGGAGAATCCCTTACCTTATGTATAAATGTGTTATTCCATTGATCTTAATGTCCTCAATAATCAGATTAAATCCATTAATTAATTAATTAATAACCTTTTATACATTTATTTTATTTATTATAATTTTATTAAGTTCATTTATTCCCTTTTTTATGAGTTATAAGATACAATTTTATCATTCATAAGCATTCCTTTCCTTGGTTTTCATGATTGGTTTACTTGTATACATTTATGAAAAATCATGTAAAATGAGAATAGTTATCCAAAATTAAAATCATATGTTATTAATGAACTTATATAATATTAAATGGTTATATATTTCATTCGTTTATATGGTATGAGGATGAATCATTAGATAAAACTTTAATAATGAACATTGGTTTATTTTGGTGAATTTTCAATCATCATGAACTAGTTTTATTTTATTAATTAATATTATATATATATACTAGTTATAGAAAATTATATGAATTATAATATGTATAATAAAATATTATTTAACCATGATAATGGTTTTATATCCATCAATGAAGTCGGTAATGGAAAATGAAAATGTATCATCCATGATGGCGGTAAATCGGCACATCACAGATGATATTTTCATTTTTAGAATAAAAGGGAGAGGAGAAGGGAATTGATAATGGATTTTCCATTAACACAATAAAATTACAGTATATATAAGATACTATATTTATCATTCATGTTTTTATAGATAAGGTGAGGTAAGGATAATAAAATAAATGAAATTAAAAAGAAAATAAAGGAAAACAAATGAGGATTTTACCTCTTGAATATCTTCTCCTTGAGAACAACCTTATGGGGCTTGGGATTGGTATTATGGTGAGAGAAAAGGCTCCTAAATATGAGGAAGATACTTGGGAATAATAGTGGTAAATAATTGGAAAATATTTAAGGCTTAATAGGTGCGAGGAGAAGAGGTGGCGAGGGGTGGTATTTATAGTGGAGGAGAGGGGTGTTTTCTCATTATTTTATTCATTAGTTTATTATTTTGGATCAAGAAAATAAACAATGATGATTAAATGAATAAATACAGTAAATAGATAAGGATAATTTGATATTATGGTGCTTAAATCATCAATTACTCAATGAAAAGTGCATTTAATTTATAATTTATATGTACCATAAATTACTATATTTTACCATTCACCAAAGATTTAAGTATTTCAAAAAAATCCAAAAAATTCACCATAACCATTTTTAAATATGAAGAATTCAAAAATAAACTCCATTTTATGAAAATAATTTTCTAAATATAAGAAATTTATCTTTTTAATTAAAATCATCATTTACTTGGAAAATACAAATTTTAAAATTATAACTTATTTTATAACACTTTGAAAAATTTATTAAGGTCACATAAAACTATATTATAATAATAAGGCAAAAAATATTAATTTATGAATATAAATTTCATTTTAAATCATTATATTAATTATAAAATTTAAAATAAACATTTATGTTTACAAAAATATCAGTAATTAATTAATAATTTCTAAAACATTTATTTACTTGTACTATGATATAATTATATCACATTACCATTTATAAGATGCATACATTTTATTTATACTTTCATAGTTGAGGTTACTATTCTATTGGTCAAATTACTATTCCTAAGGGTCACATTACTATTCCAAAGGTTAAGTTACTATTTCATTGATATATGTTCCTTAATTTCTAGAAAAATCCTCTTATTTCATTCATTCTTCATTTATAAAGTTTGTTTTGTGTTATCTATGTGATTTTATATTATTTATACTATATGAAATAATTTTGTGTGAAATATAAGCTATCAAATAAATTAAATTTATTTAAGATTATACATACCATTAAATATTGGGGTGTTATATTCTTCCCTCATTTCGAAATTTCATCCTAAATTTTTTTCATGAATATTTCCTTCTAAAAAGATGAGGATGATTCTTATTCATATATTTTTCAGGTTCCCATGTTAATTCTTCCATTTTATGGTTTCTCCAAAGAACCTTTACCAGTTGAGTCTTCTAATTTATCAATAATTTTTCTCTCATGTAAAGAATCTTGATAGGCTCTTCACAGTAAGATAAATTAGGTTCCAGTTCCATTTCTTCATAGGTGAGTACATGTGTTAGCTCTAGCATGTACTTCTTTAACAATGATATACATAACACATCAGAACTTTGGAGAGACTTGGTGGCATTACTAATTGTTAAGATACAACTCCAATTATTTCCAAAATTTCAAATGGTTCAATGTATATAGGGCTCAGTTTCCATTTCTTACCAAACCTAAACACAGCCTTCCATGGAGATACTTTCAGAAAGACATGATCTTCACTTGAAATTCCAAATCTTTTCTCTAGTTATCAACAAAAATCTTTTGTCTACTTTGATATGATTTGATAAGAGCCTAAATAGTATGTACCTTTGATGTTGTCTCAGTAATAAGTTTTGGGCTTATAATTTTCCTCTCACCAACTTCCTCCCAATAAGTTTGAGTACGAAATCTCTTGCCATATAATGCCTCATATGGCGCCATTCTAATATTAGAATGGAAACTATTATTGTAGGAAAATTACACCAAAGGTAAATAATGATCCCACATACCTTGACATTCAAGTGAGCATGATATCAACATGTATTCCAATTTTTAAATAGTCCTTTCAGATTGTCCATTGGTTTGAGGGTGATAAGAAGTACTCAAATGAAGCACAATATCCATAGCCTTCCAAAGACTCTTCCAGAATTTTGATGTGAAACAAGGATCTCGATCAGATTAAATTGATAGAGGTGCACCATAAAGTCTTAAAACTTCATTAATATAGAGTCTTTCAAGGCACTAAAGTGGTAAATATTCTCTTATATCAAGAAAATATACTGATTTTTTATAACGATCGACAATAACCCATATTACGTCATTCAATATAGGTGTCCTTGGTAATCCTGTGACAAAGTCCATAGTAATTTCATCCCACTTACACTTAGGAATAACTAGAGATTGGATAAATCCTATAGGATGTTGTGTCTTGGCCTTAACTTATTGAAAAAATAAACACCTTGAAACATAGTCATCAATTTCCTGCTTCATGTTATCCCACCAAAAATGTTCCTTCAGATCTATATACATCTCAATACTACTAGGGTGTATAGAGAAGTTTGAGCTATGAAAATCATCTAATATTTCTCTTTTAGATCCTGTATTGATGAGACACAAAACCTATTTCCAAATTTCATAATTCTATCCTCATAGATGAAGTCTTCCAATCTTCCATCCTTAACAGCTTTAATTTTATTTTGAATATTCTCATCATCATATTGAGAGATTTTTATCTTCTCTAGTAAATATTATTTAGCAATCATTTGAAAAATGAGTGATGATTACCTTTACTTAAAAATTACCATATCATTATTCACTAAATCCATGAATATAAGATCTTTCTCAGTCATCATTTGGGTCATAAGTCCATGATCTTTCATGTTTAATGCATCTGCTACCTTATTTTTCTTTCCCAGGTGGTAGTGTATTGAGAAATCATAATCTTTGAGTAAATCGAGCCATCTCATTTGCATCATGTTGATTTCTTTCTATGTAAATATGTATTTAAAACTCTTGTGATCCGTATATATCTCACATCTTTCACCATAAAGATAGTGTCTCTATATCTTCAGAGAAAATATTATGACTGCTAACTCAAGATCATGAGTTGGATAATTTTGTTCATGAGTCTTCAACTACCTTAATGAATATGAAATAACTTTATTATTTTTCATAAGGACACAACCCAGTCCATTCTTTGATGCATAATTGTATATCACAAACCCATCATTTCCTGATGGAAGAGTCAAAATTGGAGCATTGACCAATATTCTCTTCAATTATTAAAAACATTTTTTATATTCTTTTGTCCATACAAACTTATCCCCTTTACACGTGAGCTTAGTTAATGGGTTAGCCAATCAGGAAAAATTCTGAACGAAATACCGATAGTAACCTATTAAACTAATAAAACTATGTACCTCAGTTATGTTCATTGGCATAGGCCATTCTTGGATTTCCTTTTTCTTCATAGGATCAACTGATATTCCATCCCCAGAGACAATATGGCCAAGAAAAGAAACCATTTGAAGCTAGAATTCACACTTGCTAAACTTCCCATATAACTCTTTTTTCCTAAGGGTCTTCAAAACAATCCGCAAGTGGTTATCATGGTTATCATATCTTTTGTAGTACACCAAGATATCATCAATAAATACCACAAATAAATTATCAAGATATTCCTTGAATACTATGTTCATTAGATCAATGAAAATAGAGGGTTCATTAGTTAGTACAAATGGAATTAATGTAAACTCATAATGTCCATACCTGGTTTGAAATGTTGTCTTAGGAATATATTTCTTCCTCACATGCAATTGATGATATCTAGAACGAAGGTAAATCTTTAAAAAATATCGAGATCTGTGGAGTTGATCAAATAAATCATCAATTTGAGGTAGACGATACTTGTTCTTTATTATAATATCATCAATTTCTCTATAGTCAATTCACAGCCTCAAGGACCCATCTTTCATCTTAACAAAAAATAAGGGCTCCCCATAGAGAAATACTAGGGAAAATAAATAACTTATTACTCAAATCCTCTAGTTTTTTCTTTATCTCCACTAATTCCACAATTTCCATCCTATAATGAGAATTTGATATTGGTCTTTCATTAGGGATTAGATCAATTGTAAATTCAAATTCACACTCTGGGGGGGGGGGGTTCCCATGTAATTCCTCAAGAAATACATCAATTTATTCCTACATAATTGGTACATCCTAAATTTGAATATAACTTTCCTTGTCCTTAGATGTTGTTTTCTCTTCCTCCTTAGGAATTGAATTCAATAGAGCTATTGGGGGTGGATCTATATAAGACTCAAATGATGAGGTTTCTTCTCTAAAGATAAGGGATTATACATCTTCCCCACAAATCGAAATTTCCTTCTTCTTGCAATAAATTCTCGTATCATATTTTGAAAGCTAGTCCATACCAAAGATTATATAAAAGTCAAACATAGCTATGATGATATGTTCAGTAACTAAAGAATGTTTATGTGTCATAAAGGGGAATTAATGACACATTTTTGTTGTAATGAGACTTCCCTTAGTAGTTTTAACTAATATCTCCCTTGTTAAATCAAAAGGGAAATGTCTTATTTTCTCAGAAAATTGGGTGGATATAAAAGAGTAAGATGATAAAAAATAAAATAAAGCATTTTCTAAATTTTAATATAGGATTAATTTACCTAAAAACACATTATTGGGTACTTATACTCCAGCTGTGGTGATTGCATAAGCTTAGACATCCCCCCTTGGCCTATTATATGGTAGATTACCCTGATACTTGAGACATTGATTTGAATAATGCCCAATTTCATTACATTTGAAGCATTAAACATCATCTATTTGTTTCTACCCCTTGCATTCATAGCCTATATGAACCTTTTATCCACACTTATAGAAAATCCTATGCCTTTCAAGCATTTCCTAGGATGATTCTTTCCACAATTTTTACATAATGGAAATTGCTTCATTCCCTTCTTCTTCTTTGACACTTCAACTTTTTGATGGTTATCAGAAGACCTATTATTCTATTGATTTACCTTGAACAAATAGGATCTAGAAAATTCATTCTTCATTTTGATGACACTTAAATACTATTTCATCATATGATGAAAATATTTGAGAAGAGAGTTCCCTTCAGAGAATTGGTTTAAGACCTTCAAATAAATGACCAATATTGTCTTTTGAATAACATATGTAATCTATAGAATACATGACTTGTCTTGTGAAGGTATCCTCATAATTAGCAACACTCTCTTATTCCCTTTGCTTTAAGCTAAGGATTATTCTCTTCATTTTAGTTTGTTTCTCATGAGGGAAGTATTTTTCAAAGAATGTTTCCTTAAAATTTCTCTATTGTATTTCTTCTAATTCATCTTTCCTCCTTAGTATTCTGGATCAAAGACCACCATTGATTAATATCCCCTTGAGGAAATATACTACCAGTACTACCTTTTCATTTTCATTACATCCCAATGCTAGAAATATATTTTCAAGTGAATTGATCTACTGCTCAGCTACCACTAGATTAGTAGTCTTACTAAAATATGGGGGCTTCTACCACATGAAACGATCCAACATAAGTGTAGTATGGTTATTCATCATAACCTATGCAAGTTGTCCTAAAATGGACATGATCTACTCAGTTATAACACTAACTATACTGACTTTCTCAGTGGGGAAATCCCTACATTTTCCATGGGTATTGATTCCTTTCCTTCCATTAGGATCCATTTCTAAATAATTAAATACACTAAATTAGGTTATGAATCATAATGAATAATTTTGAACTAGAAAAAAACTTAACATAAATTGAAAATCTATGCATAACTAATCTCATAAAAATGGTTTGTTTGGGAACATATTTAATTTTAAATCCTTAATAATGGTTTGTAAAGAGAATGTGAATTATACTAAGCATATCCTCTAGGAGTGTCAAACTGGGTGTATAGTAAGGCCCGTTGTTGTGTACCAGGTTACACCGAGTCAGGACCGACACACCTTATCGAAGTTGTTACCCCTAAGTACATCTATACTAAAACCAAATCCACTTATAGTATCTGGGCATGTATATATTGCCAGGAATACCCACATAATATATACCTTACCAAAATTATAGGATGTTATTCTATGCTTACCATCAAAGTCTATCTTAGGGTTATGTTCTCTAAACTCTATTTTCTAAATTTAGTTCCCAAGGTTTCTACTAAAATTCCTCCGATACCAATTGTAACAACCCTGACACTAGTATCCTAGAGTAGATGTTCATTTTATTACAATGTCATAGATATAAGAGATTACATCATCAAGGATCAATCAATTTAGTATTCTTGAAGAAACTAGATACATACATGGTTCCATTATCACATTAGAAATTGAACACAATATATAACAAAAGAAAATAAACTACTTCTTATCACTTATTCAAAGATTTCATCTTCAAAACTTGGGGAAATAAATAAAATAAAAGTGTGATCTCAAATTATCAGTAAGGTTTATATGAAACAATAATAAGTTAAGTAAAGTCAATAAGGTATAAACATTATGACAATGTAAATAATCTGAAAAATGCATGCCATCAATAAACTGAGATTGAAGATGAATCCATAGATTCTTTCATAGTGAAAATATCATATAAATTAATAACTTAATAGTAATGAATAAGATTATTATTTATTAGATATCATGTATATAGCACATAAACCATTATACCTTCAAGACGATTTAAGTCTATGGGTAAAAACCATCCAATTTTGTTTGGAAACAAACATGAAGTATTTATTACCAAATGTTTTGTCTCATCGAGACCCACCCATCATTGAGTTTAAAAAGTATTCTTCATAGATATATTGAATTCAAAAAAATTCAAAGAAAACACTGTATTTAAAAATGGTATATGATTAAGATAATAACTATATCCATGATACAAGAGATATAGATATTTAATGAAATCTTCAATGAATGATGATCATAAATAAAAGGGAAGTAAAAATACACCACAAAAAAGTAATAAGTTTTTAATAAGGTATATATAATGATAAATTATGTCCAATTGAAATAAAATCATGTAAAAAAAGTGTTTAATAAACTTTAGTAAAGATCCTCTTTAGTGCGGTTTAAAGAAAAAGTTCTAAGAGTCTTTTAAAAGGGAAAAAAATAATTATTTGTATAAAACCAGAAATGAAAAAAGATATTTTTTTCATGGTAAATTGAGGTATTTTATAAAAATAATGATTGTTTAAAATATATTATGAAGTGTACTTGTAAATGAGTAAGAAATTGGAAAGTTCCCTTAAATTGGGTTTGTTTATCGAGAAGAATTGAAAAGAGAACCTTATAAAACATGTATTTAAACATCAAAGAAAGTATAATTGATCTTGGTAAATATTTTTTGAATATAAAAATATAATTTATGATGATTAGATAATATTAATTAATAATTAAATTAGGGTAAAGAGAGAGAAATAGTAACCTGAATGAAAAATGGAGGTTCGGGGATAATACCTTACTTTATGTCTGAATGTGTTTTGAAATTGATATTAATGTCTTGTATAATCATATTAAATATATTAATTAATCAATTAAAAACCTTTTCTACATATATTTTATTTATTATAGTTTTATTAAGTTCAATTATGGCCTTTTTGATGAGTTATAATAGATAATTTTATCATTTGAGAGCGTTTGTTTCCTTGGTTTTCATGATTACTTTACTTATATACATGTATGAAAAATCATGTTAAATGAGAATATTTGTCCATAATTGAAATTATATTTTATTAATGAACTTATATAATATTAAATGGTTGTATATTTCATTCATTTATATGGTATGAGGATGAATCATTAGATAAAATGTTAATGATGAATGTGAGTTTATTTTGGTGATTTTTCGATTATCATGAACTAGTTTTATTTTATTAATTAATATTATGTATATATACTAGTTATAGAACATTATATGAATTATAATATATAGAATAAAATCTTATTTAACCATAATAATTGTTTTTTGGCAATCCTTGAAGGTAGTAATGGAAAATGAAAACGTATCATCCATGATGTCGGTAAATTGGAACATCACGAACGATATTTTCATTTTTAGAATAAAAGGGATAGGAAAAGGGGATTGGTAATGGATTTTACATTACAATAATAAAATTATAGTATATATAAGTCATTGTATTTATAATTCATGTTTGGATAGAGAATGTGAGGTAAGGATAAGAAAATAAATGAAATTGAAAAGAAAATAAAGGAAAACGAAGGAGGATTTTACCTATTGAATTTATTCTCCTTAAGAACCTCCTTAAGGGGATTTGAATTGGTCTTTTGGTGAGAAAAAAGGATCCTGTAAGTGGGATGGTGGTAGGCTGGTGTTGTTAATTTGTGATTTGAGACTGAGGACGGAGTCAGTGGTATCCTGGTGGCAACCTCAAAGGGATGCGGTCTGGTAGATCCCGATGGCAGTGGGTGGTCGGTGACGCATGATGCAGGAGGTGTAGGACGCCGACTACATGATGGCATAATGGTGGTGGTTTGGGGCCTAGGTGGTGGGCATGCTATTTGGGATACCAGTGGAGATGATGGCTGTTCCGACCGGTAGGTAGCGAATGACTAGAGTCTGCCCTCGGATCTAGGAACAGCAGTTTGGAAACAGGTCGACGCGACCGACGTTGAGCAGTGTTTCCAAGTAGTGACCAATGCATTGTGTGGAGTAGGGTTCTTGATGATGGGATGTGGGCTGGTCTCATCGGAATAGGGGATGAATAGGGTGGTGTTCCAACGTGAAGGTGACCTCGGGAGAAAGTTCCTTGGGCGTTGCACGCAGATGACTTCGGGTGGCATGATGCGGGAGTGGGGGCCTCATGAGGGAGGATACTAACCGATGTGACGTGGAAAGATCTTTTTTGGGTTTCATCAATGAGGGGCTACAGGATGGCGTAGTCCAGTGTGAGTGATTGGCATGCCTCGGGATTCGGGTGGCTGGAGCGGGATTGGGGCGTGGGCTGTATTTTCCTGGCCTATGTGAGAGGGGGTATTTTGTCATTAATGTGTCGAAATTTGGACTATTAGTTGTCATTACTCTAGTTTGGTGGTGCTCTTTGCGCTGCAGGTACACTGTGTGTTGCTATATTTATATTTTCTTAAATAAAATTTTAGGACTGAGCCCGCTCAAGTCCTAAAATTTCCTACTACAGTAAATAGATAAGGACAATTCAAGATTATGGTGATTACATAAGTAATGACTCAAAGAATAGTGTATTTAATTTATAATTTATATACACCATAAATTACCATATTTTACTATTCACCAAAGATTCAAGTATTTCAGAAAAATCCCAAAAAATTCACCCCAACTATTTTTCAATGTGTATAATTCAAAAATGAACTCCATTTTATGAAAATAATTTTCTAAATATGAGAAATTTAATTTTTAATTAAAATCATCTTTTAGTTGAAAAATACCAATTTTAAAATTATAACTGATTTTATAACACTTTGAAAAATTAATTAAGGTCACATACAATTATCTTATAATCATAAGACAACAAAATATTAATTTATGAATACATTTTATGAATATAAATTTTATTTTAAATCATTATATTAATTATAAAATTGAAAATAAACATTTATGTTTATAAAAATATCAACACTCGATTAATAATTTCTAAAACATTTATTTACTTTTACTATAATATAATTATATCATATTACCATTTATATGATTACTAAATTTTATTTATACTTTAATAGGCGAGGTTACTATTCTATTGGTTGAATTACTATTCCAAAGGGTTATATTACTATTCCAAAGGTCAAGTTACCATTTCACTGATATGTATTCCTTAATTTATAGAATAATTCTTTTATTACATTAGCTCTTTATTTATAAAGTTTTTTTGTGTTCTTTATGTGATTTTATATGATTTATACCATATGAAATAATTTTGTGTGTAATGAAATCTATTGAATGAATTGCATTTATTTAATATTATATATACCATAAAATCTTGGGGTGTTATATTAGGATTTATTTTATTCATTTTTATTTGAATTTGATTTGTAATTTTATTTGAATAATAAAAAATACTCTAAAAAGTACTATATCAATTTCATAATTTTATTTGGAAAATAAAGGGAAATTATTATTTTATTGATCCTTCAATTTATAATTTCAGAAAAATTCATAAAAATATATTTTTACCATTATAATCAGTATAATTTACCTAATATTGTTAAAATTCATTTTAAAAGTTTATATTATTTTCAATAATAGATGAATAAAAATTTAGAAATTCCCATTTTTTTAGAATTGAAAATTTTAAAAACATTATTATTTTTTTAATTCTAATAAGAAGGTTATTTATTTTATAAATTCCATTACTCATTAAAATTATTTTTGTGATTAAATAAATTCATGATTTTGAAATTTGAAAATTTGGATTATTTTGGTTAAAACATTCATTTTTCCTATTCTACCCACAATCTTAATAATTTTCAAAATCTCATGGCATATTAAAACTGTTACTTTGATTATTACTAAATGAAGAATTTGAATATGATATATTTTATAAATTTAGAAATGTAATAACCATAATAGACGTGATTACTTTGTTTTGAACACTACAGAAACATTGTGAAAAATAAATAATTTGTTTTGATGTATGTTTTGATATTGAAATCTTATTATATATACCCTAATAATTACCAAGTTATAGAAATCCATAGGTTTCATGTGAACACTAATAGTTACAGGGAGTGAATTTCCTCCCTTGATAAATCTATTTAAAAAAACAGACCAATTTATGATATACGACTTCTTGTAATAAAAAATAACTGGTATAATACTTTATATTCATATAATTCTCCATATTTATGTATTCTAACAAGTAGTTAACATAATTAAAATTTATATCAAATATGATTTCTATATGTGTTTATATATAAAGAATAATCTTTTAGGATTCTATGCTCATACCTTATGTGTATTTATTCATTTATTTTTTAAATATGAATATTACCAAATCCAATAGAATGGATATGAATAAAAAATGGATGGATTCCAATCATATGAAAAAAGAGTATAAGGATGGGGATAAAGAGTTCACCAAGTTTTCAAAATATCATGTATATGGACCTTTTTAAATCCTTTATTTATGTTTACATAGCTATTATTCAAGACTAATTTTTCTAGAGGATTTGGAAGAACACTTGATCTGTTATGGAATAAATACAAGTTATAAATATTGGATGAAACACAGGGAAAAAATGAATGCAGCTAGTAACTGAGATAACATTGCATTTTATGGATCATATGATATAATTATAAGTGTGAACAATGATGAATATCATATCAAGAATATGATTATAAGTTTAAATGAAAGTGAAGATCATATTGAGTAAATGACGATGATAGTTGAAGATGAACTTCATGATTTCCCAAAGCTATTTCAAAAGTTAAAGCACTATGAAAAGAAACCTTTGTATGTTTGTTGTACTAAATATATAAAATTTTCAACCATATTGAAGCTATATAATGAAAAATATGGAAACATATGGATTGAAAAAATATTTATTAAACTACTTGCTCCCTCGAATGATATATTACCAGAAGATAATGAGATTCCTTTCCAATAATATGATGCTAAACTAATTTTATATTCAATGGGTATAATCTCTTAAATAATACATTCCTATCCAAATGAATGTATATTATTTTTTAAGGATCATTAATCACTTAAAAAATTACTAAAGCGCGGTTTGTCTTGATACATGAAAGATTATTCAAGTCCTTCAAAATTTGTATGGAACTTTTCAATCATTCCAAGGTTTTGGAACCTATATGGAAGTGAGGATACTATCATGTAATTTATGTGGTACATAGATACAAGAAATCAAGATGGAAAACTTTATCACATGAAAATCTCTCCTCAATGGAAGAAAATTAACTATGAGTATCCTAAATTTGGAAACAAGATGAGAAACCTTCATCTTGTGCTATCTACAAATAAAGTGAATCCTTTTGGTGTATAAATTAACACCCATAATACCTATCTAGTTATTTTGGTAAATTATGACTTTACACCATGGTTATGAATGAAGAAAAAATACATTATTCTGTCTCTTCTTATAATAAGAAAAAATAACCGGGCAATGATATTGATGTTTATTTGGATTCATTGATTGAAAATATTAAATTAATGTGGGATTTAAGTGTTATATTATATGATGATTATATAAATGAATATTCCAAATTGAGAGCCATGTTTTATGGGATGATAAATTTATTTTATTCTTATATATATTTGTCTGGATATAGCATTAAATGAATGCTAGGGAGTCCTATTTGTGAACAAGGTACACACTCAGTTAGCTTGAAACATTCATCGAAGACCGTGTTTCTAAGAAATCAAAATTTTTTAACCCGATGACATAAATAATAATATTTGATGATATAATTCAATGGGAATTCATATTAATGTACAACATTGTCCCCATTAATAGGTTATCAACTATTTGAGAAAGTAAAGGATATGGTCATCACTTTTAGTAAACCTTCTTTGAAAAACCTTATGAAAATCAGTTGGAAAAAAAGACTTGTATTTTTTTGAATTATCATAATTGAATTATTTGTATGTTAAATATTTCATTGATGTTATTTACATAGAAAAAAATGTATGTAATAGTTTCATTAGAATGTTACTAAATTTACAAAAAAAAAAGAATGTCATTAAGGCTAGGTTAGACATGATTGACATTGGGATATTGGAAGAGTTGGTTCTAGTGAAGGGTGAAAGATAAAATTTTATTCCTAAAACTTCTTATAATATTTCCAAGAAATAGAGATATTAGTTTTGTAACTTCCTAAATTATATAAAGGTTCCATAGGGGTATTCATCATATATTAATAATATCATGTCAATGACTGATTTAGAGTTAAAGATCCTAGATTCACATGAATATCATGTTTTGATGCAAGATTTAATGCTTGTAGATTTATATTGTATTTTACATAAAAATGTTTTTCAAATATTAAAAAATATGTGTTTCTTTTTCAAAGTTATATATAGTAATGTTATAGACCCAATGAAGTTACCAATTATGGAAAAAGAAATTTCTATCATATTATGTGAATTATATATATCCCTCCTATAGTCATTCATTGATTTAATGATTCACTTGATTTTTCAATTATTTAGTGAGATACAACTATGTGGTATTATAAATTATAGATGGATGTACCCCATTGAATGAAATATGAATATTTTTAAAGGGAATGTGAAAAAAAATTCAGTCAAAAAGTTGTATTATAGAGAGATATATTATTGAAAAAGCTGTTGGATTCTGTATCGACTACCTGTCTGATGTGGAGAGAATTAATCAACCAAAATATCATCACAATGAGAGATTTTTGGGTAAATTAATTTACAAAATATATGTTATCGTAATTACCATTATAGACTGGGAGCAAAATCACCTTTATATTTTTCATAATAGTTTAAATGTTGATCCATATATTAAAACCAAAAAAGTAATTCTTAGGCATTTGAATACATCAAGGTTTGAAATCTGGATATAAAATATACATAATATATAGCTTATTCAATAGTTTTGAGACTATATTTTTAAGTATTCAATTGAAAATACAATTCAATTTTAGAACGACTTCGATGTCTATCCAGAGGACCAAGTATAATGACTCGAACTTAAAAAATTACATAATATTGTTTTTTAAATCAAGAATTTATTTTATTTCATTCTTGAAGACCTTTTTAGATTTATAGTTTTATAGTATTAGGTCATAACTCTTAAATAACAAACCCATACATTAAAAAGTGGATACTTCCACTCAGTATCCATTTTTTTCATAATACAATATTTTTAAACTAAAACACATTTTCTTTTAATGAAAAATCTTCATGATTTTAAATTTGGATTCATTATTGTTCATAATAATTTTTAAAACCCCATGAAAAACATTTGAAAATTTGGAATTATCACAAATATCTCATTAAGGAACATAAACAAAGAAGAAAAGAAACCCATTAGTCCATTTCAAAACCATGAGTTTTTATAAGAGAGTTCCTTTAACATAATAAACTTTAAACTCAAATAATCATTTAATTACACCTAAAATCAACTTTACTACCTAAGTTTTTTAGAAAGCAATTTATAATAAATCATAAATGAAAAAATCATAATCACGAGGGTTTCTTAGAAAACATGATAACCCGTGAAAAATAGTTTATTAAAAACACACTTTTTACCCTTAACGGGAAAAATAATTCCTTTAAACAAAAGATCATAAAATTACCTTATGAAATTAGAATATTTACATGAAAAATCAATATAAATAATATAAAAATCATGTAGGTTCCTTTATACATCATAATAAAATAACCCTTTCAAGAACCATTACAAGTGGAATGGCATTCTTGGTAATTCCAATATAATTCTCTAGTGAACATAATCATTACCCAATGCATCTGAGAGCTACATCAGGATAAAAAATATTCATAAACAATTTAAAAGGACAATAATATACATAAAACATATAAAATCTTGCATTTACATCATAAAATTCATAAAAATATACTTTTTAACCCATAAATAAAACATTTTTAGATATTGATATTCTCCCTTTTCTTTAAAAGCTAATTTTAAAAACTAAAATACAAAAAAAAGGGAATGAAAGTTTTTATTTGAAGAAAAAATGTAATATTATAAATGAATCCAAAAATTAAATAACATTTTTTTTTCAGTGGGAAAAGCCACTGATGCCGTACACGTTAAAATAGAACATTCCTTTTTTAAATAAAATCAAAATGTTCTATATAAAATATGTAAAAATATTAATTTTGAAAACCTTTGAAAAAAGTAAAAAGAGATATAAAATTTCATTTATGATTTATTTATGTCAATATAAACACATCTATAAAATAATTTTAAGAATATGGTCATGTTGGAAAAATATTTAGGAAATAAATCTTTAAAACATTTAAAATGAGTTTTTAAGGTAAAGTGTCCCTTACCTCGAGTCTGACTTGTCACATACATTATTTATCTTACTAAATAATAAAATCATGTTAATTATTTAATTGAATAATAACCTTTTTCAAGTTTATTATTCCTTTTATTTCACTCATATCCATGTTATTCTTAATTACTTAATCAATTAAGTTCATGTTGAACATTTTGAGAAGATTCAGATTATTAATCAGAAATGGATTGGCTGGTTTGACTATGGTCAAATAGATCATAGTTATATAATTTTAAAAATATTAATCATGTTATAATTATAATTTTTATACATTATTTATACTTTTATAACCAACGATGTATTATGGTTATGAAATATGAATTACATTACAACATAGTGACAATAGTCTATATGTACACATGAGCAACGTTTCCATTTTTCAATGAATATGAGGGAAATAAGATAATTATCATTTTATAATCAAATAATGATAATTATATCATAAATATAATATCATTTCTTTAAATCCACAAATATATTTTATCCATGTGAGTTGGTGAAAATAAAATAAAATATAATGGTTTGTGAGGCGGCAGTCCACACGCACCCATGAACTATATTTTTTATTTTTCATTGAATGATAAATAAATAATTATAATATTTATTTAATATTATATAATTAAAATTTATATCATATATATCATATTATTTAATTTTACCCATCAGTATGACCAACCATAAGAGTTAGTGATGAAAAATGAAATACATCATCTCATGAGGTGGTAGTCTGCACGTATGCACAAGCGATGTTTATATTTTACATTGGATGGATAAGTAAATGAAAAAGGGTTATAAAATAAACATAATAAGATTTAAATATATTGGTAATAATTATTTTATTATATTAAAATGGTTAAAATAATTTTTAAGTTGGTAAAAGAAGAAATAAAATGAAAACACTCAGTTAAGAACTATATCTCTTCTTAGGATAATCTCCTTAGGTTTATATCTAAAGCCTTATAGGATGGTATTCTAATCAAAACATGACCTCTAGGATGTGGTTAGATATGTTAATAATGTATTAGGGTAGGTAATAGATGAGATAAAAGGCTCTTGAAGTGTGAATAATAGAGGAGAAATAGTTTCCTTTTATAAGTGAGGGAGAGGACACACTTGGAATTTTTCAAAATATTAAAATATATTAATGTATTACTCAAGAAAAATGGATAAAAATGAGTCATATATGAATATGAGATGATATAAGGTTAAAATATTACCATACACTAGTTTTTTTATATGTTTTTTATCATTTTAGCCATTATCATTTTAGTTTTAACCCTTTTAACATGTTTTAACTCGTATCGTGGTAAATAACTTTTTTTACCAAAGTTATTATTCATAATGACAAAAAATGAAAGTGAACTCATTAAAAATTTTAGACATAATGATTATAAATAAATATTCCATTTTATATAATTCAATTTTTTTAATTTTTATATATTACTTTTAAAATAAATCCCCAAAATACAACGAACAAAAGTTTTCAAAAAAAGGCCTTTTTAAGTATAAAGATATTTTTATACCAAATTAAAGTATAATATTGAATATAATGACATTTATTAGATTGTTTTTAATCAAAATTAACTAATGGAAGTTTAAAAAACAATCCAAAAAAATTATACTATTTAAATACTTGAAAATAAAATACAATTTTCTTAATAATTAGTATTTCTATTATCACCCAAAAATCGACTTTTTTAGAAGATTCCCAAAAATTCACTCTAAGAATTTTTTTTATTGATGATATAAAAAATGATATATATTTTTTAAATTAAAATTCAAGAATTTAAAATTAAACTTTTTAAATAAAACCATATAATACATGTAAACAAATTTAGTATGAGTAAAACTATTTCCTTTTTGATTGAAAATTTACTTAATATTCTTATAGTGAATAACTATATAATATCTAATTAATGAATATTTATAGGGTATTAAATTTATATATTATCTATATTACTTGGGTTTTTATATTCTTCCCCCTTTTGGATATTGCATCCTCACAATTTTATTAATTACTTAAACAAGTGAGTATATTTTTACTTCATAGAATTTTTAGATTATCATGTTGCTTCTTCAATCATATGTTTTTTCTATAAAACCTTAACCTGGTGAATCACCTTATTTTGTAAAACCTACTCTCTATGGTTAATAATTTGACCCGGTTGTTCCTTGTAAGAATGATTCTCTTCCAACTGTACTAATTCAACACTCAAAACATTAGATGTATCTGTTACACATTTTATTAACAATGAAACATAAAACACATCATGTACCTAGGATAAAATCAAAGTCAAGGCCACTTAATAAGAAACTGATCCAATATTCTCAATAATTTCATACACTCTAATGAAATGTGGACTTAAATTTTTCCTTTTACCAAAACACATAACACTTTTCCATGGTGGAACTTTAAGAACAACATAATTTCCTACATTGAATTAAATATCTTTTGTCTAGTTATCTATATAACTTTTCTACCTACTATGAGTTTCCCTTATATTCCATTAAATCACCTTCACTTTCTTAAACTTTTTATACCAATTATGGTCCTAAAAACCTTTTTTCACCAACTCCATCCCAATAAGCTAGAGTCCAACACCTTTTTCCATGTAATACCTAAAATGGTTCCATCTGTATATGAGAATGAAAAATGTTATTATAAGAAAATTAAAATAGTGAAATATAATGATTCTAACTTCCTAAGTAATCCACAGAACATGATAAAAGAAAGTCTTCCAAAGTATGAATTTTTTTCTATAACTGTCTATTATATTGAGGATAAAAAGTTGTAATAAAATTTAACTCAGTACCCAACGACTTCTGAATGCTTTTTTAAAAATTAAAAGTAAACCTAAAACTACAGTCAGATACAATAGAAATAAGTACTCCATGAAATCTGATTATCACTTTAACATAAAGACTAAAAATATGATCCAAATATATATTATATATAATAGGAATAAAATGTTCATATTTATTCAATCGATTAACAATTACCCTAATTGTATTATTACCGTGAGATTTATTTGGTAATCCCACCAAAAAATCTATGGATATATTCTCCCATTTCTATTTCGACAATAAAAAATGATAAATAATTCTCTTTGTTATTTTTCATTCTTTTTTAACTAGACAACAAGTCAAACATTTCATATTAAAGTTATTAATTTATTTTATCATTAATTCCCACCAATAATATTCTTGAATGTCTCTATACATCTTAGTTCCACCGATATGAACAAAAAATAGAGAACTATAAGCTTCACTCAATAATTATTTCTTCAAATAGGAATCAAAAGGTACACATAATATTTTTTTTAAATCTAAAAACACCTTATTTTTAAAATTTAAATTCAATAAACTTACCTTTTCTAACCAATTATACATTTTACTAAAAAATAAAATCCTCCTTATGATATTTATTAATTCTATGTGACAATGATGATTGCACTAATACCTGGAATAAAAGAGAGGGAGTTTCTGCTTGCATAATTTTTATACTAATATTAATCAAATCATTTACCAAAGGATTATTTTACAAAAATATAATAGTTAATGAATATTTATATTTTCGACTTAAATCATAAACTATTCTATTTTATTTTCCAAGATGGAAACGACCCATCCAGTCATAATCCTTAATTAGTTTAATCCATTTTTTCTACCTCATTTTCAACTCTTTTTAAGTGAATATATACTTTAAACTTTTACGATAAGTATATATTTTACATTTTACTCCATATAAATGATGTCTCTAGATTTTTAAAGAAAAATAACACAGTTAGGTCCCAATCATGTGTAAGATAATTTAATTCATGAGGTTTTAATTGATGTGAAGCATAAACAATTAACTGATCATTCTACATCATAACACAACTAAGTCCCTTCAATGAATCACCAATATAGCTAGAAAATTAACTATTTCTGGATATAAGGTCCAAAATTGGAGCATTATTCACTCTTATTTTAAATTCATAGAAATATTCATTATATTATTTTATCTAAATGAATTTAACTCCTTTTCAAGACAACTTAGTTAGTGGGATAAATAAGTAAGAAATTTTTTCAATAAATATTCACTAGTAACCCATAAATTCAAAAAAACTATGAATCTCAATTACATTTATAGTTAATTGACACTCTTAAACCATTTTAATTTTAAATAGATCAATAGTTATTCCATATTTATTTATAATATTTCTAAGTAAATAAATTTATCATAACTAGAATTCACATTTACTAAATTTTCTATATAACTTATTTTCTTTTAAGATTTACATGAAAATCCTTATGTGTTTTTTATGATCTTAATATCTTTTCAAATATACCAAAATATCATCAATGAACACAACCAAAAATTTATCTAAAAACTCTTGGAAAACTCTATTCGCAAGGTCTATAAACACATATAGAGCATTTTTCAACCCAAAAGGCATAACCACAAACTCATAATACCCATACCTATTATAAAAAAAATCCTTTAAATTTTACCCTACTTCACCTTCAGTTGATAGTACCCAAATATGAGGTCAGTCTTTGAAAAATACTAAGCTCACTAGAGATAAAACCACATCGTTGGATAGTACAACATCTTTTGAAGTAGTCATAAAGGATTTATCCACACATTTCTTCTTGTGATACTGAAATAATTTATTCTTATATTTAGACAAGTACTTGCATAATGAACCATATCATTACAATTAAAACACATTAATTCCAGATTTTCATTATTTCTCTGATCATTACTATGATCTTTTTATTTACAATCATGAGCCACATGTTCAAACTTAATACATCAAAAATACTTTTCAGTATTTAAAATACATTCTCTATGGTGCTTTTTATCACACTCATCACAAGATTAAAACTTGATTTTCTTACCTTTAGATTTCTTTGATGGATGATTCCCCATTACTTTCCATCCATAAATCTTACTCTTCTTATTTTCATGGAATATATTATAATAAAAAAATCCATTTCTACCTTCTCAACACATCAAACAATCTTCTCATAACTTTTCAATTCATGAAAAAACAATTCTCTTTGATTTATGAGCTTCAATAGTGAGTAAAACTGATTAATTTTACTATTATAATATCAAATATAATTTAGGGAATATATTTCTAATTGGGTGAAGTTTGTTTCATACGCAACCATTGAATATTACTCCTTCTTCCTCAGTTATAAGAATTGGTTTTCCATTATAATTCTAACAACTTTAAGAAAATATTTCTCAAGGAAAATATTCTTAAATTCATCTCATTACAAGGCATCAATATCTTCTCTTTCTATGATATTATTAACCATTAACCACTACTGATCATCTTCACATTCAAAAAAATAAGTAGTAATAGTTACCTTTTGATGTTCAGAATAACCAATGAATTTTAATATCTTCTCCACACCTTTAACCCATCCTTGAGCTATCACATGCCCAGATGATCCACTGAATACTGGAGGGTGCTATTTCATAAAATTCTCTATAGTGGACATGTTTATATATGGTGAACATGGTTTATCTCTTTCATGGATACCACCATCATTTATATCCTACATCAACTAATATATCATAGTAAAAAACTACTCTGTTTCAATTCCAACCATGCCAGGTTATTGATTTGGAAGGATATTGTATTATTTGTGACTTCCTACTTTAGATTCCCTGTTTCCTCTTTAAAAAACCATTATGAAAATACATATTTTAGATGAATAAAAATGGTAATATTCAAATTATATATCTTGATAACCATAAATTATAATCTATTAAGGGTACTCAATTACATTATCATAACTACTAAAATTATCTAAACCCTACTATGATACCAACTATAAGGACCCAACCATAAAACATTATATAATATTGAGTTTTAAATCATGAATTTATTTTCTTACATTCCCGATGAACTTTTCACATTTAGAGTTTTAAATAATTAGGTCATAACTCTTACATAACAAATACATAAATTACAAAGTGGAAATTTCCACTAAGTATCCATATTTTACACAATACAATACTTTTAAAATAAAACATGGTTTCATTTCATGATTTTAAACTTGAATTAATAATTGTTCCCACTCATCCATAAATACATGTTAAAAACATTTGAAATTGTGGTATTAGAAAAAAAAATCTCATTAAGTTACATAAATAAATAATAAAATAAACTCGTTAATCCATTTTAAAACCATGAGATCATATAAGAGAGTTTTCCTTTAATATAATAAAATTTGAACTCAAATAATCATTTAATTATAAATGAAATTAGAATTACTACCCAATTTTTTTCAGAAAACTATTTATAAGAAAAAATAAAGGAAAAATCATAACCATGATGGTTTCTTAGAAAACCTGAGAACCCATGAAAACCATTTTCTTAAAAACATACCTTCTTACCCTTAAAGGAAAAAATCATTCCTTTAAAAAAATGATCAATAACTTACCTTATGAAATCATAATATTTTCATGAAAAATAATTAGAAATCACAGAAAATTTTTACAGATTTCTTGATGCATCATCTTCATAGAATCCTTACAAGAACCCTTAAAAGCAGAATAACCTACTTGGTTAATTACAACATAATTCTCTGGAGAACATAATCATTAACCAATGCATTGAAGCACAATATCAGGCTCACCCATATTAATAAAAAATGTAAAAGGACCATAACATATATGAAAAAAAATAAAATCTTATATTTCCATCATCAAAATCATAAAAATATACTTTTGAACCCATAAGTAAAACATTTTTGGATATTGATATATCCCTTTTCTTTAAAACCACATTTTCAAAACTAGAATACCAAGAAAAAAGGGAAGAAGGGATTTTTGGAGAAAAATGGATGATTTTAAATGAATCAAAACAAAAAATAATGGATGTGGTGATAGAAAAATCCATTGACATCATATATTTTAAAATAGAACATTCATTTTACCTTTTGTAAATAAAGTTAAAATGTTTCATATAAAATGTGTAAAAATATTACTTTTGAAAACCTTTAAAATAAAGTCAAAAGAGACATAAAATTTAATTTATAATTTATTTATTTCAATATAAATACATACATAAAAAATTAATAATAAATACATGGAGGAAAAATATTTAGAAAATAAGTCTTTAAAACATTTAAAATTAGGTTTTAAGGTAAAGTGTTTATTATCTCGAGTCTGACTTGTCATGTACATTATTTATATTCCTTAATAATAAAATTATGTAAATTATTTAATTAATTAATAAAATTATTCAATTTTATTATTCCTTTTATTTCACTTATATCCATGTTATACTTAATTACTTAATCGATTAAGTCTACATCATATGTTTTGGGAACATTCAGCTTATAAGTCAGAAGTGGATTGGGTAGGTTGACTATGGTCAAGTGAATCATGATTATATCATTTTTAGAATCTTAATAATCTTATAATTATCATTTTTATACATTATTTATACTTTTATAACCAACCATGTAACATGGTTATGAAAAATGAATTACGTTACAACGCGGAGATGGTAGTCCGTACGTACACATGAGTAATGTTTCCATTTTTCAAAAAACACGAGGGAAAGAAGTTAAGCATCATTTTATATTTAAATAATTATAATTATATCATAAATATAATATTATTTATTTAAATACACCTATATATATCATCCATGTGAGGCAGTGATGAAAAAAAATACATCAGTTCGCGAGGTGGTAGTCCGCATATACACACGAGCAATGTTTTTATTTTTTGTTGAATGGTAAAAAGAGAACTGGAATAGTTATTTAACATTTAATAATTAAATTTATATAATATAAATAATATTTTTTCATTTTGATTCATCATTATGACCAACCATGAGATCCGGTGATGAAAAATGAAATACATCGTCTCATGATGCGACAGTCCACACATACGCACAAGCAATATTTTTATTTTCCATTAGATAGATAAGTTGATGAAAAAGGGTTATATAATAAACATAGTAATATTTAATTATATAGGGTATAATTATGTTATTATATGAAACTGTTTAAGAGAGTTTTGATGGAGGTAAAAAATAAATAAAACGAAAACAGTCAGTTAAGAACTACATCTCTTCTTCAGACAACCACCTTAGGTTTATACCTAATGCCTTCTAGGATGGTATTATGATAAAAAATACCTCTATGATGTGGGGAGAGATATTATTAAGGTATTAGGTCAATTATTGGATAATATAATAGACTATTAAAGTATTAAGAAGATAGGATAGAGGGTATCCTTTTATAAGTGAGGGAGAGGATTCACTTGGATTTTTTCAAAATATTAAAATATATTAATGTATTACTGAAGCCAAATGGATCTAAAATGACTTATATAAAAATATGATACTATATAGGGTTGAAATTTGACTATAAAATAGGATTTAGATAGATTTTTATTTCCTTTTAAACCTTATCATTTTAGTTTTAATCCTTTTAACTTGTTTTACCTCTTACTATGGTAACTGACTTTTTTTTACCAAAGTTACTATTCATAATGTTCAAAAATTAAAGTGAACTCATTAATAAATTAATAAATTATTATTAAAAATATTTATTCCATTTTATCTAATTATTTTTTAAGTGGCGGAAATTAATTTTAAAATAAACCTACAAATGCGACTAAAACAATTTTTTAGAAAAATTCCCTTTTAGTATAAAAATGTTTTAATTCCAAAATCAAGTATAATTTCAATTAAAATGAAATTTATTAGATTATTATTAATAAAAATAAAATAATAAAATTTTAAATCCAATACAAAACAAAATAATACTTTATAAATACTTGAAAAAAGAAAATACAATTTTCTTAAAAATTTATATTTTCTATTATTCACCAAAAAACCAACTTTTTCAAAAAATTAACAAAATATCAATCTAAGATAATTTTTAGTTATAGATATAAAAAATGTTATAATTTTTTTTTCAAATTCAAATTAAATAATTTTTAAATAAAACCATATAATACATGTAAACACATTTAGTACAAATAAAACTATTTCCTTTTTGATTGGAAAATTACTTAATATTATTATAGTGAATATAAATATATAAAATCTAATTCATGAATATTTATAAAGAATTTAATTGATATATTATCAATGTTACCTAGGTTGTTACACCAAGTGTGCATGTATTATCTTATAACGGTTATGTAAATAATTATTATATGTTCTATACAAAGTAATATGATGAGCGCAATACCATAAAAAATATTGGACTTAATCTTACAAAGGAAGTGATGCATGCATCTAGTACCAAGGAAAACAAATCCAATTTATGTGAATATTTCATACCTTTTCACCATTTAAAAAATATGAGAGTTGGATTATACAATATTCTTAGTGCCATTTTTTCTAATAAAAGTGGGTTGATAATAGAAGTGTAGTTAAAATTGATGAATTGGGATTTATAAAAGTTGTTTTAAATAAGGAAGGGTATAAGGATTAACCATTAATAATGTGATAACATGAAATAAAAGTATATTATTTCCTAAATCCTACAAATAGAAAGTGGCCACTTTTTCTATTATCAACTAAAACTATTGTAGGGTTATATGTTAATCAACTAAGGATAAAACTTTCATTAGGATATAACAATCATTTCATGATGGTCCCAATGTAGATAGGGTCTTGTATGTCATAGGAGACCTCAAGGATGGGATTTAGATACTTGATAGAGGGGTAAAATCCCTTCAATATTTAAAGAAAATAGAGAGTTCAATAATAAGGTTAATTTTTTAATATACTTTGTGTTAACTCATAGTATTATATGTTCACTAATACATTTATTTAATCTAAATTCAATGTTTAACTACTTTTAAAAATAATGATTTCTTTATATGATGATGATCCCAATATCGAGGAACAACAAGTTTCTCTATATGCTGATGCTCCCAATCCCTAGGAACAATAGGTTTCTCCACATGTTGATGATTTCTATCTCAAGGAATAACATATTGGAAATGTTGAAACTAGGGAAATGTTAAAAAAATAGAAGCATCATAGCACGACAATATTTAAAAAAATTATTAAGGCCATAAGCAAAGGAATAAAATTCATGATTGGATGGAATGCAGACGACCAAACTATTAAATCCAATAAGTCCATTTTCATTAGTGAAATTGGGATCACAACTCGAACTCATGTGCCAATTGATGTAGACATGTGGCATAATGTTGTGAACACAATGGAGGAAATAATTTTTTAAGAGATTAGGGTAAAATTATGATATAATTTCTTTATTTTACTAAAAACTAAAATAAGAAAATATTGATGTACTCTTCATTATCCCTTGTAGAGTGCATTTATACTAGATGGATATCAAATATAATTTTTATTAATAGTCATTGGAAAGGATTATAGATCCTTTTAGACAATTATTAGAAAGCATTATCTTAGGTAAAATGAAAGGAAATTAAACCAATACCCACCACAGATATATTCACACATGATAAACCAAGAAACATGGAATGCATTTATTGGTTTTTACGAGGAGGAAACATTTCCGGAACATTGTGGTCAGTAATAATTTACTTGAAAATTAGTGTATTAATCACTTTGATTAAGAATTTATAATTTATAAAACAAAAAATGAGTTTTGAAAATAAGTAGTGTGCTTAAAAAGCAACATACTCCAACTGTAAAGTAAGGACAAAGTATGCTTCACTTGAAAAAAATTCTTATGTATTTTAAATATATAGTAATAATTTTATGTGGCATGAAAAGATAACATAATTATGTTTTCAATTTTTTATATGTATATGAATGAATCAAAATCAAAATCCACTTATATCCCACATCATGTTCTATGGAAGTAGATAATTGTAAATAACGATGAAATATTGGTACATGAAAACACACAAATAGTATGTGAATCTTGTATAAGTATCACATAATAAAAAATTTTATGCTTTAAATAGATATTAAATAACAAAGAATAATTATTTTCCTATATTTTTATTCTATTTAGAAATAAGAATCATCATCGATTGTACCTGATGAACAACTACTTTCAATGGTCTTGAAGCAGTTGGAATAATATGGTTGTGTCAGAGGTGTAGGTTTTTGAGTGTTTCCTTGAACATATTTTTAGAAAAGAAATGAATATGGGGATAAAGATAAGAAAATTGATAAGATGAATACATGAATAAATGTTCTATAATAAAATCATTATTGGAAGTCTAAGTTGTTAGACAATTTTATAAGAAGAAATCAAAGAGAATAAAAAACATAATAATAACCACTACATGAAGATCCATCCCCCTATCTTTGAGGTTAGCCATTCCCCTCAAAGGTATTATTTATGACAGGTAATTTATTTTTTCATAACTATTTATATGAAATTTGAATCAAGAAAATACTTATACCATTCCTATACTAATATTATATAGGGTGATGCTGATCGAAATTTATATATATAAACACCCACCCATAACCTGGTTGTGAGGGGGATAATGTACAATATCCAAGGAGTTATTCTACACAATAAACAGCTTCCAAAAGATCATGTAAAAGTGGGGATTCATGTATATCATGAGAAGAGTGCTGAGCTACCTATTCCTCTTAATGATATATATGTTCACATAGTCCAACTTGTCATTGGAAATTTCATAGCATGTTCATTTGGTCATGTAAAAATACATTTAGATAACCAGGTATATCCTTTAAAATTTATTTTTTATTCAAAACCTTTAATAATTAATAAAAAAAATCATGAAATGAGTAATGTTATTATATATAAATAAAAGGAAGAGTAAATAGAGAGTTGAATCAAAATAATCTAAAGGATCAACCAATAAATCGAAAATACCTTTAGAGAGTACCTCTACCTCACTAGTTCAATTAATTCATTTACTAATATTACAAGTTCATGTAGATAAAATGTTCAAATATGTTAATACGAAAATCATTGATTTTGAATAAAAATGTATAGAGAGGCTATTATAGAATATCTTAGTCTTGAGAATGTAGATGAAATAATCAATCATAGAATACCTAGATCCTCAGTTATAAATGTACACATTAGGTGTGTTTTCATAACCTGTTTATCAAATAACTGGTCTACTATGTTAATTATAGTAAAATATTATCCATACTTTTTATAGGTCTATATATTAGTACCATTTTAATATAAAACCCTAAAAATAAAAATTTGGACTCATTATTACTCACATCACTTCTAGACAAAAAAATCATTAAAATAAGATGAATATATAAAAATAGTGGACTAAATGGCCACAATGTTTGAAAAATACTAACAGAAGACAAACTATCCTTAATACCCATGATTTAGGTGTAAAACTATACAATCTAATTATATCAAATATATTTTAATTTCTTTCATTACTTATTACCTTTTGTTTTTATGAAGCATTGGTTGCTCAATGAAACCAATTTAGACACTCCAAAGATTTAATTTTTGGATTCAATTCATGGATTACTATTAAATCAACCATACATGATGACATTTACCAATTTTTAATATAGTACATTCAACACCTTACAAATAAACTTCAATTTATACATTTTATATTATGTTTTAATGATTTATTTACGATAGGGAAATGTTTAAATATCATCAAAATCATGGTATGAGGATGTTCCATGATCACAAGAAGCCTATTGAGTTCTACAACTTGATAAGTATTAGGGTATTTTTAATATTTCACATTCAAAACATATATAAAAAATGAATTATTTTCACAATGTTTCTTCAGTGATAAAACAAACTAATGTAAAATATTATGGTTATTATGTTTGAAAATTTGTGAAAGATATCTCATTCTATCAAAAAACAAGAATCTCAAAAGTGGTATTTCCAATGATAATTAAAATTTTATTTAAAATATTTATTAATAATTTTTTTATCTTTACTTTTCCAATACTACTTGGACTGTCGATACTCCATTTATTCAAATGAGGAAATAAATTTGTTTAGAAATGTTTGGGCACAATACATAGTGTTAGAATGTTTGTAGACATCATGAAGTGGTGACATACTACTATCTATTTAGTTAATTTTCTCATCATCTATATACTTATTTTTTAGTTAATTTTTTATAATTTTTTTACTACTTATTTATTTAATATTCACATAGATCACAAAGAGGCAAATTCATATAGAATTCATTTTTCTCCACCCATTTTTTGATCTATGAAGAGCACACAATTATTAAAGAAAAATCAATTCTTAAAAAAGTCTTCAAAAATTATAATGCAATCATGCACTATTTGTTCTCTTAATAGAGCTATTTTTCTTTATTTTATCTATTCATGTTCAATAGTGTGCGTTTTTAGTTTATAAATGACCCAAAGTGAGTGTTTTCCATTTTCAAATGACATTTTAGTTAAAATAACATGTAAATCACTAAAAATGATCAAACATGATCATATTATCTTGATAATTAAGAATATGGACCACAAGTCATTGGTGATGTGTATGAATTATCCACAAATCAATCTATTACATAGTGTACCCGGTATGACTCAAAGTGCAGGTTTTTAGTTTAAAAGTAACATTTTAGTTCAAAACACACACCAATCATTGAAATCTAAGAAAAAAAAAACTAATATTATCTTGATACTTTAGGAAAATTATCGAAAATTCATTTGTGATGTGTAGGAATCATCTACACGTTAATATAACATATAGCGTGGATGGTATAATTGAAAGTGTGTGTTTTTATTTAAAAGTGAAATTTTAGTTAAAATACACACCACTCATTTAAAACTAAGAAAAAACACTCATATTGTCTTAATACTTTAGTAAAAAACCCATTAATATTTTTTGATATGTAGGAATCAACTACACATCAATCCAACACATGGTGCTCCCAATATGACTTGAAGTGTATGTTTTTAGTTTAAAAGTGACA
Source organism: Viscum album (assembly GCA_963277665.1). Classification (NCBI taxonomy): domain Eukaryota; kingdom Viridiplantae; phylum Streptophyta; class Magnoliopsida; order Santalales; family Viscaceae; genus Viscum; species Viscum album. Next base: position 1,782,313,054 of record OY728131.1, on the reverse strand, counting down.
TTTTAGTTCAAAATGAATGCCACTCACCAAAAAACAATAAAACAAACTCATTTTACCTTGATACTTCAGTAAAATTATCCATATTCTATTTTTGAAATTTAATAATCAACCAAACATAAATCTAACACACAATGTTCCTGATATGACTTGAAGGGTGTGTTTTTAGTTTAAAATGAAATTTTAGTTAAAAACATGTATCGTTCATTGAAAACAAAGCAAAAACACTTGGATTGTATTGATATTTTAGGACACTAATTAATATATCATTTATGACATGTATAAATTAACCACATGTTAATATGATACACATTATGCCTGATATGACTCAAAGTGCGTGCTTTCAGTTTAAAAATGACATTATAGTTAAAAAGGTGAGTCACTCATTGAAAATAGAGAAAACACACTCATATTGTATTAATGATTTAAGAAAATGATCCATAAGTCATTTTTGACATGTAGTAATTGAACACACATTAATATAACACACAGTGTGCCCAATATAACTCAAAGTATGCGTTTTTAGTTTAAAATTGAATATTTAGTTCAATACCTACGTCATATACTCAAAAATAAGAAAACATGATTGAATTGTCTTGATAATTTAGGAAAATAATACATAATTCATTTTTTATGTGTAGGAATAATCTAAACATCAATTTGATACACTTTGTTCTCAATATGACTGAAAGTGCATGTTTTGATTTTAAATTGACTTTTTAATTAAAAACACACATCACATACTCAAAACTAAGAAAACGTGATTATATTATCTTGATACTTTAGAAAAATGATCCATAAATAATTTTTTATGTTTAGGAATCAACTACACATCAACCTGACACATGGTGTTCCCAACATGACTTAATGTGTGTGTTTTCATTTTAAAAGTAACATTTTAGTTCAAAACATGCATCACTTATTTAAAATAAATAAAAAAACATGTATTATATTTATAATTTAATAAAACTATCCAAAATTCATTTTTTACCTATAGAAATTTTCCACACTTCAATTTGACACACGGTGTGACCGATATTATTGAAAGTGCGTGCCTTTATTTAAAATCATCATTTTAGTAAAAAACGCACTTCACATACTCAAAACTGAGAAAAAACACTTGTATTATCTTGATAATTTATTAAAATGATCTATAATTAATTTTTGATTCATATGAATTAGCCTCACATCAATATGATATATAGTGTGCCTGATATGACTCAAAGTGTGTGTTTTTAGTTTAAAAACAAAATTTTAGTTCAAAACACATGTCACTGATTAAAAACCATGAAAAAAATCATATTTTCTTGATAATTTATTAAAGTGATACATAACTCATTTTTAATGTATAAAAATTATCCTCACATCAATTTGATAAACAACATGGACATTATGACTAAAAGTGCGTATTTTTATTTAAAATTATCATTTTAGTAAAAGATACATTGTACATGATTAAAATTGATAAAATGCACTTATATTGTCTTGATAATTTATGAAAATGATCTATATGTCATTTTTGACTTGTAGGATTCAGGCATACATCAATCTGACACACGGTGTGCCTGGTGTGACTCAAAGTGCTTGTTTTCAGTTTAAAAGTGACATTTTAGTTCAAAATGTGCACACTCATTGAAAACTAAGAAAACATACCTATATTGTATTTATACTTTTAAAAAATGATCTATAAGTCATTTTGATATATATGAATTGACTTCATCTTAATCCGATACACGATGTGACCAGTATGACTCGAAGTGCATGTTTTGAGTTTAAAAGTAACATTTAATTAAAAACATGTTCCACTCACTAAAAACCAAGAAAAAACATTCATATTATTTTTATAATTTATAAAAATGATCTATAAGTCATTTTTTATGTTTATCAATCAATCACATGTTAATCTGATACATGGTGGGACCGACATGACTCAATGTGTGTTTTTAGCTTAAAATGAAACTTTAGTTAAAAACATGCCACTCACTAAAAACCTAGGGAAGACACTCACATTGTCTTCATATTTTATAAAAATGATACATAATTAATTTTTGATGAGTATAAATCAACCACAGATCAATATGATACACAATGTGACCAGTATGACTCAAAGCACATGTTTCCAGTTTAAAAATGAAATTTTAGTTAAAAATGTGTATCATTCCCTGGAAACCAAGAAAAAAACTCTAATTGTATTAATATTTTAATAAAATTATCCATAAGTTATTTTTGATGCGTTCAAATCAACCAAATATCAATCAAACACACAACATGGTTAGTATTACTCAGCACATGAGCCTTAGCCCAGTTGGTAAGGACTCCGTAAGTGCATCCAGGAGACCCGGGATAAAATCTAGGTGGAGACATTATTTCCAGGTACTTTAGTAGTAATGTAACGGGTACTATAGCGGGAACTGTGCTGTACTGTAGCAGGTACTATAGTGGGAACTTTAGCAGGTACTGTTTGCCACTGTAGCAGCTAAGAATATGCCCCTGTTTGGGCCTACGAGCCACCGATTTGGTCCTCGAGTCCTTCAAGGCCTTCGGGACACCTAGGCCTTCGGTTAAGTAAGGCCTTAGGGCCACCTCAAGGCCTTTGGGCCACCTTAAGTGCAGATGAAAACCAAACAACCTACGAGGAACAAGCTCAACACGGAGGATGAGCAAGGAGATTTCACCACAGCAGAAGCTAAAACGGATTGCAAGAATGAGAGGGTATGACACCTGCCATCAGGACAAGCCTGTGCATGCACGAGAATGCCTAGCCGAATAGACATGCGAAGGTGGAGATTTGATTTCACGATGAAGATTATAGGGGAGGAGCAGTTCCGAGTAGTTAGTCTGGGTTGTATTTAATGTTTGAAGCCTACCGAAAAATGAATTCCTCTAGGCCTACGGGCCATGTAATACTTACGCTTACGGGCCTTGTAAGGGTTCCACATCTCCCCTTGAAAGGTGTATTATCAAAATCAATAAAAAATGAAGGCCTTTGGGCCATTGGATGGATGGTTAGTATTACTCAAAGTGTATGTTTTTTATTTAAAACAGAAATTTTAGTTCAAAATATGTGTGACATACTGAAAAATGATCAAACACATTCATATTATTTTTATAATGGTGAAAAATTAAACAAAATTTATTTTTTATTTGTAAGAATCATCCTCACCTCAATCAGATGCATAATGCGATTTGTATGACTTGAAGTATGTGTTTTCAGCTTAAAAGTGACATTTTAGTTAAAAATGCACGCTAATCATGAAAAATTGAGAAAAAACATTCATATTATTTTTATACTTTAGGAAAATAATCCATAAGTCATTTTTTATGTTTATCAATCAGTTTCACACCAATATGATACATAGTGTGACCAATATGAATCAAAGTGCATGTTTTCTGTTTAAAATGACATTTTAGTTAAAAACTACATATCAGTAAAATTAAGAAAAAACTCATATTATGTTTATATTTTAGAAAAATTATCCATAAATAATTTTTGATGAGTAGAAATAAATCACATGTTAATCCAATACACGATGTGACCAGTATGACTCAAAGTTCATGGTTTTAGTTTAAAAATGACATTTAAGATAAAAACATGCACCACTCACTAAAAACCAATATAATACACTCATATTATCTTGATAATTTAATACAATTATATATAATTCATTTGTTAAGTGTATGAATTAACCACACATTAACCCAACAAATGGCGTGACCGACATGACTCAAATTGTGTGTTTTTATTTAAAATTGACATTTTAGTTCAAAATACATGTGACATACTCAAAAATTGAGATAAAAAATTCAAATTGTTTTAATAATTTAGGAAAATAACTATTAAGTTATTTGTGATATGTAGGAATTTTCTTCACCTTAATTCGATACACGATGTGAGCAGTATGACCCGAATTGTGTATTTTCAATTTAAAAGTGACATTTTAGTTAAAAACATGATTCAATCATTGAAAAATAATAAAAAAAACTCATATGGTCTTGATAATTTAGTAAAATTATTTTTACATCATTCATGTTGTGTATGAATTATCCACACATCAATCTGATACATGGTGTGACCGATATGACTCAAAATGCTTGTTTTCATTTTAAAAATGAAATTTTAGTTAAAAATGTATGTCACTCACTAAAAATAAAGAAAAAACACTTATACTATCTTGATATTTTAGGAAAAATATTTATAAATCATTTATGATGTATACGAATCAACTACATGTGAATCCGACACACGGTGTGACCGATATGACTCAAAGTGAAAGTTTTTATTTAAAATTGTCATTTTAGTTCAAAACACACACCACATACTCAAAACTGAGAAAATGAACTTGGATTATCTTGTTACTTAGTAAAATTATTCATAAATTTCTTGTGACATATAGTAATCAACCACATATCAATCCTACACACAATGTTCCCCATATGACTCAAAGTTCTTGTTTTCAGTTTAAAAGTGTCATTTTATTAATGAATTGTATTATATTTAGGTTTTATTTATTTATTTATAGTATTAATAAAATAAGAACTATTTTTTATACAGTTAAACTCTTTTTTTTTGAGATAGGGTGGGGTTTTTTGGTAACTAGTAGTATGATCATGCTCTTTTGAGAGGGGGTCCAAAGACAACCAAATAATGTTTTTGAATTTGTTGTTGTTTTTGATAAATTGTATTTACAAATGTAATTATATATAAAAATGTTTCAAATATTTTTAAGAATTGATTTTTTTCAGTTTATTATTAGGTAAATTTAACTTAAATTAAATTCTTTATTTTTTATTACAGTGTTCTACAAATTTCAGTCACACACTACTGCAGCTGGGCTTTTATCAGTGCTAGAAATAATGCTAATAAAGGACCTCCTTTATTAGCATTAAAAAAGAATCGATAAAGGGAAAAAATTATCATTTATTTTTTTAGCACTGATGAATGAAGATTCTATCAGTGCTATTTTTAGCAATCATAAAAGCCACCATATTTTAAAGGCACTTACAATGTCAGTACTTTTTTAGGACTGATAAAGGAAATTTCTAGCATCGATAAAGCCCATATCCACAATAGTATATATATATATATATATATATTATTTTTTATTTAATATATTTTATTCTAAATTTAATTGTATCTAATTTTTAATTTTATATCATATTATAAACACTAACAATATGAAGGACAAAGGATTACATGTCGCCCATTCAAATGTCTTTTATTATTTATTTAATGTTGTACATGCAATGGGTGGTCAGTCAGTTTTATTTAATTAATTTTTATATAAATAAATATCCACTAAAAATGAATCTTAGGGATTTAATAAGTGGAAAAGTCACCCCATAATCCTTCATGAGACCCATGTTCAAAACCGAGCATGGGTGAATTATCATGGTACTTTAACAGTATTTTAACACTGTAATAGTGTGGCTATTGTAGTAGGTACCGTATCGAGGTATTGTATCAATAATACTATTCATTCAAAATGAGATTTAAGGACATGTATTGGGCCTTCAGAACACATATCCTATGATCCATCATTCGAGGACCATAGGGTTGTTTAGAACAAATTCTACTAGTGGATGCGATAGGGTCGTGGTGGTCAATAATGAAGCAAGAGGTAGAACAATTGTGACTTCATACAGGTCATAAGTATTTTTTATTTTGGTATTATTTTATCTCTATTTTGGTTCTAAAGTCTTTTGAGATTTGGGGGTCAATATTTTCGAGTTTTTTAAGAAATAGACCAGGAACACGGTCTATATATGATTAGTATTAACCGTGCGGTAACCGCATAATATGAATATGCTAATTCTAGTGGAATATTTCATGGTTTGAGGATGGTTTTTATAACCATGTGATATTACTAGGTAAATCATGTGAATTATTGGGTTTGGGTCTAGAGGTGGTTGTATGGATTATGTATAGTTTTTCTAATGATGTGGCTATTCCCAGGTAACTGTGCACTTTGGTCTTCAAGGGATAGTAGTGACTGCTTGATTAGTACACAATTTGTCTAATAATGCATCCTAACTGTGAAACCCTTAATGATTTCATAAAATTAGAAAATTATCCTGATACCCTTGTTCATTTAAACCCAAATATCACTCAAATATCACATTATCTCAACCCATCTCTTCCTTGACATTATAGGAGTTTCCCCACTTGATCACTTGGTGATTCTTCATCAATTTGTGTGGATCTCTTCAAGGTATGTATAAATCTCCTCTCAATTACTTATCTTTTCTCTAGATCTACTCTCAATATCTCTTCCCCTTGATTAATTGGAACCCTAATGGGGCATGAAAACCATATCTAGGGTGTTGGGTGGGTAATTTATGATGTTTCTTTGGATCTAGGATTTTAAGGACTATATTTCTTCATTTCCAATCACTGTTTTCAAAGGCGACTAAGTTTCCTCCATTAGTGGGTTAGGTGTCTCTATAAAATGGTTCTTTATCATGACACACCTTATCATTGTTATGTTTTCCTTTGGTATATATTATTAAAATGATTAGTTTGATATATCTAAGGATTTTTTTGAAATTACATCTTTGGTGACATGGAAAATGGTTTTAAAGGGTATTTTATTTAAAAATATTTTTACACATTTCATTCATTTGATGAAATGTCTCAAAGATGATTTTGAATCTAAAATAGATTTTCAAGATTGGGATCAGTAATGTTTTTTTCATAAAAATGTTTTATTAAGTTTTGTTTATGATATACTTAACTTTTTTAAGAAAACATAGCACATAGGAACCTTGGGCACATTAGGTTATGGACATATATATGTTTCTAGTTAGAGAGGCACCACTAAAGATTATGAGTAGGTTCTCATTATGTTATGGTAGCTAATAGGTAGGATTGATACCGATATAATATTATAGGACTTAGTATCATTAGGAATCACATTATGACATCTAGTGTTCTCTACATGTCTTATTTACGTATTCCCATAGGCTATATTCCATTTGTTATTTTTTCTTAGTTTATTCATGATGGAAATGTTTCATGATTTAATTTCTCACATTTTTATCTTTTTGAGGTAAGGATGATCTTAATTACTACCCTCTATGTTACCATTCATGTTTACTTACACATTATTGTGGCTTTTAATATGTATTATTTTAAAGGAAACTGAAGGATGTTTTATGAGAAATGATTTCAAATGAAATGATTTATAAAATATATTTTTTATTGTTAAAGATAATAGTTTCATGGTGATAAACATTATATAGATTCATGGTGGTATCCTACTGGGAATTTTCCTCACACCAAACATATTTCTTTGGGTATATGAATACTTGGTTTTGTATGATCTAGGAAATAAAAAGGATTTCATGTATCATGATGAATTCTCTTGGTCGATGTTAGTTTATTGGTGGGGTTGGGATAGTGGTGAAAGGTGGTCATATTGAGACACGGTTTTAGCTTTGGTATTGAGTTTGATTTGTTTATAGTATTAGAATTATGGATTTGTTTTGATACGTCTCATGATTTTATACTTATTATTCCATGATGTAATTTGGTTGTTTATATTTATCTTGTTTTACATGAGACATATTGTTTTGTGTTTTTAGGGTGAAACCATTCCCATGTTTTTATGTGTTGATACCCAGGTGCTTGTCTCCAGCCTCTGGTGATTAGGAATGTGCTTACAGACTTATGGAATGCCATCTTGGATGATGTTTTAGGTCAAACTAGGCTGGTTCATTACAAAGGGGTATACTTAGGCAATGAAGAAAGCTTAAGGAGGGGTTAAGGTCAGTAGTATTTTTATAGTGGAGTATATAAAAAAGGAATATAAAGTGGGGTCAACTATTGTGATAGGTATAATGTCTATTTTATCCTCTATAGTCCTAAATTTATTTGATACCGATGCATCTCATTCCACTACTAGAAATTCAATCTATAGCCATGCTTTATAACTATGGCTATAGACCCTTAAACTATGGCTATAGGAAATAGCCACAATTTGGATGGTTGTGGTTCCTATTGGTATGAAAATAGGGCTAAGGCTATTGATATGGTCTGAAATTGTGGATATAGGTATATAGCCATAGTTTTTACTATGGAAATACACCTGTAGCCATGGTTTCAAATCGTGGAAATTACTAACCCCATATAATGATATTGGCACAGTTTGAAACGGTGGAAACAGGGAAATAACCACATTTTCTGCCATGAAAATACCAATATAGCCATAGTTTAAAATCATGGCTATTTATTATCATATCCATGGTTACAAATTTTGGATATAGGTTTGGACACACCAAGTATAAATCCATGGTTTATAACCATGTCTATATCCCCCATATACCATAAAAAAATATGCACCCTGCTAAACATAAATCCCTACCCTGCCAGTAACACTCAAACCTTAAATCTTACAATAGAATAAAAAAACAAAAATGAAATATAAAAAGGACTCAAACATAATAAAATATATACCCTAATAATTCAAACACTTAAATACCTACCAAGACTACAATGTATAAACCAACCTTCTGCACTTAAATCCCTACCCTGTCTACAACACTAAAACCTTGAAACTTACAATAGAATTAAAAAAATAATTCAATATAAATAAACTCAAACATAATACAATAAATACCCCATGAATTAAAACAATTAAATCGCTACCAAGAATACAATGTATAAACCATCCTATTGCACTTAAATCCATACCCTTCCAGCATCACTCAAATAGAACTCAAACCTTTTAGCTTACAACAGAATTTAAAAAAACAAGAATATATTATGTTGGAACCTCCTTATTTTAATGCTCACAAATAATTATTCCTATGTTTCTAATGATTTTAATGTTTTATGATAGTATATTATTTTTTTAAATAATAATTGGAATAAAATTGTCTAAGTATAGAAAAAAGATACCATTAATTAAAATATACTATCGTTACCATTAGTATTAATGTGATACCATTAGTTAAACTTTGCCACCACTAGACTCATTCCATCATTAGTTCAAATTATGATATTTCTAGAACTCTTTCTACCATTAGATTCTTACTACCATTAGTTCAATTATTCTACCACTAGAGTCATGATACCACCAGACTCCTCCTACCATCATCCATGTTCTACCGCTAGTTTAAATGAACTACCTCTAGATTTGATACCATTTGTTCAATACTTCTACCACCACTTATGCTACTATTGGAGTCTTTCTAAAATCACACTCCTACTACCATCAGTATGTTCCACTTGCAAAGTTCTACTACCACTAGATGTGCAACTGCTAGTTTTTCTAACATTAGGAATTTTTTATCTCCAAAAATGTGTTACCGTTAGTTCAACCTTTCTACCACCAACTGTGTTACTGTTGTACTGTGCTACTACTGAGTTGTGCTACTATTGTACCATGCTACCACCAGCCTTGATACTATTTATATTCTATTTTATTTTAATTTAATTATTAAAACAACTATATTATGGAGTTAATACACATAATATCATGTGGTTTTCTTTAATGAGAATTCCTAAACTATTTCACGAATGCATTGAAGACCAAGTCAGAGGTTTATTTATTTTTTTCTCAGTACAAGGATCGAGGAAATATTTATGGTTATTCTTCAATGGATAATTTGAACTTGTAGAGCTATTTATTTCAAAAGCACTCCCTTGTGCGTGTGTGTTGCTTGATGCTGTTAGAGAAAGAACTTACATGATGAATATATGCGATTATGAAAAAGTGGAATGAACAGAAGACCAAGTTCCTTTATTATACTGAAATAAGAGAATATTTTTAGAGCATCTTAATATTGAAAAGAGAACTCTATGAAAATATATTTTTTTATAACTTTTAGAGAACTTTTTCAAGCTCATAACCAAGTAAAATCCAAGAAAACTCGATCATATGAATCATCACATACCGAGAAGCACTACTTTTTCCCATATTTACATATTTTCTCTCTTTATTTTTTATTTACTTTCAAGTAGTGTACTGTATTGCTCTGTATATCTGCACACACTAACTCCTACACTTAAACCAAAGAATACTTGATATTATCTCAAATCCTTTTATATTTTTAACCATAGAAACTATGGAAGAGGTCCTACATGATCTATGTCATATTTATTACCATGTATAACTATGGAAGAGGATTTGATCTTGGAAAAATTGTGAGTTATTGTTTATATACCTGATCAAGGTTGTGGATTAGATTATTGTCTATAATAATATACTTGGAAGGGGGTGATTTCTAAGTGGAGGGGACTGAGTATCAACATGATACTGAACCCATTATTTACTCCATTATGTGTTTCAGTTTTTTTAAATCCAAAAATTGTATTTATTTTAACAAATAAAAAAATTATACTTTGATAATTAATATTAATCCATGTTTATATAATAGATTTGATTAAGTAAATAAATTTTAAAATTTAAAGTAATTTTAGACATTGTTTTAACTGAGCCCTAATTACACTTTGAGAAATATTTTAAAAGATAAAACTTATATTAACCTACAATTTTTATTAAATAGGAATTTTTATTTGAATTGGGGGATTTTTTCTAACTTTTTTTAACAGAAATTTTATTGGGAACTCAATTTACCCCCTCTTAAGTTACTAACTCTGAATAACATTTGTTATCAACGGGTTTTAAAATATCTTTTAAAATGTGATTTATTTGTATTTCAAAGATATTAAATTTATTTTATTTCTAAATATTGTTATTTATGGATAATAGAATATAGGGTTATGATACTAACATGCCTCCTTTTTTTAATTGAAAAACTATTATTAGTGGAAAATTAAAATGAAAATTCATATTGAGAGCATGATTTTTGAAATATGTAGCAGTGGTGGTACTATAGCAGCGATGACACTATAGCAGCTTGAGTACTGTAGCAGTACTATTCACCAAAGGGCCCTTTGAAAAAAAAATCTTCCAGGCCTTGCATTTAGACCACTTGGTCTTGGGACTTCGGGCTATGTAATGGGTCTCCCTCTACCCAGTTAGAAAGAGGTATTTACTTTAAATAATAAATGAGTCTTTGACCCCAACCTTTAAAAAACATCTAACATTTAAGAAATGAGTTTAAATACCTATACTATTAAATATGATAATTTCAAAACAAAAATTGTGAGGATATTTATAATATGTATCTTAGGTTCAATGAGATCATGAATACAATTCACTCATTGGGGAATACAGTTTTTGACAAATACCAAGTGATGTGCCTATTGAGGTGTCTACCAGAAAGATGGAGAAGAACCTCTGTGTCAATTTGAGAATCGTGTGATTTTAGAAAGTTACCTATTAAGGAATTGATAGGAAAACTAATGATGTATGAGTAAGAACCCAAAGTGAATAGAGAATATGAGGATGAACCAAAAAGAAAATTTCTAGCCTTCAAATCTATTACTTCAAAGCAAAAGAAGAAAACTCAATCTAACAGTTCAAGTGATGAATAATTGACTACTAAAAGTGATGAAAAGACGATTCATTTGGCTAAAATATTCATTTTTTTACAAAAAAAATAATTTATTTAGGAAACCTAGTTATAAAGGAAAATATGATAATATAGGAAACTGTAGAAATTTTTGGAAGAAAGATGATGCTTTAAATGAAATAATTTTATATGAGTTTAAGAAGAAAGGGCATGTCAAAGATGACTATCCTAATATAAAATTTGAGAATAAATATGATTATAAGGATAAGAGATATAATAAATCCATGAAATAAACCTAAAGTGGTTCCGAAGACAGCTCAAGTGATTTGGACTCAACTCAGGAGGAAAAGAATGACAGATCCAACATGTGTTTTATGAAAAACACATTTGAGGTATCCAATGTTTTTTCTTATTCTCTTGTTAATATTTATAATCATTCTAGATATAAAAAAAATGATTATAACATGTATAATGAAGAAATTTTTGAGTACTGTAATATTCTGGAAGATACTTTTAATGAGATTAAGGATAAATATAAAAATTTAAAGAAGTAGCATGCATTGTATGCTAATTTTAAAACTGATCATACTATTGAAAAAGAAAAAAATGATGAAATTTTAAAAGATAACAGTGAATTAAAATTGTATAATGATAAATTAAAGAAATATCTAAAAAATTATCCAATGGGATAAATACTATTATAAAAATGATTGGAAAATAGACTGCTCCCAAATACACTATTGTAATTGGCTATCAAATTGGATAGAGAAGGATTGTTAAAAATAGATTTATTCCTAGTTCTAGTTCTGCTACTAGTTTTTACACTTTTGGACCTACCAAATTTTTTATTTTTAAAATTTAATTTTTTTAGGAAACCTATTGAGATAATATGGGTTCTTAAAGCTTTGATTACTAATATTTCTAAACCCAAGAAGATTTGGGAACAAAAATAATTTTCAATGTAAATTTTTTTTGTAGGAAACCAATTTGAAAATCTATAATAAGAACTTATGGTACCTGGATAATGGATGTTCTAGAAATATTACTAGAGAATATTCAAGTTTCAAGAACTTGATAAAAGTGGATGGTGGACATGTCACTTTTTGTGACAATGCCAAAGGGAAAATTGTTAGCCTTATCCAAATAAGTAATTATAACTCTATTTTAATTTATAATGTTTTATTTGTATATGGTTTAAATTATAAATTTATTATAATCTTATAGTTATGTGATGATGGTATTCATTTTAAGTTTCAAAATAACGCTTATAATTTTTTTTGACTCTAAAAAAGCCTTAATTTTTACCACTTTAAAAAATGATAATGTTTATGATTTTAATTTAGATTCTTTATTTTCTCAAAATATTTCTTTTCTAAGTCCCTTTAATAAGGAATCTTGTCTTTGGAATAGGATACTAGGCCATTTCAATATTCACTCACTTAGAAAGCCAACTAGGAAAGGGTTAGTCAAAGATCTACCTGAACTAGAATTTCCAAATGATAATGTCTATAACTCATGTCAAAAAAGAAAAAAACCAAAAATATCTTTCAAATCAAAGAAATAAGTTTCAACTTCTCAAAACCTATAATTAGTTCACATGGACTTGTTTATAACTTTTATAGTTTCTAGTTTAAATTGGAAACACTATGTTTATGTCATTGTAGATGAATTTTATAAGTATACTTGGGTATTATTTCTAGCTAAAAAAAGTGAAGACTGCTATTATTTTACTAAGTATGCTAAATCTATATAGAATCTTAGTGGACTTAGGATCAAGACCTTAAGAAGTGATAATGTCCACGGGTTTTAAAATTAGTACTTTGAATCATTTTTCTCATAAAATGGATATGATCATAACTTTTTTAATCCTGGGAACCTATAACAGAATAGTATTATAGAAAGAAGAAATATAACCCTTAAAAAAAAATTCCCAGACCATGCTTAATGAGTACAACTTACCTATTTATTTTTGGGAAGATGTTGAGAATATATATTATTACATAATTAATAGATTTTTAATTAGAACTCTCTTAAAGAAAACTCCTTATGAATTATGGAAAGGTATAAATCCAAAGGTTAATTACTTTAGAGTTTTTGGTTTCAAATTATTTATTCTTAATAATAAGGATAATATTGAAATTTTTTCTTCTAAGAGTGATGAAGGGATTTTATTTGGTTATTTAAATTCTAGTAAATCATATAGGGTCTTTAATACAATAACCAATATTTTGGAAGAATATGTTCATGTAAAATTTGATAAAATAGATAAACATGAGCCTAAGATCCCTTTATAAAAACTTGAGGATGATTTGTCAACTTTGACTATCAATTCCAAACCTTTTGAAAATTTTGTAAAGAAAACAGAAAAATCATCCAGTTCTGAGGAACAACCTGAACCTGAACCTATAGAAGACAATGATATCACCATCACCTATTTTATTAGAGATGTTAGGACTCATAGATACCATCCTCTAGATATTTTAGTTAGATAACTATATAGAGGTACACAAATTAGATCTTATCTTAGAAACCAGGTTGAATATCAAGAATTATTATCACAACTTGAACCTAAGAACATAAATGATGTAATTAATTATGAATTCTAGGTAATGGAAATGAAATAAGAACTTAACCAATTTGAAATAAATAGAGTTTTCAAACTTATATATAGACCTAAGGAAACTTTTAATATTATCACTAAGTGGGTGTTTAGAAACAAAGTTGATAAGTCATGCACTATAGAGGTATGATAGGCTCATCTATTCTATGATTTCTAAATGTTTTTAAAAAGGTGTAGATGGTATTACTCTTTTTATAAAAATAATTTTAAAAGTTGTTTTAGTATTTCAAATTTATGTTGATGATATTAATTTTGGATCTTTTAAAAATTATTTGCGTACTAGTTTTTCAAAAATTATGTAAAGTGAATTAGAAATGAGTTTAATGTGCGAACTCAAATTCTTTATTGGTTTTCAAATTTTTCAAAATAAATATGAAATTATTTTAAATCAAAGTAAGTAAACTAAATAATATCTAAAAAATTTTGGTTTGGATATCACTAAAATTAGTGATACTTCAATGAGTACCACCTGTAAGCTAGATATTGACGAAACTAGAAAGCCAATGGATCATACAAGTTATATAGTTATGATTAGAATTTTTCTATACTTAACTTATATCCATCTAGATATTATGTTTAGTGTGTGTATGTGTTCCCATTTTCAATAAAATTAAAAATAATATCATTTAATTTTTATTAAAATAATTTTAAAATACCTCAAATATAAAACCAATTTTGGAGTGTTCTACCATAGAGGATAAGAATTTGATTTAGTGAGTTATTCATATGCAGATTTTATTGCTTGGAAGTTAGATATAAAAAGAACCTCTAGAACATGTCATATTTTGGTCAAGTAACTAGTATCTTGGTGTAGTAAAAAGTAAAATTATGTTGCAATATCTATTACTGAAGCTAAATACATAGCTACATGAAGTTGTTGTGTACAAATTTTGTGGATGAAACATACTTTTCTAGATTTTTTATATCAATTCAGACTTATTCCTATAAATTATGACAAAATAAGTGTGATAAAAATTTCTAAGAATCATGTGTCTCATTCTAGGATAAATCATAGTGATGTAAGACATCACTTTTTGAGAGATCATGTAACATCCTGACCTGGCTCACCTCTAAGACGGTAGCCCCGGTGGGTTACATGACCTTAAGCGCATCTCCCCGAATGCCAAAGGCTGCCGACTAGAAGTGAGGGTCTTTTTGTGTCTGAGGGGGAGACTATGCCCTCATAGGTAATAGGTATTATCACAACAGAAGTAAATAATTAATAATAAATAGCAGATACATATAAATGAATAAACTGTAGTAGAAGCAATTTGGATAATCTAATTGAATAAGAATCAAGTGAGGAAGCTCACAAAACAATGTAATGCCATGATGTCTTTCTAAACTAAGAACATGGAAAATAGAAACCCAAGCATACTGTCAACTAAAAAGAAAAGACACAAAGTGTGGAAACTGCATCACGAGCAAGGCTTGGTCCTCTGCCCCAGTCTCCATCCTAAGCAGCAAGAAACAATCAGGCATCAGAAGAAACACGCTTCCCTTTGTCAATACCTGCAAACATTTAATCTACTCGGGTTTCAACGATGCCCAAGAAGGGTGCGAGATAAAATCTTAGTAGTCCGACACCCGCAGTGTCTAAACCTTTCTATTTCGTGCAATAATAAAATGTAGTGTTCCATTATATAACAATTGCAGATAATTTATTAATTGCAATGAAATATTTAACTTGGTCTGAGTTCTCAATGGCACCCATCTCTAATCACCTACTTCAGCCTATGTCGGATGTCTGAAAGGAGTACCTGTAAGCAGAATAAACATATGTATATATATGAATCCTAGAAGAGTAAGGTAAAACAATGAAGAGGCATACCCTCCAAGTTTGTGCTTTAACTTGGGGTTTAAGTCATGTTTCAACCAGGTGTGCTTCAACACACCAGAAAATATCTCAAATCTCAAGGTACTAACAGTGACATTAATATAAACCTTTAGTGCATCGTTATTAAGGTTCAAGTTGAGAGTTGGAGTCCGATCCCGTCTTGAAGGTATCATTACGGAACATCCTTCAATTATCCAATACCACAGAGTCCGTCCAAGACAATCTTTTGAAAGACCAAGTATCGCTCAAGGCATGGCTTTACCCTGAGTCTGTCCTGATCTCACAAAAAAGGGTCGAGTATCATCTGAGGCTGGCTTAGCCACATTGCCAACAGATCCGTCTCAATGGGACCTTTTGGAACTGGTGTCACTCATAAGTATTAGAAAGCCCGGAGAAGTCTCGGTCTGGAAAATCCAGCGACACCGCCCCCGGAGCGTAGTGGTAACCATTAGGAACAGAGGGTCTAAGCGTGACCCTTAATACGGGACCCACCTTCTTTCCCCCACCCTAAATTTAATTAAGGTTTTCATAGCAGCAGATATGACATAATAAGTATATGAAATTGCAGTTTGAAAACTAAATGGATACACCCGTGCATCACAAGGTACCAATTTAAATATTGTAGAAAAAAAATATTAACAAGGAAAAATACCATATCAACATGAGTAGATAAATATATTTTTTAATAAATAAATAATTCATCACAAACAACTACCAAAGATCCAATAACTCAAAGTTCATAATTAATCTAAATTAATTATTAATTTAAACATAAAGAAAATAGGCTGCTCAACACATGAAATTAGTTAAATTAAATGCCTGAGCATGCATATTTAAATAAATAAATAAATCATCACAAAAAACTACCAGAGATCCAAAAATTCCAAGTTCATAATTATTCTAAAATAATTATTTAAATTAAACCCAACAAAAATAGGCTGCACAATGCATGCAGTTAGATAAATTAAAAGTTTGGGCTAACAGAAAAATATACTAACCACATCGGCACACCCAAAGGGGTGTCCGACCACATTGCAACAATTTAAAAAATTTACTTTATATGAATTAGGGCTGAAACAATTAAATGAAACAATTAAATTGAAAATATTGGGTGAATCTGCACAACGTCGGTAGGCACTGACGAACGACACAATCATGCATTTTTATAAATCAAAACGAAACAGAGGGAAAAAGAGTAGACGCCATTCCTTATGGTCGTAGATGATCCTATGATCTGCGGTAGGCTTTGATTTGACCTAAAATGAAAGAAAACAATTTTTTTAGAAAAACCCCAAAATAGGCTAAAATCATTCCGCGGTGAACTATGAAAAGGATTTGGAATGAGATCACACGATTCTTGGTGCGTGAGATAACCCTTACCGATAGGTTCACAACGCACTTGACAGTGAAGAAAACGAATGATAAATGGAGGTGTGGTGATCTTCTGAAGGGAGGAGAAGGTGGTGCGCACCACATAGGGAGAGGGGGTTCACAACACACAGAAGAGGGAGGAGAGGAAGAGAGGAGAAAAGAAATAAAAAGGAAAGGAAAGAAAAGAAAAAACAATAAATAAATAAAAAGGAGATAAAAAAATAATAAAAATAAAATGGTGGATTAATAAAATAAATAATTAAAATAGGTTTTCCTCAATTTAATTATTTTTAATTTTCTCTCCAACAACATCTATTTTATTATTTATTTTAATCCCTCTTTAAAATTCCATTAATTTCCTTTAATCATTTTTAATTATTTTTAACCAGAACGCTGCACTATGGCGTGACGTAATATTTTACATAAAGCCCGAGCAATCATTTAATTAATTTTAATAGCTATCTGGGACCCACAATTGGGTGCGCAGGCGCGCGCCCTGAGTCACTTTAAATATTTGAACTAAAAACATAACGATCCACACTTTGATTTAAGTTGAGACGTTACATGCATTTATGTGGGTAATTAATAATATTTTATCTAACCCAATAATAAATATTCACCCATATATATATACACATGTGTTATGTATATATATACACACACACATCTTTATATTCATATATATACAACTATACATGTATATATATATAACTATATATATATATATATATATTTAATCCCATATATATATATATCATACACATATATCTCCATGTTATTATCCTAATATAATAATATTAGCAATAATTAAAATAATCATTATTTAATTAAACCCATCAATGACACCATTAATATTTTAAAACAATAACCATTAAAAAAAAGATAACGGTTATTAAATTAATATTGATTGCAGATTTGTATTTAGTCAGAATAATTAATAATATAACATTTATTACATTGCTCAATTCTTATTTACACCGCGACACAATTTATTAATTGTGAGAGTGCATTTCCATTTGTTGACATCAACGCAAATAATAATATTAATAAAAAATTATTATTATTATTTATAATGACCAACAAAATTATTTAACCCAATTAAATTATCTTCGAATGTGATATGACTAAACGTCCGCCGTTCGCAAAAGTTATACCCTACCTAGGGTAAACCCCACGTCCTGGAACTATCAGTGATGTCAGATTTCTCATTTGACGCACCATTTGTGAGAAAATAATTATTTATTATATAAAAAACGGAATAATTAATTAATTAAAAATAAATATGGAATTATTATGTGCGCGGGTGCCAAACACCTGATGTGAATCAAGATTATACTCTTCCTAGGGTAAACCCGGTGTTCTAGACCTAACAGTGGTCTCATATTTCTCATATGATGCACCATTTGAGAGTTATTTAATTTAAAAAAACACACACATGCGTATGAATAAAATAAATTCAATATTTTTATTCTATCAATGCCGAGGGTCTATAGGTCTCTAAACCCCGCACTGACTCATTGTCTAACTCTAAAGATATTACAAATAATATTCCAAAGTTTTAAAGAAGACTTTTACCCTTCATTTAATTTATTCCCTTTTTTATTTTAATCTAATTAATTTAATAAAAATTTATTTAAAAGACACATCACAATGTCAACTATCAGAAAATAAAAAGTTCTGACACTCAGTTTTAAAACTTACCCGCCCAGTTAACAGAAAAAAAATCACGAGCTTTTTCATTCAGTTCAAAACACGAGATGTTATAGATCATTTCCAGAAAGGTGATATAACTCTTGAATTCATAGGAACTGAACATCATATTTATGATATTTTTAAAAATACATTTAATTTTAAGATATTGAACTACACAAAACATTAATTAGGAATGATAAATTTTGGTTTATCCTTAATCTTGGAGGATCCACCATTAAACAAAACACTATTGGACAAGTCACCATTGGAAAATCCACCATTGGACAAGAAACCATTATACAATCCACCTTTGGTGATCCACCATTTGTGATCCTCGATTGGTGATCCACTGTTGGTGAGCCACCATTAGTGATCCAGCATTGGTGAGACACCATTGGTGATCCACCGTTGGTGATCCACCGTTGGTGATCCAACGTTGGTGATCCACTGTTGGTGAGCCACCTTTGGTGATCCACCGTTGGTGAGCCACCGTTGGTGATCCGCCGTTGGTGATCCACCATTGGTGATCCGCCTTTTGTGAGCCACCGTTGGTGAGCCACCGTTGGTGAGCCACCGTTGGTGAGCCACCGTTGGTGAGCCACCGTTGGTGAGCCACCGTTGGTGAGCCACCGTTGGTGAGCCACCGTTGGTGAGCCACCGTTGGTGAGCCACCGTTGGTGAGCCACCGTTGGTGAGCCACCGTTGGTGAGCCACCGTTGGTGAGCCACCGTTGGTGATCCACCTTTGGTGAGCCACCATTGGTGATCCTCCATTAGTGAGATACTATTGGTAATCCACTGTTGGATTGATCCACTATTGTAATGATACACCATTAGAATGATTCACTATAAGAAAGATACACCATTGGGTGATCTACTGGTCCTGTTTTTCAGTGTTTAAAATTTTATTTTATTTAATTGTTTATATTTTATTATATTTTTCAAAAAATTTAATCCCTAAATGATATAAAGTGGACTTAAATCCAATTTTGAGTCACTCTCTTGCTCGCACCTACTCATTCAAACTGTTTTTCCTTCCCTTTCTCTCCCTAACTTTAAACTTCTCATGTCTTTTCTTCAACTTTTGTTTTGATTCAATGGTGAGAGTTAATAATACTTTATTATCATATTCGAAAGGATCAATAACTACTAATAAATTTCATAGAGAATTGAGCTGTTCTGTTTTTGAGCCGAGAAACCCCCATCTTGATAATCGTATAGTTGATTTAGAGAAAGAAGTAGATGCTAAATGGATGTTATCTAGAAAATAGTTGGTTCTCAGGGTGATTCAAGACTAGTGATGGATAGTTTGGTTCTTTATAAATGATATACCTTTCTATCCTAGGTTGTTTCATCAATTTTACCAATACATAAATGATAGTTTTATAGAAAATAAAGATTTCATTCGAAGTATGATTGATGGACAAGAGGTTAATTTTTCTTCAAGAGAATGGGATAAGTGAACCAATGTGCCTCATCAAGGTGTTTTTATGACTATCAAGGACCTATTCTGAGTGATAGTGAATGGTTTGTGTATGAGAATACACTACTGGAGATGACTGGAGATAATAATGTGAGAAGGCCTGCTTCTACTGAACTAGATAGAGAATGCAAAATCTTTTTCAAGTTTATTCATCATATTCTGTGTCCCAGGGAAGGGTATTTTAGCACAATGTTGCATAATGAAATTTATCTTATATTACTTATGAAAATAAGGGATAAAATTAATCTCTATAGATATCTTATGGTGCACATGATGTAGATGTGAAAGTCGTATTCCAGGTAAAACTATTTGATTTACCCTAAGATGATTTTAGCTATGTTAGATACCAAGGGATTAGTTGGTGAAGAAGAATAAGTTGAGGTAAAGTGTGATGGTTTATACTTGAGAAAAGTTACCTGTAAAAGAATGAAAGTGAATTGGAATCCCTGGATAAAAAAGTGGGTTGAAGATAATGATAAGATCTATGAGGATTTTAATCCTATGGATAACCCTACTTGAACTTAGAATCTTTTTGACCATGTCTTAGAGCCATATGAGATTGTGGTTTATTTTTATGAATAAGTTGAAGAGGAAGTAACTACCTCTGTTGAAGAAGGTAGTGATCCTAATATCACTAAGATACTAGTTGTATCTTTTGGACCTATAAGTCTTTCTGCTTCTCTACTTTATAGAGAGAGCCACTTAAGTGAAAGAGATGATGAAGAGACTGAATTCACTGAAGAGGAATAAATTTAGAGTTCTTCTAAGACCTCTAAAGAAGTTGTGGAAGTATCAGATGGTTATAATGATAATGATAAGGATGTAAATAATGATGATAGAAATGGTGATGGATCCCATGACTCATAAGGTCATGATGGCGATGTTGATGTTGCTGATGATGATGTTTAGAGGATTCATTCACATCATCATTATCCTATTGTTTTATTCCCAACTAGATATATAGAGAGACTGGTTTCAGTTTATCCAGTAGATGATGCTTCCTATGTTAGAGGTGATACAAGGACATCTATTGATGGGGAGGAATCCCAAGATT
Organism: Viscum album; assembly: GCA_963277665.1. Lineage (NCBI taxonomy): Eukaryota > Viridiplantae > Streptophyta > Magnoliopsida > Santalales > Viscaceae > Viscum > Viscum album. The sequence goes on along the minus strand of OY728131.1, from coordinate 1,782,291,583 downwards.
CTGTTAGTCACAAAATTGATCATGTAGAACCTTATAATATGAATTATTCTAGAGTTTAAGTGAAAAAACATGTTGAGTGTGAGAAGTTATTAGGGTATGTACAACTTGGAATAGACTACTCAGAGTCCAAATAAGTTAGAGGAGATGATATATATCATAGATATGTACATATTGGTTCTAACTTAGTAGAGGATGATACATCATATAAGGGGGAGCCATCCCCTAGTTATAAATTGCTTGGGATTTCCTATCTAGACTCAGATTGAGATGATGGTAGTAATGATGATCATAATAGTCCACCAGAGCATGGAGAACATGCTATCTTAGTTGTTATTGGATCATATCCTAAGGGATCTCTTATAGAGAAGATTATTTATGCTGGTGAGATTCATGATTTTCCTTATAATGTTCCAATTACTAGATCAGAGCATATTAAGGATGTTATGCATAGTACTGAGAGATATTCTTCACCTTTTCTTGCTTCTTCATTTATGCATTAAGAATTTGTTACTAGAGATGATTTAGAGTCTTTTAGAGAAATATCGATTTCAAATTTTAGTGGTATTTTGAGATCCCAGGAACCTCCATTTACTCAGATTAGTGAAGTTGATACCAGACATATTTTGAGTTATTTGTTTTCTATATTCATCTCAAGATGATTATAAATATTTAGGAAGTTTAAATTGAGAATATAAGGTTGATTAGTGAGATATAATTTATGAGATCTATCATGGAGGATATGAGAAATTCCTTCCCTACTATCTAGGCTTCACTTTTGGAGAGGTTGGAGAGATTTCCTTTAGCTATTTCTTCTATAACTTCTGATCCACCTCCTTTAGCCTCGATTGATGGTGAGATGAACAGATCCATAGTCATATAGAAGTTGAAAAATATTATGGGTGATGTTCATACATCTCATTAGGAGGGCCTATGATAAATTTGACAATATGGTGAGCATATATATAAACTAGTAAGAGAGCGTTTGAATGAATCCCAAAGTGATAGCGAAACCATCACTAAGGCTATCAAATACTATCTTTCTAGGATATATACAAAGCATGAGTTGAATTATCACATCAAGTTTTTAACTAAAAACTTATTAATTCCACCTATTATTATGTCCTTCAAGGAATAGGTATACCATATCAAAGTTATGAACCCCATGATCAAGTTCTTAATGAAAGATAAGAATGAATTATTAAGTTCTATGGAGAGAGGTGGAAGCATAATCATGGACTTTATGAACCTCATGATGCCTTTCTTATATGTATCTAGTACCGTAGTGGTTGCACCTAAGGTAATTCCCATGCCAACATTCACCTCTACACCATCCTATGATCCTCTAGATCCTTATTATCAACCGTTAAACATGTATCCATCTAAAGAAGTTAGGAATCTCAAACCAGTGATGATCCTAGAGATTCCTTAGACTACCTCAACACCCTTAACCTCTACCTCAGTGCATCTTTATTTTAGAAAAAGAAAAGGACCTATTGATCTTACCACCTGAGATGAGAGTGATTCATATTAGGATTAGTTTTTGATAGAGACTCTTTTGTTTTTCCCTTGTATTTATTTTTCAAAGTAATCCAATGAATTTTATTCTTAATGAATATTATCTCTTATTCTTCATGAATTATTTATTTATATTTACTCTTCACTGTCTTATCTTTTTAAAAATTCCAAAAAGGGGAGAATTTTTTTTATGGAATTTAAGTTTAAAAAACTCTATGTTTCCAAATTTAAGTTTTCAATTATGTCTTCAGTATTTATATTTAAAGCTTTAACTTCTATTTCAAACATAAATCTAAAAATATCTAACTTTAACAATTTTTAATGATTAAGAAGACCATTACTTCTGATTCATCTACTTATGCCTATATTTTTTTATGCATGGTTTATAAAATACCATGATTTGTGATCGTCAAAAAGGGGGAGATTATTGGAACCTCCTTGTTTTAATGCTCACAAATTATGATTTCTATATATCTAATGAGATTAATGTTTTAATATAGTATATTATTTTTGTAAATCATAATTGGAATAGAATTGGATAAGTATAGAAAATAGATACCATTAGTTTAAATATGCCACTATTAGTAAAAATGTGATATCACTAGTATAAATGTGCTATCGTTAGTTCAACTTTCCACTTCCAGACTCATTCCACCATTAGTTAAAATTATTCTACCCATATAACTCTTGGTACCATTAGAGTCTTGCTAGTGTTAGTTGAATTATTCTACCACCAAAGTTATGATACCACCAAACTTCTTCTACCACAAACCATGTGCTACTTCTAGTTCAAATAAGCTACCTTCTGATGAGCTACTACCAGATCTTCTACTGTTAGTTCAACTCTACTACCATCACTTGTGCTACTGCTGAATTCATACTACTGTATAATCCTAATATTTTTAGTCTATTCTACCAATAGAGTTCTACAACCACCTGACATGAAACTTCCAATTTTTCTACCACTAGGAATTTTCTACTACCAGCTATGTTCTACCTTTAGTTCAAACATGATACTTATAGCTATACAACCATTGGATTGTGCTACCATTGAGTTGTGTTTCTATTTAACCATGCTACCATCATCCTTTCTATTATTACTGTTCTAATTCATTTTAATTTAATGCTTCCAATGGATAGTTTACAGATTTAATACATGTACTATTACATGGTTTTTTAATGATTATTCCTAAACCATTGTACAGATGCGTTGAAGAACAAGTAATTGGTTTCCTGATTTTCTTCTTAGAATGTGGATTCAGAAAATATTTACTATTATTTTTCATTGGATAATTAGAACCTATAGATCTATTTATTTCAGAAGCTCTCCCTCATATGTGTGTGTTTATTGATGATGTTATAGAGAGCACTTACATGCTAAATACATGTGACTATGAAAAAGTGAAATACACAGAAGATCAAGTTCCTTTCATACACTGAATCAAGAGTAGATTTTTAGAGCATATTTATATAAAAAATAGAACTCAATAAAACTCTGTTTTCTTGTAACTTTTGTAGAACTTGTTCGAGCTCCTCACCAAGTCAAATATGATGACCCTCGATCATATGAATCATTATAGACTGAGTAGCACTAACTTTTTCCATATTTACATATTTTATATCTATATTTTTTCTTTACTTTCAAGAGGTGTATCATATTTCTTTGTATATATACAACCTAACTCCTATGGTTAAACTGAAGAATACTTGTTATTCTATCAAATATTTTTTATCTGTTTACCCATGAAAACTATGGAAGAGGTCTTGCATGGATTGTGTTGTATTTATCTCTATATATAACTATGGAAGAGGATTTGAGCCTATATAGCTTGTGAGGTGTTTTTTGTATACCTGATCTTGGTTGTGGATCAAATTATATGTTATAATAATCATCTTGGTAGTGGGTGATTTCCAAGTGGAGGGGATTAAGTCTCGTCTTGAGAAAAAACCTCTTGTTTACTCCCTTATGTGTTTTAGTTTTTTTTATATTTGAAAGCCAAAAACTACATTTGTTTTTAATCTTTAAACAAAACTTATAGTTTGATAGTGAATCTTAATCAGTATTTATATAATGGATTTGATTAAGTAAATCTATTTAAAAAGTTAAATTAATTTCAAACATTTCTTTAACTAATCCCTAATAAAGCTTTGAGAAATATTTTAAAAGATAAAACATATATTAAACTACTATTTTGATTAACTGGGCATTTTTATTTGAAATGTGATATTTTGTTTTAACTTGTTTTTAACAAAAAAATTATTGGGAACTCAATCCCCCCCTCTCTAGTTACTAAATAATACCAACAAAATATAAATATAACTCAAAAATAAAATAAAATATATATCAAAATAATTTAAACTAACTCCAAGATAAACATTATAAAATTTCAATCTTAATATCATAAGAATAAAACAAAACTATATGATAAAATTCAATGTATAAACCAAGAATAAAATTTACATAAGAAATGTAACTCAATATCAGTATCACTAGACCTATCATGAACCTAATCATCTCTTACATAAATACCAACATCATTATTACCTCCTCTCATACCACTAATATTATCATCATCATGAGCATCAACATCCACATTGGCATATGAACCTAAATCAGTGGAAGGAGCAAAAGAATCCTTATAAACTGAACGCAAATATAAAAAGGTTATAAACATAAAGGTTATAAAAATATTTAATATAAAACATTTTTATTTAGATAAACTATTATTGATACACATATTTGATATAAAGAATTTTTAAATTAAACTAGTTTTCCCCTATGCATTTGCATGAGAAGTAGTATTAGGGATTTTTTCATAAGAATTGTTTATGAGATATGGAATATTAACACATCTATAATTAATATAAAAAGTACTAAATTTATTGAATTTATTAAGAATTTTCCATGATGAAAGAATCCTATTTTTTAATAATAGGTCAATAATTATTAAGAGTTGTTATAAATATATAATTCCATGTATGTAACATACCAAACAAAATAAGAAGAAAATGGTTGACATGTTAAAAATAAATCACTATGATGGGTAACTTGTAGTGAATCTTCATCATCAAAGTCTAGAAACAAATCTATCCCCAATAAAAAAAATAATGTCATTAATAGATAAAACATGTTTCAATTGCACAAATTATTTATATATGAATATCATGGTGATTTTTTCATACAAAACTATCTATATTTTTAATGTTAATAATGTTAGTATATTTTAAATTGAATTTCACTATGATAAACTATAACGTAATGAAACATAGGCATAATTTTAAAAAATTTATATTATAGTATATGATAATGTGTATGGATTTTAGTATTTCTAGAATCATAAGTATAATAATAGGTATAAGTACTATAAAATTTAAAATGTCTATATATTACAATATATCTATAAACATAAGAAGTATTATGCACTAAAAACATAAAAATGTGTATTATTTAGGTTTTGATATATGCATTAGTGTAATAATGACCATAAACATAAGCATATGTATGTAAATAATATAGTTTTTTGTATAAGAATATGCCAAAGAAAATGCATTTTTTATGCTTTATATATTATCATATTTTTTATAATACTTTTATATTATAGTATTTGAAATTTTGTATGTATTTTAGTATTTGTAGAAGCATGTATATAAACATAATCATAGGCATTCACACTGTTATTCTGATAATGTGATTGTATTGTAGCAAGTGTTTAAGAATAAGCATAAACATATGCACTATCAACTTAAAAATGTGTGTATTTTAGTAATTGTATAAGGATTAGAATGAGTACAGGAATATGAATAATCATATGTATATATGTATTCAATATTTTTATAAGCACGAGAACAAGTATATGCAGAATTACTTGCTTGGAAATATATATTATTGTATTATAGTGAGTTTATATTACAATTAAAGCATAAGTAGAAGCATTGTAAAAATGTGTATCTTTTAATATCTATTGAGATGTATATATTATAGTTTTATTAATTGTGTATCTTTTAGTATTTGTGTAAGAATAATTTGAATCATAAACAAAGTAAAATTAAGAATGAAAAAAATGTTTGTATGACAATATTCATGTTGGTATCAAAATTAGTATATGAATAAACATAATCATATGTATAAGGATATCTATCTGTTAGTTGTTATGTATTACAGTCCTTCCATATTTTAAAATTTTAAAATGTGCATGTATCGAGGGTTTTTTATATTACAATTATAAGCTTATTTTTATGCTTTATATCAACCTAATTTTTTTACTTTTTCTTATCATTTTTCTGTTTATGCATGAATATTATTGAAGGTTGATAAAATTTATATTCATGTATATGAATTTAAAAGAAATTTAATAGAGAGGAATAAAAATATATGAGAATGTATAGTGTTTCCATTTATAAATATATACAAAATAGGTAATATTATTGAAAGAAATTTCATATATTGATGTAAAGATGTTATGAATAATTTTTGAAGTAAATTAATGAACTATAAATCCTAGGTGCACAACATAGGTGTTTTATCCAGTCTAGATAACTAAACTCTTAAATTATATAACTCCAATATTGTAAGATGTTGTTCCAATAATTAAATTCACTTGGTAATAATTAAAAGATACCATAAAATTAATTAAAATGGTTAGATATGTGAAAATTATATAAGAAAATATGATTATAAATTAAAATACTACATGGAAATAATCAAAATATTTCTAGAATTCCGTGAGAATACGTTGAATTTCATAAATGAACAAAATCATACATGTATTCTTATCAAAGGCTTGGTGGTGGTCTAATATATCATAATCATAAATTTAAATTGACAATAAATTTTTTTTTCTTAAAAATATATAGTTCATGATGAAATTTGAACTTATAAGTATTCTGCATGATATAAAACTAAAATTTAATAATTATTTGTATGTAAGTTAGTATAATTCATAGACATGAGATGTGTTTATTAATAAATATGAAAATTAAATTATACTTAGATTAATTAATACTTATGGAAAGTTTTATAAATATACATGGAAAGATTTGTATTAATTTATGCATATATATGAGCAATGTTGTATAAATAAATATGAAAATTAAATTTCACCAAGATTAATTAATGAATTACATTTATTAAGAATATTTGAAGGTAGTTGGTTCCTAAAAATAAAGAAATGGATGAGAATAAGGGAGACCGATAGGAAAAGTGGGTTAGAGGGGAAGTGGAAAAATGGATGGAAAACCAGTAATGGGGAGAGTGACATGTGGAGTGGGAGTCATAAAATTTAGTATGAATAATAGATGTTATGTAGAAAATTCCTTATGTCACACTGCACCAATTTGATATAGAATATCAAATAGTAATAAGGGTCTCATCAAAGAAGTCATTATGAGAAAAAATTTCTTAACATTATTTATTTATATGAAATTTGAAATGGGATTAGGGACATCAAATTCATAATATATGTGAGAAATTGGGGGTTGATGTCCAATTATAGTGTTAGTTTCAACTTAAATAAGATAACCAATCATTTTACTAATAGTTATTAAGAAAATTTCATCCATATTGTTAATATGAATATGGTTTAACTAAACCCAAATAATAATAACTAAAGATTCATTTCTTAGATGAAAATCCATGGATTATTTTAGCTATTTCATTGAATGGCCTTTAAAGGTCCATGTTTTTTTTCTAGTACCAATAAGTTTGACTTGTAAAAAAATAAAGAATACAATGTTAAGGGTTAAAAAATTTAATGGAAAACATGAAAAATCCAATGAATTCAATTATTTAAGTGATGACTATAAGTTTATGGTGACTAATAATAAACTGATCCACCACCACAAATATAAATTTAGAGTCAATTAATTATTTCTCATAATCTTCAAAGTAAATCATGTTAAAACCCCTAAAGAGAAAATTTTCATACCATGTGTATTTTTTTAACGGATAAATGATTTATTGAACTACATACCTGTGTTTAAAATGGAAGGTAAATTTCATAATTGATTTAATTATTTAATTTTTCTTGATTAGATCTTAATGGATTATTTCATTATGTAAATCTAATAGATATCCTTTGTTAGATATTCTTTAATGAATTATATTCTAAATTGGAATTTTTAGCCTATTTTATGTATTATATGACTATATTGTATTCATATTATTGATGAGTGAATATGGTGATGAAATATAATAAAAAATAGAGAATTGATAAATAATAATGACTTTCCTATGTATAATTTGGGCCGAGATTTATGATTTTTTTGATATGTTATTTATATGGTTAGGCACTCATTGATTGAATATTTTAAAAAATTATAGAGTTATAAAAGGTTAAATGAGGATATATATTTGAAAACTATGGATGAGTAATAAATAGCGGCAATAAGGTAATTAAACAAAGATGATTGAAAAGTATCTGGAAGTAGTTCAATTCCTAAGATAATAACTTATTGATTAACTATAAGGATATTTCTCAATATATTTCACTCACTATATAGCCTAAAACCATAATATTCCCCACTTAAACAATTTTAGAACTAGAGTAATAACACTAAACTATAGTGAAAGAACTCTATTTCCTATTAAGAGAGTATAAAAGTGTTTAGATACCATTGAATACAAATACAAAACCAAGAGTAACTATACTAAAAATATCAAATAAGTAAATGAAATTTAAATATAAAATCAAGATTGATTTTATACTAAAAAATCATACTAAATACAGAACACATAATCAATAGTTCAAAATATTTCATCACATATGATTTAACTATCTAAGAAAGGATGGAAAAAATAAATATTAGTTTTTTTTAAATTGCTTATTTTTTTCTAAAAAAAATATTAGTTTTTTTACCTGGAGGTAAAGAGGAAGACATAACATTTAACATTTTCCTAGTGTGAAGAATATTATTGAAACTAGGTTATCACTTAACAACTTCAATGATGTCCACTTCATTAACACTATTAAGAATGTTAAAAGAATTATAATAAAGATGAACCACGAAATAATAATATTTATTAAAAGCATCAATTGTTTCACTACAAGAAAGATACCTAGATTACATGAGCTCACCTTTAGCTTGGGGATAATTCTGAAACATCTATAGTTTTATATATAACACCAACATCTAATCATGATACACCAGGGTCATGTTTTCTCATACCTGAAGCCAAGAAAAATTAAAACCATGTTAACATATAAACTTATAAACTGTATTAACATATAATTTGTATGAAAATATAAAAATATTAACATATAAGTTTATAATCATATAAACTATATTAATATATAAATACATACATAAACCATTTCTAAATTGTAAACTATTTATGTTAATAAAAATTATATTTAAATAACATTTATATATTTATTTGGATGTTTATTTATTTTTAATAAAATTAGCATATAAACTACATGAACTTTATTGTCTAAAATTTTAAAATAGTATTACCATATAAGCTGAAACAATTTAATAAAATTAACAAATAAACTCATATTTTCATGAAAAAATTTAAAATATAATCATTAAAACATCAATAACTAAACATAAATACAAAGTGAAATGTATCCCTTTTAATGAGTTTTTAATATATAGTAAATGATAGATGAAACAAATTATTACATAATTTTAGGTACAATGATGACATTGATATAATACTTGAGTTAGTTATTAGGGATATTGTATCAAAAGAAACACCCTATAAGTAAATAAACAATAATTTTAAATTGAATGAATACTCATATTTTGGACACAGGTGGTTGGAAGAAGTTACTAATCTTCACTCTTGTAAGAAAATCCCTATCCTTACACTTGTGAATAAAATAAATTCATAATCAATCTTAGACTAAAATCAAGAAAAAGATGAACATAAAATAAAATTTTAGGAATATTTTATATGAATTAACACTAAGGAATTAAAAAACCATTTAAATACATATAAAATCCACAACTACTAAAACTTAAACCCCATATTGAAATAATAAATTAAAAACAAAAAAATAACATTAAACTAATAAAGGGGTTAAAAAAAGATAATCATACAATAATAAAACATTGTACTTGAAATTCCACTCACAAAATAAACACACTAATGGAAACCAAAATTATTATATTCATGAAAAACAAAAATATGAAAACTAACCAGAAATAATCCTTCGACTTAGATTTTTTCATCACAATAAATGTTTCATCCAATTAGGTACACAACAAACACCAGGTAAGATAGATTGATCTGTATTTGGAAAATAAACAATAGTAAAGTTAGAATGAAATCTATTGTCAAACATTCAAATCGATCAGTACACTATGATAATAACTTCAACCAGTGAATAACAATGTTGAAGAAATTTGATTAACCTATTTTTGTTTGTATGAAAACACAATTTTAAAACTTCTTATAACACTCATATTATATTTTTTGAAAATTTCTTATATCATAATATTGAAAGTGTTATAAATTTAGAATAAAAAATAAACAAAATGAAAATTATTGAATTTTTATAAAAATGATATTATTTTCCATTAAAAAAATTAATACCCTATAATTATTCATGAATAAAATGATACCTCATTTACATAAAAAATTCTTATCTATATTTTTAATTACATGTCACACTATTATGTATCCCGGTAAATGAAAAACAATGTAAAAAATTATAAATCATGAGATATAAAAAAAGTAAAATTTCATAGCATGGAACATAAATAATATAATATGGATTAGTGTAAAACATAGTTATTAAAAATCATGCAATAGTTCCAAGAAACCTTATTATAACTATAATCTTCATGTAATATCGGTACTATTTTAAGTTAGGCATGACCAGATGGAAAAGGGAATAAAAAACATGATTATTAGTCACCACTATAAACTTACATAAATATAATCATAGAAGAATATGAAATATATTCAATTCATACATTTGATACAATCTAATCATGTGTAAACAGTGAAAAAATCACATCATGCAACAAAAATACAATGCGATCCAAATAATCCATTGATGTAGGGATAAAAAGATGAAATTGTATATTCTTGGAAAAAATAGGGTTCACTATCTAACTAAACACATATTACAGTAGAATAAAAATCATTTTATAGGGGAAATTAGGGAAACTCTAACAAGTTATGCAGATGCATCTTGATAAAAGTGTAGGAGGTAGGGATTTTGCATGAGAAATTATAGAATGGAGGATTTATCTAGGGTAGTCTAAATGAGGCTAGTGATAAATCATGGGAGGAGGAAGATCATGGGGGCAGGTCTTGGTTTGAGTGAGAAATGGGGTGGGGTGGGGGGTCTTCACATCATAGGAGAAGGATTGGGGATGGCAGTGTTGAAGGAGGGTATTCCCTAGAGGTGGGGTGGCCATATATGATCCATTTTGGAGCCGTATCAAATCCATATTAGAGCCATTTTAGAGAAGGAGGATCGTTAGGAAGTGGGGTGGGCATGTCAGAGGCATGTTGGAGGAGGAGGTGGGGAGGCCGCATTGGAGAAGCATCGATGGGGAGGTGGGGTGGCTGTGTCAGAGGAGGAGAATCGTAGGGAGGTTGGGTGGCCACATCAGAGGAGGAGGATTGTGGGGAGGTTGGGAGGCCATGTTAGAAGAGTAGGATCATGGGAGGTCAGATGGAAACATCAGGGGTTGAGGTTCATGAGGAAGAGTAGGATCACAAAGGTAGGGTAGAAATTGGAGAGTGGGGTGGGTTACTACCACAAGTAGTAAAATAACCATGGGTATAAGTTATCCATAGCCACAATCCTTATTTACTATGGTTATAGGTCTGTGGCTATATACCCAAATTCTAGTAGTGTTATTTTATATCATCTAAGTTTATTAACGTGTTAGGATTATTCTTAGAGCTCATTCCATTTATATAGGTTCTTTATACTCCCTTGAGAAAGAGTAAGGATCAAGGTTTTAAATGTTCCTAGTATCAGGTTACTATCACCGACCATGAGTTCATTTGGGATTTCCTAGTTTTTGTTATTGACACCTTCAACCTTCTCATTGGCATGGATTGGATGGTTCTTTTTAAGTATTATTTTAATTTTTATCATCATTGGGTTTATTTTTTATCTCTTTATGGGGTTACTCACATATTTTAGGGTGAGTTGGATCCTAGATATGGGAGAGTAGGTCATTTTTTTATTAAGTAAAAAATAATCTCATTCCAATTTTAGAAGATGTTTCTTAATGCCACCAACTAGTATTTAAGTAGTATGCTTATTTACATAGTGAATTAGTACCTTAAAGACTTTACTAATGATTTTTCTAGGCTACTATCCCAAAGAGTGGTTAGGTTTACTACTGACCTACTTTTGGGGACTAGTCCCATCTCTTTTCCATCTTATCAGGTGACACCCAATGAGTTGAAGGAACTTAAAGTTCAACTTTAGGATATTGATTCCAAATGATTTTATCACCTGAGTGTGTCACCTTGACCTTCACCAGTTCTCTTCACAAATAAGGCTACCGTAAGCCTCTAACATTATATTGATTGATGGGTTAAGTGACTGCTAATAATAGATAACCATTTCTAAGGATTGATGATCTGTTTGATCAAATCAAGGGATCCTAATGGTTTTATAAGATTTATTTATGATCAGGGTACCATCAGTTAAGAGTTTGAGAGAAGGATGATCAAGATACAACATTTAGGACTAGGTATATAAATTTTGAGTATTTGGTTATGCCCTTTGGAATTACTAATTCTCCTATGGTGTTTATGGATTTGATGAATTATGTATTTCATTTATTCTTAGACTCTTTCATTTTTGTTTTTGTGGATGATATTTTAGTGTATTATAAGATAGAGGAAAAACACAACGATCATGTATCACCCCCAATTTAAGTTACATGACCATTTATTATTCTATTTTGAGTATATACAATGTCCATGTTAAGTTTTAGGAGGTTTCTATGGGGTTTAGAACATTTTGGAGGCTTTTATATAGGTGCATGATTTGTGAATGGTTAGAAGATACTATGCAAGATATCTAGGAAACTGTGAAAGGGAAGATAGTGGGAACTAGGAAGGCCCACAATTGGCACATGATTTGGCCAAACCATACATATTCCTAGGAGAAACCATACTTATTAAAATAGTTGGAAAAGTATGGTTGGAACATGTTTTGTTTAACCGTGCGAGACAACCGTGCGAGGGGTTAGCTTAAGGCAATATAACCATATAGTTGTTGCATGGTTTTCCAAACCATGTTGCCCAACCATGTGCCGTATAGGTGGAAATTCTTAAAAAGTGGATCTAATCCGAATTAGATCATTAATTAATCAGTTTTCCCCTAATCATCCTATAAATAAAATTCTTTTTTTTTCTCTTAAGGTGTGAGATATGATCCAATTCAATCTGAGAGTGATCCTTAGGTAAATCAAAGTGCGATGGAGGCCCAAATTCATCAGTAAGTGCATGTTCTTCTTTTTTCTTCTTAGATACAAGGTTATTCTCACTCTATTATAACCATATAACTAGTATTTTGTTGATATATCTATGTGTTATTAATGGTTTTATGATTATATCTTGTTGGATATAGTGAAGGTAATGTGATTTGTGATCATATCTTGAAGTTTTATTGTATTGTTCTTTATTTTTCCCAACCATTGTGAGGTAGGTGGATTATCTATCTACTATAATTGATTTATAATTTGAAGGATTAGTTTTCATTAAATTAATTTGTTTAAATTATTATGAAACCCTAATGTTATTCTTGATGAAAAAATATTTAGTGATGGTTTTGGGAATTTTTTAAATTGGATGGTTTGTGGAAAATGATCTTGAATAAAAATTTTAAAATTATGAATTTTTATTTTTATCGATGGATTTTTTTTGTTGAAATGTTTTATATTGAATGGTTTGGATTGGAATTTGGAATACATGGTTGGTTTGAGTTCATGTGCATTATACGTGACCCTATAGAAGGGGAGTGTGCCACTGGGGCACCTGGTATTGATTACCTTGTGATAAATTGGTAGATTAATGTGAGACCACTCATGATTATGAAATTGTCTCCTTAGAATGCATAGTGTGTGTGGAGAAATGGTTACATGTATTCCAAATATCATGTAATAGATTCATAACTTGATAAATTATTTCCTTGTAAATTTTTTATAGCTTCAATATAAATTGTTTTTACTACTTAAAACTATTTTATATATATGTGATAATTTTTTTGTACTAATGGCATGAGTTGGGAAGTCATTGGGGAAAAACTACTGAGATTAGAATAAGCCACTTCTTTGGTACTATTTTTTATTTTCATATGTCATATATCAAGACATAGGTAAAGGTAAGATATATCAATTCTTTAGTGATACTTCCTAATACTATGGGCATGACTTGTTGAGTTGGATCTTGGAGCAGTTTGGGAGTTGCTGGGTTGATGTTACTTTAGTGTTATTGAGGTCTTATTTGTACTTTTTGTTTATTTATGGTTTTTCTTTTGGTTTCCTCTTGTACTCTAATATGGTTTTGTTTTGGTTTTGTTGAGTTATATTCTATAATCATGCATCATGTAGAGGTTTGGTTGTTCTGGCTATTGTAGTTGGATGTTTTATCTTTAAAGGTAAAACATCCCCCAAATGTTCTTGAGACCCTTGGAATTTATTTACAAACTTTGGTGTCTTGGAAATGTCACCTAAGGCCTAGTAACATCACCCCCTCTTCCCAAGACAATGGGTGAGGGGAAAGATTTTAAAAATGGTATCATAGGTTTCTATTATCATAAATTTGAAAGAGAATAATCTACATAGAAAAATTTATAAATATTGATTTTAAATCCAAGAAGTGATTTTTTTGAGCCACTTTATATCTTAAAGAGGCATATTATTGGATCTTGAAAAGATTTAGGTGGTGATGTATTGGGAGAAACCCATTAATGTGTTTGATATTCATAGCTTCATGGATTAGGTTGGTTATTATAAGTGTTTTTTAGGATTTCTATAAGATTACATCTCCTATGATAGATTTGATCGATAAGGGTGTTACGTTTTAATGGAATGATAAGTTTCAAATATCTTTGCAGGAACTAAAGGTGATTTTTACTTTGGATCCAATTAAAAATATTCCAAAACTGGGTTTAGGTTATGACATTTTCTATGATGCCTCAGGTACAAGATTAGGATGTGTTTTAATGCAGGGGAAATAGGTGGTGGCTGATGGATATTTACAACTATTTCCTCATGAGAAGAAATATCCTACCCATGATCTCGAGTTGGCTACGGTGATGCATGATTTTAAGACTTGGTTCCTCTACCACTTTAAATATAGGTTTACTATATATTCAGATCATAAAATCTTAAAATATATTTTTACCTAGAGGGATATAAACCTATAATAGAGATTCTAGGTTGAATATCTTAGTAATTTTTATTTTGATATTTCATACACTTGTGTAAAAGGTAATGTTATCCTTGATGTGTTGAGTAGGAATTTACTAACCCAAGCCTTGAAGGAATCAGTGGAGGAATGATCTTTGAAGATTCTGTTTGTTGAGATGCACTTGGATGCAGAAGAAGTTAATTGTAAGGTGTTCTTAGCTTATGCGGAAGATGATTATTCATTTTATGAATATATTTATCTTGAAAAATAAACATACAATTATTTTAAAAATTTTAGTAAATTCATTTATGGTGGGGATACCTCGAGTGACTAGACTGAGTCTTCTAATGGTGTCTTTCATTTCCAAGGAATATTGGTCATTATAATAACTACGAGATATGAGTTAATTGATAGTGGGAATTAGTATAGTTAGTCCATGAACCCTGGGACTAAAAATATGTATCATGATTTGAGGCATAGGTATTGGTGCCTGGGGATGAGGTAGTCAATTTCGAACTTCGTATCACAATGCCTTACCTACTAGAAGATTAAGTTAGAGCACCAGAGACCTATTAGTTTGTTTCAACCTTTACCCATTTTGATATTAAAGTGGGATTCGATATTGATATAATTTTTTTTGGTTTACCATATACTCATATTGTAAAAAATTCAATTTGGGTGATCATTTATCACTCATTTTCTTCCTATTAAGAAGATGATGAAGGTGGAAGAGCTTAGGAACATGCATGTATGAGAGATCATGAATTTATATGGAGAGTGTTATTATATTATTTTTAATAGATATCCATGATTTATATCTTGGTTTTGGAAAGGTTTATAAGTGGCAATGGGTACCCAATTGAATTTAAGCATGACATATCACCCTCATAAAGATATATAGATTGAGCAATCCATTTAAATTATTGAGGATATGCTTCAGGAATGCATTCTTAATTTTAATGGTTTATGGAAAAATCATATGCCCTAGGTTGAGTTTTCCAATAACAACATTTATCTGTATTTGATTAAAATGGAACCTTTTTAATCATTGTATGGGCACCCATGTTGTTCTTCTTTATACTGGGATGATTTGGGAGAGCGGTCTTTGGTTGTACCGAGTCTTGTTCAAGAGATGATAGAAAATATATAGTTGATCCAGAATAGGTTAGATATAGCTCAGATTCACTAGAAATCCTATACCGATCATCATCTTCTCCTATTGTATTTTGTGGTAATTGATCAGGTTTTTATCAAGGTTTCTCCTCATTTGGAAAATTTTCATTTGGAAAGATAGGGTAAGCTATCATCAAGGTTTATTAGCACTTTTTATATCATAAAATGTATTAGAAAGGTGGAATATAAGTTGGACTTAAAGTCTCACTTAATGTTAATTCATGACATGTTTCATGTTTCCAAACTAAGGAGGTATCAGCCAAACCCTTCTCATGTGATAGATCTTGAGCCTGAAACATTATTTGATTAACCAGTTTAGATTATAGATCATTATAATTAGGCACTTCATGGTAAAATTATTCCCTTGGTCTATGTACTATGGTTGTGCAGACTGGATAGCCACGAGACATGGGAGCATGAAGTGCCGATAATACAACATTGTCCTTATCTATTTATGAGTCCAAAATCCCGAGTTCTTTCTGGGGACAAAAATTTTTAGGGTGGGGAGAATTATGACACCCTTTAGGTTATATATATGTTTTATTTTGGACTTATTTTATCTATCTTATAGTTCTAAAATATTTTGGGTGTATAGGGACAATATTTTTGAGTTTTTGGATAAACAATCCAAGAGCATGGTCTATGTACAATTGGTAGTAACCATGTGGTAATCATGACATATGGCTATGTTGGTTACAGTGATGTTTTTCATGGTTTTATCATAGTTTGTCTAATCATGATATATTCAAAGGTAAATTGTGTGGATTATTGGGTTTTCTTATAGTTGAAGTTTCATGGATTTCACACGGATTTTCTAATAATTTGGATATTCCCAGGAAACAGTGCACTTTTTTTTTCAAGGGACAATAGTGATTTCACAGTTAGAACATAGTTTTTCAAACTACATGACCTAACTGCACTATCTATGTGGCTTTCTTAAAATTGGTAAATTACACTAATTACCTTGGTTATTTTTAACCCAAATCTCACCTTAATCTCTCATTATCCCTAACTAACCCTTCCTTTATTTTCTAGGAGGTTCTCCCCTTCATCTCTTAGTGATTCTCTATATATTTTTGTGTATCTCTTCAAGGTATGTGTGAATATCCTATCGATTCCTCCTCTTTTCTCTATATATACTCTTGATCTCTCTTCCCATTGATTCATTGGAATAATAATGTGGCGTGACATCCATATCTAGGTTTTTTGGTGGGGAATTGATGATTTTTATTTGGATCTTGTATTTTGATAACCAAATATATTCATTTCTAATAAATTTTTTTAAGGTGATTAAGTTTCTTCCATTAGAGAGGTATGTGTCTATATACAATGGTTCTTTCCCATGGAACACCTTATTGTTCTTATTTTTTTACTTTGGTTTGGATTATGAAGATGGTTTATTTCATATCCATGAGGTTTATTTTTAGAAATTACATTTTTTGTGACATGGAAAATAGTTTTTAAGGGGGGTTTTCTTTAAAAACCATTTCCCCCTTCACGTGTTCAATGAAATTACTCAATCATGGTTTTGACTCTAATTAATTTTTAACCATGGGAGTAGTAATTATTTTCTTGTATAAATGTTTTATTAATTTTTTTTCATGATACACTTGAACTTTTTGAGAAAACATAGCACATGGGAATATTGGGTGTGTCAAATTATGTACATATGCACGTTTCTAGTTAGTGAGGAACCACTATAAATTATGGATATGTGCTCATTATGTTGTGTAAGCTGATGGGTATTCCTTATACTGATAAAATATGGATATAATTTGTATCAAAAGGAATAATGTTATACCAACTAGTGTTCCTTGTGTTTCCTAGTTATGTATTCCCATAGGCTAGAGGCCATTTGTTCTTTGTTCTTGGTTTATTCATGACAATAATGTTTCATGGTTTGATTGCTCACATGTTTATCTTTTAAGATATATATTCTCTTGATTACTAACCTCTATGTTATTATTCATGTTTATTTCCATATTCTTGTAGTTTGAAAATGGATTATTTTAAAGGAAACCAAATGATGTTTTATGATAAATTTTTTCAAATGAAATGCTTTATAAAACTGGGTATGTTTTTAAATATAGAGGTAATGGTTGTATGGTGATAGGAATTGTATATATTCATGGTGATAACTCACTAGATGTTTTACTTACACCCTTCATATACCTTTTGGATCATATAGACTTGGTTTTATAGGATCCATGTAAAGGGAAAGTTGTCATGTAACATAATGACTTCTCTTGGTCGATGTCATTTTCATGGTGGATTGGGATGGTGGTGCTGGATGGTCACATAGAGACATGATTTTGGATTTTGTATTAGATTTGGTTTATTTTTTAGATTATCCTTCTATATTTGTTTTGATATGTCTCATGGATTTGTAATTCTTCTTCCCAATGTACTCTGGTTATTTATCTTTATATTATTTTACATGATACATGTTGTGCTATATTTTTTGGGTAAAATATTTCTCATAGTTTTATGTGTTGATACCCATGAGATTATCACCAACCTATGGTGATTGGGAATGTTCTTATATACTTTTGGTATACCATCTTGGGTGGCATGTCAGGTCAACTGATGTTGGTTTGTTACAATGATCATCTTTTTGATCGGTCATTGACAACATCTATAATGAGCCATATTTCTAGATCCCTCCCTTTAAATTTTCCTAGGTATTGGAGGTTTTTATAGGAAGTTTAAAGGTGTTTTAGGAGGATATAAGTGAGTTTTATCCATTTATAGGGCCACCACGCCGTAACTGAGGGTGTGGTTCTGGTCGTTTTGAGATCATTTGAAGTTTTGGTCCATGTGTGTTTGTTTTGTGATGGATGTGTTAATCCCTTGGGTGTTTTGAGGTTGTTTGTTTAGTACTAGGGAGCACCATGATGAGTAAAATGATCAGGGTGGTAATTTTTATGATCATTTCTCAATGTGTTGTCCACCTATGAAAAAGTATCATCCCAAAATACCTTAGGGAGCCCATTTTTTAGGGCATATCAACATGAAGATGAGGAAGTTTTGGGTGAGGTTCTCAATTGGTTCCCTATATCATATATGAGCAGCATGGAGACCCACATGTCATAGATATAGGTGTGATGGCATACATGGTTATTAAAATAGAAATGAGGTGAGACCAAGCAATGTGCGGGGAAAGTAGAAATAGTGAGGGATCTATCCCTATGCCATGGTGGCTGTATGTGACGACTCTATGAGGATTGAAGCTCCATGAACCACACCATAGTGTAAAGATTTGTGTTGGTAAAGTAATTAGATTCAGTTTTAATTGTGTTTGATCCTTAGAGATCCAAATCCCTTAAAAGAGGATCCACTTTGACTGAGGGGCACTACAATATGGCGGGAGATCACTACACTATGATAGAGGTTATTTGAACCTCATATATAAATAGAGGTAGAAATTATCCTTAGTTCAATTTTGATTCTCTTCCTATAAACCCTAATAAATACCTTAACCTCTCACAACTCTCTTGCTACACCCGTGAGAATCTAAACACTTTGGTTCTAGGTTGAAGTTTCACAAATCAGGGAACTCCCTTTTCTCCTCTCTACTTCATTCTAATTATTCTCTTATTTATGGAGAATTTTTTTGTATATTTAATATATTTTGGAGTTTAAAATCAAGTAAGAATTAATGGATTCTTATTGTGGTTGGGTACAATAGAGTTTCCAATCAGTTTTGGTGGTGTTTGATTCCTCAATTCTTTCAATACGAGCGATGATTTCCTTGAAGCTCCAAATAGAGGTAGGGGATCAGTTACTTCTTCTTTTATTTATGTGTAAGTTTGAACTATCATGATTTAGCTACTTAGGTAATAGTATAATTAACCTAAATTAATATAATAACTGAAAAATAATGAATTGGAATTAGGTTATTATGAGCGAATATGATTTATTCTTATTGACGTTGCCTCTTATTTTGCTAGGTAGTATGTTATTTATTCACTGTAGTTTTTGTGGTTGTTAGAATGGTTAATATTTTGGAAATTTGATAAATAATGTAAATCTAGAATTATAATTTTTTTATTAATTAAAGTGGTATGTAAATTGATATCTATTCATCCTTAAGATTTTTTGAATATGTAAGTAATGCTAAAGGAATGTTTATGAATAATTATAGCTATTGATTAACCGTTGTTTATAGGTTGCTTATTGTTGAACCTATGCATAATGAATCAATTAATTCAATATTGAAATTAATTTTTTTTTTTCTAAAGATAATTTATTGGGTCTGAGCAAGCCCATTACTATTTGATAAAGGTTTGAATGTCTTGGTTCAATGGGATTAGTTTCCTTGTGAGTGTGTCATACTGAAAATAATTTTGTTGCTTTGTATGATATCTCTAGGATGTTAGAACCTTGATGTGATTTATTGATAAAATAGTATGGTTGGTAAATCTAGATAATAATTAGATAGTTTTCCTTGGGTTTTAGTGTGGGATTGATGTGGATGATGACATTATGGAATGTGATGTTCCCAATGATGTTACAGATGAAATTGGAGAAGTTAGGATGAGTTGAGAGATGGGTTTCTCATTAGTTTTTGCTTGATGTGTCTTTTAAATGGTTGGGTTTCTCAATATTTTTTTTTTCTAATTATCAACTGATAGTTATAGTTGGTTCTATATATGAAAAATTTATCTTTGATTGTGGTGTCTTAGGATGATTCATAAAGCACCCATAAATTATGGAATGATAAATGAATTAATAAATGAACCCATAGGATGGGGTGTTATTGATGGAAGTAATGATAAATGAATTATATCATATTGGATAACATAGAATGGTTACAATGAATATTATATGAGAATGGTAATTGAATATAGAAATTGATTAATGAAAATGAATCTTGTTGTCTTATAATTATAGAATAAATTTTTTAAACTAGAAATTTATAATGGAGTTTAATGGAACAAAATTTTTAAACCAAATTTAATGATTGTAACACCATGACCCGATCCATTATCTTGTGAAGGAATAGAGTTCTACTAACCATAGGTGACATACTATGGACACAAAAGGCTAGAAATAAATACCAAGGGTTAGACTACACCATGGGGGATGATTTTACCTTATATAGATAACAAGATGTACTTGAAAAACTCAACAAAACAAAATTAATATGATACATGATATAAAAACCAACAAAAATACAATGACATAACAAACCATAAAATAATGAGAGTCAAAAAAATTAAAACAAACACTAATAAGTCTACATCAAAGAAAGACCCAAAGTCACCAAGGGAAACCAATAATTGATTCGACACCACAAAAAACTTCACTACAAGACACCTTCAAGATCCAACTCCAAAACGACAAGATTAAAACATCACAATGCTCCTCTAATAAAGTATGAGACCTATCCCTTAATTGTATCTTGGTAAAAAAAATCTACATATGTACCAGATTACATATGTAGGAGGTGATTTTATTATCTCATTAGGATATCCTCAAGACTTCCCACAAACACCACTCGGACAGGAACAAGTTAAATAATATTTAATATAAAAAACAATATAAAGCAATATAAAATAGTTTCTAGGATAGAAAGATACACAAGAAATGATAAAACTCACACCATGAAGGTATCCCATATCATGAATTCATACCCACATAACTAACACACCCAATGCATGTCGTATTAAAGTAGAATTACTGAATAGTCTGTACTCATGAGTGATACCCATCCCTCAACACCCAAGTCATTTCTTGGTGGTAAAATCCTTCGAGTCAATATTGACCCCTCGAACTTTTTTAACCCGATGAATTCCTTTCCTTGTGCATTATAAACTCATGAAACCATGTCCATGACAAGTTCAACATACCCAACAAAATTTTTGAAAACCAAAACCTTATTTAAGAAAATTTAACAAACACATTTTGGGATAATTTCATAACCCATAGTTTCAAAACCATTAAAACATAGAGAAAGATCATGGGGTTTTCATAAATAAACAAAACCAAGTTATCTTTGAAAACTTATCCTTCATGTTCTAGGAAAAGTGGATAGAGAGAGAATCCACCTAAGTCAAGAGCATTCAACACGAAGAATTGTTTCATGATTCATAGATTCAGGATCCCCTTACGATTACTTTAATGAATCCTAAATAAGATTCATCAAGATATAATTTAACCCATATATATAGGAATAAAAAACTCAATCTAGATTTTCTTTAAAATAAAAAATGGAATTACATGGGAGAAGAAGAACTAGAGTCATTACCTTTGTTACCCTAGGTATGATGCTCGGAGAATTGATAAATCCAATCTATAGAGGGAGTAGGATCACCAAAAACACTAAAGGAGAGTCTAAGGATTGATGTAAAGGAGGATAGATTTATTAGAACAAAAGGGAAATAGGATTAATAAATAATCTATACTTGACATCCTTCTTGGCATGAAATATGATTTCATGTTATGAAATTGATGATGCCCATATATGCTGAAATTCCCATCACCTTAAAATTATAAGCCACAAATACCATTTATCACATGAATTCATTTTATTCCATGGATAGAATTTTTAGGCTGTGAACATCCTCAACTAGATTCCCATCAAAATATGCTAAAAAATTGTCCACTATGTGAATGGTTATTCATGCAATGAACCAAATTTTGTATCCAAATTCTAGATCTTGGTCCACTTATTCCTATAAAACCACTACATAACTTAAAATAAATATAAAAAATGGTAATTTACTTTAAAATAGATGTGTCACTTTCTCCACATCATTGGGATTTACTTCCTCTAAAATCATGAGGCTATCAATGATTTTAATACTTATAACCATTTCTTTAACATTTGTTTTTCCCATTCCCATGTATCTTCTTGCATCCGAACATGATGCCACAAAAAACATACTAGAGATATACATCTATAATGTATGATAATATATTTACTATCTATAATATTAACTGGGGTGTTCACAAAGGTTTCATCAGGATCCAAAATCACATGATCCCAACCAATCACATGGTCAATACTCGGTTGTCACTTCTTCAATTATAAGACATGAAATTTTTTTGGACCGAACTAAATTTTAGTGGTAGAGGAAGAATATAATAAACTTATATAATATATTCTATAATTTCAAAGTGCCCAATATATCAAGGTTACAACTTCCCTTCCTTATCCAAATGATGACGCCCCAACCTCAGAGAGACATAAAAGAATACATGACCAGGAACATAAAAAGGTATAGGCTGGTGATGATGATTTTCATAATATTTATGATGTCCCTAGGCTATCTATATCTTTTTCTTAATCATATATATCTTTTTAGTAGTATCATTCACTATACTTAGTCCAATTAGTGAATTTTACCTAGACCCGACCCAATAAATTGGAGAACAAAATGGGCGCTCGTACAATACCTCATACAGTTCCATGTGTATTGTGTCCTGATAAATTTTATTTTATAACAAATAAACTAAATGAATATAGTTATCCCATGAACCATCGGAGTCCATAACACAATCCTTGAGCATGTAATCCAATGTTTTAATAATGATCTTTGATTGGCCATCTATTTAGGGATGACATGTTGTTCTCATGGTCAACTTGATTTCTAGGGCCTATTGTAAGGACTACCAAAATCATGAGGTGAATTTAGGGTCTTAGTCATAGATAAAAAAAATGGAACCACATGAAATTTTACCAATTCCCAGAGATTTATATTTTCTAAATAATCCACTGCATTCATCTACAAAATTAGAATGAAATGTGCTCACTTCATGAGTCAGTCCACAATCACCCAAATGGATCTAGGTTTTTGAATAGTTCATGTTTGAACAATGATAAATTCTATATAAATATACTCCCATTTCCATACCGGTATGGTAAATTACCATAACATTTTATATGGTCACTAGTGTTCAGACTTTACTATTTGAAAAATGATACATTTCTCAACATACCCTACCACATTACCTTTCATACTTGACCAAAAGAAATAGTCCTTCATTTCCTTATACATATTTAAGTAACCTAGGTGGTTGGTAACTTTGAAAGATGATAAGCACTAAGTATTTTCTCTTGGAAATATAGAGTAACTACAATCTAGTCTCCAAATCACGACACTAAATCTGTATCTTCTGTCCAACCATCAACGGTCTCCCCACTATTGAGGTTTGAACTCACTTTAAGACAATCAAGGTATGTCTACTAATACACCTTGACTAATTCAACCAAATTAGGAATAAGGGCAACTAGAAATAAATAGTCTCATCCTACTCAGTACATTCTTAGTTTATATCAATAATTACTAACATTAGTTTCCAGTGGTACCTGGCCACTCTAACCACTTGATTATACAAATTTTGACTTAATGCATAAGTAACTGCATTTCCTTTCCTTAGTGCGTAAGATAAGTCAAAGTAAAACATATATATATATTCCATCCAGAATTGATACCTTAGATTCAAGTCCCATTATAATAATATATGTTTCATGCTTTAATAATCTGTGAACATAGTGAACTTTTCACAAAAATAGGTAATGGCACTATGTTTTTAAGGAATATAACACTGCATCTAGTTCTAGATCATGTGTTTAATAGTTCTTATTAGGTATTTTAAATTATCTTGAGCAATAATATATGAAATGATCCACCTACATGATAAATATACCCAATCCATATCCAAAATAATAAAAAAAATACAACATAACTCTCACCTAGTTCTAGAAAGACCGAAATAGGTGCCGAAGTAAGAGAGCCTTGAGTTCCCTGATAGAATTCTAAAAATCACTACTCTAATAGAATATAATACCCTTCCTTGTAAATGTAGCCATGGGATAAGTGACATATGAGAAATCAGGGATAAATAATTGTTAATAGCCTACTAATCATAAGAATCTATGTATCTCAAAGATGTTATTAGATAGTTACCAATAGATAATGACCTCAATCTTACCTGGATCAACTGATATAACTTTTTTCAAAATAAAGTTCCCAAGGAGACGAGATTCTTATATATAGGAATTATATTTTGAGATTTTTTCAAAAATATGACGATCTTGTAAATACCCAACAGGATATCCAAGTGCATTTCATGATCTTTTTTCATAAGAGAATACACTAAGATGTCATCAATAAATACCATGATGAACGAATCTAGGTATCTATAAAAGATAAGACTCATCAATTCCATTACAACTTCTAGTTAATTAGTGCAACCAAATGGCATGACCATGTATTCATAGTGGCCGTAATAGCTTCAAAAAGCCATCTCTGGGATATCTTCTTTCTTAACCCAGAGTTGATGATACCCTGATCAAAGGTCAATTTTAGAGAACAACTGCCCCCCTTCAAATGATAAAATAGATCATTAATTCATGGAATGGGGCATAATTTATTTACCATGACTTGATTCAACTTACCATAATCAACATAAAGTCAAATAATACTCTCTTCCTTCTTGATAAATGGAACTGAAGTGGACCAAGGTGACGTACTTGGTCTTATAAACCCAAATTTACCATTCGGACCATCAAATCTCACAATTACATTGGTTCTATTCTATATTATGGGAGTGAATTAGGATTCATCCCTAGGAGTAGTTATATAGAAAATTCCACTTATCTTTCAAGTGGTAAACCAAATAAGTTATTTGGAAAATCATCAGGGTATTAATCTACTATGGTTAGAAAATATCTATATTCAGCTACATCAATAGACCCAAAGGTGATCACTAATAACTAAAAAATTATTATTACAACCACTATTAACAATGGTCTTAATCTTCTTGTATTCACAACCCATTATTCTTTTAATAACTGGACAATTAATTTTGGATATTTGAAATTCACAAACTGGGTGTAGCAGTCAATATGAGCCTTGAATATTACTAGACAATTCATTCCCAAGATGAAATATAAGATTAAAATGTCCATAATAGTAATATACCACAAAAATATGACTAATTCAATGGTTATAGAACATTATATACATTTAAAACCTCTGCACTCTCATTTCCTGAGAGGTGTCTTAATTCTCATAACACAAAGCATCAATTCCATAGGCAAGAAAAATTGTTTTACCACATGATTAACAATAAAATAATGGGAGAAACTAATGTTATTTATGTTATGAATATTATAATAACTTATTATATACTCCATTTACTTATTTTATATGAAATGTGCATAAATTGTGTGAAATATTAATGTTTAAATATTAAGTATAATTTTAGAGCACTATTCAAATTCATCCAGATTCAGGTATGTTTAATGTTTTAATAATAAATATCACCCTAATTACCCAAATTTAATGATTATTTCTTTTTAGGGCTCCTTAATTAAATTATAAAGTTTCATTATATTGGACCTTTGGCCAAATCGTTCATTTGGAGGGTCATATGGACCACGCAAGAAGACCCACAAAACCTGTGAAGAAACTGGACCATCCATGAAGATTGAATTAATGGGCTCAATATAGAAGTTAAAATTCATTTATTCTCATAAAAAATTAGGATAAAAATTCAAGGAGTCATGTATAAAAATTTCAAGGCCCAAATCAAAAAACAAGAGGCCCAAATGAAGCTTTGAAGTCCATCCCATAATTCTGTCCAAGAATTGATATCAGCACACAAAATTTGATATTTCTCCTGATAGAGACATATATTAGAGCTGGTATTTTTTATTGAGAAATATGAGATATTTTCAGCGGACTTTTTTTAATAAATCATTCAGATTTTAAGTCATATTCCTATTCAAAAATCCATTCACATTTCAGCCATTGAAAAAGCATGGATATAAATGGACATTTTAACATTGTTTATGAAAACAACCATAACATTGGATCCATAAGTCCAAATGACTCAAAATTTCGAGATAAGACTTAAAAAATTAATATATATAACTTTTAAGAATAATATTTCTCCAGATTCAGCTGTCTGGATGGCCAAATTGGCGATGCAAGTGGAGGGGAAGTTTTGGAATGTAAACAACCCACAAAATTGAACTATAAATACATCCCCCCTACTCTCCTTGAAAGAGGTTGGTATTTCAAAAGATAGGATCATAAATTTTCATGACCAAAGCCTTTTCAAAGGCTTTTGAGGACCTTTCATACTCAAGTTTTTACTTGATATACCGTTCCTCCTCTCTTTGTTTTCATGTTCTTTTGTGTTCTTCTTATTTGTAATCGTGTAAGTCTGTTTTAATTTCAATAGAATTTTAATGAATGTTTCTTATTATTCATCAATTATTCTCATCCACCTTATGTTAAATAATATTAATGATCTTAAAAAAGTTTAATATAGTTTAATCTTCTTCCCTTATTTTTTTCCTCATTCAATCTAAAGTCTGTTTTAATTCTCATTATTGTTCGTGTGTGTGTGTTCGATGCACAACTATTTTATTATTCCATTATTTTTGTTCTATTTATAATTAATCACCATAAACACATATTACCATATTAATAACTATCTTAATGGATGAGTAAATTTACCATTGGGGTGAGTCAAAATTTAGGGATGTTAAGTGATTGAAAGTATTTGCTCAATGAATATTCTTCAAGTTAACATTATGTATGTTGGACTTAACATGTCATGAATTAATGACTTGTTTTGTTTAAAATGTGGTTTCCATGGATTATTAAAACCATATATACACTAAAATTAAAATGTAATGATTGATATTATAACCCTAAGTTAATTTAAGTCTTGGATTAAATCCTTAACACTTAGGAATTCCAATCAACGTTATCTTGTGAAGTAGGTGTTAATTTAATGAAATATAAAGAAAAAATCAAGGATATCACAAGCTTAACTCCCTAATAATGAACTCACCCAAATATTTATCAAATTTTTAAATCAAAAACCAACCATTAATCACTTCATTTAAGGTCCACAAACAAACCCCCCAATAAAAATATAATCAACTAAAAACAATCAACTATTAAAAAGTATCATCGCTGAAGATTCGGCCCGAGTGTTGTTATACACATTAGAAGAGCATCGAAACCTTGAACAGTCAATAGGTGACAATCTATCATGCTTTAAAATGGCATTATTTTTGGGGATGGTGTAATTAAGTATTCGTTAGTTTATGGTTATTGTAAAAAAAAACAAAAAAAAAAACAAAATTTAAAAAAAATTGAAAACAAAACACAAAGAAAAACACACCTTATCATAAAAATCATAAAAAAGCAAAGAAAAACCCATCTTACTATTTATTCCAAAATCTCTCTCAATTCCCCATAGACTCCCAAACAATCCCTTGAATTTTTTTGACCTTAAAATTGAGCGAACACTTCACCAACATAGGAGGAACATTAGGGACAATCAAATAATTCAAGAACCAGTCCTTATCCAACCAATTGAATTATATATGGCCAATACTAGGGAACAAAAACTTAAAGAACTTTCTACCCTTGATATGAATTACCACCCCCTTGGTATTGCATATCCAAACATAGAGTCTAAATTCGAACTCAAATTAGGTTTGATTCATCTTCTACCTCATTTCCAAGGGCTAGTCAGTGAGGATACACATCTTCATCTTAAAGAGTTCCAAGTGGTGTGCTCTACCATGAATCCTCAAGGGGTTTTTAAGGAAAAAAATCAAACTTTGAGCATTCCATTTTTCCTTATCTGACTCTGCCAATTCATGGCTCTACTACTTCCCTCCTGGTTCCACAAACTCATGGATTTACATGAAGTGACTTTTCTTAGAGAAATTTTTTCCTTCTTCTCATATTACTTCCATCCGAAAGGAAATTAGTGGTATTTGTAAATTCCCCAATGAATTAATCCATGAGTATTGGGAGAGGTTCAAAAATATGGTTGCAACTTGTCCACATCACCAAATCCCTGACCAACTATTGATCCAATACTTTTATGATTTGTTATTGGATATGGAGAGAACCCTCATTGATGCCACAAGCGGTGGTGCTCTTGTTGATAAAAATCCTACAACTTTAAGAGATCTCATAAGCAACATGGCTACAAACACACAAAAATTCCATACTTGAGCACATTCTTAAGTCAAATAAGCTCAAGATAATCAATCGATAGAGCCCAATAAGATGACCGAGTGGATGAGTGAACTTACAGGTCTTGTGCGAAAACTAGCTATGGTGGCCAAAGCCCCAACCTCATATTCTCCACAATCTCTATTACCTGGATCTATCAAGAACTATGGAATTTGTAGCTCCCCCTCTCATCCAACTGACACATGTCTATAACTTCAAGAGGATCCCTCCAATTCATCCATACCAATGGAGCTCAATGCAGCATATTCTCAATGGAACACCAAACCTCAACAATTAGGTCAGTTTGTTAGAAACTTCAAACAACCCCATTATGAGCCATTGTCTTTTACCTTCAACCAAGGCTTGAGGTATGGTAATACCATTTCTCATCCCCCTCAATTCCCTCCTCAAAACCCAAACCAATTCCAATATGGTCAAAGTGTTGGTAACTTCCAACAACTTTACCCTTTTGTTCCTCAACCTCAAAGGATAAATACTCCTCTTCCTCCTCCTAGATTACACTATCCTAGTGAGCCTTCCCAATTCCAAAACCAATAAAATCGCTTTCACAAGAACCAAAATCAAGGTAATCCTAATATGGGACAAGACACTTCTTCCAAGAAACCATGAGAAAGTGCAGTGGAAGATATTACCTCCTTCACCCATTCCATCCTCAAAAACATTGAAACCGAAATTAGCCAACTTGCATCCCACCTGAGCCAGAAACAACAATATAATTCTTCCTAACTCCCATCTCAACCATTACCCAACCCCAAGGGTAATGTAAATGAAATTGCACTTCGATTGGGAAATCAAATTGCTATGCCTCATGTTGAGTCCTCCAACTCCCCTTTAAATATTGACCTAGAAAATGAAAATAAAAATAAACATGAAAAGGAATCTAAATCCATTCCCTCACCTCATTCCATTCCACTTAGAAACCCAATTACTTTTCCTCAATCCATTTATAAGACAAAGAAGTCCTCTGAACTTGATTCTAGAATGATCGACATGTTTAGACGTGTTAAAGTCAACATTCCCCTCTTAGATTCCATAAAACAAATCCCTAAGTATTCCAAGTTTCTTAAGAAATTGTGCACCCATAAGAGGAAACTTAGGACCTTCAAAAATGTTTCCACCCAGTAGTCTATTCCTATAAAATGAAAATATATTGGGACCTTTACGGTTCCATGAAAAATTGTAATTTCCAACTTCGATGATTCACTCATAGACCTAGGAGCCTCAATTAATGCCATGCCCAAATCCATCTTCTCCAAACTTTGTCTAGGTCCCTTATATCCAATGGGTGTTGTCATTCAATTTGAAAATCGAAGCACTAGTAGTCTTGAGGGTATAATCGAGGATGTCCTTGTTCATGTGAACGATCTTATCTTCCCTACTGATTTTTATGTCCTTGACATGGAAGGTGAGACGAACTATTCTTGATCTCCCCTAATTCTAGGAAGACCATTCCTAATGATAGAAAGAACCAAGATTGATGTCCATTCATGAATATTATGCATGGAATTTGGTAACCAACCGGTCAAGTTCAATATTTTCCAATCCATGTGATACCCATCTGAGGATCACTCTGCATTCTCAATCCATGCCTCTGAGGACACTTCTGAGATTCAATTGAACCCCAATCCATCATGTTATTCATGTTCTAATGATAAAAGAGATTTTGAGTTTTTTATCCTTATTAACTAAGTCTTAAATGGTGAAGTTGATGTGGACCTGTCATTCATAGACTCTATCAATCTATAGGATCTTGAAAACTCTCTTTAATCCCACATCAACTCTAATCTCTACTGCTCCACCTTGGACAGTATTAAGGAAAATGAATCTGAAGAAACTAAAAGCCCTTCATCCATTCCTGAGTTGTCTAACCCACAAATGAGAGATGATACTGATCTAAAACCTCTTACTAAACACCTGAAATATACATTCCTTTTCCATGATCACTCTTATCTTGTCATTATCTCTACTTCACTTACTAAAACTGAGGAGTCCAAACTTGTTTAGGTGTTAGAGAAAAACAAAAAGGCCTTAGGTTGGACCCTAGATGACATACCAGGAATCTACCCTGCCCTTTGAATGCATAACATCTATCTAAAGGAATCATCCAAACCAATTAGATAACTACAAAGAAGACTCAATCCACTCATACTTGAGGTAGTTAGAGAAGAGATCACCAAGCTTCTTCAAGATGGTATTATCTACCCAATTTATGATAGTGAATGGGTTAGCCCAATTCAAGTTGTACCTAAGAAGGGTGGGATAAATATTGTCACAAATGAACATGGGGAGGTAGTCACAACTCGAGTGAAGAACAAATGGCATGTGTGCATCGACTATATGAAATTTAATATTGAAACAAGAAAAGATCACTACCCTCTTCCATTCCTTAATCAAATGCTAGAACAATTAGCCGGAAAGTCACACTATTGATTTATTGATGGATAAACCGGCTACTTAAAAATCCCAATCTCACCTCAATACCAATAAAATAATACTTTCACATGCCCCTTTGGAACATATTAATATAGGAGAATGCATTTTGGCCTTTGAAATGCTCCTGCAACATTCTAGAGGTGTATGATGAGTATCTTTTATGAATTCATTGAACATTGCATGAAAGTATTCATGGATGAATTTACCATTTATGGTGAGTCATTTGAATCATGATTTCATTCACTATAGCAACCCAAGCCTTTTACATATAACATTTCATGATTTTAAGCATAAATAATCATTAGAGTACAAGCCAAGGATCGTTAAGTCTAGTGTCTTGGAAGACTAGGTACATATAACATAAAACATGGGGCTAAAAAACACTTATTTATTTAATCTCCATAATGAGATCCTAACTTCCTTTGATCCCTTATATCTTCATAGGGTACCCTGGGGAACACATGAACAAAGGGATGAGCTAAAAATGCCAAGTAAGGGAATGAACATAAGGATACATCTCAAGCACATGAGTTAAGAGGCATGACGTAATGATATCCAAAGCATGAAACTTATGAAATCATTTAATATAAGCATGGGATAATATAAACATGTAATCATATAAATGTGGCAGAATCATAAATCATATCTTTAGTACGGTTCAAGGCTAACCGCCAATCCCATTTCCCATTTCAGTATGGGTCATGGCTAACCGCCAATCCCGTTTCACATCGCATCTCATGAGACTTATCCTTACCCAATGCATCAGAGCGCTATCTGGGTGCACCCATATCAACATATTCATGAATATTCTTTCCACATAAATAATCTTTCCACATAAATAATCATACATAATCAACCATACATAAACATAAGGTTACCCATGGAAAGAATTGGGTACCACAATCATGACATAAAACATAACCAATGGGAGTATCATGAAAGTGTCCATGAAAGGAAGGTATTAGAACATACATGGACATTAATAGGGTAAAATAGGCATATAAAATGGTAATTGGTGTCAAATAAAAGTGACAATATATTATAAATGTAATTTAGAAACATTAGCATTAAAACATTTTTGTGCGGTTTTAAGGAAAACACTCTAGAGCCTTTCAAATAGAAAAGAGGAAATTATTTTATATAAAACCAGGATTTAACCAAAAAGGTTTTAATAATAAAAATACTGATTTTATAAATACAATGGTGTTTTAAAACATAGGATAGAGTGAACTTGAAATTTGGGTAAAAATTTGGGAAGTCCCCTTAAAATAGGTTGGCTTATCAGAAAGTTCTAAGGAGGGAATCTTTCAAAATCATGTATATCCCCGAAAGAAAGTGATGAAAGGGTCTTGATATTATAATATTTTAAAA
This sequence comes from Viscum album, assembly GCA_963277665.1. Lineage (NCBI taxonomy): Eukaryota > Viridiplantae > Streptophyta > Magnoliopsida > Santalales > Viscaceae > Viscum > Viscum album. The sequence continues at coordinate 1,782,258,730 of OY728131.1, read as the reverse complement.
ATAAAAATAATTCATAATACTCACATAGATAGATAAGATAACACCATTTTGAAACAAAGATAAGGCAACCCGAAAGAACAAAGAAGGTTCGGGTAAAATTCGTTAGGATTTTATCGGCATGGTGTCGGGTGTGACCAAGAGGGATTTATGAGAAAGAAATGGGGTTTATAATCACTTATAAATCCAGAAGAAAGTATTCGGTAGGTTCTTAAACATACCCCATAACTTCCTAGTACACATAAAAAGGAAAAGTATAGAGGACAATCTTGATTAAGAGAGAAAAGGGGAGGATCCCTTACCTTAAATCCGGTGGTGTTCTCCACTTGTTATTAATGACCTGAATAAACGAATTAGGATTATTAATTCATAATTCCAAAACCTATTATATATGTAATTTATTTATTATAACCCTTTTTAGTTCATTCAAATCCTTTTTGATTAGTTATAAGGTTTAATTTCATTGTTCGGGCTCGTTTGTTTACTTGGCTTTAAAAGATCGGTTCACTTATATTGAGGTTTGGATTATATGAAAGATGAAAGTGGTTGTCCAGAATTGAAGTTAAATTATTTAGTTCATATCAAGTATATTACATGGTTTTAGTTTTAATTAGGTTAATTATATTGATGTTGAATTATTACATATATAACCTTAGTGATAACCGTTTTTGTTGATCGGAGGATTTGATTACAAAGAATGTGTTTTGATTTATAACTTAATTCCATTTTTACCAAAGGATTACAGAAAAAAGGATATATTACATATATAATAATATGGTTCAACCATAACACAAATGGTTTCATGACCAGAATTAAATATAATAATAGAAATTGATAAACTGTTGTCCTTGAATGTGCTAAATTAGCACATCTCAAACAGTGCTTTCATTTCTTTCAAATAAAAGGGTGGGGAAAGGGGAGAAGATGATGAAATATACCAATAGAATTAATAAATTGCAGTAAATGTATGTTACTGGATTTATCATACTATTATGGTGAAGGGAGGTGAGTAAAGAAAATAAAAAAGCAAAGAACTTAAAAGAAAAGAATAAATTTGAGAAGAGGAATTTACCTCTTGAGACTTCCTCCTTTGATAACCTCTTAAGGGGAGAGGTTTTGGTATTTTGAAGAGGTTGAAAGATTTTTGACGTCAGGGAGGACCTTGGGGAGAGATTTAGGTAGAATTTAGAGAAGTCTTGGAGCTTGAGAGGAGTGGAGAGAAGAGGGAGTGAAGGGGGTTTTTATAGTGGAGGAGAGGAGGGATTTAATGATATTATAATACTTAATTTATTATTTCTTCACAAGATAAAGAATAGTAAGTATTCCATGACAAAGAATATTAAATGGGTCATGTGAATCCGAACCAAGTGTGGTGACATCATCCATGATGCTAGGAATAGTCTGTTTATCTTATAATGTACATATACGGTAAATTACAGTATTTTACTATTCATAAAAAATTCAAGTATTTCAGAAAAATACAAAAAATTCACCCCAACCATTTTTCGACGTGTAGAATCCAAAAATGAAGTCCATTTTTCAAAAATAATTTTCTAAATATGATTATTTTAATATTTAATTAAAATCATAATTTATTATAAAAAACCAGATTTGAAACATGCATTAACTCATTCTAAAACATAGGTATATTGTAATTCCAACTTGAATATTATTTTTATACTATCATAGGTGAGGTTACTATTCATTAGGGTATATCACTATCCATAAGGGTATGTTACTATTCATTAGGGTAGGTTACTATTCACCAAAAATTATTTTTGTTTTTTTAGACTCCAAAAAACATCTTGAACACAACGTGTATGTCATATTTTCAAAATTCCAAACACAGAAGTGACAAAATTATGTTTAAAGGTCACTTATCACTTAGTAGATAATTATTATGTGATTTTATGCCATATTTATAAGAAGGTAATTTCCATTAAAAACATTGGGTCGGTACATTCTTCCCCCCTTAAGAAATTTCACCCTTGAAATTTCATTTTACATACTAAGACAAAAATAGGTGCGGGTACTTTTCCTTCATTGATTCCTCCAACTCCCATGTTGCTTACTCAAACTTACGGTTCCTCTACAACACTTTGACAAGATGGGTTGTCTTGTTTCATATAACCTTATCTCTTCAATCTAGAATCTTTACTGGCTGCTCCTCATTGGAGAGATCATCTTCCAACTACACCACCTCTGAGTTTAGTACATATGAGGGATCAGGTATGTACTTCCTCAAGAGTGATACGTGGAAAACATCATGAAATCGAGACATATTCGGTGGAAGTGCAAGCCGATAGGTCACAGATCCTATGCGGTCAAGGATCTCAAAGTGGCCAATATATCTTGGGCTTAGCTTCCCTTTCTTCCTGAATCGCATGGCTCTCTTCCATGGAGATATTCGAAGGAAAACTTTATCTCCAACATCGAACTCCAAGTCCCTTAAACGGTTGTCATCATAGCTCTTTTTTCAACTTTGAGCAGCTTTGATGTGTTTTTGGATGACTTGAACCTTCTATGTCATCTCTTGAACAAGATCGGGTTCAAGTAGCTTTCTTTCTCCAACTTCATCCCAACAAGTTGGAGTTCTACATCTCTTTCCATATAGAGCTTCATATGGATCCATCTGAATACTCGAGTGGAATCTATTATTGTATGAGAACTCAACTAATGGGAGATGCTGATCCCAACCACCTTTGAATTCAAGAGAGCAAGCTCTTAGCATATCTTCAAGCGTCTGAATAGTTCTTTCAGGATGGCCATCAGTTTGGGGGTGATAGGCCATGTTGAAATTTAATTCAGTACTCAAAGCATGTTGAAGACTCCTCCAGAATTTAGATGTGAACCTTGGATCACAGTCAGAGACAATTGAGAGTGGAACACCGCACAGTCTCACCACTTCCTTCACATATATCTTTACAAGTTGTTCAAGTGAGAGATCTTCCCGAATAGCGATGAAATGAGATGTCTTGGTGAGTCAGTCAAACACAACCCATATCGCATTATTTCCCTTTGACATCTTCGAGATACCCGTGACAAAGTCCATAGTAACATTTTCCCATTTCCACATGGGTATAGGTAATGGATGCATCATACCTTTTGACTTTTGTCGCTCAACTTTAACTTGCTGACATACCAAGCACCTTGATATATATTCCGAAATCTTCTTCTTTATGTTATCCCACCAAAAGTGTTCTCAGAGATCACGGTATATTTTGGTACTCCCAAGATGGATAGATAAGGTCGAGCTATGTGCATCATTAAATAACTCCTTCTTTATCTCTGGATCAGATGGTACACATAATCGTGTCCCAAATCTTACAACTCCTTCCTCATCAATTTTGAAATCGATGGATTTCCCATTTTTAACAACTTCCACCCTTTTCTGAATTTCCACATCCTTTCTTTGAGAAACCTTTATTTTCTCCAATTGGGATGGTTAAGCAATCATTTGAGAAAGGATTGATGATTTTACTCCCTTAATGATTCCCATGTCCATCCTTTTCAAATCTAAGAAGATCAGATCCTTTTCAATTCTCATCATTGATAAAGATGCAGGATCCTTTCTACTTAGAGCATCCGCCGCCTTGTTTGCCTTACCAGGATGGTAGTGGATTGAGAAGTTATAATCCTTGATGAGCTCTATCCATCTTCATTGGTGCATATTAATCTCTTTCTGTGTGAATATATATTTGAGACTCTTTTGGTCGGTATATATCTCACATTTTTCCCATAGAGATAATGCCGCCAGATTTTCAACGCAAAGATCACAACCGCCAACTCCAGATCATGCATGAGATAGTTTTTCTCATAGATTTTCAGCTGCCTTGAGGCATAGGATATCACTTTATCATTTTTAATTAGCACATAGCCTAAGCTTTTCTTAGAAGCATCACTGTACACCACAAAGAGTTCTCCAATTGAAGGGAGTGTGAGTACCGACACAGTGATAAGCCTCTTTTTCAACTCCTTGAAACAGTCTTCACATTCTTGTGTCCATACAAACTTTACTCCCTTCCGTGTCAGATTGGTCATTGGGTTTGAAAATCGTTAAAAGTTCTTCACGAATCATCGATAATACCCAACCAGACCTAAAAATCTGCAGATCTCCATTACAGAAGTTGGCCTCGTCCACTCTTCAACTTTGTCTTGGAAGGGTCCATAGATATCCCTTTCCTGGTGATAACATGCCCCAAGAATGATAATTCCTTCATCTAGAACTCACATTTACTGTACTTTGCATACAACTTCTCCCTTCGCAAAGTCTTTAACATAGTTCCCAAATTCTCCTCATGTTCCTCCTTGCTCTTGGAGTATATCAGAATATCATCAATAAATACCACAAAAAATTTGTCGAGGTAATATCTAAAGACTCTATTCATTAAATCCATGAAAATTTCTGGAGAATTAGTGAGTCAGAAGGGCATCACTATGAACTCATAGTTTCCATACCTCGTTCGAAAGGCAGTCTTAGGAATATCTTCCTTCCTCACCTTTAGTTGGTGATATCCTGACCAAAGGTCCACCTTAGAGAAATAACTGGCCCCATGAAGCTAATCGAACATGCCATCTATCCGTGGAAGGGGATACTTGTTCTTTATCATGATTTTATTGAGCTCACGATAATAAATGCAGAGGCGGATTGATCCATCCATCTTCTTGACGAAGAGGACTGGAGCACCCCACGACGAAGCACTCGGGCGTATAAAACCCTTCTCCATATTCTTCTGTAACTGCTTCTTCAGCTCTTCCATCTCTACGGTGGCCATTCTATAAGGTGTCTTTGAGATTGGTAGAGATCCAGGGATAAGTTCAATTGAGAACTCAACCTCTCGGTCAGGGGGAAGACCATGAAACTCTTCAGGGAATACATCAGTGTAATCCCTCACGATGGGCATGTCTTCAAGCATGATTCTCTCCTTTGTCTCAATCATTTGATCTAGGTAAGCATTCTCATAAGGAAGCAATATCCAAACTTGAGACTAAGATTCTAATGGAGACTCATATTTCTCCTTGAACTTGTAAAGAATCAGAGGGTGCTTCGGGATGTGAAGAGTAATCTCCCTTTCCCAACAATTGATGTTGGCCTTGTACAAAGATATCCAATCCATTCCCAAGATAGCATCAAACTCCACTAAAGGAAGTATGAAAAGATTTTCTGGGAGGTTCAGTCCACAAACATTAATCGGGGAGGAGTTATAAACCATGGATTCAATAATTTCCCCATTCACTGTTCTCACAGATAACTTTTCCTCTAAATTTTGAGGTGGTGTTTGAATAGTTCTACTAAACTTTCAAGATATGAAAGAATGCGTAGAACCAGAATAAAATAGTACGTTCAATATTATTGAATGAATAACAAGCGTACCTATCACCACACCGTTTTCCAGCTCCACCTCAGCAGTAGTGATAGCATAATCCCTTCCTTATTTCCATGGAGGTTGTTGATGATTTCCTTCGACAACCCTCATCTTAGGGCAATTTTTCGCATAATGCCCAAGCTCCTTGCAGTTAAAACACTACACTACAGGCTGAGTTTTGATCTGAACCTTCCGTTCTTCTTCAACATTAGCGGGAATTTTCATATCCCTTCGGTAGTTCTTGGCCAGATGACCAAACTTTCCGCATTTGAAGCAATTCTTGGTTCCCTTCAGACAGTTACCAGGATGCTTCTTCCCACAATTTTTGCAAAGGGGAAAGTTGGGATTCTTGCCATCATGGTATTTTTTTGATGGACCACCCATGCTGTTTTCCATCTTCTACTTCTTGTCACTGGGACCATGAGACCAATGAGAGTCTCCAATATCTATTTTAACCTTGAGGGCACAACGTATAATCTCCTTATAGCTGTCAAAGTCTCGAATTTCCAACACTTTTCATAGAATTGGCTTTAGTCCGCTAAAGAAGTGATCCACCTTGCTTTCGGTGTTTATGAAAAAACTAGAGGCGTACCTTGAAAGCCTTTTAAAGTTAGATTCATATGCCCCGATGGACTCATATTCCTTCTGCTTGAGTCCAAGGAACTCTCTTTATATCTTGAGATGGAGGGTTCAAGGAAAATATTTGGTGAAAAACATCCTCTTGAATTCCTCCCAATCTATGGAATCAATTTCCTCTTGGGACTTTGTATTCTTGATCAGTGTACACCACTGATCAACTTCCCCATCAAAATGATAGACTGCCAGTACAACTTTCTCTTCTTCTGAGCACTATAGGACAGAGAAAATCTTTTCAATGGAGTTAATCCATTGTTCTGCAAGAAGGGGATCAGAATACCCGCTAAACATGGGAGACCTTTTCCACATGAAGGATTCTATGACAACTTGCTCTTTCCTTGGAGTAGGGGGATGTTCCACTTGATTCAAGTTATTATTCATAACTCGAGCCAACTGAGCAAGTACTACCATGAAGTTTTGACCACCCACTTCCGTCACATCAGGCATGCCATTAGGGAAATCATCACATTGCCTATCACATTGGTTGTTGGAACATGTTCTTCTATTTCCCACCATTAACTAAGAAAAAGAATGTATAATTAGAGGTCTTTAATACTTAGCTATTGAGCATAAAAAGGAAAATTTGAACATTAAAAGATAAACTTATAAAGAAGAAGTACATCCTAACTTGTGATTCTTTAGGTTTATATCAAGGTTATCCTCGATCTATTTCTTAACTTATATTCTTATGGTCTTTTTTTCCTTAATAATGGTTTGTACTAAGATCGTGAATCTACCAAAGCATATCCTCCGGGAGTATCGTAACAAAGAGTGCAGCAAGGCCCGTTATCGTGCACCAGTTCCCGTTTGAGTCAAGATCAAAGCGGTGTTTTCAGGTTTTACCCCTAGATAAATCTGTGCTAGAGCCGCCTCTACCTACTCGTATCCAGACAGGGATGTATTTTCTTGATAAACCACTTTATACTCACCAAAATTTATGAATGTTTCCTTATACTTAGTCTCATCCTTAATGTTCTCACTAAGGTGATCTATTACTAATCTCCAAAAATAACTAGACCATCCTCTGATACCAACTATAGTGACCCAAGCCTTTTATATATAACATTTCATGATTTTAAGCATAATTAATTATCAGAGTACAAGCCAAGGATCGTTAAGTCTAGTGTCTTGGAAGACTAGGTACATATAACCTAAAACATGGGGCTAAAAAAACACTTCTTTATTTAATATCCATAATGATCTCCTAACTTCCTTTGAGCCCTTAGATCTGTATAGGGTACCATGGGGAACACATGAACAAAGGGATGAGTTAAAATTCCCAGTAAGGGAATGAACATAAGGATACATCTCAAGCACATGAGTTAAGAGGCATGACGTAATGATATCCAAAGCATGAAACTTATGAAATCATTTAATATAAGCATGGGATCATATAAACATGGAATTATATAAATTTAGCAGAATCATAAATCATATCTTTAGTACGGTTCAAGGCTAACCGCCAATCTTGTTTCCCATTTCAGTACGGGTCAAGGCTAACCGCCAATCCCGTTTCACATCGCATCTCATGAGACTTATCCTTACCCAATGCATTGGAGCGCTATCTGAGCACACCAATCTCAAAATATTCATCAATATTCTTTCCACATAAATAATCTTTCCACATAAATAATCATTCATAATCAACCATACATAAACATAAGGTTACCCATGGAAAGAATTGGGTACCACAATCATGACATAAAACATAATCAATGAGCGTATCACGAAAGTGTCCATGAAAGGAAGGGATTAGAAAATACATGGACATTAATAGGATAAAATAGGAATATAACATGGTAAGTGGTGTCAAATATAAGTGACAACATATTAGAAATGTAATTTAGAAACATTATCATTAAAACATTTTTGTGCGGTTTTAAGGAAAACACTCTAGAGATTTTCAAATAGAAAAGAGGACATTATTTTATATAAAACCAGTATTTAACCAAGAAGGTTTTCATAATAAAAATACTGATTTTATGAATACAATGGTGTTTTAAAACATATGATAGAGTGCACTTGAAATTTGGGTAAACATTTGGGAAGTCCCCTTAAAACAGGTTGGCTTATCGGAAAGTTCAAAGGAGGGAATCTTTCAAAATCATGTATATCCCCGAAAGAAAGTGATGAAAGGGTCTTGATATTAGAATATTTTATAAATAACCATAATTCATAAGACTCACATAGATAGATAATATAACACCTTTTTGAACTAAAGATAAGGCAACCCGAAAGAACAAAGAAGGTTCGGGTAGAATTCGTTATGATTTTATCGGCATGGTGTCGGGTGTGACCAAGAGGGATTGATGAGAGAGAAATGGGGTTTCTAATCACTTATAAATTCAGAAGGAATTATGGGGTAGGTTCTTAAACATACCCCATAATTTTCTAGTACACATAAAAAGGAAAAGTATAGAGGACAATCTTGATTAAGAGAGAAAAGGGGAGGATCCCTTACCTTAAATCTGGTGGTGTTCTCCACTTGTTATTAATGACCTGAATAAAAAAATTAGGATTATTAATTCATAAGACCAAAACCTCTTTTATATTTAATTTATTTATTATAACCATTTTTAGTTCATTCAAATCCTTTTTTATTAGTTATAAGGTTCAATTTCATTGTTCGGGCTCGTTTGTTTACTTGGCTTTAAAAGATCGGTTCACTTATATTCAAGTTTGGATTATATGAAAGATGAAAGTTGTTGTCCAGAATTGAAGTTATATTCTTTATTTAATATCCAGGAGATTACATGGTTTTAGTTTTAATTATGTTACTTAGAGTGATGTTGAATTATTACATATATAACCTTAGTGATAACCGTTTTTGTTGATTGGAGGATTTGATTACAAAGAATGTGTTTTGATTTATAACTTAATTCCATTTGTACCAAAGGATTACAGAACCAAAAATAGGATATATTACACACATAATAATCTGGTTAAACCATAACACAAATGGTTTCATGACTCGAATTAAAGATAATAATATAAATTGATAAACCGTTGTCCTTGAATGTGTTAAATTAGCACATCTCAAACAGTGCTTTCATTTCTTTCAAATAAAAGGGTGGGGAAAGGGTAGAAGATGATGAAATATACCAATAGCATGAATACATTCCAGTACTTGTATGTTACTGGATTTATCATACTATTATGGTGAAGGGAGGTTAGGAAAGAAAATAAAAAATAAAAGAACTTAAAAGAAAAGAAGAAATTTGGGAAGAGGAATTTACCTCTTGAAACTTCCTCCTTTGAGAACCTATTAAGGGGAGAGGTTTTTGTATTTTGAAGAGGATGAAAGATTTTTTACATGGGGGAGGAACTTGGGGAGAGATTTGGGATGAATTTAGAGAATTCTTGGAGCTTGAGAGGAGTGGAGAGAAGAGGGAGTGAAGGGGGTTTTTATAGTGGAGGAGAGGAGGGATTTAATGATATTATAATCCTTAATTTATTATTTCTTCACAAGACAAAGAGTAGTAAGTATTCCATGACCAAGAATAGTAAATGTGTTATGTTAATCTTAACCAAGGGTGGTGACATCCGCCATGATGCTAGGAATAGTCTGTTTATCTTATAATGTACATATACGGTAAATTACCGTATTTTACTATTCATAAAAAATTCAAGTATTTCAGAAAAATCCCAAAAATTCACCCCAACCATTTTTCGACGTGTAGAATCCAAAAATGAAGTCCATCTTTCAAAAATAATTTTCTAAATATGATTATTTTAATATTTAATTAAAATCATAATTTATTATCAAAAACCAAATTTAAAACATGCATTAACTCATTCTAAAACATAGGTATATTGTACTTCCAACTTGAATATTATTTTTATACTATCATAGGTGAGGTTACTATTCATTAGGGTATATCACTATTCATAATGGTATGTTACTATTCATTAGGGTAGGTTACTATTCACCAAAAATTATTTTTGTTTTATTAGACTCCAAAAAACATCTTAAACACAATCGTGTATGTCATATTTTCAAAATTCCAAACACAGAAGTGACAAAATTATGTTTAAAGGTCACTTATCACTTAGTAGATCATTATTATGTGATTTTATTCCATATTTATAAGAATGGAATTTCCATTAAAAACATTGGGTCATTACATTCACTCTCTCTAGTCCTTCAAATGTGTGTCAAGTGTAACCTTGTGTTAAATTTTGAAAAATGTCACTTCATGGTTGCAAATGATATTGTTCCAGGGCACATAATTTCACAAGATGGTATTCAATTTGATCCTTCCAAAATTGATGTGATCCAATCACTTCCTAAACTGACTTCTATTCGAGACATCCGTTCATTCCTCGATCATGCCAGTTTCTATTGGTGATTTATCCACAAATTCAGTAATATTTCCCTCCCACTCACTCGGTTGCTCCAAAATGATGTCAATTTACATTTAAATGAGTTTTTCAAGAGAGACTTCATTGAAATAAAAAATACTCTTACATATTTCCCGATAATCCAACCCCCATATTGGTCCTTACCCTTTAAGTTGATGTGTGATTCTTCTGATTGATCCGTTGGGGCTGTTCTTGGTCAAAGAAGAGAAAAGATTCCCCATGTCATTTATTATGCCTCAAAAACATTGGATGAAACTCAATATCACTACAATGTGACTGAAAATGAACTTTTATCAGTGGTTTTTGCCTTAGATAAATTTAGGCCCTATCTCTTAGGTGCCAAAATCATCATCTCCACAGACCATTCTGCTATAAAGTTCTTACTCAATAAAAGTGATTCCAAACCGAGGATAATAAGATGAATCCTAATGCTCCAACAGTTCGACCTTGAAATCCGAGATAGACCTGGAAAAGAAAACCCTATGGCTGATCACTTGATTAGAATTTATAATTCTTCTCATTCTAAAATAATTAATACAAAATTTCCAACTGAGAACCTTTCATCTCTCACTCAAAAAATAACATAGTATACCCCAATTGTAAATTACTTGGTTTCTGGTGTTTTCCCTGAATTTTTTTCAAAAGAAAAAAATATAAGTTGAAAAGTGATTCAATTTTTTATTTTTGGGAAGATAATAAACTTTGTAAAACTGAGACAGACATGGTAATTAGGAGATGTGTTGATGAAAATGAAAATTCTTCGATCTTAGAATTCTGTCACTCAATGTTTGGTGGTGCCCACTTTGGACCACAAAGGACCTCCCTAAAGGTCCTATACTTTGGATTCTTCTGGACTTAACTCTTTAAGGACTCACATGAGTTCTTTCAATCATGTCCCACTTTCCAAAAGTTTGTCACAATTTTAAATAGAAATGAAACTCCCCAAAAGCATTTAATTTTCTGTGAGATCTTCAATGTTTGGGGCATCGATTTCATGAGACCATTTCCCCCTTCCAATGGATTCTAATACATTATTCTTGCGGTTGATTATTTTCTATGTGGGTAGAGTCCAAACTCACTAGAAAGGATGATTCAAATACTATTAATGAGTTCCTAAAAACCTACATCTTCCACCGATTTGGCACACCACATACCTTGATAAGTGACTTAGGAACCCATTTTTGTAATAAAAACATGAAATCTCTTTTAAAAAATAATGGGTTTATATATAAAACATCAACTGAATATCACCCCCAAACAAATGGCATAGATGAAATTTCTAATAGAGAAGTGAAAATAATTCTTGAAAGAATTTTATAACCCACCATAAAATACTGGCATGAAAGACTTGGTGAAACACTTTGGTATTATTGAACTGCCTATAAAAAACCCATTGGGTTGTCTCATTTTAGGCTAGTTTTTGGTAAAGCATGTCACTTACCAGTTTAAATCCAACATAAGTCATTTTGGGCTGTGAAAACTTGTAATTTTGATTGTGAAAAATCAGGTGAAGAAATATTGTTGCAGTTCACTGAATTGGAGGAGCTTTGACTTGATTCCTTTGAGAATTCCAATTTGTACAAAGAAAATTATAAGGTACTCCATGAAAAACACAACCTGAGAAAGGTATTACATGAAGGTGAAAAGGTATTTATCTTAAAATCTCAATTTTTAATTCACCCAGGTAAGCTTAATTCTCATTGGGAAGGTCCTTTTGTTATTACGAATTTTTACCCATTTGGTGCATTGCAAGTCCAAGACCCATCTTCCAAAAGAACATTCACGGTTAATGGACATTGGTAAAAGCATCACCATGGGAGGAAACACATCTCGGGAGCCACCTCCACTTCCATCAGATCCAAAACTTTCACCAACCCACCACCGGATGGGGACAACGACCCACCAAATCCAAAATCAAGGGGCACCACTTTCCCTTTAACTCTCTCTCTGCCTATCTCTTCCTCTCTCTCCCTCTTTCTTCTTCTTCCCCTCTCTTTAATTTTTTACCACTTTCCTCATCATAGTTTTTATTTACTCTTTTGTTTTGGTGTGTCTTTATAAAAAAAAACTAAAAAAAACCTAGAAAACTAAAAAAAAATAATAAAAATCACTTAAAAAAATATGGAAAAGCAAGAGTCATGATTACTCACCTTAAACTTTTAAAATTTTGTCTAACCATTTTGGGAAGCCAAAAGACATGGATTAATTTAATTTTTTTTGTTTTCATCATATATTTTGATAAATAATATTGTGTCAAAACCAACAAATTTTGAATGCTCAATTTTTGATTTGAAAAATTATTTTCATCAACCGTGAGGAATAAAATTTTCTTTCATGCCAAGGCCACCTATGGCCATATTTTAAAAATATGTGTTTTCACCCCTGATTGTGAGTCTTGAGTTTATGGACCTTCGATCTTAATTTCCTACTTTTGTGTGCATTAATATGATAGAGGCATTTTCTGAACCACATGATAATCACAATAGCCAAATAGCCTCCCATTTCCCTTACATTAATCCTCCTTTTGAAAGCCCCTTTGAGCCTATGAAAACCTTTTCTTTGATAGCCACATTACAAGCCGAATACCTTATCTCAGACAATATCTACATGGATTTTCATTGCACATTTTTTTGAAATTTAAGTGTGTGGGGAATCGATTTCATTTTGGGTACCCTTTGTTGATTTCTCCATGTTATCATATGCTTGAGGCCAAGCATCCATTTTAGTGTGGGGGTAGAGGTTTTAATTCAGTGCGTGTTGAGGAATTTACTTTCCTTTATGTAATTTTGTAAATGTTTTTGATAAGTGTTAAAAAAATAAAATTAAATAAAAAAAATAAAAAAAAATAATTGAAAAAAACAATGGATTGTGTCTTGGGAAGGTCAAAAATCACTCTTCCCTAACCTTTTATATTTTTATAACTATTACAATTAGTGTCATGAGGAGATCAATCATGGGTTACGATATCTGTTTCAAGTTCAACTTTCAAAAAATACAAAAAAGAACACTTATGTTATTGGGAGAAGTTTTTTGTTTTGTAAATATTCCATATTTTCATTCCCTTCAAATTTTATTCCACTTTTGTGTCTTGATTCACATAATTTTTCCCTTGTAAATATGTTTTTCCATTTCTTTCCATGTTTTATTTCAAAAATATTGTGCATTGATTTTTCCATATTGGCGTTTTACCCCTCTTATCATATCTTTTGGAAATTATATTCCTATCATCCCATATCCATAGAATACCCCTTTAAAATGACCTCTTTATTCTTGTGAACTTTAGGATAGTGAATGTAATCAGATTTCTCTTTCAAACTCTAATATTTTCACTTTTTGTTGGTGAAAGAGTGAACCTCCATTAATGAATTTTATCATCTTGAGAGGTGTGAGTTTTGAGTGTCCAAATTTTCCATTTCTAAATTTGAGCATGAAAAATGAATTGTTTTTGTATCATTTTTTCTGTAATAGTTTGTGGTGGAATTCAATATGGAAGAGTGAAATGATCTAAACCTCCCTTGATTGTGAAAAACAAAATTTTAATATTTTTTTGGTGAGTGAAAATGATTTTGTAATGTTTTTTATATTTTTTTCACATGAGGACATTCACAAGACTAAGTGTGGAGGATTTTATGTTATTAATATTTTATTAACTTATTATATACTTAATTTACTTATTTTATATGAAATGTGCATAATTTGTGTGAAATATTAATGTTTAAATATTAAATATAATTTTAGGGCACTCTTTGAATTCATTCGGATTCTATTCTATTTAATGTTTTAATAATAACTATCACCATAATTATTAAAATTCCATATAATTCTTTTTAGGGTTCCTTACTCAAATTATAACATTTCATTTGAAGGGACCTTTTTCCAAATTGTCCCTTTGGAGGGTCATATGGACCACATAAGAAGGCCCACAGAATCTATGAAGAAATTGGACCATCCATAAAGATTGAATTACTGGGTTCAATCCAGAAGTTAAAATTCATTTATTATCCTCAAACATTAAGATAAAAATTCTAGGAGTCATTTATAAAAATTTTGAGGCCCAAATCCAAAAACAAGGGGCCCAAATAAAGCTTTGAATTCCAGCCCATAATTCTGTCCAGGAATTGAGATCAGTACACAAAATTTGATATTTCTCTGGATAGAGACATCTATTAGAGCTGGTACTTTATAGTGTGAAATAGGAGATATAGGTGGATGAATTTGTTGAAGAAATAATTCATATTATAAGGTATCTTCCTATTCATAAATCCATTCACATTTCAACCATCGAAAAATCATGGAGAGAAATGGACAGTTTAACATTGTTTATGAAAACTACCATAAATTTGGATACATAAGTCCAAATACCTCTAAATTTTGATATCAGACTGAAAACATTAATATCTACAGCTTTTAAAAAGAATATTTATCCATATTCAGCTTTCTGAATGGATAAATTGGAGATTTAAGTGGAGGGGAAGTTTTGGAATGTAAACAACCCACAACATTGGGCTATAAATACATACCCCTCCTCTCCTTGCAAGAGGTTGGAATTTTAGAAGATAGAATCATACATTGAAATGACTAAAGCCTTTAAAAAGGCTTGGGAGGACCTTACATACTCAAGTTTTAACTTGACATTCCCATCCTCCTCTCATTGTTTTCATGTTCTTTTGTGTTCTTCTTATTTGTAATCGTGTAAGTCTGTTTTCATTTCAATAGAATTTTAATGCATGTTTCTTATTCTTCATCTATTATTATCATCCACCTTCTATTAAATAATATTAATTGTCTTAAAATAGTTTAAATACAATTAAATACCCTTCCATTATTTTTCTTCCTCATTCAATCGAAAGTCCGTTTTTAATTCTCATCATTGTTCATGTGTGTGTGTTCAACGCACAACTCTTTTCTTATCTCATTCTTTTTATTCTATTTATAATTAATCACTATAAAAAAATATTACTATATTAATAACTATATTAATGGATGAGTAAATCTACCATTTGGGCGAGTCAAAATTTAGGGATGTTAAGTGATTTAGAGTATTTTCTCGATGAATATTATTCAAATTAACATTGTGTATGTTGGACTATACATGTCATGAATTAATGTCTTTTTGTTTAACATGTGTTTTACATGGATTATTGGAACCATAAATACACTACCATAAACATGTACTGATTTATATTAGAACCCTAAGTTAAGTTAAGTCTTGGATTAAATCCTTAACACTTAGTAATTTCAATCAACATCATCTTGTGAAGTGGGTGCTAATTTAATGCAATATAAATCAAATATCAAGGATATCACAAGATTAAATCCCTAATAATAAACTCACCCCAATATTTATCAAAATTTTAAATAAAAAACCAACCATTAATCACTTCATTTAATCTCTGAAAATAAATCCCCCATTAAAAATACAATTAACTAAAAACAATTGACTATTAAAAAGTATCATCGCCAAGGATTCCACCCGAGTGCTTCTATACACATTAATAGAGCATCAGAACCTTGAATGGTTGATAGGAGAAAATTGACCGTGATTTCATTTATATAAAACAAGCATCAAATTGGAATCAATTAGAATCTTACCTCACACCATTAAGGGACTTGCATCCTCAGTTGGCATGATCTAGTCAGCTCCAAAATGTTGTCACTCTACCCACCTGACTGATTCATACTTTCTTACTGAGTTAGTTCATACTAAGGTTTAAGGGTAATCTTAGAATCACCTTGAGTACCTTAGTTCTAAGGGTGGGAACTTCCCTGATGAGAGCGTCCTAGTTGATCATTAGAAACCCAAAACATAGAAGAACTATCTCTACATACTAATTTTGGAATACTTTTGCAGTAGTGCTTGAGATTCCCCTTATGACCACATGTATAACAATGTCAAGGTGGTTTAATTCATTCCATTTTCATATATTCTAATGAATCACATTTAAAATAATTGGGTTAGTTACTAAGATGTAGAGGGAAAGAAAATGATCTGATGGGTTGGTGCTCTGGTGTTCTTTTACCCTGAGATTAGTTGTCCCTTATGTTCTTATTACCAGCATTGAAGTTCCCACCTATATCTGGGAAGAAAAATCTATTCCCTCTACTGATGTTCCCAGTGATTTCTCTTTCTACTACTAGGTATTTTTTCACTATTTTTGTATAATCCTTGATGTAGAACATCACCACTTGAGATAAAATGTCTGATCAGATGCCCGCTTCAAACATTTATGCTTTGAGTAATTCAATAGCTTCCATTTCTGGTGAAAAATGATGAAGGTATGTAAATAGAGCTGTATATTACATAATTGATTGGTTTACTTGATTAATTTGGAATAAGTTCTTTGTTCATGACACTCAAAAAAAATGTAGGTAGAAATTTTTATTAAACAATTCCTCAAATCCATCCCAATTGAGGCCTTGGATGACTTTATCTTGAATATCTAGGCTCTTCCATTGTTGTGTCAGATCCTTGAGAATATATAGAAAAATATTCACTTTTATTTCCACTAGGTTCCATAAGAAATCATAGATTTTATTCGTCATCCCAAGACATGTTTCCATTTGATCATGTCCTGAGTCACCCTAAAATATTGGTGGGTTATGCCTTTGGAATTACAATGAGTGATCCACATGTTGTGGTTCCTCAGGTTGGTTTCTTTTCTCCACATCTTGGAATGCTTCGAAAATACTTCTAAAAAGTTTATGATTGACCCATGGTTCCTCAGTTACAACCATGTTCTCAATATCTTTCTCTTAGTTATTTCTAAGTATCTTGTATAGTTGTACTTTCCTATAGGCAAAAAAAATTTCCACTGAATTCCAATTGAAAATTTTGATCCCATAACCTTTACCTTATACCAAAACACAACAAGTAAGATATTAAAATATCATATGAATGGTTAATTATTAGTGGGAAGTCTGATAATAATGCATGATACTGGACTCTCATCGGTTAAACCCATGATGATGAGGTGGAGAAATGCCTAGAAGTGTTTGACAACACTTATATACCCAAAATTACTTGTTAATTTAAAGTTTAGTATAAAAAGGTTAGATATTTATTTTTATACTTACATTTCAAGTATCAATACTTCCTGTCTCCAAACCTACCATTCATGACTGACAGACCAACCAAACTGATAACAATTGTACACCCCAACCCAAACCATTAGCTTGGGAAGTATTGAAGTGCTACTAACCTTAGGTGGAATCCCTTGGAAAATAACGACTAAAAATTAATGACTAGGGATTGACTAAATTATGGGGGTTGATGTTCCATTACATAAATAATAACCTATAATTGAAAAACTCAATAAAACAAAATAAATATGATGCATGATATAAAAACCAATAGAAATATAATGACATAAGAAACTGGAACATAATTAGAGACACAGTAGTAAAACATACACCGACAAGTCTATATAAAAGAAACACCCAAATACACCAAGATAAAAAAATCATTGATATAGAACCATGATATAATCTACTAAAATACATCTCCAATCTCCAAAACCAAAACAAAAAGACTACAGTGTCACAAAGCTCTTCTAGTAAAGTAGGGGACCTATAACTTACCTATATCATAGTAAACAATGTCTAGATATGCAATGAGATGCATATTCATGATGTGAATATATCGACTCGAGAATTAAACCCCAATACTTTCCACACATACCACTAGGACAAGAACAAGTTAACTGACATTTAATATAAAACAATAAAAAGAAATATAAAACATTTTCCAAGATAAAAAATACATAAGAAGTGATAAAACTCATTCCATGAAGGTCTCCCATGTCATTAATGAATACCCATGAAACTCACACACCCAATGCACGACATGTCAAAGTAGTCCCACCAAACAATCCATACTCATGAGCGATTTTCATCCCTCCAGACCCAAGCCACCACTTAGTGGTAAAATCCTTTGAGTACAAACCAAACCTTCAACCATGTTTAACATGATGAAGTCCTTTACTTGTGCGTTATGAACTCATGCACCCATGTACATGAAAATTTCAACATACCCAAAACTGTTTTTGAAAACAGAACCTCATTTAAGAAATTTTATCAAACATGTTTTGGGAAAATCCGACAACCCATAGTTTCAAAACTAGTAAAACATGGAGAATAATCATGGGTTTTCACCAAAAACACAACCAATTTATCTTTGAAAACAAAGCCTTAATGTTCTAGGAAAATTTGAGAGGGATAAAATCCATCTACATTAAGAAAGTTTAACATAAAGAATCATTTGATGATTTGCATATTTGGGCTCCCCTTTCAGTTACTTCAATGAATCCTAAAGAATATTCATCAAGACATGATTTAACCCATAGATCTAATCATGAAAGTATCAGTATAGAGTTTCTAAAAAAAGGGATTATATGGTAGAATAAAAACCAGAATCATTACCTTTGATTCCCTAGGTCTGATTCTTGTAGAATTGATGAATTCAGTCTCTAGAGGGAGTATGATCACCAAAAACACCTAAGGAGAGCCTAGGGTTTGAGGGAAAAATAGGAGAGACTTATTAGAACTGAAGGGCACTAGTATTAATAAATCAATTGGACCTAACATATTTCATGGCATGAAATATTAATTCACTATATGAAATCATTGATGCCCATATATTTAGAAACCTTTGTCACCTCAAAATTATAATGTTCAAACCTTATTAATGTCATGTATCCCTTTTAGGATATGAATATAATTTTCAGGCCATGGAAATCCACAACCAGATTCCCCTTGAAATTTTCTTATAAACTGTTCACACTGTGAATGGTTATTCACACTATGAATATAATTTTTGTATCCATATTCTAGCTCCCATTCCACTTACTCATTCAAAACCATTCTATAACTTAAAATAAATAGTGAAAAAAATAGTAACGTTCCTCAAACCAAGTGTGTCATAATGATGAGATAATAAATTATGAGAAAATTTTAGGTTTTTAAATAAATTAATAGTAATTTATAATTACTAAGAGAAAATAGTTAAATATGTAAACCTTGATTCTTGTGTGCTTCTATGAGATTGAGTTTACAAGGATTAGTAGTGGTAGCTGGTTATCATGTGAGAAGATAACTGTAGTTGGGTCTAAGGATAGGTAGTTTCCCTTAGTATGGTTTCATGTGATATTCCCTATATATTTTCTAATATCATACGATTTACTAACCAAGTTGACATGGAATCCAAAACTCAAATATTTGGGGGGTGTTTTCCCCAACATTCAGGTTGGAAAGGTAACAAATGGCTTAATACCCCTCTCCCTTTCACAAATTTTATATTTAGTATATTATTTGGGTATACCCAGGCTGTGATGACTTAAGGTATAGGGTATAGACTCACACATGATATGATGGTTCTCAATTTTCTATACATTTATGTGGAGTCAATAAAAACTTAAGGTATATGGTATGGACTCACACATGTTATGATGGTTCTCAATTTTCTATATATTTATGTGTAGGCTATAAAAAATTAAGATTATAACACATACTTGTATTTGTTCATGGTGTTTATGACTTCCCATGGGTGTACATGCATGGGTTATAATGGATTGAGGTATAATTCATGATATAAAAGTTGTAGTGGATTTTGGACTTCTACTTGTTCCAAATGATATTATGATGATGAGGTTATGCTGGGCCACATTGGATAAAAGATGTCTATTATATGATTTCAAGGGTTAAGGAAGGATGACTCATGGGAGGGATGAGTACAGGATGTGATCCGTTAGGGAATAAGAGTGATACACTAATGGGGAAGTGGAAGAATGTCACCTTTATATATATATATATATATGTATATATATGTTTGATTTGGATGTTCTTACTTGTATGTGTTACTTTGTGAGTGATATTTATAAGTATGGGATATAGTTTTACCTATTTAGGCAATGAGTTGGTTTTATTGCTTATTCATTGGGATTTAGTATGCTTCTTTATTATTTTTCATGAGAGGTACCAGGGTGGATCCCACTAAGCATATTTGTATGCTCATCCTATATATATAAAAACTATTTTCAAGTCCGTAGGAGTTGGTTGGTAATTGGATGGGAATTACTATCTCATAGTGGTTTTTTAAGAGTTATCAAAATTTTTGGTCACTACCTAGGATTTTGTTTTGTCACTTTTTAGTTGTTTCAATTATGTATGACATTTCATTTATATAGTGAGTGATAAGATGAATTTATCTATACATTTTGGATGCATTTATTTAATGTTTAACAACTCTTTATTCGATAATGAACTAGGTTTTGGTTTATTTTTATAGGAATTAAGAATTTTAGTCTTAAAGTAAGAATTGCTAAAAAAATGAAAAAAATAGATTTTACACTTCATGAAAGGAGTTCATGATGTGCATTAATCAATCAAAACATCCCTAAGGGCCAAAGTCCAACCTGTGAATATTTACATAGCATGAATCTAGTACATTATGTGTAAACACATTACACATCATGAGATCTTCAAATCCAGAATCCCGTTAGAATCTCATGATGTGAAGGAAGTTAAAAATGTGAATCACATACACAACATATATAATTTACACTACGTGAAAAGTTCAATATATCACCCTATTAAATATACAACCCTATGATCCTACAATATTTATTATTTTTTTAGAGAACAATGTAGATCTTTATTATATGGCATGAAATCAACTTACATGTCATGTAAAAGTCGAGAAAGAAGCCACTTAAATCCATTACATGATGTGAAGAATTTGAACATCATGTAATTTTTGAGACTATATATATTTTGGATCCCTATCCGTATACAATATTTTGGACCTATTTTATTTTCTCTTGTTTTTATATCCCATTTCCCTCTACTTCTCTTCTATTTTGTTCCAAACTAGTTTCAATTAATTCCTTTACTACTTTTATTGATTCTGTTTCCATTACTTGTCATTCTGCATCAGTTATTTTCCCATTTTGTTTTCTCCTTACATTTTTTATTCTTGTTTTCCATACTAGTTTCCATTCAACATCAATTATTTCTATTACCTTTTTGTTTCTTCATTAAAAGTGAGTTTTTGAATGATTCTTACTTATTTTAATTATATATTTATTATTTATAGATTATTTTATGATTATTCAAATAATGTTTCCTACCTTTTCATTTCTATTTAACACCATCAATCATGAATAATCTTCTTAGGGTTAGGGGTTGAGAGTAGGGGTTTCTTGAACCTAATGAATATCTAAAATTAAAAATGGGAAACCCTATGTATAGTAACCAGATTTAAAATAATTGTCAATATAATTATTTTTCACCTACCCTGACCATCATATGTGAACATTAAATGACCATGACCTAGTTGGAGTTGATCAGGGTAGGACCAATAGCCTATGATTCTTTCTTCCTAGAATCCAAGATTCTAATACTTAGGTTGTTAACCACTCTAGAACAAGGAGCATTTTCTAGATTAGGTTGATCCAATTAGTTAGACCAAGATCAATTTGTGTCTTTTGAACCACTTTTCTACCTATTCCATAGTTATATTTCAAGTTAGATATAATATTATCCTTTAACTATACCCCAAAATTGATTCATAACCCTTATTTTAATATGAATTAAATCCCAAACTATTTAGTTTAGTAAATTCAAACTAAAGAGAGTGCTAGTGAGGAATCCCACCCAATAGGTTCTTACCACTGGGTTTCTTGTCTAATAAGCTGTCTCTGTGGGTTCAGCCCCAGACTAACCCAATCTATGCCTTAGTAACTGAGTGCAGTTTGGGATATAAATTTCTAATTTGATCAAAACTTTTAGTAATCAATGATGTCTTCTATACGTATAAAATTTTGGAACTGTTAACAGGGAAAAATATTCTTCAGCATTGTGAACTTCAGTATGAACCTCATATTACCTCATCTCTTCCCATTTCTTCTTTTTTTCCTTCCCCTTTCTTCTTATTTACTTCCCATTTTCATTTTATAATATTTTTTCATCATAGACCAGAACTCATGTCCACTTATTCTTGGATAGTGCATGTGTTAGGGACCTCTAACTCACTCAAGGATCCTTGAATCTCAAGAACTACTTCTACTCAATCCCAAGATTGATCGATATTTAGCTATATGCAACCAATTAACAATGGATATTCATAACAATATTTCATTTCCACACCCAAAAAATGTTTAATATGCACCACCTGAAAATCAGGGAGAGCGGCCAGCACTGTAGGAGTGTACCACAATGGATTATGACTATCCATCCATTAGTAGTGATATACCCAACATTTTTCACCCTCATATTCAGGTGTAAACATTATAAATTACACTTGGAATCATTTATATGATCCAGAATATGATGAAATTTAGTGGACTTCAAAATGAATACCCCTATGAAAAAATTTATAATTTTCTTGAGGTTTGAGATACCTTTTACAAATAGGGAATTTCATATAATAATATTGGAATAATATTTTACCATTATCCTTGTGTGATAGAGCCAAGGATTGGATAAAAAGTCAAGTTCCCAAGTCCATCATGACTTGGTATAATCTAGAAAATAAATTTCTAGATAATTAATTCCCACCGATCTAAACCAAGAAGTTAAGAAATGAAATTTAAAATTTTAATAAGGTAGATAGAGAATCAATACGTGAAGCCTGTGATAGTTTTAAGGAGCTAACCCACAAGTTCCCACATCATAGACTAGATGAGTGGCTACAACTCCAAATTTTTTATCAGGGACTCCAGACTTTGACCCGCACTATTGTGTATGCCTCTATTGAAGGTGAGATCATACTAAAGACACATGAAGTCAAAAGAGCATTGTTTGTTGAAATTTTACACAACATCAATCTATGGAAAAGTGAAAGAGGAAATCCTTGGAACTGAATCCATTAGGTGGAGGAAAATATCATCCTAGTATCCCAAGTAGAGGCCCTTAATAAAGAGATAGAGTCTTTCCAACTACCTGCTTCACCACCACCCCCTCCTACTCCTATTATGAAGATTCAATCTTGGGAGATGTGTGGAGACCCACACCCACACCAAGAATGCAGGGTAGGTTTAAAAGATCCAAAAATCTATGATTTTAATTATGTTAATTATAATCAATAAAATTAGTAACCCTAGTAGTAAAAAAAAACAATAATACCAGCATAGGTCGGCTAAGCAGCTGTAATTTTCTAATCAAGGTTACTTTCAATAGAGGAGTGGAAATGTGACACAAAGGAATGAGGGACCACCAAGGTACCCAGATCAAGTTCTATCTCCTCAGTCAAAACAACAATTCTAATAAATTTTTTCTAGATCTCAATAATTTTCACCAACATAGAAACTAAAATATTAACAAGCTCTAAAAAAACCACCATAATAATCCCAACCCCTTCAGTATAATCTTGAAAACCTACTCACAACCTTTGTGTAAAAAGCATATCCAAGGATGAAAACCCAAGTGGTTATGATTTATAATCAAATGGCATCCCTAAGAAACCTTGAACATCAAGTGGGGAAAATTTATAAAACCCTATCAGATAGATTACCGGGTACACTTCCTGGTAATACTAAGACTCATCCAAGATAGGAGGATAAATCTATAGTTCTTAGGACTAGAAATATTCTAGACTTTCATCATCTATACAAAGGAAATAAAAATTGTTAAAAGAACTTGATAAAGATGGTAAAAAGAGAACTCAAGAGTAAAAAACAACTAAAAAAGATACAATTAAGGAGAATCCTGAAAAGGATGATATTTATGTGGAACCATTACCCTATAATTCCCCTATTCCCTTTCCAGAGAGAATGATACAAGATAAAAGTGAGGGGAAATATAATTTTTTAGAGATGTTTAAACAACTTTACATAAAAATTATATTTTCTAAAGAAATTTCTCAAGTGACTGCTTATAAAATATTCATTAAATAATTTATATCAAGAAAAAATAAAATGCAAGACTTAGGATTGATCTCCATAAATTAATAATTCTCTTAAATTGTTCAACAGAAGCTACCTCTAAAAGTGAAAGGCCCTAGAAGTTTTTTCAATTCCTTTCATACTAGGAACATTAAATTTTGAAATATCCTTATGCTATCTTGGTGAAAGTATCAATCTCATGCCTATGATTATTTTCAAAAAGTTGGGGATCAATGAATTAAAAATAACAAGAGTGGCACTCCAACTCAATAAACACTCATCCAAGCATTGTCAAGGACCGATTGAAGAAATCTTAGTCAAAGTTGGAAAATTTATTTTCCCCACTGATTTCCTCATCCTAGATATAGAGTAAGAAGGATATTCCCTCTTAATTATAGGGAGTACATTTCTAACCACTGGAAAGGAATTGTTTGATGTTAACCAAAGGAGGTTATTTTTTAGAGTCAGTGAAGAAAAAGTTGCGTTTTATTTGTTAAAGAATGTTAAGAAAAATGGTGAGTCAATATATTGTTGAGACATCTCTCTTACTGATAAGAAAAATGATTCTTTAACCAGTAAGGATGGAATAAAGAAACTACCTCCTGCTAAAAATAGATACTATGATCATAAGAACATGAATAGTACTACACATCTAACAATGAATTCCGTCCCACCATTTGTAATCTCTATTTTCAATAACCATTATATAATGTATTTTTCATCACATTTAAATTCATATGAATGGTATTGTGTCTAGATCTCGACATTAAATGAAGCACTGACTATGAGGAAATTCAAGATAGGTCTAATATTATAGTTTATATTTTATGAAGTTTTAGTGATGCTGGAGGCCTAAGGATAAAGGTCCTAGACCAAATGTGGAAAAAAATTCCATTTATACATATTTTATTCATTACACGACATGTAAAAATTGAGCACCTAGAAAATAATTTTTTTGAGATTAACACATTGTGTATGAAATACATGATGTGAAAAATTTGAGCAGATTTAAAATTCCATGAACCCTAGGTTCACATCCAACCCCTTCTTTCTCTCCTCCCATGAACAACACCTCCTATCCTAATTCCCCTCCTCCTAATTCTCCATCAGTCATCCATTCCTTTAGCTCATCCTATCCTTTCATCCATTCTAACCCAAAAAACCCCTCTCCACCTCCTTCATATCTCGCTGCTCTCTTTTGTAATAGCCAGAACCAATAAACCCAATGCTGAATCTTCTAAAAGCACTCCCAAGTGTGATGAACTAACACCGTCCATGTGACAAGCACTGGATCCTCCTTCACCAACCATAAATCTTTCTATTTTGACATATTTCTCAGCCTATTCCACCAATAAATCTTTTAATGAGTCACAATACACTTCTAGAAGGTTGAAGGGAACTGCCTGATGCCCACACCTAAACCCGTGCCTTTGTTTCGTAGTTCCAGAGCATTATGTTAGGCTGTTCTATCTCTAGAGAAATACTATTAGCTCTAATAAGGCCTTAGACCTCACTATTCTTGAGAGGATTCTGGTGCATTATGAGTTCCTCGACCTCATTGGCCACCTACACCTCCCCCCACCACCCTGGTGAATGAGAAGAAATCAAGATAGACATTCCTCAAGTTCCTAGACACTTTTAAGTTGTACATCACCCACATCACTTTCTTGCTCAGAGGTAGGCCATTGGAACCCCCTTGGAGATTTCAGTGATATCCTCAACATTTACTCCACTAAATTTTTCACCTCTCTAGTTTTCCTGACCTTTCATCTTGATCAAAACAAGGATGATGAAAAAATTCTTTGGGTGTTGATCACTAGGGATCAATAGAGTGTTTATAATCCGCACATGTTAAAGTGAACCCCTATATGGGGTGCTTCCTTATGGATGATGCATATGGATTTGGCCCATTCTTGGATGGACTAAGGAGATTCTCATGGGAGCATTAGTTAGATTGAGGTCATCATACTAGCCTCATACATGGGAAGACACACCATCAACATGGCCATATATTTCTACCTCTTTTAGAAGACCTATATATGGAATAATTATAACACTTTGATGGGTGACAACTTCATTACCCATCTTTCTCACCATCTTATCACCTTTGATACTACCAATCCCAATTCTTCTTTTAGGAAGATGGATCCCATCAACCTCATTATGATCCATAAGATGGGGCAAACAAGGAAAGAAAAAAGTATCTACTAGTTGGTTCTAGAGTAAATAGAGGAGGAATATGAGGAAACTGCCCATTGAGACCTAGCCCTTGCCCCAAATCATGATCCCCCTACCCTTGCTGATCAATCATCACCAGTTTACACCTATACTCTAGCTGCACCATCTGCTACCACCATTTCACCACCCTTTCCACCATAGCTTCCCCTCCTACCACATATTCACTCGCCCCACTAGTTCTATCCAACCTATGGCCCATTCTCCAATATCTTCTGGAGAACAAACACTTGATTTTCCTTTACCTCCAAATTCCCTTTATCACACCACCTTTTTAACCACCCCCACTCCACCATCAACCCCCACTTCTTCCCATACACCATCAGAAATAGGCCTTGCTTCATCATCCATTCCCACACCATATACCACCCCTCCTTTATACCTCCCTAGATCACCGTCCCTTTCGCCCGATAGGTGTACCTTTTGGAGTAGGCCTAATGAGGCAAGGGACCTACCCTTCCATCTTTTTAAGAGTTTCCATTGACTGATCCAAATTCCAGATGTATATCCTTAGTATGAATCAACACCTACCCACCACCATCCTTATCCGATCTTGTTTCCAACACCACAACACCCACCACAATGGTTGATCCACCAACCTTAACATCCATAGATTACATAGATAGGTCGGGACATCTGTAGACACCAAATGTTCAAGAGTGGAATCCTAATATGGATAGTGGTGACACTGTCTATACTATCTAGTTATATCTTGATACCCTACCCCTTTTTAATCTATCTTGGGCCTATTTTGTTTACTGTATGTATTACTTTTTTACCCGATGTATCATTTTTTATATATATAGATGGGATAAAGTTTTTTGACTGCACTTACATTTTTTTATTTTTATTTTACTTTTTTATTAATTTAGCCATGTATAGATCTTCTAAATCTTCTATGGTCACTAATGAGCATATTTGGCCATCTTCGGACATCCCTCTTGAGATCTATCAACATGTGGATGACCTACAAATATAGGTTGAGGAGCTCTATCTTTAGGTCTATGCTCAACCGGGGTCCCCTCTATGGCCTTTATAGATGATATTCCTCCCACATGAGATTCATGTTTGATACATTCCTAAGGCGGTTAACCCCACCAAGTTCTCATGTGAGTTCGACAATACCAAAACTAGTTCCCACAAGAGGCAGATGACTTCTGAGCTAATGGATGGCACTGATTTATTCCTTTGTCCATCATTATAAATGACGATGTTATTTTTAATTCTTTATGGGAGGCAACCCATATTTATTTTTTCTTTATTTTTTTCGTGTTCTTAGGACATATGTTTTTCTTTTTCTTTCATTCTTTGTTCTTAGTTCATTCCAAAATTCACTGTAGTCACTTATTATATTTATCTTAGTTTCTTTTTCCCATCCCATTTACCATGT
The DNA here is from genome assembly GCA_963277665.1 of Viscum album. Lineage (NCBI taxonomy): Eukaryota > Viridiplantae > Streptophyta > Magnoliopsida > Santalales > Viscaceae > Viscum > Viscum album. The sequence continues at coordinate 1,782,230,867 of OY728131.1, read as the reverse complement.
GTACCTACCATATTTCTGCTTACATATTGTTTAACCCTTGTGGACTAATGGTTTATCTAGTGTAGGAATTTTATTTTTAACAATATTTGTAGGTAGCCCAAATTCCAAGAACTATTCAACAAGTTTCCCCATGGCATGAATTTTACTATAGGTAGCTCCTGATTCCCTAATTTCAAATTCAAAATTTCCATTTAATTTTTGTCTATGATTATATTGATATCTCTCTCATGATGCTTTTTAGAACAGTTCATACATTGTCTCATTTTATGTGTGGGGGAGTATTTCTTGAACTTTATTGTTAATACAATTGTATTATTTTCTATTTTCACTTATCTAGGAGAAATGTTTCATTAAAATCATTCTTTAAACTTGAAATACAATTAAAATCATTTAAATGAAAGATAAATTTAGGTTTTAGATCATTTAAATACATTTTTATTCTTGTTTTAAAATTTTTAGCATGGTTTTTGAGTTGAGAAATTTAATTCTAAATTCTATATTTTTATAATTGATTTTGATTCAATTATTACTAGATACTATACCATGAGTGATTTATAGTTATTTTATATTCCCATTACTAATAGTATTCTAGACTTACATGGTCATATTCTTTTATGAGAATATTTATTAAGAGATACTTGGGACATGTAAACCTATTAGAACTTGCATTGAGATCATATTGAGGTTATGATTGAACAAATACACTTTTTAAATTATTATGAAAATCTTTGTTGAACCCTTTTTCCTAATATCCACCTTTACATATATCATTATTTATCCCACAATAGGCATGAATAACCTTGTTAGGATGAGTCCATTTCAATCTTACTATCCCTTCTTACCCTACTCTTGGTATGATGCATGATTGTATTTTGAAAAAGAGTGGGGGAATCTTCACCACTGATGGACATAAGATACTATTATTGAGGTTATTTATGGTGGTACTTTCACCAAGTTTCTATGATGTGGTTCATGATTACTTTCAAAAAAATTTATACTTACCTTATTCCTTTGAAAAAAGAAATATATATAAAAAATTATTTTGTGTTTTAGGAAGGTCAAAAATCACCATTACCAGACTGATGAATCCTATGATAGATCATATGTAGTTAAGTGATGGATGTGATATCTAGACTAAACATTATTTTCAAAAAATAAATAAAAAAAATAAAGGAATAAGCTACATTCTTGATACTATCTTGACACATTCATGGACCCAATTTGAGCTGTTTAGAGAATGTAATCATTTTTTCTAGGAGGAGTTACTTCACTGCACTATTTATTATTATCTTGCATTATAATATAGAAATAACCCTCCTTTTTATCTTGATTTTTATCATTTTCAGATCTCCCCATAGCCTTAGAGACATTAGATCCTTATTACTAAATCCCTAATGATTAATTTTGTATTTTTATTTATGAAGTTGAGATGTTAGAACCAATGAAATCTTATGGTTAGCAACATGTATTTGGGGTATGATCATCACTATAGTTAAATTTTACCTTGAGTGATGAGAGAAAATTCATTGTGAGGTAAATTGAAAATTTTTTATAGTTTCTGAGGAACAATTATGAAATTTTAATTAAAGGGTGAAATAATATTAATAAATAACTTTACTATGAGGCATGACTGATTTTCTCTCCAAGATTGATTATGGAGGACTTACTTTTTCTAATTACACTTAATTTTACCTGCTTGGTTGTAATATACATTTCTTGTTTAAAATATTATTTCATTTGGAATCCCTGTTGAGATAATTTTTTCTTGAGTAATATCAATTGTTCAAGTGTGGGGGAATTTGATAATACGAATATATATATATATACACACATTTTGGATTCATTTATTTAATTTTTAATCATGATTTGTTTGATAATGCACTGGGTTTTGGTTTTTTTTACAGGAATTTGGAATTTCATAATGAAAGGAAGAATTTCTAAAAAATGGAAAAAAGGTTTTACACATCATGAAAGGAGTTCATGATGTGTATTTCTCATTTATAGAATCCCTGAGGACCAAAGGAAAACCTATGAATATTTACATGGTGTGAACCTAGTACACGATATGTAAACACATTACTCATCATGATATCTTCAAAATAAAAATCCCATTGTAATTTCATATAATGACGGAAGTTCAAGATGTGAATCACACACATAAAGTTTATACTTTACATGATGTGAAAAGTTTGAGATCTCACCCCATTAATAATACAACCTAAGGATCCCACAAGATTTAAGTTTTTTTAGAGAAGAATGCAGATCTTCAGTACACGGTGTGAAAGCCACTTACACATCATGTAAAAGTCAATAAATAAGCCACTTAAATCCATTAAATGATGTGAATAATTTACATATCATGTACTTTTCAAGACTACATATATTTTGGATCCCTATACACATACAATAGTTCCAACCTTTTTTATTTTCTCTCATTTTTATTTCTCATTTTCATTTGTTTATCTTCCATTTTGTTCCAAACTAGTTTTAATTCATTACTTTACTTATTTTATTGATTTTGTTTCCATTTATCATCATTATACATATGTTATTTTCTTGTTTTATTTCTTTCTTCCATTTTGACACCTGTTTTCCATACCAGTTGTTTTTTAACATTAATGTTTGATGTTACCTTCTTTTTTATTCATTAAAAGTGATTTTTTGATTGATTATTACTTGTTTTAATTGTGGATTGATTATTTATAGATTATTTTATGATTTTGAAAATCATGTTTCCCACCTTCTCATTTTTGTTTAACATTATCATGCGCAGATAATCGACTTAGGGTTAGAGGTCAAGAGTAGGGGTGGTTTGAACCTAAAAAATATCTAAAATAGGAAATGGGTAACCCTATGGATAGTAACTAGGTTTAATTTTTTTTCAATCTCATTCATTTTCACCTACCTTAACCATCAAAGGTGAAAATTGATGACTAGTTGGAGCTAATTAGGGTAGGAGTAATAGCCTGTGTTTATTTATACCTAAAATCCAAGATTCCTACACTTAGGTTTTCAAATACTTTGGACCAAGGAGTAGTTTTCATATTAGATTAACCCAATTGGATGGACTAATATCAATTTATGTCTTTTACACCACTTTTAAACCTATTCCATAGGTCTATCTCAAGTTATATGTAGAATTATCCTTTTCTTATACCCTAAATTTGACCCCAAACCCTTCTTTTAATATGAATTAAATCCCAAACTATTTAGTTTTGTAATTTCAAAAAAAGAGATAGTGTTAGTGAGGAATCCTAACCAATAGGTTCTTCCCAGTGGGTTTCTTATCTAACAAGATGTGTCTATGGGTTTGACCCCAAAATTCCACTTAGTACACCTTAGTAGCTGAGTGTAGTTTGGGATATAAATTTCTAATTTAATCAACAACCATAAGAATAAATGACTTATTCTAGGCACATTTGTGGGATTTATTCTTTATTAATGCATGATATTGATTAGTGACATCTAATATTATCTTTCATTACTTAAATTTACATAAAATGGATAATTCCTCCCATTTGTGATTATATACCCTCAGTTCTAGTCGCCAACCTATGGCCTATTGGAGGCAGGCTTCAGCGGTCACCATCTCCCTCTTCATTGTCAGCCGAAGAGGGGTACTAGTGGGGGGGGGGGAGGGTCATGATAGAGTGGTATCAAAACTGATGGTTGAGAGATAAGATAGAGTTTATAAATTTAAATTATTGAGGATTAATGGGTTATAAAGGTAACAACATATACTAGAGTTAACACATGACACATATAAGAGATATTAGTCGATACACTTGATTTTAGGCCCCCCTATGATCTAACATAAGGACCTTTAAGTTTACTAAACATGCCAATAGATGTGTTGATTCTTATAGGGTAGAAAACTAGAAAAGGATCATACATCATGATTATATATGCATGTGTTTAAATTGGGAATAAAATGGTAAATATGTTTAATTGAATTAATTAATCAACCTTAAATATTCCATTTTTTTCGTTTATAATCCCCTAATTTTTTTTTATTTTTATGGAATATTTCTAATTTAACATCCTCATTAGGTTTATGCTGAATATGTTCGGAAATATGTGACAATAGATCACTATAGAGTAGAGTTAAATGAAAATGACACTTAGAGGTGGACTCTTTGAGAGTTTTAGTTCTAGGGTATATATACATATTAGGGCTCTATTATAGATTATGTGATTGAGGCTTGGTTGGAATAGTTGGAGATCCCTTTCAATTTGATTCATGCATATAAGGAGCACTGGGTTTCATTGGCTGCAACTATGATACATGGGGTAGATCAATAATGGTGGTTATTATTCCTTGTGGATCACAAGGATTCAGTCATTATATGAGAGAAGTTATGAGATCATTTTTAGGTTGGGTTTCTTTCTTCAACCATGAAAGTGGTTTGTAAATATAAGATTATTACCATTCATCAGGGGAGTTCCAGTGTGAGGTAGTTAATTATATATTCTAATAACCTCATTCATTATTATTTGGACCTTATTTCACATTAGGAGGCTATAGAGAGTTATTTTGAGGAATATTTTCATCCATATATCCAGTTCCAAGCAACCTCATTTATATTGAAGATATATCTTGATGTGCTAGCGAGGGAAAAGGCCATTAAGATGAAACTTTCTAGGACATGATAATCTTGGGAGGGGGGTTATCAAGATTATCTATAGAGTATATCCTTGGATATAAGTTCTTATTTTCCTGGTCATATGAAGTTTTAGATATCATGGATTCAATTCTAACCTTATTCATCTCATTTTGCTAGAGATTGTAGTTCTTAAACCCATATTAGGGGATCAGGTGTGGTTTTTTATTCTTATAGAGTTTTTGGAAATTAAAAGTGAGAGTTTCTGAACTTAATTGGTAGTAAATATGGAGTTTGAGACCCTCTTTAGGATTAGTCATTGTAACAATACCATCCAAGGTAGCATTAATAGTAGAGAGATCCAGCCTTTGATCTAAAGAGAGGGGACGGGGTAGGTAGAGGACAACCTTATGATTCCACTATTCCTTAGGTATAATGAGTTGATATTAGTCATGTGGGTGGTCTCTATTTGAGACATAGGGTACATAGATTAGGTTATGGTCAGATGAATGCATTAGAGTTTCCAAAACTGGGTGAGACAGATGTCGTGCAAGGCATTATCTTCCAATTTTATACTTAGGTTTATACCTTGTTTGATTCAAGAGTTTCATACTAATTTATTGCACTATATGGAGGTTGATCTAGATTATATGATTTGTGACCATACTGTGAGTTTATTCTAGGGAAGAATCACTATTGAGGATATTTCTTATCTTTATAGATATAACTTTATAACATCATCCTCTTCATTGATTAGTTGTATTCAGGGAAGGATACTTTGGATTTATTCAAGTGGAATGTATTATTCTATAAATATGGTGAAGAAGAGGCTATGTTTTTTAGTGAGTGAGACCCTCATATGAGTTATAGGCATGTCGATTCTCTATCTTCCTTGATTTTCCAGTTGATGCTGACTTTCATATAGGATTAGCCTATGGTGTTTCTTAGGTTTTTCTAGGAGTTCCTTAATGTCTTTCCAAAAGAGGTTGAGATGATACCCCCTTAATGTGAGATTGAGTTTGGGATAGATCTAAATTTGGGTTTTTATCCTATATTGATATCTCCATATATGATATCCCCTTATGAGTTTCATGAGATACAATTTAGGTAGATGGTTTTATATAGTGAGGATTCATTTGAACTAGCATGTCACCTTAGGGTGCTCTAGTTTTTTTTATGAAGAAGGAAGATGGTAGTCTATGATTTTTTATCAATTATTATCATTTGAATGAATTTATGATGAAAAAAATATATCCACTCTCATGGTTTGGTGATTTATTTGATCATTTAGAGGGAACTTGCTCGTTCTTGAAGATCAATTTGTAGTCTCAATATCATCAGATGTGATTAAAGGATGGGGATATCTCGAAGACCACTTTACAATGTAATTATGGGAATTATAAGTTCATTATAAGCTATTCAGTGTGATGAATACTTCTACTATGTTCATGAGACTAATGAATGTGGTGTTTCATGAGTTTCTATGTTGGGTTTAAATGGTTTTTATCAACACATCCTTATGTTTGTAGAGTCATGGGTAGATCACACAGAGCATATGTGAGCTATTTTAGGAGTTTTTCATCACCGTCATATTTTCAGAAAGTTATCTAAGTGTGAGTTATGGGCCCATGATGTATGTTTCTTGGGACATGTTGTGTCTCAATGCAGAGTATTCATGGATCCTTCAAAGATCATGTTACTCGTTTCTTGGGTATCCCCCAAGAACGTTATTGAGGTATGAAGTTTCCTTGGTATTTTTAGTTATTATAGGAGGTTCATTCTTGGTCTCTCTCAGATAGTGAATAATATGACATCCTTTATCAGAAAATATTAGGTATTCATGTGGATTGACCTGTGTCAGGTTAATTTTGAGTATTTAAAAGAGAAGCGGGTTAGTTCTCTAGTTCTTTAATTTCTAGAGGAGGAAGATGCATTCAAGATTTATAGTGATTATTCAAATCTTGGATTAGGTTGTGTTCTAATTTAGAAGAGGGTAGTTACCACTTATGGGTCTCAACATTTATGACCTCTTGAATGTAACTATTCTACCTATGATATTGATATTTATGCAGTTTTGTTTTCTCTAAATTTGTAGTGGAATTTCCTAATTGTTGAGAAATTTTTGGTCTTCATAGATCATAAGAGCCCAAGATATATCATTTCCCATCATGAATCGAATTTTTAACAGTAACATTGGATAAAATTATTACATTATTATGAATTAAAAATTATATATATATATATATATATTAGGAAAATGGAATATTATGGATGATTCTTTGAGTAGTAAGTCACATGGTGGTGTTTTGAAAGTGTTTGGATACTATTAGATATAAATAAAAGAGTTATATATGATAAACCTTGATATGGGATTAGTTAATGGTAAAGTGTGTCTTTATCAGATTATAGTGTAGTAATATTTGGTATAACTGGTGGATGAGTCCCATATAGGGGATTCCAAGGTAGAGGTATGAAGAGATCGATTCGTTTGTAGATATTCCCCCAAGGGATGGTCTAAGGATGATCGGTATCAAATGGTATTTGAAAGAATGCTCTTTGTTCCTTTAATAATTCATGAAATGGTTCTCCTTTAGTTCTATAGTTCACTATTGGCGGTACATCTTAGCATGTAAAAGATGTGTCATGCCTTGTGAGGCCAATTTTGGCAGTCTAAAATGAAGATATAGTTATAGAGTTTGTCTCTCAGTGTTTAGTTTTCTAGAGAGTGAAGGATAAGAACCACATTCTTAGTGAGTTTCTTCAACCACTTGATGTTCCCAAGTGAAAGTGGGAGGACATATCAATGATCTTTTTCATTTGTTTTCTTTAAGATTACTGAGGCTGTGATTGAATATGGGTGATTATGGACCATTTGATGAATTCATATAACTTCTAAGTGATTAAGAAGTCTATATTAGTAAAGGTTTTATTGAGGAAATATCTAGAGATGGTGTTGAGTCTTCATGGGGTTCCAAATAAGACCATCTTTGATCATGATCCTAGGTTCACCTAAAAGGTTTGTACAGGTCTCCAACATGCTTTTATCTCTAATCTATTCTTTCCTTTTCATCTAAAAATATAAATTCAAGAAGAGTGAAATATCCAAAATCATTAGGATATGTTGTGTGTTTGAATTTTGGATTTAGTAGGTTTGTGGGAGACTGGCCTACCCTTAGTTAATTTTTCTTACAATAATATCTATCACTACACTATTGTTATGGCTCCATTTGAAGCACTATATGTTTGATCCTTATAGTCTCTATTATGTTGGGCCGAGGTCATAGAGTAAGATATTCTAGGACCAAAACTATTTAAGTTCACAACTGAGTAGGTATATTTGATTCACAAGTGAATAAATCAAATATAAAATCTCCATAAGTCCTATGATGATCATAGGAGGAGGCCTTTGGAGTTCATAATTTTAGATATTTTTTTTCTTGAAGGTATCTCCACATCGTAGGTAGTGAACGTTTGGTTGTGGGAGTAATATTTCTCCCTGATTTTTTTGACCTTTTTGTTTTATTTGATCACACTGGAGTTGTGGTGTATCGATCAACACTTCCCCTCAGATAATCTAGATACATGACATCTTTCATGCGTTGCAACTTAACTAATGTATTCATGACGATTCTCACATCATCTATTAGGTATAGATGGATGTTGAGGATGTGAAACCTTTTAGGAACAACCTATTTAGATCTTGGGTCTTCATGATAAGTGTTGGTCGGAGTATTTTACTCAAGAGGGGAGGGGTGAACTGAGTAACTATATAAATTTTTGTTAAAAGAATATTATTTTCAAAAGAAATGGTTTCCCCAAAAATAGATACAACCCAGTTAATCAAGGTTATACTATTATAAGAGTTTTAATTTTTAAATAGCTTCTTAGAAGATTGATTAATTCTCAGTAATCTTAATTTGTATTATTAAAATTACTTTTGAAGTTATCCTACTAAGACAAACCAGTTATAACTTCTTTCCAAGACTAACTATCAAAGTGAAATTGGTGATTTCTGGATTATCCAATAAATCAATAAAACAGAGAAGACTAAATTTAAACAACACTGCGGATATGAAACAAGTCGTTTAGTCTCAAGCCGAGACCTAATCCACTCTACTTGGTGATCACCTGCCACCAAGCAATTTATATAAATAAACTTTGATCCACACCCTGGATCGGGGTTAACAACAGTACAAAGACTGTCCAGGTCACACAGGGACCTCTTCCACATTTTTTGTGGGTAAAAAAAATAATAACTAGGCCACACAGGGACCTCTTCCACAGTTTCATGGGTAAAAAAAGTATAATGATTTTGGTGTAAGAATTTCAGTATCCTCCAGTTCAGCTCAGGAGTCAGTGTATGTCAAAACAGACAGGGGCACACACTACTCATAATTTAAATATAAAGATGATCACAGTCAAGGAAGAATATAAAGATGAGGTTATAATGATCTTGTGTGATTTGAATGCAGCTCTGGACTTCTTTGGATTAAAGCAGATGAAGCTTTGAGTCCTTCTTTGGAAGTTGTGTAAAAAACAGAGTGTCGTGATTCAGCTTGTGTTCTTCATGAGTTTTGATATTGTGAAGATGTTCTCTGGATTCCGGTCTACTTCGTATGTTCTTCAATAGAGTCAGATTGCATGCATGCAACAATTCTTCCTTTTGGAAATCTTGCAATATGTTCTTCACGGTCGTGCTCACAGGATTGTTTTTCGTTCAGTATCGCTCTCTCTTGTTCCTGGGCACACTTCGCTCTTTATATTAAAATGCATGAGTTTTAGCCGACAGGTTCCATGTGTTCTGCACCTCGTACCTCATACTGTCCGATGATATGTCTACAAAGAAACATTAATTATGTCAGTGCATTAAAGGAATCAAATATGAACGTTAGAAATTAAATTTAAAGACGACAATATAGTTTAAGAAATGGTGTCACAGTGTCTTGTTCACGGTGTCTGGCTTCACATTGTCTTGCTTCACGGTGTCTGGTTTATGGGGTCTGGCTTCACGGTGTCTTGATTCACGGCGTCTTGCTTCACGGTGTCTGGTTTACGGTGTCTGGCTTCACAGTGTCTGGCATCACAGTGTCTTACTTCACAGTGTCTTGCTTCATGGTTTCTTGCTTCATGGTGTCTGGTTTACAGTGTCTAGCTTCTTGGTGTCTGGATTCACGGTGTCTTGTACTTAGGAAAATAACTGTACCTAGGCTTAAACAGTGATATGCATGAAATGGATTGAGCTTAACCACTATAAAGCATGAGAGAACTTGAAACATAAATACACATGATTAGATATAATTTATAGGAGTTAACTAGGTTTAATAATATTAGTTATCATTAAAACATGATTAATACATGAGGATTCCAACAATCTCCCCCTTTTTAATGATCACAAATCATGTATAGTTAAAGTGTAAATTGGATGCAACTGTAGAAAAAATAACATATAGAAACTTTATGCAGAAAGTTCTCCCACTTTTGGGATTATCAAAAAGTTGAAAGAAGAGAGGGAAAACAGGGCACATTCACTTAAGAGTAAACATAGTTTAGTAAAAAAGAAAATAGAAATACAAAAACAATGGAATTCCCATAAAAAAGGAGTAATCACTGGTCTTCTTCAGGGACTGGCCTTCTCTTTGCCTTTAACAGCAGCAGAAGTGGAAGCCATAGGGGTAGAGGTTGATGTAGAAGAAGGAAAAGACGTGGTAGATAAAGAGGTTAAAATGAGACCTTCAAAGACTAAGGGAGCCAAGGTAGTAGTAGTAGAAGATCTAGGCAGTTGCTAATCAAGAATCACAGGTCTGATCTGACTGAGAGCTTGGCCAATAGACATGGTAGTTGAGACTAAGGTAGACGTGAAGGAAGGAAGCCTTGGTCTGAGAGGTGCAGCCACTGGAGCAACAATTGTTGTACTCTGGATATGAAGATAAGGTCTCAAGAGTTTGATGATGTCTGAAATAATCTCTCCACCATACTACATGGTTTTTTTAAATTCATCTTTGTTTTCCATAAACTTGTCCAACAATCGGGTAAACTCGGTTAGCTTCTGGACTTGGGTTTTGAAGGCTTGAGTCACAGGAGGAATTCACATATTCTCTATAAGGTATTTGAAGTGGTTGGTCATATCAGTCTTGGAGAAAATTCGGTTGAAATAGAAATCTAATTTCTTAGAAATCTTCTACTGGGCATCATTTTCAATCTTGGAGTGAATTTGTACAAGGTCAAGAACTCTATCACTGTTCTTGACAACTTCAGATAAAGAAGCCATATTAAAGCCACTGAAAACATCCCGAATCTCTTCTTCGACTATAGATCTGAGCAAAGTAATGTACAAGGAAGGTGTAGAGGATTGACCAGAGGTATTAGAAGCTTTGATGGCTGTTGTCAGATATTTGAGCTGATTTAATACCTTTTGAAGACAACCGGTGTACTCATCAGTGAGTTTATTAAGGTTCACCAAAAGCTATCTCATCTCCTTCAACATCTGTTTGTGCCTTTCCGTAACATTTTCATCGAAGGATTCCAGATAAGGCTGAATTTGAGACACAACATCTCGAGGGATTTGTGAAACAATGGGTGCTACAGGAGCAGTAACAGGCTCTGATCTTGAATGCAGCTCTTTCTGCATGTCTTCAACCATGATTCTCAGGGTTGTGACTTCATTACTGAGCATCTTATTTTCAACTCATACTTATTGAATCTCATGGAGCATCTTAGGTTGTATCTGCCAAATAATATTTTACAATAATAGTGAGGCATCTCTCTCACTTAAATTTGTCACAGGATGAGGTTGGGAGTTCATAAGTTTCTTAATGCTAGATAAAAGAGTATCTCAAAATTCCTTTTATATCATCCTTACTAAAAAAGGACGGTTGTTCAGATAATGGTTCAGGTGTAGGAATTGGTACAGGGCCCGGTTCAGGTTCAGGTTCCTTCTCAGGTGCAAAGTTTGTGAATGATTTCAACTGAAATAGGGAAGAAAGATCAAGTCCGGTTGCAGTAACCTAATGAGACTAATTCACATCATAGAAACTAGGAAATTTGTACTGAGTGTCCACAGGACTTGACTCAGTTGGATGTGAGGCTTCATCAGATTCAAGATTTGGGGTTTTCTCCCCCTCAACAGGTGCTTCCTTCTCAGGAATGAGAGGCTTAGGAGCTTGGTCTAAATCCACAGACCCAACTCTAAGTTCCTCATTCATTTATTGTCTAGCCAGATGAAAGGCCAGCTCCATCCTTTCTTCAATAGAGGGTATGATTTCAGGAACAGATTGTTCCATAGGGAGTTCCTCTAGATTCGCTTCTTGCACAACAGGGAGTTCCTCTACTGTAGGCTCTTCCATGGATTGCTTCTCAGATTCTATGACAACTGATTTTTTTTTCAGCCTCAGTTTATATTTCTCGATTGACATCGTCTCTAGGGGTAGGAACTTCTTCTTCAATAACAACATGAGGAACAATAGTCCTTTCTTCCTCAACAACAAATTCTTCCCTCTGTGGTACTTCAACCACTTCTTCCTCTTCTTCTGAATACTCAACAAGTTCATATGGTTCCAAAACAGGATCAGAAATGTCTTTCGGCCTTGATGGATAATCCAAAGGATTAAACTTCTCATAAACATTATCATTTTCTTCCACCCATTCCTTTTTCCAAGGATTCTAGTTTATCTTCATTCTCTTGATGGTGGCTTTAGAGAGATAGTACTCACAGTCCATAAGTACTTCTTCATTAGGTCCAACCACACCTTTTGCAAAAAGCATGGTTGATATCAGCCGAGAGTAGAACAGAGAAGTGGACTTGGATACAACTTTGATCAACTCACACATATGGTGAATGATGTACTTGCACAGGTTGATCTTATGTCCATTTTTCATAAGTTAAATAAAAAACACATCTTGATATTTTAACACAGCAAAATCATATTTTCTTGGACTAACCAGATTTTGAACAAACTTAAACAGAAGCCTTTTTTCTCCATCTATTTCAGCAGTGATGGCCCTTCTCTTGGTGCCATTTTTGGTTAGGGTTTTCACATCATATTCTAGATCAAAGAAATCAGTTGAAAGTGGAGGTTCTCTCTGATAATCCTCACATATACCTTCATGAGGTATCCTAAGGCATGAAACCCATAACCTCAAAGAGAAGGAGTATATTTGGCTATTAACCCAACTCCTCACAACATAACTTTCAACAAAATCAGAAGAGAACTGTACGTACTGGTAGAACTGATCCACTAACCTAGGATAGATGGGTCTATTCTCCATTAAGAACCACTCTAACTAGCCTTGTTCTTTTAACACTTTCAAAACCAGAGATTTTCTAGATAGAAGCCATTCGGGGTAGATTTCTTTCTCAGGTACGACACTGCGATTTACCAGATTCAGATTTAAAGGTCCTTCAAGTGTCATCTTAGGTGAAATCTTCTTCTTCTTCGGGCTGTGCTTCTCTGGTGTGGATGATGACGGACGTTTCATTCTTGGAATCCACTGAAGGTTCGAGAGAGAGAGAGAGAGAGAGGGTTGCAATATTGAAAGGGTTCTAAATGAGTGAATAGGATAAATCCCGAGTGAAGAACTGAGTGAAACTTTTTGTTTTATCATTTAGGAATGCCAAACGTCACAAAAGTAAAAACGCGGGAAAATAAAAGTGGTGAAGTAATAATTACCGCGATATGGGTTTAAATAAAAACATAAAGAATTTTCATGGTGAGACCATGAGTGGTCGTTAGGGTGAGACAATGAGTGGTCGTCACGGTGAGACAATGAGTGGTCGTCACGGTGAGACAGTGAGTGGTCGTCACGGTGAGACTGTGAGTGAACTTTTCAGTGCGCGTTATGGTGAGACAGTAAATGTCAGACGGTAAGTACAAAGTTCTAATGGTGAGACCGTAAACATAAGAGATAGTAACTAAGAAACTATAATCATGAAATAGTAAAGTATAACATAGTAAAATGTAGAACAGTAAGACAAGTAAGATATATGTTTGAGATTTATCATGCCAAGATCATGTATGATGTAGTCTATTCTCTTAGAATTTAATGGTTTAGTGAATATATCAGCAAGTTGATATTCAGTACCAATGAATTCCAAGGTGATATCACATTTTTGATAATGATCTCTCAAAAAGTGATGTCTTACATCAATATGTTTTGTCCTAGAATGTGAAACATAATTTTTTGAGATGTTAATAGCACTTGTGTTGTCACAATTTATTGGTACATGTCTGAATTGATATCCATAATCTAGTAATGTGTGTTTCATCCACAAAATTTGTGCACAACAACTACCAGCAGCTATGTATTCAGCTTCTTCAGTATATAATGCAACAAAATTTTGTTTCTTACTACACCATAATACTAGTGACTTGCCTAAAAGGTGACATGTTCCAGAGGTGCTCTTTCTATCTAACTTACAGCCACCAAAGTCAGCATCAGAATAACTAACTAGTTCAAATGACTGTCCTTTAGGATAGAACAATACTAGATTGGGTGTATGCTTGAGGTATTTGAAAATTCTCTTTACAACATTTAAATGAGAGTCTTTAGGATTTTCTTGAAAATGAGCACACATACACACACTAAACATAATGTCCGGTCGGCTAGCAGTTAGGTAGAGTAAACTTCCAATCATTCTTCTATAAGTGGTTTGATCAACAGATTTTCCATCTTCATAAAGATCCAACTTACAGGTGGTACTCATGGGAGTGTCACTACTTTTAGTTCTATACAATCCAAAATGTTTTAGAAGATCTATAGTGTATTTACTTTGAGTTAAAACAATTCCATCATTATTTTGAAAGATTTGAAATCCAAGAAAAATTTTTAGTTCACCCATTAAACTCATTTCAAATTCACTTTTCATCATTTTAGAAAAATCAATACATAATGAATTTTTTGAAGATCCAAAAATAATATCATCTACATAGATTTGAACAACTAAAACATCATTAGAAATTAATTTTATAAAGAGGATAGGATCAGCTATTCCTTTTGTAAAACCTTTGGAAATGAGAAAATTACTCAATCTGTCATACCAAGCTCTTGGAGCTTGATTTAAACCATATAAAGCTTTTAATAGTTTAAAAATATGATTGGGAAAACGAGGATTTGTAAATCTAGGGGGTTGTTCAACAATGACATCCTCAGCTATATATCCATTTAACAATGCACTCTTAACATCCATTTGATATAGTTTGAAATTTAGATGTGCAACATAGGCAAGTAGGATTCTGATAGCTTCAAGTCTGGATAATGGTGAAAAGGTCTCCTCATAGTCAATTCCTTCTTCTTGACTATAAAATTGTGAAACTAATCTAGCCTTGTTCCTAACTATATTTACAGCTTCATCTACCTTATTTATAAACACCCATTTTGTGCCTATGATGAATGTGTCCTAGGGTCTTTCAACAAGTTTCCAAACTTTGTTTCTTTCAAACTGATTAAGTTCTTCTTGCATATCCATTACCCAAATTCATCATTGATGGAATCATGAATGTTTTTAGGTTCAAGTTGTGACAAGAAGGCTTGATGTTCAACCTGATTTCTAAGAGATGCTCTAGTTTGTGTTCCTTTATCTAAGTCTCCTACAACAACATCTAATGGATGGTTTTTAAGGGTTCTAACCTTTCTAGAAAAATAGGGACTAGTGATTTTAGGTTCATCAACATATTTAGGTTCATTATGAATCAATTGTAAAGAATTTCCAGAATTGGAAGTTTTCACAGATTCTTTCACAGAGTAATTTGAGGATTTTGAGTTGATGTTCAGATTTGATACATCATCCTCTAGATTTTATAGGATGGTTCTAGGCTCATGTGGACATGTTTCATCAAACTTGATATGAACAGATTCTTCCACACATTTAGTTCTATTATTTAATACTCTATAAGATTTACTTAATATTGAGTAACCTAGGAAAATTCCTTCATCACTTTTGGATGCAAATTTGTCAAGATTATCCTTAGTGTTGAGAATAAAGACTTTGCAACCAAAAACTCTAAAGTAATTAACCTTAGGCTTCCTATTGTTCCAGAGTTCATATGGGGTCTTTTGGATAATTGGTCTAATCAAGACTCTATTGATTATATAGCATGCTATATTAACATCTTCATCCCAAAATTAAATAGGTAAGTCATATTCACTAATAATTGTTCTAGCAATTTCTTGCAGGGTTCTATTTATTCTTTCTACAACACCATTCTGTTGAGGTGTTCTAGGGGCAGAGAAATTGTGACTATAACTATTTTGTGAGCAAAAGGATTCAAACTCTTGATTTTCAAACTCACGGACATGATCACTTCTTAAAGATTTAATTTTAAGGCCACTAAGATTTTCTACAGACTTGGCATACTTAGTAAAATAAGAGCAGGCTTCACTTTTGTGAGCTATGAAGAAGGTCCAGGTATATATAGAGAAATCATCTACCAAAACATAAACATAGTTCTTCCCATTTTAACTAGAAACTCTATATGGTCCAAACAAATTCATGTGAACCAATTCAAGAGGTTGAGAAGTAGAAACTTCTTTCTTTGTTTTGAAAGAGATTTTGTATTGTTTTCCCTTCTGACAAGGATTACATACTTTTTCATGTGGAAACTCAAGTCTGGGTAAGTCTTTAACTAGGCCTTTTCTAGTTAGCTTTATAAGGGAGTGAACATTAAAGTGTCCTAGTCTCCTATGTGAAAGCCAAGATTCTTTATAAAATACACTTAAGCATGAAGCATTTTGAGAAGCTAAAGAATCTAAATCAATAGAATAAACATTTTCATTCCTTGATACATAAAATACTAATTCATATTTAGAATTAAAGACATTACAGGCATCATTTTCAAATTTAACATGGTATCCATCATCAAATAATTGTGAGATACTAAGCAGATTATATTTTAAGCCATTAATAAACAGTACTTTAGAGATTAAAATTGAATCAGTGTTACCAATTTGGCCTAAGCTAATGATTTTCCTTTTGGCATTGTCACCAAATGTGACATGTCCTCCATCTACTTTTATCAGGTTCTTGAAGCATGAGTAGTCTCCTGTTATGTGCCTTGAACATCCACTGTCCAAGTACCATAGATTTTTGCAGGAGCTCTTTAAGCAGATTTCCTATAACATGATCAACCAAAGACATATTTTGGTACCCATACTCGTTTGGGTCCAATAAAATTAGTAATAATTGCTTTAGGAACCCATATTTGCCTCATAGGTTTCCTATAAGAATTTTGTAAAGTATTTGAAAAATAAACTGTATTTCGTCCACAAAAACTTGAGACAGTAGAATATGTATCATGACTTGATCTAGTTGAGTTGTGTCTAGAACTAGGAACAAAACCATATGTCCTAGACTTTGAAACAAAATTTGTTCTACCAAGGCTTCTTTTACCATGTTGATAACCAATGCCGGTATTGTATTTAGGGGCAAATTGTTTTCATATAATTTTGGTAAGGGTATTTTTCCCATTAGTAAATTTTTCTAAGTCACTTTTTAATTGCTCATTAGACATTTTTAATTCATTGTTTTCTTTGAGCAGTTGAGAATTTCTCTCCTTTTTAGTAGTAAGTTCAGATTTAACATTTACAGTGAGAGCATACTGTTTCTTCAATGATTTATATTTATATTTTAATTCATTGCATGTATCTTCAAGCATGTTATAGTATTCAAACATTTCTTCATTAGTCATATTTTCAGAGTCACTTTCCTCTTTAGAATAGTATGAATTATGTATAGAAGAGTTCAGTGTTACCTCAGATGTGTTTGTCATAAAACACATATTGGCTTTGTTATCCTGTTCAACATGTGATGTCTTTGAGTCGCTTAAACTATCCTCAGAAGCACTCTAGGTTGCTTTAATTGCCTTTTTGTACTTCTTGTCCTTGTCCTCATATTTCTTTTTATACTTGATCTTTGTACAGTCAGCCTTTATATGTCTTTTGCGCTTACATTCATAGCATACAATTTCATCAATTTTGTCACTTATTTTCTAGTCCTTTTTCCAGTTTCCTTTTAGATCATACTTGCCCTTGAAGTTAGGCTTTCTGAAAAAGTTCTTCTTTTTGTAAAATCATTTGAATCTTCTGGCCAGTTGAGCCATCTCCTCATCACTATCAGGTGATGATTGTTCAATGGTGGAACTTTCTACAGGAGCATCCAGTTTCCATTTGTCTTTGTGCTTTGAGGAGGTGGTCTTGAATGCTACAAATTTCCTCTTTGGTTCATCCTCTTCTTTGTTGAATTTCAGATCTTCCTCATACATTATCATTTTCCCAATGAGTTCTTTTACAGGTAGATTGCTGATGTCGCACAATTCTCTAATAGTGACAGAGGTTCCCCTCCATCTGTCTGGTAGAAATCTAAGGATTCTCGTGATTTTTTCTTTGGTAGTGACTTCTCTTCCAAGAGAAATCATTGTGTTTACAATATCATTGAACATGAGATACATGTCAGAAATAAGATCATCAGATTTAATTTTAAAATTATCATATTTTATAGTATAAATATTAAGTCTCATTTCCTTTACACTAGATGTGCCTTCATGTGAGACATACAAGGTATCCCAAATTTCATGGGCAGTTTTACTAGAATAAATCCTATTAAATTACTCATCTCCTAAGGAACAATACAAAGCATTCATGGATTTGAAATTGTTATTGTAGGAAAGTTTGGTAGGTTCATCCCATGTAATTATATCAGTCAGAGGAAGTTTGTATTCATCTATAATGGATGACCAAAATTCAAAACTCATACTCTCTAGATGCATTTTCATTTTAATTTTCCATTGAGCATAGTTGGTTCCATTAAAGAATGGTGGTCTATTGGTTGCATCACCTTCCAATCTATTATCCATACTAACATATTACTTTAAAATATCTAGAAATTTAGAATTAACAGAAATTTATAGATCTTCAAAGCACAACTATAATCACAGTTGAGTAAGAGTACACAAAGTCCTAATAAATCATCCTCTGATACCAAATGTTGGTTAGAGTAGTTTACTCAAGAGGGGAGGGGTGAATTGAGTAACTATAAAAATTTCTATTAAAAGAATATTATTTTCAAAAGAAATGGTTTCCCCATAAATAGATACAGCCCAGTTAATCAAGGTTATACTGTTATAAGAGTTTTACTTTTTAAACAGCTTCTTAGAAGATTGATTAATTCTTAGTAATATTAATTTGTATTATTAATATTACTTTTGAAGTTATCCTACTAAGACAAACCAGTTATAAATTCTTTCCAAGACTAACTATCAAAGTGAAATTGGTGATTTATAGATTATGAAATAAAGCAGTAAAACATAGAAGACTAAATTTAAACAACACAGCGGATATGAAACAAGTGGTTCAGTCTCAAGATGAGACCTAATCCACTCCAATTGGTGATCACCTACCACCAAGCAGTTTATATAAATAAACTTTGATCCACACCCTAGATCAGGGTTAATAAAAGTACACAGACTGTCCAGGTCACACAGGGACCTCTTCCATAGTTTTTGTGATTAAAAATAATAATAACAAGGCCACACAGGGACCTCTTCCATAGTTTTCATGGGTAAACAAAAGTATAAAGAGTTTGGTGTAAGGATTTCAGTATCCTCCAGTTCAGCTCAGAGTTCAGTGTGTATGAAAACAGACAGGGGCACACACTGCTCATAATGTAAATATAAAGATGATCGCAGTCAAGCAAGAATATAGAGATGAGGTTATAATGCTCTTGTGTGATGTTAATGCAACTCTGGACTTCTTCGAATTGAAGTAGATGAAGCTTTGAGTCCTTTTTTGTAAGTTGTGTGAAAAACAGAGTGTCGCGATTCAGCTTGTGTACTTAACGAGTTTTGATACTACGAGGATGTTCTCTGGTTTCTAGTGTACTTAGTATGTTCTTCAACAGATTCAGATTGCATGCATGTAACAATGATTCCTTTTGAAAATCTTTCAATACATTCTTCACGGTCATTCTCACAGGCTTGTTTTTTGTTCAGTATCACTCTCTCTTGTTCCTGGTCACACTTCACTCTTTATCTTTGAATGCATGAGTTTTAGCTGACAGGTTCCATGTGTTCTGCACCTCGTACCTCATACTGTCTGATGATATGTTTATAAAGAAACATTAATTATGTCAGTGCATTAAAGGCATCAGATGTGACCGTTATAAATTAAAATTGAAAAACGACAAAATAGTTTAAGAAATGGTGTCATAGTAAGTTATGAAAATGATGTCTCCTTCACATGGTGTCTAGACTGATCATGGTTTCTGAGTTTCACTCTGTCTTGTTCACGGTGTCTGGCTTCACGGTGTATTGCTTCACGATGTCTGGTTTACGGTGTCTGTATTCACGGTGTCTTGCTTCATAGTGTCTTGTTTCATTGTGTCTAGTTTATGGTGTTTGGCTTCATGGTTTCTGGATTCACAGTGTCTTGCTTCACGGTGTCTGGTTTACGGTGTCTGGCTTCATGGTGTCTTGCTTCACGGTGTCTTGTTTCATGGTGTCTGGTTTACGGTGTTTGGCTTCACGGTGTCTGGCTTCACAGTGTCTTGCTTCACGGTGTCTTGCTTCACGATGTCTTGCTTCACGGTGTTTGGTTTATGGTGTTCGGCTTCATGGTGTTTCGATTCACAGTGTCTTGTACTTAGGCAAATAACTGTACTCAGACTTAAACAATGATATGCATGAAATGGATTGAGATTAACCATTATAAAGCATGAGAGAACTTGAAACATAAATACACATGATTGGATATAATTTATAGGAGTTAACTAGGTTGAATAAGATTTGTGATCATTAAAACATGATCAATACATGAGGATTCCAACAATAAGGTTTTACACAATCATTATTTTCCTTTAGTTCATGCCCTATGGTGGAATAGTGTCATGGAGGAGAGAAATTGGGAGTGGGGGTCGCATATACAAACTCAATAACCCAAGATCTTTGATGTTTGATCTATGTTGAGATGATTTGTTTGATCTTTTTGAGATTATTTATAAGACATTTACTTGGTTTAGGTGATTTTTATTTATGTTTTATGTTTATATGCTCATTCTTCATGTTTATTTGGTAGGTTCTTTTGTAGCGAGATCATTGAGAGGTGTCTCGTGTGGTGGGTTTTTAGACCAATTTATTTCTTTCCAAAGTTGAATTTAAATACTTAAGGATGATAATTGTTTAAGAGGTATATAATATAAGGTAATAGATTTATGGATCCCTCCCTTTGTATTTTATTAGTTCATAGAGGTGATGAGTGGAAATTCAGTGGTGTTCTCGGGGGCTAGAAGTGTATTTTAGCTATTTAGAGGGTTACCACACCATAGTTGAGGGCATGGTTCTGGCCATTTTGATCCTTTTTAGAGTTGTGGTGATTTTGTGATATTATTATTAATCTATTTTGAATTTTTAGGTCAACCAAAATAAATTAAATGGATAAGATTAATGTTTAAGTGATTGTTTCACCTTGGGTTATCCATTATCACAAAACAAGAATTTCAAAATTCCATGTGGAGCCTATTTTGTAGATCATGGTGGTACATAGATGGAGAGGCACTAAGAAAGGTGTTTGTGTGGTTACCTCTATTATAAATTGGAATTGTGGAGACCATAACACCATAGATCTAGGCATGGTGGCATGTGAATTTCTTTATACAGAAACGAGGTGAGGTCGAGCAACATGCAAGGGAGGTGGAAATAGAAAGATACCAGGACTTAAGCCATGGTGGATGAATGTGGTGGCATCTTGGGGTCCAAAACACCATGAAACAAACTATAGTGCACGAAATGGTTCTATTAAATGAATAAGATTCAGTTTAAAGGTTATGAAATTATTAGAGATTCAAACCCCTTAAAAGCGGATCTTCTTTGACTAAGGGAAACTACATCATAGAGGGAGATCACTATACCATGGTGGAGTCTATTCTAACCTATTATTTAAATAAATGGTTAAATTTACCTTGTATTTATTTTTTTTATCTTTCTTTGAACCCTAATCACCCCCTTAACCCCTCACCACTCTCCAACAAGACCCTTGAGAGGCCAAACACTTTGGTTCATCTAGGTCAAATCATCACAAATCAAGGTACTCTCTCTTATCCTCTCCTATCCGATCTACTTTTTAACTTATTTTTATAGTTTTTTGATGTATTTACTCTATTTAAGAGTTAAAAATAGAGAAAGTATTTATTATCTCTTGATGTGGATATTTTCTAGTGAGTTTCCATTTATTTTTATTAGTGTTTGATTCCTTGATTATTCCATTGCGAGAGGTGATTTCCCTAATAATAATAATTGAGGTTGGGTATTTATTACTTATCCTTTTAATTATATGGAAGTATAAAACTATAATGCTTTATCTACTTGATTATTGGTGGAATTAACCTTCATTAAGATAATAACCTGATCAATAATGAATCAAAATTAGGTTATTGTGTTCACATATGATTTATGATTGTTTATGCCACCTCTTGTTTTTATAGATAGTGTGATATCTATTTATTATGGTTGTTAGCATGATTAATATGTTGAAAATTCAATGACCAACATAAAGGTGGAATTATAATGTTATTATTGATGAAATAGGCTTGTAAATTGATAACTATTCTTCCTTGATTTTTTTTGAATATGGAAACAATGTAAAAGGAATTTTTATGGTTGATTCATAGAAATTGATTATATATTTATTATAGGTTTCTTTCTATTGAACCAACACATAATAAAATGGTTAATTAAATATGGGAATTAAATGTTTTTTTGATGAAGATAATTTATTTAGGACGAGTTATCCAATTATTGTTTGATAAAGGCTTGAATACATTGGTTCTATTACCCTAGTATCATTGTGAGTGTTCTATGTTGAAAATAATTTTGTTGATTTGTGAGATTTCTCTCTTATATTAGATCTTTTCTATTATTTTTTGATAATTTTTTATGGTTGGTAAATTTGGAGAAAAATGGGATCGTTTTCCTGAGGTTTTAGTGGGGTCTTGATGTTTTTGATGGAAAGATGGAATGTGATGTATGCAATGGTGTCGAGGATGACACCAAGGTGGTTAGGATAAGTTAAGAGTTTATTTGGTTGTTAGTTATTAATTGGTGTTACTTTTAAATATATGGATTTCTAGATTACATTTTTTTTGTTATTATAAACTACCTTTTGTAGTTTTTTCTATGTATGAAAAGTTCATGTTTTCTTGTGGTATATTAGGATGAGTCATAGAGTAGATAGAAATTATAGAATGATAAATTTATTAATTAATGAAGCCATAGGATGGGTTTTTATTGATGGAAGTAATCATAAATTATTTATATCATAATAGAAACTACTGAATGGTTAGGATGAATTTTCAATGAGTATGGGAACTAAACTTTGGAAATTGATGAATATTTATGAAGAATGATGACTTGTAACTATATAATAGATTGTTTAAATTGGGAATTTTCAATGGGGTTTAATGAAATGAAATGGTTAAATCAGATTTAATTATGGGATAATAAATGATGGGAAAATTACTAGTTTTTTAAATGAAACAATAGTAATTTATAATTAATAAGGAAAAATGGTTAAAGATGTGTTCCTTAATACTTGTGTGATTATATGATCTTGATTTTACTTGGTATTAGTTGTGGAAGCCATGTTTAATATGGGATGATAACTGTAGTTAAGTCTAAGACTACGTTGTTTCCCTTATTTGGTTGTGTGTGATATATTTTTTATATTTTCTAATTTCAAACACTTAACCACTAGATTCTATAGGTAAACCAACACCCAAATATTTTAGGGGTTGTTTTCACTAATATCTAGGTTGGTGAGGGAAAATTTGGATAACTAATTTCTATCTCCCACTCTCTCTTTAGCTATAGTATATCATGTGGTTATACCTAATTGTAATGACTTAAGGTATAATGTATATACTCATGTGGGATTTGAACTCTCTTAGTTTTCTTTACATTTATGTGTGGGATATAATGGATTAAGGTTATAACACATACTTTTATCTGGTCATGGTGTCTATATCTTCCCATGGGTGTAAATGCATGGGGTATGATGGATTGAAGTATAATGCATAATGCATAGGATATAGTGGCTTCTAGACTTCTACTTGGTTACAAATGATATGATGATGATGAGGGTATGCCGGTCTGTATTATAACGACACATACTTTACATACATTGTTATTAATTCAAAATTGAAGCACACTTATTACAACATATAACAAAACCATGAAAGGAACGTATAGGTATAGTGTCTTTAGAAACTGGAAAGCATAAATAACTGGTTCATAAAGCATCTACTTTGCCTCCCATTTATTTCATCATATCTAGAGTCCCTTTTTGGAATATTCTACTTAATAACCTTCTTCCTGACTTGGGGAAATAAAACATACAAAAGGGTGAGCTCAAATGCTCAGTAAGGGTAAACAAAAGAAATATCAATCACATCATATACATAAGCACATAACTTTTGGAAATCTTAACCTGTAAAAGAGATCATAATTTTATAACATGGGATAAATCATAGTAGTGAAATGTAATCCCAATAATCATAACTTAAAACATGAAACTTTGTGGCATACACATATAATCATTGAGAATCATTTCTTGTTAGTCAAGACTCATTGCCAAGACTATCTCAGTGGACAAAGTCCACTTCTGAACCGAGTTCACTCCTCATTTCAGTCCTGTTTCAATGAACCGGTTTAACCTTCCATTCTATCCATGTCTATCTCATGAGATATAAAATCTTTACCCAATGCATTGGAGGGAGATATAGGTCCCACCCATCTCATAATGATACCATTCTTATGTGTGCCACAAAATCCTAAACCATACATCATAGCATAACCCATGTAATAAAAATGGGAATCTTAAACATCGTGACATCATAAAACAATTCATATAAGATAAAGGAATTCATAAATATAATTCCATCACAACATAATCAAATCAATGTAATAATAGCGATAGAAATAGAACCCTTTAATATCTTAGATGGAAAATAATTTTGATAAAACACTTGAACTCCATTCTTGAGGAAAATATCCTTTCTACTTCAATTTTTTTTTCCTTTCTTAACATGTCATACAATTTTAAACTAAAAGAAGTTGATTAAAAATAAACTTGAAAACTTGTAAAGGAAGCTTCTTGGAAATAATGTTTTAAAAATCCATTCATGCCGTATAAGTTAAAAAAAACATTCTTTGTACTTTTGTCGGAAAAGTCAAAAAGTACCTCGTATGAAAAACGAAAAAAGATTCCTTTCATATCCTTTACTAAAAACTCACCGAAGGGTAAAATTGGATTTAAACAATTGTAGGTGGATGGAAATAATATTAAATATTTAGGAAACATGGATGTGGATGATAAAATACACCCTAGTAAATACTAAAGTATAAACAATCTCGGATAAAAATGAGATTGTGATATTTCCCTTACTTTAGGTCCGATTTGCCTCGTAAGTGTCCGAAACTCCTGTATAATGATTTAAATAATGTTATTGACTTATTATAGAATCATAATTATTGTTATGATATCATATATGGTCATATTCTTAGCTTCTTATTAGTAATATTTCATTACAACTTATTATTCAGGTGTTTATTACTTTTTGTTCTTATGCGTGTTTTGTCGAATAAATTCTTATTCTTCTCTTTAGGTTATAGATACCTCATTTCCAGAATGTTATTAGTGTAATATATATCATATTAATTCATTCAATTCATTTATATAATCATTATGCAATGAAGATCATGTAGAACGAGTCGCATCACATCATGGAGACGGTATTCCGTACGTACGCACGAGCGATGATATCGTTCCCATGATCATGGAATTGTATTGGAGTGTATGTATACTATTTCAGAATCAATATCACTTTACAATAATCATATATAGTCATTATTTACACCATTATACCCATCCAAGTAAGGTGGTGGTGGAAAGTAGATTACACCACGACGTGGAGACGGTATTCCGTACGTACGCACGCGCGGTGATTTCATTTTCCGTAGGATGGATAGATGGTGAAATAGGGTTGTTTCATACTTATAATAACATATCAGTATATGAGTGATACTGATGTTATTACTTCATAATGAAACAACTAAATAAGAAGAAGTGGAAGAAGAAATAATGATGAAAGAATCGGTAACGGACATTACCTCTTCTTTGAAGTGCTTCTTTGAGACCTCATTTTAGGGCACTAAAATTGGTCTTTGAAGAATACCAGGACCTCTAGGATGTCTCTAGGGAAGTGTAGAGGAGAAAGTGGTAGGGGTTGGCCGAGCTTGAAGGCTAAAAGTGGTGTGAGGAAGAGAGGGAGGATGTTCCCTTTTATAAGGGAGGAGAGGGGCACCTTTGGAATAACTAAAAATATTATTTTATTATAAAGCCAAATTCGGTTTTAAATAGCTCCAAATTTATTTATTTCGAAGATAAGGTGGGTATGGGTATAAATACTCTCATCCAATAGAATTTAGACAAGTTTAGGTTCCTATTTTGACCTCATCATTTAGAATTAACGTTAAGTTAAATAATTCTACTTTTACCGTGTCTTCTTGTGTTCTTACACTATAAGGTTAATAAACTTACTATAACAATCCAAAGGAACCCCAAGTTGTTTATTATTAATATATATAACCTTATCTAAGTCATTTGGAAAAACCTTAGATTTTTAGGAATAAAATAACAATTAATAATATAATATTTGTTTTACAAACTATTTTATGTCAATTTTGACACTATTTAGTAATTGATTTTTGTGAAAATCATAACAGAATGATTAGTTCAAAAAAAGTTAATTAAATCAATAATAACATGTCATATTAACCTATAAAATTAGTGTAATTCATAAAAAGTCTCAAATTACATTTATTTGGGTATTTATAACATCAATTATGTCAATATTTCATTAATAAGATAATTACTGCATCATCATTGGGTCATAAATAAATTAAATTATTTAATGTCTAAAAATTAAAAATAAAATACCATTATGTTGGAAATATTTTTATCTTTCTAATTAATATTTATAGTCGAATTTATATTATATATAACCTTATATTAAAAATTATTTACTTATTAAACTTTGATTTTAACTATTTTAACCCTTCTTTAAATAAATTAATAATAAATGTCCTAATCTAATTCAAGTGGGCCTAAATGGTCATATTTTATTCCTAAGTTTGTTTTTGGTCGAATTAAACTTATCCAATAGAATTAGGACATGTGTTAGGGTAATAATAATATCATTTTTACCCTTAATTACCCTATTTACTTTTAACCGTGGTAAATAAAAGCAAAAAGTTACTATTCACCAAAAATTATTTTCATCTCATTGAACCACATTTTACTTACTAACATAAAACTTGTGTCTCAGATTTTTGAAATTCCACTCACAGAAGCGGTAAAATTAAGTTTTATGAAAAATTCAGTTTTTTAACTACCACTTAGTGGTTTCACTATTCATCAAAAATTGAAAGTTTTCAGAAAAATACCAAAATTTTACCCTAGGATAATTTCGATATTCCGAATCCAAAAATGAAGTCCATTTTGAAAAATAAAATTTATAAAATTTAAAAAAGTGGTTATTACTATTCATAACAGCTAGTTTTAATAATATTTTATTAGCATATCATTGTTTAGTGAAACTCGGTATTGCGTATGACGCAAGCTATCGAGGAAGGTCGTGATTTCGTGTAAAGCAAGCCAAGAAAGTGTTGTGTGTAGAAAAAGATTCCTTTGATGATTTATATAACATAAAAGTCTCGGGTGTTACATGTATAATATGTAAGATGGTTATGATATGATTTTCTAGGTTAAGTAAGGATTACTCATGGGAGGGATGAGCATAGGATGTGATCCATTAGGACATGAGAGAGACACACCATTGGGGAAGTGGAAGTTGGGTGACTTCATATATATATATATATGTGTGTGTTTTATATGGATGTGATTACTTGTATGCATTACATAGTGAGAGAGACTTGTGAGTATGGGATGTAGTTTTACTTGTTTAGGTAATGTGTTTGTTTCATTTATTATTCACTAGGATTTAGTATGTTTCTTTAACATTTTTCATGAGAAATCCCTGATAGGATTCCACTGAGTGTACTTGTATTCTCATCATATGTATATATAATTTTTTTAGGTTTGTAAGAGCTGGTTGGTGATTGAGTCGGGTATTAATAGATCATGTTGTTTTCTCAGGAGTTATTGATTTTTTTGGTTGTTTTTAAGGATTTTCCTTTTTAAATTTTCAATTTTTTTAGTTACATATGAAATTACATTAAATATTAGGATTTCTTATTTATTTATACATAATATTTATTATTGGTATATCATCTTATCTATTATTCCTTAAATTTTTATAAAGAGGTTAATACATCCCATTTGTGGTTATATACCATCAGTTCTAGTTTCCATCCCATGGCCTATTGGAGACAAACATAATGGGAAATCATATATCTATTAATTATTGGCCCAATAGGGGAATCATTTGTGGGGTTATGATAGAAGAAAATGGATTTCATAACACACTAGAAGCCTCATAATAGGGTAAAGATGACATGATATAGACATGAAAGCAGGTAATTAGGTTGGTGGATGACATGATGGTTGGGGGAATAATACAGATGTGGTCTTAGTTCCTTTGGGCCTTTGGAAAATGTAATCTGGGGCCTTTGAGCATGTATCTTGGGGATTTCAATCCATGTAATGGTTCCCTCTCTCACATCAGTAAAAAAGAGGTCTTATCTATAAAATAAAATAATAATGGAGTTTAAAGGGTATACACTAAAAATATTTAAACTAACAACATAATGTATATATATATATTTACTTTTTTAATAAAAAACAACCATGTGAAAATATTATTAACCAATATAAATGGTGTAAATATTTCTGAAACCCATTTATGGCGGGTCGATTTCCGATGAGGTTTTTTTATGGAACCAGAAACACCCAATGACTCTCACATCTATGATGGATCATTGTACTACCTTCCAAAGGTACATTATCATTGAGAAAATTAACCAACAATGGTTAATAAATCACATTAGTCAAGAGCCCTTGATAAGGATTTCCCACACATCCTTGTGAGGAAAATCATAACCCATGTAGTTAATTTCCATTTAATGGGACACATAATACCTTTTAAGGTCATGTGATAAGGACAAAACCATTCAGTTTAATGTCATGTGATAATAAAATCTTAGATAAAGGTTCCTAGCCAAGGATGGTTTGAGATTTATACCGAAACGACCCGAGGGACCAGGAATGAAAATGTCCCTTCAGGTTGGATATAAACCTACTAGAAATATGACCCAGAGAAGATTAGGGTGTGTTTAGGGTGATGGGTTTGAACCTTAGGGACGCCTCCCATATATCCCACTTATATTGGAATCAAATCCAACATAATTTTAATGTATAGATTAGGTCCAATTGATCATATTTCATCATTCTAGTTACATGATCACCACTGACCTCTAAGCCCATGAGAGTCATGCTCGACATGAGAAAAAAGTGGGAGTGGAAGATCTGACATTTCTCACAATCTTCTTTGTTCATTGGTGGATGAAGGTGAGGGTATGGAAGGTAGGAGAATATCCTATAAGAAAGAATAATGGATTACTCTAAGAGGGATTCCCTTTGAATTTCATCTCTTTTGAAATGTGTAAGAGTGGGTGAGGTCATAGAGACAGACGATAAGGGGGTATTTTCAACTGATTATCTTCACATTTTAAGTAACAAATGTCACATCCTAGCTTAAGAATTTATCCTCCACCATACCTATGGCTGGGATCCACATTACCACAAGAATTTATGGTTGGTGACATTATGAGGATCCTCCCCATTAGGTAGGTTAAATAAGAGACATCCATTAACATTAGAATATATTATTTATAGGGCACACTGGTGCACCCTAAGTTCAGATCATGCATGTCTGATGGCTTTGGAGGAGGTCTTGTCTTGGTCACCCTTGAATGAGGGACCAAGACATAGTTGTTTCAAATCATTAGGGATGTTAAAATAGGGACTGAGAGGTTATTTTATCAGGTGATACCTAATAGAGTTAGAGGGTGCCTCACCTAAGTGATACTTGGGTGAGCTGGCTTTGGTTTCACCCAGGTGATGTCTAGGAAAATTAGATTCAGTTTAGGAGGACCTCACCTAGGTGTTCCTTGGTGAGATTTATTAGAACTAACTTAGCTGATTAGTAGAAAAGTTGGACATGAACTCTCCTAGGTAATTCCTCGATGATCTGAATTCCCCTAGATAATGCTTGGGTGGGCTGGCAGGATCTTACCCAAGTGATACCTGGGTGAGTCAGGTGGGATCTCACCTAGGTGATACTTGGGCGAGTCAAAGCTAACTTCTTGGGTGAAGAAAAAATTGGGAAACCACACTTGGGTGAGTCTATACTTTTATATCCAAGGGTATCCTCAGGTTCTCTTGGAAAGGTCTCATGTAGGTCATTAGTTGGGGAAGGTGACTTTACCCTAGTAATTTTGGACTAGGGGAAGTGGGTCCTCATGTTGGTAATTAGTGCTTCAAACCTTTTAGTAACCATAAGGCCAATAATATTATTAATTACATTTTATTTTTAGGATTTTAGAGATACCTAGAAGGTTTTCTAGACTTGTGTGAAGGGCTAGGGTGAGTAGATCTTTGGGTTAACTCTTCATCTTCTAGTTGTGTAAAATAAGTATCCCAAGGTTTCTATTTATATGCATTATCAATACCCTGGGTGGAGGAGGCAGTTTCGTAAAGGTCACTCTCACAGGTCACTCACATAGGTGGGACTTGCATGAGGTGTTGGATATACATGTGGGGCTATACAGGTTGGACTTTCACTAGTCTCTAGGTGTGAAAGTGGAGATTATGTGAGAAACCCTTTAGTGAATTCAAGAGACTTAAGGAGTGTTTTTCACCTTTAATGACTTTTCATCCTCACCTATACTTGGAATTTTTCCCTTTGAAACTTTCCATCCTTATGTGAAAAAGTGGTGTGTCAACAAATCCCCCCCTTAGGATTGGATCTGATTGGAAGAAGTGGATCTAATATTAATGTAGAGAATTATGGACTTCGGTTAATCCTTAATTCATTCACCTCTATGTGTTTTTATATTTTTATGCTCAAGTTTGGAAATAATTATGAATTTTATATCACATAAGGGATAAATGAATAGATAGTCCACACAGGTCCATCTCATAGGTTCACTATGCAGGCTAGCTATGCAGGTACCCACACATTTATAAATAGCATAGCCTACCCCACAACCATTCCTCTTCCTCATACTATTCAGTCATCCAACCTCTCTTGCTACACTAGTCATTAATGCTAGTCCTTTGATCGCATCTTCCACTAACATTTTCCTCATGTATCCAAAATAATCCTTCACCTTCTTGAGTCTTTTCCATGGCGTAGCCTTAGAAATGTGCCTTTGTCCAGTCACCTGGGTGAGGAGACCTACGTGAGGTCACTTGGGTGAGGTGATTTGTGCGAGGTCACCTGAGAAAGGTGACCTGAATGAGGTATTTACTTTGTGAAAAAGGATTCCCATAGAATATTTCAAACTAAATCCTTGGATTTAATGAAATTATTGGAATGTACTTTCATATTTTCAATGGTTTCTTAGAAGGTTTGAGTTTCTGATGAACAATATAGTGCCCAAATCAAGGAAATTCTAGAAATAACTGAGATAGATTATTATGAAGTGTGTGAATCCACTCTTTTGGATCTAGACAATCATCTAAATAAGTATCATCATGAATATCTAAAGAGTGAGAAATGTTCACTTTATGATCATAGTTTTTTGAAATATGTACTCATTCTGAAGCTGAAGAATTATTTTTTTCTTTCTTGATTATAGGAGTACATGAATTTTACCACTACTGACATCTCATCTAGGGGAATATTTTTCAATGATGGAATGGCTCCATCTACATGTTTCATGCATCATTGTAGTTGTGTTTCAGACCCGAATCCTCATAATTTTGAATAAAAAACACACTACTACTCATATTCCTTCCATACTTCCAAGATCAAAAAAAAGGTTTGAAATAATATTGGGACTTATGTGATTTAGGAGGTATCAAATTAGAGTGGATGTGCACGTATTGGGTGTGAAATAATTGTTCTAAATTTGAAGATGAACTGAAGGTTTTCAACATCTATGAGGCTATCTGGGTGGCCAAGACATATGTGTAAAAGAACCTGAACATAATTCCCAATATTCTTAGTCAATGGATCCCTAAAAAAATAATTTCCATATAAAACATGTATAATTAATCATCTATTTATGGAAAATCTATAAGATCTCAGGAGTTACCATTCTCAAAAATGTGTATGAAAAGTTCATTCCACTGAAAGCGATGTGGGGTGATGCTGAATAAATGCCTATTTTGTCTTGCGACCTATTACAGGTAGCCCAGGATGTTAGGAAGGAAGTCCCTCACCCAAGGGGTGATTTCTATTCTAAGTCATGGATGAAGATTTTCCTAGATCTGAAAGGATAAGGTCCTAGATTATAGTTCCCAACTAGATCTCCCTTATTGGAAAAGTGGGACATCCTTGGTAAGTTTTGGCCTATACTAGAGCATGGCCAATATGATTGGTGGGGGTATGAATTCAAGTACAACATTCCCAAAAAAACCCACCTCACTAGGTTTCTAGTAATGTGGTTGAGTATATACTAGCTCTCTATCCATGAGTCTAAATATGGTGTGAGGCTGAGGGCATTTTTCATGGCAACCAAGCTGGATGAAGGAAATAATGTAGGGTTAGAAGCCCTTATCTTGGAAAATATCCACTAATGTTCATTCCACGTATAAATAGGGAATTCCCTATACAGTATTTCTGGTCTATTTTATGTTTTTTTGGGGTAGATTTCAGTGCACTTCAGTTATTATTCCATGTTTAGTGAATTCAAAGTTCTTGGAGGTTGATTCTGACCCTTCTTTCATACCAATTTTGGTATCCTAATTTTGTCTCTAAAGTATGGAATCCCCTTGAAGAATATGAACTTACTGAGAGAGTCAAACCTTTTTCTATATGGTAATACATACATAGACACATTTAATAAAAGTAGACCTAGTAATGATAAGCTGAGGTCATATATGATAGAATTTAGGGATTACATGCTAGAAACCTAGATTCATGGTGAGGTTATTTGTGAAGCCTATGCTCTATAAATATTTTCACACCAATTCAAGTGCTTTAAAAAACCAAATATATCCCCTCCTATTCACACCTAATTAGAGAATCAACCAATGGTGGACCTACATATTTGGATCCCCATGGATCTAAAGGTATTAAAAATAGTAATCACATTTCCTCTATTAATTGATTCTGTTGGATTAACTTTCAGGTATGCTAATGCCCAGATTTCCCCATACCCTTAAGAGGCATTAAAAACAAGTGTCCCACCGTTTCAAAGTTGTGAAAAATTATTTATGGGGAAATCATGGTAGGAAGTATCATCCCAAGTATGATGATTTTATATATCTATAATCCTTCAAATGATTCTAGATGTGGGCCTCGCAGCATGCTAGAGTTTAGGAGACTGCACTTTTCGAGCCTAGGTGGTATAGTCATCACCACTGGGAGGGAACTTGGGCTATAGTTTCCTAGCCTCCCTATAAAGAACAGAGGCCTAGAAAACTCATGAAATTGAGGGATGTGGGGTTTTATTTATAGTAACCTGGGGTGACCTTGGACTATGTGCTGCCTGTGGCAGTTTTATTCTGGAAAGATACGACTTCTGACACTGAGGACTTGTGGCCATTTATTTACACCGACTTATAGTTCCCACAGATTGGGGATGTTCAAGAACCCTCTTACCTAAAATATAATACTAAAAATGATGAAGTGGGAAATTAAATCTGGGAGATAGAGATGCTTATATATTCTACTGATGATTGGATCCCGATCACAAAGTGGTTGGATGATATGATAGACTGGGGTGCAGTTGAGGGGGTGGATGATCAATAGACTGATGAATGGGATGAATTTTTTGATATTGATGATTTATGTTTCCCTACTTCCCTTAATTTTCCTTTCCTCTCTAACCTATTTTTTAAGTGACTAATTTTGTAAAATCACATAACTCTGATTCATAGAAAGAGTAATAGGAGGAACCAAAATTGTATTCACCACATTACGGTCTAATCGGTACCCCTATTGAGACTGAGGGTGATGCTCTAAAATAGGCGGAATTGTCCCAGTGCCAAAGTATCATATAGGAAGAAATGATTGAATTAATTCCCTGCCTTCCTATCCTAGTACCCATATTCGAAGAAACAATTGTTATCCTTCCTCTATTGAAAGTGAAGGAATGAAAGAGAGTGAAAACATTATCCAAATGAATCACCTATCATGTTGAATTTTTACAACATCATTTATTATTAATTGGTTCAGAACATGCATATGATCCGGCTTGTGGATTGCATAATCTACTTCTCTCTCTTCTCTCAAGGGACTTAGAGATGACCCTCCAAGAACAGATGAGGGTACTCCTGATGAGGTGTAGATCATTACTGGTGAGTCAGTTCCTCTGATGGGAGAAGTGTCAAGGGATGAGACCACATCTGATCATGCTACTATAGAGGGAGAGAATAATGATGGTGATTTCCAACGTTCATCATAAGGTGTTATGTAGTCATAACTAATTCTTTCTCCCTTTAACATTTTAGAACCCCCACATGTAATGAATGACCCCGTAATAACCACCACTATCCCTATCACTATTCCATAAGGGGTTAATAGGGATATTTTATAGTTCGATGAAGGTTATGGTGCTGATCATTATTCAATGGGTCCTAAAAAGGTTGTTTCTGTTGAAAGGATAACAAATGACACTGGTGGTGGCGCTAATTTGGGTCCTGATCCAAGAATCTCAGATACCCCTAATGGTGAGGATATTGAGAGACTTGAATGATTATATAATGAAATAATGGAAGAAATTTTATAGATATTGATATTCCCAATTCCTTGGAGGAGTTTGAGTAATTTAATAAGAAATTGGATGGATATGAGTTTCCAATTTAGTGTTTCCTCACACAGACGACCTCCTTATGTCTAATGCATTAAATCAAAGACTTTGACTGGTGTTACATGATCTTCAGAAAACATTACCAAGGAAATCCATGACTAGGGTGTCGAGGTCCCTCCAGCTCCCTTTGTGGAAGGAATAATAGCTCCAGGTTCTGAAGTGGGGGATTCTCATGAGCCTTCCATAGAAGGTCTTGAGAAAATTTAGGAACATGCTCCTCATCAGGAGATCTCAACTCAAACCGCTGAGGATAGGGATACTACTGAGGAATCTATAAAATCAACTGATCTTTCAATGAGTGGGTGTCATTAACCTCTTTGATCCCTTTTTTTATTTCTATTTACTGTCTTACAATGTAAATAAATAATTTTATTCATCTTTCAGTATGATCATCCCCAATTTCTGAACTTTAAGGGAAAGCCTCCACCCAAATCCAATAAATTTTCAAGGCAGGGGTGATGTTACTCCATAAAGGGAAATGAAAGTTGGTTCCATAAGTGAGTTATTTTTAAATTATACCTCTCCTCTTGAGACTATATCTTTAGAAAACTAAGAGGCTTAATATAATCTTCAGGTATGTTTCCAGTTCATATGGAAAGATATTTGGGAGTAAGTATAAAAAACACCTATGGTGGACCTACCCTAAAAACTTCATCAGCTCTAGATAATGTTAAACATGTTGGGGTATAGTGGATTTGACTATCATGTGATCCACTATACTATGAAGGATTTTTTCACTAATGTTAGTGAGAAAATGAGTCACAATAACTCCTCACTAAAGAAAAATTGCTCACAAAAACTGATGATCTTTGAGATGTATTATCTCAGGAAGAGATCAATCATTCCAAGAAGATGTAGGATTGAAAGAAATGGGTTGATAAGAAACCCATTAAAATATTAAATCTCTATCAAGAGATGGATACCACCAGAGTGGATCTCGTAAAACCTCCCCATACATTAGAAGATGTCTAGGATAAGGGAAAGACTATTATTGCAGCCACAATAGAGGATATTTACCTTATTGAGGAAGCTGAGACTATCTAGTTAGTAGGGCTTTAATAGGTTGTTGATAAGGCTCGAGAGGACCTCCCAAAATTCAAAAGTTATGTTGATGGTATTTTTTAATGTATAATTGAGAGGATCCAACTTATAGATGATCTTCTGGATTTTTATCCATTAATGAAACAAAATTTTCCCTCAACTATCTGTGTCTTTGTCCCTATTTTCCCTATAATTTTAACATAACACAAAAGTTGTCTCATTTAACTGAATGTCCATATTTCAATGTGTTTTAATTATAATTATAGAACATGAATATGCTCTATGTTTTTCCAAGGTCTTGGGACCCTACTAGGGAAGTCTGAATATTTCTAGATCCATATAAAAGACCCTATAAACTTTATGAATTTTTCATCACCACCCTAATTTTTTCCAAATTCAAATATAAAAGGCAACCTATAGAGATAGACTCTTCTTTTTCTTAGGCCTCCCTTTATAGGTATTTGACCTAACATGGTTTGTTCCCTTTTTATTTCAATTTCTCAATTTTTCTTAAATCATGTGGAGTGCATGTCTAGAAAGATGAAACTCAATTATCACCTAGGGTACCCTCTATGGGTTTTTATCATGGAAAGAATTGTGTCTCTTTAATTAGTGGGTTAAGGTCCTATAAGTTAGACTAATGCAACTGATGTTTTAGGTCAAACAACTTTGACAATAATTTATGGGGATTATGACCCAAGTAGGTCTTGTAGGAAAATAATTATATAAAAAAGTTATGAACATGAGGATAGAAATTTTTAAGTGGTGATCTATAAATTTTTAGATCTAAGAGATGACATGGGAAAAGTACTCAAGGAATGATCAAAAACCTTGTTCTAAAAGAGAGTTCCATTGATTTTTTTGGGGATTATAGAGATAAGAATATTTTTTCCTGGGGAAGAACATGTATTTGATTGACAGTCCATATTTGGAGGTGCATTATAAAAATTATTTTTTGAGGAGTATTATTCATAGTCAAAACAAAGGAGTCCCTTAAAGTTCAACACTCTTATTACCAATGGCCATATGAGGTTCGTGATAGTTCGATTTTATTGAAACCATAAAGTGTGGTTTATAAAAGGAATGAATCTAGGGATGAATGAAACATTTATATTTGTATTGTCCATGGATGAGGGAAATTAACTTTACTCCAATCATGAGTTTTCCAATGAAGGGGCTTTCCCTATAATTCCAATCACAGATTAAGATCATGTGTGGGAGAGGTGGGTGGGTATAAATTTTTTCTATGGAAGTTGGGACTAGAATGAGAGATCTAGTAATCACTATATATCCCATTGGAATGAGAATTAATCTACACATAGTTTTGATATAAAGGTGAAATCGGATGCTGACACCTGGAATGGTGGTCCTCTCAGGTGAGGGCCACAACAATGCATAGTTTGGTATTATGCAATAGGGATATAAACCATGTAATTTAAAACCACATGGTAAGGAAATTTCCCTACAATTTAATGTCATGCAATGAGGATATCTAGAGTTTCTTTTAATTTCTTTCATCCAATACTAGCCTTTACATGGTTATCAAATCAAGAATGCTCTAAAATTCTCTAGGTGTGAATGGGGAAGGTTGTAAGCCATGTCCTTAGAGTTCCTGGATATAAAGGAGTGGGATGGGATAGAAATTTAAGAAATAACCACAAACCATATTCAAAAAATGGTTTCCATTACAATTTTGTCAAATCATATGAAGATATGAGGATTTTATCTTGAAAAAATGCCTTTGATTGACAGTCCACATTTGGAGGTGCATTATGCAAGGCCATATTTGAGGTATATTGTTCATATTCAAAAAAGGTATCCTTTGGGGTTAGATGATATTATTACAAATATCCTAAATAATGATTATAGAGATTCAAATTTCCCAAGGCACATAGTATGTTTTGTGAAAGGAAAATTCTTGAGTATGAAGGGTGTATTTAGGCTGGAATTGACTAGGAATGGGTAGAGTGTTCCTTAAATAGGTTTGAATTGTATGTAATGAAGGAAAAATTCACCAATGGACCTAGTATTTGAGATTTGGGTGTCACTATATATCCTGTTGTAATAGTAATTAATCCACACATAGTTCTAAATAAAGTTCCCTGCACAAGTATGGTCTGTATGCGGGGAGAGGATTTTTTTTGAATATGGGTTCATGATTGAAATAATAACCCAACCCAGACTTTCTTGTATAAATCTGGATCATATATAGGGGAGTGTTTTTTTTGTTTTTTTTTTGGGCCCAGGTTGTAGAATATTTTCCTCACTATGTATCTCATCAAGATGAGAATCAAGACATATGTATTTCTAGGATATATTCGCCACATAAATCAATTTATTATGTATGGAGGTGTAAATTTATCATATTGTGTCTAGTTCAGGATGTAGAATCATGGAATAATTATGTACCTCATTAGGATGAGAATCAATCCAAATTTAGTTATGAGATATAGTTGTGGTAAGGGACCAACATAGGTAATGGTGTTTCTCTCAGGAAAGGGACACAATGATTGAAAATTTAACATTGTATAAAAGAGATGTCAAATAAGAAATTTAATGTAGTGTGGAAAGGATTTAGGTTAATTGACATAAATAGTTGGTATGAAGTATTCTATTTCACAAACACCTCTTGAATGGAGTAAACATAGTTTATGGTCATAATGTTTGGACTGTGAAGTGACCCGACCAAGTTAGGAGGCCCTTACCAATATTCATAAGCCCATGTGTACTATGCTCGATGTAAGAAACAAGTAATGGTGAGGGTTTCTATTTCCACATGGGGGAAATTTTAATAAATATAGGGAAGTTACTGATTAACACCAATGGGTATGGAGTGGAATCATCATCTGGTAAGGATAAATCTAACGCAGATGAATAAAATGGATTCAAACACTAACAGGGACAATTGTACATTGGTTTATAATTTGTGGCTGGGCCTAAGATATAATTTCTAGTCACTTCTATGTACCCTATGGAAACCTTAATAAATCCATATATAGTTTTGGGTATGTATTACCTGCACTAATCTAAATCATTTATAGGTAATGTGGTAAATTGTTTCATATTGTGGCTAGACTAGGATGTAGGATCTAGGAATGACTACATATATCATCAAAGTGATAATTAATCCACATGTATTTCTCAAAATTCCATACAGTTTAATGTCATGTAGTAAGGATTTAAGTACCATGAAATAAGTGATAATTAGATATTTAGGGCTTATACATTAAAATCTACCTACAAATTTAAGAAATCATCTCATAAGAAGAGTCATTCCATGCTCATCACACGAGGCTTCCTAGTCTTTTCACCCATGGAATCCTATGCTTGGTGAATAGAGGAAGCCTACACTTTTAAATTTATATGAAAAATATGTTTTAGTACAATTTAACTTCTTTTGACTAAGATGATATGGGTCATGCATTTTAGGATCATAGGACAATGAACTCTCTATATAGTTTAACATCATGCACTAAGGAAGAATGGTGTCTTGTAGTTTTGGGTCATATGACTAGGACCATACATTGTTAATCACATGAAACATTTCTTGAGAAATATTTTATTGGTAGGGGTTGTATTATTCTCACCATCCATGGTGATGAATTAATATTATCCATTAGAATATAACTTATAGATAGAAAAAGGTCATTCCCATTTTTGTTCAAGCTTTGAAGGTTTCTTCCCATGTATCATTGGGGTCTAGACGAAAAAAACCAGTTCCCCTTTCATGATTAAATAAAGGTGGAATTTATTATTGAAATCTCAATATACTTAGTTTTGGTGGACCTCTAAATGATGCAAGGTGCACGATCTCTTCTCATTGATCTGTTCAAATTCATCTAAATGCTTCTAGGATAGCCCGTCTATGAAAAAATAATCGCAAATGGAAATTCACTATGAAGGTAATTGGTATTTTATGGGAAAAATTATTCTTTCCCATATACTAGTGAATAGATGGTCATCTAAATAATAGTTTGGGTTGTGTTATGGTAGGACCACAAGACATGTATGATACTTTCAGGCTAGGATTTCTTATCTTTGTAAACCATTTTCTGGAGTATATTTGATAGGGTTTTGTTGAAAGCCTCTATATGTCTATTTGTCACTGCATTATAACATGATTAATGGTTAGAATCAATGTTATATTACTAGTACATCCTTTTCAATTCAGAAGAAAAAAAGTTGGTAATGTTGTCCGTCAATATTGTTTGAGGGACACCAAACTTGGTGATGATGTTGGACTTCATAAAATTGATAATTCTTTTTTTCCCAACTTATTTGAGTGATATTTCTTTAGCCCATTTGGATAAGAATTCAGTAGTAGGTAGGATATATTTAAACTGTTTGGATGTAGTGGGATGGTATAAATCCACAATATCCATTCCCCATATGATGAATGACCATGGGTATTTGGCAGTGTGCAATGACTATGGGGATTGATGGATGAAATTTGAATGCACTTGATAGCGATGAAGCTTTTTGGTGAATTGTGTATAATCCTACATCATCAAAGGATAGAAATATCTAAGGATTTTAATTTAGAGATAAAGATTGGTTCCTTACTAATGAGTTCCACAAACATCAGTATGAACTTCTTACTTAATCAAGATAGTCTCCTCTCCATAAATACATATAAATAGTATTCCATCAAATTCTCATCTATAGAGGACCTTCTGATGACTCGAGCTATCATAAGTGATGAAATTAACAACCCACCATCAGATATACTCTTTTCTAGTTTTTTCTATGGAAGAGTCTCACTTTGGAGATAGTCTATGATGTGTTTCATCCACCTATTCATAGGATTATCTAGTTCAGGGGTAAAATTGACCTCATTAATTTCTTCCATGTCACTCTAAAAAAATGGTGATACCATTCTGTGATGTGAAATACTGATGAATATTTCACCCCTATCTGCATCATCCAAATATATAACTATATTTTATAATGCATCTTCTAGAGCATTATTTGAGGGCAATATATGAGTCAATGTTGGATCTGAGGGGAATTCAATCATTAATCCTTATAAATATCCAAGTAGGGGGATCAAATATTCTTTCTTGATAGAATAATCACCATTTAATTTCTTGATTACCATTTTTGAGTCATATTTGATGTTCATATGGGTCATTGGTATTTATAGTGTGAGTTCTAAGACTATAATGAGGGCTTGATACTTTGCCTAATTATTAGCACAACCTTCTGATAATAGGATGGAATAAGGAATTATTTTATTTTCTAGAGAGATAAGAATAAACCCCAACTTAAATTTACTAAGCCTAGCTTCCTCCATCCCTTTTCCTATTGGTCTCTTGGATGTGCCATCAAAATAAATTTCCCATGCCTTAGGGTTGTTCTAAATAGAGAATATTTCTTCATCTGATAGTTAAGTGTTTTTTATAAATAGGTATGATCTATGAGGAAATATACCAAATATTTCCCCTTTATTTCCTTCTATGGTTTGAAATAGATATTAAACTATTGCATGATGACCACCCACCATGATAAATATACTATCAACATAGGGTGGTTGAGGATGTACTTGAGTGGGTCAGTTCGAGAGACCAAATAGACCTAATGATGTCTCAAGTAGTGTATCAACTTCTAAACTGAAAAAATTAATTCTAGAAAGTTACTCTCCATATATGAATAAAGTGTCTTAGTATTGAGAATGGTTTGACTGAGATAATAGAGACTGTTTTCATTTTTGACACCATTATTTTTTCTAAGAAATCACCCGTTGATCACTTTAAGGATGTCATATATAAGATGAGTAGATTTCCCTGGACAGGTAACATAAAAAATGTTAGAATCAGAAAATAATTCTTGAGACTATCAAATTATTCTTCAATGTCATTATTCCATTGATACATGGCTCATTTTTTCATCAACTTGGTTAAGGGAAAGAACTTTCTAATAATATTTTCTATAAAACATAAAATGTAGGCAATACATCCTTTTATTTATCTAAACACTTTGAGGTTTCAATGTGGTGACATGTCAAGTATTTACATTTTATTCTCAGGATTTTCTTCAATTCTGTGATGGAATACTAAAAATTTGAGAAACATTCTCGATGTTACATCAAAATCACATTTCAGGGGGTTTATTTTCTGGCTATGTTGTTGTAGTTTTTTGAAAACCATCCCATGGTTGGAAATATGGTCAGAACATTGTT
Source organism: Viscum album (assembly GCA_963277665.1). Lineage (NCBI taxonomy): Eukaryota > Viridiplantae > Streptophyta > Magnoliopsida > Santalales > Viscaceae > Viscum > Viscum album. Next base: position 1,782,189,009 of record OY728131.1, on the reverse strand, counting down.
GATATTTTACCACTATATCTTCAACATAACATTCAATAAAATTTCCCGAGAAGGGTTTAAATATGCGGTGTATAGAAAATTGGTATGTGGCACCATCATTTTTAAGGACGAAGGGCATCATCAGATAACAATATACTTCTTAGGGTGTGCTAAAGGTGGAGGATTATTCATATTAAAGGGCCATTTAGATTTGGTTATATCCTGAATATCCATCCATGAAGAAGAGGGCTTGGTATCCAGTTGTCACACCAATCAGAAGTTCTGTAATTGGAACCAGGATTTCATCTTTTGAATAGTTTCTGTTGAGATCTCAGAAGTAAATGCACACTCTAATTTGACCATTATTCTTATTGACTAGGACTATATAAGTAAGACATTTTGGGTATTGAAATTCCTAAAAAAGATGGATTTTATTACCTTGTTAACTTCTACTTTGAATTTGGTAGTATGGGTTAGATGCGTTCATATGGATACCTTCTTGTAACAATAATTATCTTTTGGTAAACCTAGGTGGTGGGTGGATACATCAGGATCGAGGCCTAACATTTTTGCGCAATTATAGGTGAATAAATCTCAATGATGATTTAAAAAGGGTATATACCTCTTATTCTTCAATGGAAATAGCTGAACTAATCAGCGTTGGTCACAGATCTTCTTATGTGCCTAGATTTACCTATCAGGTTTCATCAATAGTGATAGAGACACCCTGCTCAATTGCTGGAGGAGCATCTTTGAGGTCATATTAATCTTCATATTCCTCTCACTCTTCCTTTTTCATGCCCTAATTTGGATGTATAAGTGATTTAAGTGAATCTTTATAGTTATCAGAAAGATTGATATTATGAGATTCAGAGGTAAATACATCTTCATTCCTCAGTAGTGATGCGACAATTACTTCAGTTTCAGATGATGACATGGGGTTATACTAAATTAATGAGGTAAAATCAAGGTCATTTTAACCTAAATCTTCACTTTTGAAGGGATCATCAAGGACCTCTTTAGTATGGATGATTTCAACTAACATGATTGATATGATGAGGGTTGGTGAGTACATGCCCAGTTTTGAACTGAAATCTTTGATCTAGTTTTTGGGTAGCACATATTCATCAATGATCTCATTAAATGGGCTGGTCGGTGTCATATCTAGACAATTTGAGGTGGTAACTTGAGAAAAATCACCAGTCATGGCCTACTTCCCTTCTCTATGATAAATTCACACATAAATGTATTGATCCTCAAAAGGTTCAAATAGATATTTATCACTATATAATTTCATACTTTTCCCACTAATGTAGTACCTTAGACATTGGTAATATGATGAAGGGATTACTATATATTGGTGTAGCGAAGGCCTTCTAAGAAAGACATTGAAAATTGTATCTTTTCACATGACTAAGAATTCATAATTGGATACTATTTCTCCAAATTGAGTTTCAATATTGATCTATATAAGGGGATTTTATTCACTCTTTTCATATCCCTAGAGTGTCATGGGAGAAGTACATAAGTTGGATTCACTATAACCTAATCAATGAAGCGTTCAGATTAGAATTAGATCGAACCCTAAGTCATTATTAATGAAATCTCTTTTGATGTCAATGTCATCATGCCTGACCGACACATAAAAGTGACCGAAATGTCCCTATATCACAATATCCTTGTCCTACTTTATACAATAGATAACAACATGAAATTTTATAGGGTAAATATATGCCCAGTATACCTCAACATTAGTGAACTCACCTTCAAACTCTTGAGGTATTATCAGATCTTCTATAAGTGCTTCTTAGAGATCATTTAATAGGTTAAGAGCATCCAAAATTGATAGATTAATTAGAAATATAACCAATTTCTTTAGTATTTAATTCTTATGAGTAAAAGGACCACACATTCCTATAGGGATCCATTCCCTAATAGGTACTTTATAGGTTGAATTCTTAGGGTAAATAGGTTGAGTCTTTGAGAAGATGTTGAGGGTACTTTTGTCACTATTGGATTAGGCAGTTAGGCTTGCCTACATGCCTGGGTTGAGAAGACTATTTCATCCTTTCTAGTAGATCTTCAAAAATTATTGGGTCTGGGACACTCTCAGAGAATGTTTGTATACTTCCCCATTCTTCTTGTATTCACTGAAGGGATCTTCCACGAGTCTCGGTAGCATAAATAGATTTCGAAGGGATGTGGTTGAGATATTTGGTTCGACCATGAATAAATATTCCCCTACCTCCTAATCTCCTATAGCCTCTACCTATGGTCCCCTAATTTATAAAATGAAACTTGAGTTTTTAAACCCACTCATCATTGGATAAGGTTTCCATTAAGTGAATGATGTTAATGTAACCGAAGATTAATTCTTTATTTGATGAGGATTCCAATTAGTGAAAAAATTTCCATAGTACTATTTGGAGGGATGGTTCCCATGGTATTACTTGAGGCATAAAGTCTGAAAGGGTCAAAACATCTTTTTTTATTAGTGTAGGTGCATCTTCCTATTCTTTTTTTACTCTTTCATCTATACCTTTTTTCAAATATTGGATCTTGTAAGAATACAGTGTTAATAAAATTGGTTGATTTAGAATATAAGATACTAGGGAAAACATTTATCAGTTTAACTATGTCATTAGGATAATATAAGTTCAATTAATTGTTTTTATAGTATTTTTATTGCTTGAATTTTGTGCACCCTTACATGTAACTTACAACCATTCACATTTTTCCTATGGAGTGGCAGGAGAAACACATGACACTTTTACTAGAAATTTACCTAGATTTACATACCTAAAGTCAACCATATTTCATAGGATGACTTTAAAAACTAAATAATCTTGGATGGTGTGCCTAAATATTTGAGTATAGGGGAAATAATTTTGGCAGTCATCAAGACCAACCTAATCAGGCCTCTTGGTCTCTGAAAGAATTAATAAATTGTTTTACATGGCTGTTATAAAGTAGCCTAGAACTTTCTCATCTTAGAAGTAATAAACTTTATTGTTTAGATACTAAAGTTTTTAATATTTAGATTCCCTATTCTCATCTTTAAAGGGGTATTTTTACTGAAGTTACCACTCAATAGGTTGTGCTGCATGAGGAGGTACGGGCTTTGGAACTATAATTAGTGAAAAGTCTAGTTTTAAGGTGACTATTTTGGTTTCTACCCTACCCATTATCTTTCCCCAGGCTAGTATCGATGATTAGGAATTGGACTTGGTTCAAAAAATAGAATCTTATAGCATTTTTTCTACTAATTAAATATCCTTAAATTCACCTGGATACTTTACCAGAATAAGTGGTGTTCCCATTTTGTCATAAATGTTCTCAATGCAAAGATCCTAAAACTATTTAGGAAGCTAAAAATTTATGTATTAAGTCAAAATATTCCACCTAGAAATAAAATATGAAACTCTATTGTTTTATTACTATCTTTACTTTTAAATATTTAGGTCTATATTATTTTTTTAATGTAGAGATGAATTTATAGAGGAATTTTCATTGAAGATATTCCCACCTATTAATTAATCCAGCTAGTAGACTATATACTAGGTAAAGGCTGGTCCTTCTAAGGTCTATATGAAACATCTATGTTTGTCTTCCTCTTTATATTCAAGGGTTACTAGAATGGGTCCACATCGATACACATAGTGAATCAGATGTTATTTCAGATCCCCCAAGCCATTGAATTTTGAAAGTAGGATTCTCAAAGTTTGGAGGGGGGAAGAGTCACATCCAACTATTCAAGGTATGAATTACTTTCCAATTGTACTGGTTCACATTTTCCTTCAAAAAATTCCAATCAAGACACCAGTAAAACAATAGTGTTGATGAACTGGGTAGGAATGGCCAAATGGAAAGAGCCTAAACATGGGGAACAATGGGTTGAGCCAGCTATGGTGATTCTGCCTATACTCATGATGGGTAATATGTAGGTGATGAAATGTGAGAATGTGTTTGACCTAGCATTGTTTACATCCTAGATAGAGGGAAATCTTGATATATAATCATTATGGGGTACAAGTATATTATTTTTCAATATCCCACATTGGGTGGATGTTTAGAATAAACTTTGGTTGTTGTGATGAATACTGTTTACTAAGATACATTGGATGGATGGGTGAGATGAGTCTCTGATTGAAGAATATATCCAGTAGGGATGTTACCTCATATTAGTTCTTCATTTTGTTTTCTCAAATCCTTCATTTCTTCCTCATAATGAGCAATTATTTCCTCTAGTGTGAGAGGTTCGATCTCTTCGGGCGACAGGTGAGATACAACTTCACCTTTAACTTTTTTCCTTGGAAGAATCTTATCAAGGAAGTGGTAGTGGAGAATTTTAGGGAGTCCCCAGATTCTTAGTGAGCCTATGGTTCTTGGTACTCAAACCTTCCTTAGTCATTTTATCATGTTCTACATTTTAGATAGAACCATCCTTATCCTTTTCCTCTATAATGGATTTATGTTCCATAGAATCAGTAGGGGTGGTGCTAATGATGTTCATTGATTAATAATGAATTATAGGAGTCACATTAGCATTGGAATGATAGAAGGACCAATTTCCTCAAGGATATATACTGAAATAACTATGATCTTCAAGAATGGTTGTACACTTGATAGACTTCCCTTATTTATGCTTAGATCCATTTGGTGAAGTGTGACTTTAAGGGAATCTCCTGATAGTTTCAACATGCATGTTCTGATCAAGTAAGTTGGGTTACAAAATGGGACAAACTAGGAGGGTTATTCTTTTAACATTCCTCCAAGTCAAAAAAATACTAACCTCCATCAAGGAGTTTGATGAGGTAAAAATTACCACATCCCCATATGATGGGGGTGGTCCTTCTCCACTACTACAACCTCTTGGACCATATTTTTCATCCTTTTGGGGGTATTTTGTGTTAAAAATTCCACATCCGTATGGGATGGGGCTACTCCTATATCACTAAAGCTGTAGATTCCAAAAATTCTCTCTTTATCTTGTAGATATTTGTTTGATCATAAGCTAAGTGCATCGTATGGTCTACATGTGAACCAATTTATTTCAAAGGCATTGCTGTTGTTTGGTGATTTACCTTCCTTAAGTTATAATCTTGTTCAACCATCTTGGATGCCTCATTAAAGAGTATTTCAGTGGCTCATTATTATCATGATCGATGCCTCTAATATTTGTTTAAGGCTTATTCCCACTAAGTATTCCATCTATCTCAAGTAGAGTTTTCTTTTGAGATCTGGATAGAAGTGATAATGTTTCATTTCATCATTTCTAATGGGACCTACTAATCTAGGATGGGGGTAAAAAAAATTCTTTCTCACCCCTTAACTTGATTCAAATAACAATTGAGGAATCAGTGATGAACAGACATAACTCTCTTAACATTCTAAGACTTGTATATTAGAGAACCTCGCGCTATTTCCCCTATTTTAAGCATCACATAGCTGGAAGGGAAACTAAGTTAATTTGATGATGTAGTTTTTTAATTACCTTAGCATTATTTTTATATCCATCATAAATAAATACTTTATTCCTTAGGAGATGAACAATTATCTACATGTTTAGGTGAATTTCATGCACACATTATTCCAAAATTGTTTTTAGAATTCCATATTGAGGATTGGATATGAGACAAAACATGATCGGTATATTTTCTTCATCCAATTTTTCCTCAAAAGTAATACATCTGCTTCATATTCTATAGAATATTCCTCCACCTAGACTAACCAAAGTTGTAGTTTCCCAACTACTTTGCTTTAAGTGGTGAGGTTATGAGGAATATCCTCTACTATGCTGGAGGGTAGGAGATCCAAGGGTGGTTCAGAGAGTGACCGTCTGCTTGGACTATATTACAATTGAGAAAGTATATCACTTGTCAATGATAAAGCATTAGGCATGAATGGAATCATATTCTCAAGTGCCTCATGATGCGAGGGATTTCTCACAATTGATTTGGCAAGGTGAGGAGCTTCTTGTCCAAATGAAATATTACCACAGGGAAGACCTTTATAGAAAATTCCATGATTGGGAGGACTAATATCATGGTTTGAATTCTATCTACAACGATAATTGCTACAATATATACCTTGGGGAGGACCTTTAGGGTAGATTATAGAAAAGGGAGGACCTTCTTTCTAATTGATCTTCTGACCCTATGGGTTTCTGTGGTGCTGACCAATAGAAGGATTATCATGATTAATCATTTTGTGACCATAAAGAATGCCTTTATGGTATATATTCTAGAGAGTAACTCCATAGTTATTGGTAGGGATGTTGAGAGTAGATGATTTATAACTGAACCTGCTACTTCCATAATTTGGAAACAGATCAGTAGGATCCCAAGACACCATTGATAGATGTTTGATGGACTCAAGAATACCAACCTTAAGTAGAGTATAATCATTGATATTCTCTTGGTTTTCAATTTTCATTTGTTGAGACTTTTTTTAGGCACTCTCCTTCGGGATACTATAGTCAAATACCATGAACAATAGATTTTGTATTATAGAACTTGCCTGAGTGACTATCATGTTGCTGCCAAAATATGCTGACCGAATTCTAGAGTTTTGGAAGGGATATATTCCTACCCAAGATTGTTTTTTGAAGGGGGACAATGGTCTCTTGTTGGAATGGGTATGTCTACCCAATCCTTTTTTACTTTTAACATGGGATTTTGCTGATGAAACTCCTAGAAGAAAGTAGATATGTGTGTTTAATCCTGAGTGAACATTGTATTATGTTGATGGACCACTTAGATTATAGAGGTGGGGTTGTATTCCCGGCTCATAATCACTAATTATGTGGTCATTATGTCTTAGAAAGTTTGTAAAATATGGGAAGAGACTGTTTCCCATCCTTCTAGTATCACCAAGATGTATTGAGTGACTTTTTCAGCTAGAATGGGGATATATACACATTATATGGTTATAGTAGGGATATATCCCTGCTATTTTCCTCAATTTCTTGTTAGGATATACTAAAAATCATCATGTGTGGGGGAAGAGACATGGGTGTGCCCCCTGTTTGATGTCAGGGTGTGCTGATAGGTTTCATATATTTATACCAAATTTCATTGGTAATATTGATGCGCACAAGTCGTTATATGGGACTACTCATAGGTTTCCACAAAATCTTGTGGGTGGGATTCAATTCTAGAAATAGGGATGTGATCCTATTCATAGTTGTTTTATCTTCACCCATGACGGGCTATCCTAAATGCTCTGGTCTAGGTGACCTAATCCAGGGCCCGCAAGGTGAAATACTTATCTTGATAAGGACTTGGAACCATGTGGAATTGGAAGAAAAGATTATTGGATGGGTACCTATGAAGTGGACCCCATGCATTTGAGTTGCAGTCATCACTGACCTCCTTATTTTTCTTCATAAGGTAAGGGAGGAACTTATTATTTCATTCTAGGGAAAGACTCCCAAAATAGTTTGAGATAGTGATGGGCATCATTTTATTTTTAGACACCAAAAATCGTTGAGTGGATGATTATTAGAGCTTCATATCTTGGAAGGTCATGTGTGCGACCTCCAAGTTCAAGACAATACCATTGAGGTGGTACTCCCAAACTCATACATTTGAAACCCGACATTGAAGATGATGGGTTGGTGATAAAGTACTATGGTTGGATAAGAACCCAGTTTGTGCAGAAAACAACTCATATATTTGTTTCAGTTGGTAAGATTACATTGTATTAGAGATATCACTAATGAAACTTCATGGAAGTTTATATAAAAAACAAAAATGAGAGAACTTATCAAATTAGAATCACAATAAATGAACACACATGCAATTTATTATCTTAAGGGATCTATTTTCCGACTTCTTTCACTTTATAAGAGTATAAAAGGGGTCTGATAGGTGGTATAAATAGTTATTTTGGTTAATTAAAGGATTTATGTTGGGTTCAAAATTTTTATTTCCACACTCGTTCATGGTGGGATGATTTATAATGGGGTTTTTCATGGAACCAAAAACAAAAAATGACTATCACATCCATGATGGATCATGGGCCTAATTTATAAAGGCAAGAGATCATTAGGGAACTTAACCAATGAAACTTAAGAACTCACATTGGTAGATAGGTTGGGTGGTTAGGTTCATCACACCCTTTTAGGGGGAATTACTGACTACTCAAGGACTCTCTTATAGATTTAAGAGATATTCATGAATCCATTTTGAATTCCAAATATACAAATGGTAACCCCTATGCATTAATAATCAGTTATGGAAATTTCCTTATGGTAAAATATTTGTATGTATCTAAGGTTATAAATTGATGGATACCACTTATATGTATTATATATTCCCATATTGGTTACATTTATTACCTTGTTATGCTGGTTTTAAGCCACATAGTTTTCTGCTCTAGAATTTATTATCATATAGAGAGACATGGGTTGTTTTGATATTGGGATCATGCCCTTGATAGTGAATTCCTATGTATCCTCATAAGGGGAATCATATTCTATGTAGTTTGATGCCACTTAATGGGACACATCATACCTTTTAAGGTAATGTGATAAAGACCAAACCATGTAGTTTAACATTATGAGACAATGATGTCTAAGTGAAAGGTTCCTAATCAAGGTTGGTGTGGGACTTATGCTAAAATGGGATGAGGGACCTAGAAGGAATATGGACCTATGGGTTGGAAATGAACCTATCGGGAATATGTCCTAGAGAATATTAGGGTGAGTTTGGGGTACTAGGTATGAAACTTATTGAGGCTTTCTACATATCTTGTTTGGATAGGAATCAATGCCAACATTTTTTTAATAGTTGGGGATTACAACTATGAAGGAGTTACATTTGATTATATTTGATCATGCTAGTGACATGATCAACAATGAACTCTAATCCCACGTGAGCCATGATTGATGTGAGAAACAAGAGGAAGTGGAAGATATGGAATTTCACACAATATCCTTTTTTAGCTGATGAATGATAGTGAGGGTATATAAGGAGGGGTAATTTCCCATAAGAAAAACTAGGTAATTAATCCACTAGTGATTACCTTTGAATTTCATCACTTATGAATGGTGTAATAGTGGGTTTGGGTGAAGCGACAAATGATAAGGATAGATTTTTATTTAATTCGCTTCACATTTTGAGCAACATATGTCGCAGACCGACCCAAGAAGATATCCACCACCATCACTAAGTTTAGGATCCTAATTACCATATTAATGTATGATTGATAAAATTACAAGGATCCTACCAATTAGGTAGTATAAATGAGGGAATTATATTACCATGGGAATGTATGATTGAGAGGGAATTGTGGTGTGCCCTAGTTTTTTATCATACATGTCCAAAGGCTTCATAGGAGGTCATGGATCGGTCCCCCTCATATGATGGATTAGAATAGAGGGGTTTCAAATCATTGGGGATATAAAAATAGGGTCTGAGAGGTGCTTCACCCAAGTGATACCTAGGTGAGTTAGAGGGTGCGTCTCCCAGGTGATACCTGGGTGAGTTGGCTTTAGCTTTGACTAGGAGATTTCAAGGTGAATTGGGTTCATATTAAGAGGAAATCACCTAGGTGATACCTATTTAAGATTTCTTATACCTCACTAAAGTGATGTATAGATGAGTTGGACATGACCTCACCTAGGTAATTCCCAGGTGAGATGAATTCACCCTGATAATGTCTGGGTGGGTTGGAAGGGTCTCACCCAGGTGATAATTGGGTGAGTCAGGCAGTATCTCATCCAGGTTATACCTAAGTGATTCGGAGCTGACTTATTGGGTGAAGAAATAGTTGGCTGAGTTCATCATCTGATCTTCAAGAGTCTTCTCAGGTTATCTTGGAAGGGTCGCATTTGGGACCCTGGAATCCCTAAAGGGAAGGTGTAAATTAGGGTTTCAAATTTTTATTTTAAAGTGATGGATATTGTTCCCACATTGGTATAAACTTGTTAAACCTGTTTGATGGAAACGTGAAAAATAAACAATCACATGCAAAGAGAAAACATAACATTTTTACACGGTTTACCACTAAGGGCTAGCCCAATGAGTATATACCAATTGTTTATCAGTCATACTTAAATCCACCGATCTTCACTTGTTTTGGAATAAAAATGTTCAAACAGAGTTACTATATGCTAGGAACACTTCCTTTAAAATATTTTTAAGGATAAAAAAATGCCTCCCTTTGAACACTTCTGTCGACTCCCCCTAGTTCACTACTTTGGGTGAAATCTTACCTAGTTTAATGAATTGAAGTCTGATTTAGTATATTAGAATTTAAGTCTTTGTACCTAACTAGAACGCGAATCTTATTGCACCACAGTCTTGAATTGATGCACTTGAAAGAACGAATAAAAAAAATGGATATTAAAAACTTGAAAGAAGAAAAACTTATAACTTAAACACAACACCTATTCTTGCATGCAAATTTTAGGATATTCACACAATATGTATTTCATGGAACCCTTATTTTTCATGCAGCCACACCTTAAGTTTCAATTGGCCTTGATAGATGTAAGTAACATTCTATGCACATCATTTACTACTCATAAGTCTTCTATGCGTAACTCTTTCTTGTGGTAGAGACACCAAATCTTCATTGGAAAAAGTTATACCTATTATATGGGGGTATCGACTTATTTATAGATGTTGTATTCCCTATATGAAATTTCCTTGCTCACAAAACCTTGTGTGCATAATACAAAATTTGACATTGCATTTGGCATGTAAGATCCTTTTGTGTAATTTCATCTTTTTCATGCATCTCATGACTTTTCCATATTTTTAAGTGGAAAACTCAAAACTCCACTTGCATACAACTGATTTTGATTTCATATTTGGTGTGCCAGATTTTTTTGTGCAATTTCAAATTTTTCTCACAACTCATTCCTTTTCCATATTTTGATATGATAGTCAAGAATCATCACTTGTATTTAATTTATTAATTCAACTTCATCCATGCATACAAAATAATTTTCCAGAAACAAATTTATTTATCCTCAAAATTTTAGGCCAATTTTTTTGGAAAACATTGGGAAATAATACCATCTTCAACACTGTAGTCATCTTGTACTATAAGATCACTTTCCTTGACAAATACCTGATATTCCCAGTGTGGATTGAAAAAAATACAAACTAGACTCCATTTATAACTATGAAAATACTTGGTTCCAATAATATCCTCCTTTGGGTTTGTTGGAAATCTGTAGATAAATTCAATAAAGCACCATCAACTATCAAAACCCGACACACAAGAGATAAATCATCCAACACTCTAAGTCTATGTGATCAAATCTCAATGTAGAAAATAATAGAGGAAACATGAATTGATTTCTCATGTTTTGGAATGCTTAAATATGTCTAAGATAAGATCATAGAAAAATGAACCATTTCATCATAACACCCAATTCTCATTGTGTCATAGAAGCATTGCACATTGTTTCCTTATAACACCTAATTATCATCATGTCATAGAAGCATTTCATGGTTTTTCAAAAACCTATAACCAATAATCCAAATAATGATGTTTAATTGATCTATTCTACCCTTTGATAATAAACCCAAGGAACCTATATTTGTACTTGTAGAGATTAAAATAGACTCTCTATGTATCATATCTCCCCCATAAACTTGCATTAATTACATAAAAAATTGAAATAGTTAAAACCAATGTGAAGAGGGGAACAACCATAACCTTATCATGCACTGGGAGGTGGCTAAACACTAAGGTTCAACCAATGTTTCTCAAACACATGTGCTGCCAATGGATTAGTCAGAATTTCCACCACATGGTCATACATTCTAACATATGCTCCATTTTGATCACACATCATTAAACTATTTATTTAATGAAGTGATATTTGATATCAATATGTTTTGTATGAGAGTGAAGAACTGAAATCTTAGTAAGATCAGTTAAGATCTTATTGTCATAGTGAATCACCATCAACTGTTTCACCTTATCACCAATATCAGTTAGTCATTTCTTCATCCACAATAGCTGAGTGAAAGACTTTGTAGTAGATATGTACTATGTTTCATCCGTACTAAGATAAGTACTTTTTTGTTTCTCTCTCAACTAGACCACACATTTATTTCTAATATATAATAATCCACCAATTGTGTAATTTCTATCCACCACATGTCTATCCCATACAGAATTGGAAAATGATGTTAATTCATTATCTCTTCCTACTAAAAAGTATAATACAAAATTGAGGGTACCTTGAATGTTCCTCATGATTCTTTTAACTACTTCCAAATTCTCTTCCTTCATGTTAATTTTAAAGTGATCGCTAAACATGTTGCAAAGACTATATCTTTCTATCTTTCAGTCAAGTATAATATGATTCTAATGATTCTCTTATACAAGGTGAGATCCAAAGATGTCCCATCCTTATGTTTTCTAATTTTTCCCCAAATGCAATTAGATGAGTCATGCATGTTTAATTTATTAAGTATATCTCTTGAACATTTTATCTAAGAAATAAAGGTGTACTCCTTCTTCTGAATCACATGCAACCCCAAGAAGTATGTGAGTTCACCAATCATAGACATTTCAAATTATGATTTCATATGATTAGAAAATTCTTCCACTAATCCCTACTTTATTCCACCAAATATTATATCATCCATATACACAAGCACCATAAATTGAATTTCCTATGAATTATTCACATAAAGATTATGATCGAAACCTCCTATTTTGAATTGAATATTCTTCAGGTAATAATCTAGTCAAGAATACCATGCATGTGATGCCTTCTTTAGACCATAAAGAGACTTATTTAGTCTATAAACCCTTTCTTCATCATTTCTAATTAAAAATACCAATTTTTGTTCAATGTAAACTTCTTCTTCCAAAAATCAATTTAAGAATTCTATTTTAACATCCATATGATAAACTTTGTATAATATTTGAATTTCCATGGCAAGAAAGAGCCTGATCAACTCCAATAAAGACAATTGAGAAAATGCATTTTCCATATCAACACCTTCAATCTGTGCATAGCCTTTACACACCAAGCATGCCTTATTTCTGATCACATTTCCATGATCATTGAATTTGTTTTTAAATATCTACTTTGTTCCAATCACATCGTAATTTTTAGGTCTCTTAACAAGATCTCATGTCTAGTTCTTATCAATTTGATCCAATTACTCATCCATGGCCTTAACCCATGATTTATCATTCCCTGCTTCTTTAAACTAGGTTGGTTACACAAGAGATAGGAGAAAAAGAATTTGATTCATTCCTCATTCTCCTTATCTATGTGGATGCTGAAAAATCCACAATAATATTATATTGATCAATTTATTCTCTTATATTTCTCCTATGATATTCAGATGAAGTTTCTTTAGCCATGGTTTCCTCATATGATTCTTCTTCTGAATAATCATTATTTTGTGACCCCAGAATATTTTTCATGTATTCCTCTATTTTTTCATTTTAATCCATCCCATGTACACTTTATTGTATATATTTTATCATTTTAGTAGATGATCTCCTTGATATATTTTTTGTTTTATCTTCAATGATCTTGAAATCACTGATTTCCACAATTCTTCCAAGATGACTATCATAACATTTGAAGGCTTTACCCTACATTGAATATCCAAGAAATATTCCCTCATCTATAGCATCACCATACTTTCCTTGATTTCCTTATTTGTTTCGAATGAAACATTTACTTCCAAAAAGCACAAAAATATTTCAAAGAGGGGTTTCTTCTATACCATAGCTCACATGGTGTCTTGGTTTATTCAATAAAAATCCCTATTTTATTTTTAGTGTACACTAAAATTTGAACAACTTCTCTCGATTAATGATGATAAATACAACTCTCAATAAACATTGTTTTAGCCATATTTTTTACCTATCGATTTTATCATTTGACAACTCCATTTTATTGTGGGGTTCTCACTGCACTCACCTCATTGTTTATTCCATGTTTTTCCAGGTAGTTTTCAAATTCAATGGATGTGAAATCTCTTCTATTTTCAGATCATTGGATCTTGATTGTGTGACCAGTTTTATTCTCAACTATTCGATGATAACTCTTCATGAAATCAACCACTTTCTGTTTTCTTTTCATAATCATTACACATTCCATTTTAATATAATCATCTATAAAAATAATGAAGTACCTATTTCCATGCATGACAACCACATTTATTGGACCACATAAGTTTGTGTAGACAAGATCAAGAAGATTTTATGCCTATTTGTTCTTCGTCCAATATGATATGCACACCATATTTCCTCACATGAAATAATCACATATATTTTCTCATTCACACTTCATATTGAGAATATCGATGACTATATTTATCTTAGATATATTTTCCATGCTCTACTGATTAATGTGGCCCAACCTCCGGTGCCACATGTTATTTTTTCTTTAATAGTTAAGTAACAAATATTCTCCTTACGGTCAACCTCATATAAGTTTCCATCTTTTCTGCATCCTTTAATGAGAGAATTTACCATCTTTAATTTTATAGTGCATCCCATTTGATCAAATGTTACCATTAATATTGATTCAAAAATTTGACTCGCACTCAAGAGATTACAATGAAAACCATACACATATAGAACTTCAATCTTCCTAAGTTCATCAGTTTATAGTTTTGTACTTACACTATCGTTAATCTTTAAAGCACCATTATTACTAAACCTTATCATAACATCTACCATTTTCTTAAAATTCTTCAATAAATTTTTATTTCCCATCATATGGGGTGAGTATACACTGTTATGAATCCAGGTGCTACTATTCTTTATAGCTTTGAGAGCTATTTCTGTAAGGTTGGATTTCTTGATTTTCTTTGTTCCTTCCATGAGATACTTGATTGAGTGGAGGATAAATGAGGAATTTATATGAATGGGTTTATCATACTCTTTTTTGTTCTTCCATAAAAGAATACATATTTTAAACAGAAACTCCGTCTGGTTGAAGGGTATTGACTTTTCTATGTGTTCTGTTGGTAATATTCTTACCTTTCCTCTACCTACAATGAATAGATTTATGAACATAATTATAATAGTGAAAAAATATCCATAAAAACTATTTCTTATATAATATTAAGGATATGGTTTCATTCTCTATTGTTGACTTCCAAGCTATCCCCAATCAGATAGCTCTTTCCTCTTCACAATAAGACATGGTATGGCCCAGAACGCCACAAAATTGACATTTTATAAGAGGAAATTTCTTCTCACTTCTATTTATCCTCATGTAACCTTTTTTTCAAGAGCATTTGATTTCCGATTACCTCCAGATAATTGTGGATAATTTCCACTTTCTTTTCTATTTTATTTGAATCTTTTTTTGTTAGGACATCATGTGCATTTTTAAAATTTACAACTTTTTTTCCTTCCCTTTAATTTGTCTCATCTTATTTCTAGTTTGTGATATTTCAACATCAATGAAAATTATACTTTTCTACACACATGTGGATATCTGATCATTCAAAGCCTTTTCTACTCATTTAGAACCATGTTTATCTCTTTATAATAGCTCTGCATCTGAGAATATTACAAATTGAAATTTCTTATCTATTTCCCTTGAATTTGAATTAGTATCAAGTCTACTCCTTAGAGTAACAACTTCTTATTCAAGTCCCACTATAGTATTGATCTTCTCCTCCAGTCTCAATGTAAGGTTATTGATTAATTTCACCTACTCTTCAATCCTGAGCTTAAATTCCACAAATTATTCTAATCTTTAAAGAGTTGTTGAATGTTATTTTGATCCTTCTTCTAGTCAATCAATTTTTTCTTCAAAATAATCAAAATTATTATGACTCTTCTAGAATGGATCTCAACTTTATGTTTCTTTTTCTTTGATCATCAAGCCTATAAAGTTTACCCTCAAGTTCCACCTTGAGATCAAAAAACAACAATCAACTGATTTTATTTATCTTTTGAAGGTTCTACCTTTTGAAAAGTATCCATCATGGATTCTTGGGTTTAATAATTAAACACTAGTTCTTCTTACGCTAAAAATTCATTATCTTCTTGTTTTTATTTATAGAAAAAACTCTTTCTCTGTAATTTATTTTTTTAATTTGAAGTCTCCCTTTTTGGGAAATCTTTTCTGAGTCTTCTGCATGTTTCAAGATTCACTTTCTTCATTATATAACTTCCTTGAGAACTAAGAGGAAATGTTCCCAACTCTACCACATTGAAAATAGGCTAGTGTATTCTTTCCTTCAAATATCACTTTTCCTCTATTTAATTTCATAGAAAAAAGAGAAATAAGTTCATATTATTAATTATATTTATCAAAACAATCTCTATAAATCATAAGTTTTTCCATGAATTTGAATTACATTTCCTTTTTTACTATACTTGTTTCATCTTAGGGTTTTAATCTCATTTTATATGATGCCAGACTACTTTTTAGATCATCCAAAGAAAGTTTAGACATATCTACTTCCTCAAGGGCTGACATTTTTGGATTATAGAGAGGTGGAATAGTTCTCAATATTTTCTTCACAATTTTAATGTCTTTGATTTCTTCACCATGTCCTCATATTTTTCTAAAAACTTCAGTAATTAAATTAAAAAAGGTATTTGTATTTTCATCAAGATTCATTTTTAGATCATCTAACCTATTGTTCAAAACTTGGATTTTCGCCTCCTACACTTTGTTGTCACCTTCATATATATTTTCTATTTTTTCACAAATAGACTTGGATAAAGTGAAAAGCATCACCTTCAAATATATTTGATAAAATAGAGCTGAAGTAAGGGAATTCTATGATTTGGCATCAGTATCAAGAATTTTACTATCTGCTTTAGTCATAGACAATCCTATTGCATCAGTGACTTGAATCCTCTATGTAGTAGAAAAAGAAACTTCTTTGCAAGAGATATTAGATGAGATATCGTCATATTCTTCCAAATCTAGGAGTTTCTTCCTTTAAAGAGGGGGAATCCCCTAACATTTACTATGTTCTCAATGAAAACAAAAAAGGGTAGAGTAAACACCACCAACCTTTTTCCTATGATACCACTTATAGGACCTTGGTACACCCTAAGAGGGGATGTGTGAATTAGGGTGTAAAATTTTTATTTTAAAGTAATAGATCTTATTCCCACATTGGTAGGAACTTTTTAAAGCTATCTAATGAAAATGTTTAGAAAACAAACAATCACATGCAAAGAGACAACACAAAAATTTTACTTGGTTCACCACTAAGGGCTAGTCCAAGGAGTATATACCAATAGTTTTTTCAATTGTACCTAAATCCACTAATATTCACTAGCTTTAGAATACAGAAGTTCTGACATAGTATATGCTAAGCACACTGCCTTTACAATATTTTTAGGGATTACATACTACCTCCCTCAAAATATATCTATTGAATCCCCCTAGCTCACTGCATTAGGTGAAGTCTTACTCATTTTAACGACTTAAAGGTAACTTAAGTAGATTAACATTTATATATTTGTCCCTAACTAGCATGAATCTCTTCTTGTAATATATTCTTGAATTGATTAACTAAAATAACTGATCAGATGAACCGTATATTACAAAAATAAAATAATCAAAACTCATCACTTGTATGAAACACATGCTTTTGTGTGAAAATTTTAGGATTATCACGCAAATTGTCTTTTTCATAACCATTATATTTCACACATCCACACCTTAAGTTTCACTTAGTCTTGATAGACTCAAGGAAAATTCTTTGTACAAGATTTATTATGTGTAAGTATTCTGTGCACAACACTTTTACATGGTATAGACACTAAATCTTCATTGAAAATAGTTCTCCCTGTTCTATGGGGGTAGCCACTTATTTATAGACGCTGTCATCCCTGGGTGAAAGTTCCTTGCACACCAACACCCATGTTCATAACCCTAAATTTTACATCATATTTGGTGTGTAATATCCTTTTTTACAATTTCATATTTTGTGCGCATCTCATGCCTTTCTCGTATTTTTAAGTGACGAACTCAAAACTTCAATTGCGCGCAACTGATTTTGATGTTATATTTGGCATGAAATATTCTTTCACAAAATTTTATCTTTTGCATGTAGGTCATGAATTTTCAATATTTTGATGTGAAGGTCATGAATCATCACTTGTGCATAAGTTTTCTATTCACCTTAATCCTTGTGTGCAAATTTATTTTCCAGAAAAAACTTTATTCATCCTCCAAATTTTAGGATTTTTTTAGAAAACATTGGGAAATGAAACAATCTTCAATATTGTATCCAAATTGTACTATATAATCACTTTAATTACAAACTCCCTGATTATCCTAGTGCGGGTTGACAATAAACACAAACTAAACTACATCTCCAGCTATGAAAATCCTTGGTTCCAACTTCTCACACATGTCCTTAATTGGGAGAGGGGACTTTGGTTTAGTACTTTTGAACTAGGGGGAAGTGTCTCCTCACATAGTTACTTGGTGTTATAAACCTTGTAGGAACACTAATCCCAATAATCTCGTTAATTCCTATTTATTTTGAGGCTTGTAGTGGTACCTGGATGGTTTAGGGGATTTGGGTGAAGGAATAGGGTGAGAAGATCTTCAGGCTAACTCTTCATCTTCTAGTAGTATCAAATGAGGAGCCCAAGTGCTCTGTTTATAGTAATTATTTGGACCCTAGGTGAAGGATTTAGTCTATCACATTTCACTTATGTAGGTCACTCACATAGGTGGAACCTACTTGAGGTTTTTTCCATGCATTTTGTGCCATACAGGTTGGACATGTGCGAGTCTCTGGTTTCACAAGTGGGGGCCTTCATGACATACCCTTGTGATAATTCATGGGACTTAAGGGGTGTTTTTCAACTTTCATGGCTTTTCCTCCTCACCTATACTTGGATTATTTACCTTTGAAACTTTCTATCCTTATGTGAAAAATGGTAGTGTCAATAGTAAATTAGAAAAAAATCATCATATATTAATTTTTAAAATTTAAAAAATATAATTTTTTTATCTCAAATACACATTGGTGTTATTTTTTTACTACTATTGCAACATCCCACATTTTTATTTATTTAATGTGTTTAATAACTTATTTTATACACAACACCAAACTAAAATGAATAATATGTTATTTTATTATAGTAGAATATTACAGTATAAAATGAAATAAATAAATTACATTAAAAGATAAATAAATGAATCATAATTAAGAAATTTACAAAAGGAATAAAAATAAAATTGAAAATAATAATAATACAATATTGAAATATTCATCATCATGATCTACCCTGAAGATCACACTATCGATGATATTTATAAACATAATGGAAAAAATTTGAAATATGGTAAACATATTGACAAAGAAATGAGAGGATGAGATGAATAGTTTTTTAGAGAAATATGTGAAGTTATACATAGTAATGGAAAATGGAAAATATAAATGTTATATGGTTAGTGGACATATGGTCATTATACATGTAACTATTGGACACATGGCTGTTACATATAGCTAATGAGTATATCAAAATTTTTATAATAGAAATATAACCACTTTTATAAATTAAAAATGTATTAAAAATCATATATTTAACATTAAAAATAAAAAAATAATATCTTTTAAATAATTAGGTAATGATAATAAATCAAAATATAATCTTTCATTAATTTTTTTTATTCATAAAAAAAATATTTTCTTAAGTATTATGTATTTTTTATTTGAAAGAAAAATTTCACATATTAAAAGGTGGAATTTTATAAAATATATTTCATATTTAGACTTAGATCCTCAAAATTTAGTAGTAGAATCAATTCCATTTTTGGTGAAAAATAATTTACTAGGGTGAATAGTGAATTACTTTGAAAAATAATTAAAATAGTAAAACATAGTATATGGTTAAAATAATGTATAAAACTTATAGAAAAAAAATTACTAGTTAATAATTAACAAAGAATATAACTATATTAATTTTCCCACTTGTAGGACACATTTCATGTTAAAATGGACTTCCTTAATAATTAAGAAAATATAAATTATAGACGTGCCACTCAAACCCATTTATATAAAGACCTCTCCTATACCAATTACAAACCACTTATTTACTTTAAATCTAATTTAATCCCTACCCAAATCCCATACTCTAAATTCTTATCTCACATTTTTGGTTGTTGGTCATAAGAAGAATACTTAAATCCTTCATTATTATAGAAGTCGTTATGAAAAGGAGCGATTCTATTAAAGTAACGAGTTCCACTCTATATTTTTAAATTAACTTGTCATATCCAAATTTGTTAAATCTTATTGACCACTATAATTATATATTATTAGAAAAATTATATTTTTTAAAAATTATATTACTATAATATAACTCCATATCCTTACTCATTCATTTGTATAACAAGTTTTCTTGTTTAGGTGAGTTCAACCCCCCACATGAATGATACTACACTATATTTATAATTTTAATCATGAATGAGTATCAAACCATTAATATTGTAACATATTAAATTAATGGGTAATTTATTTTATGATTATGGTTTTAAAATGGTGGCATCTAAGCCAACGATCTTTATAAATTAACTTGTTATTATCGATAAAGTTACCTGAAATGTGTGTGTTGTGAATTCCATCCGTACCCATAACTTACATCAAATGAAAATAGGAATTTAAAAATCATTATAAAATTATAATTAAAAGAACTTGAATAATTTGGTAATGATTATATTAGTGACATAGGAGGATTATTGAAATCTGCATACTGAAACTAGAACGGAACAATCAAAATTACTAACATCCGAAGATGAAAATAAACCATAACTAACTAATATACATGAAATAAATAGATATAATTGAATAAAATAAAAGGGAAAAAATATAATTATATTTCTAAAATAGGTGATTAAGAAGTCTATTTTTAATATATAGGGAGTTAAATCATGTTCAAGGAAGTCGGGAATAAAGATTAGGATTTCTCTCCCAATATCTCTTCTTATTTGAGATTATCAACACTTAAATTTCCATTAGGAGAATTTGTAAATAATTTACACTCAAATCACCATTTTCTACCCATTTGGTTATTTTTGTGATTTAAATGTCTTTTTTTATTCCACTCTCATTGATTCATACTTCATCGATGACAACATTTGTAAGTAGAAATGTTATTATCTATCTTCAGTTAGAAAATTTTCTTCCATATACATGTTATTTATATTGTTTGTGAAGGATTTTAAGAAATGAAAGATGATCATTAATCATAATGGATTATTATAGAAACCAAAAATACCAAGATAAATCATACATGAAATTAAAACCATGTAATTTCAAAATGAAGAATATTGTGTACCTTTTATCTATGAATGCCACTGATACTATATTCAATTATATGTTTACATATTATCACCAAGTGGTAGCCATTGGAGTCCCAAATCTATGGAATAGGTTGGGTTTCTCTGAAAATATTTTTTTGACTAAGATAAACATAACTTTAGGAAGTTATGTATCTATTAGTACGCTATAAGAACTGAATGGAGGCATGGGAAACCAAAATAAAGAAGTTTGGAAGTGGAATATAAAGCTAGAGTAGACAACAATGACTGATGTCATTAGATGATGAAGTGTGGAAAAATCTTAGGACCTATATATGAGTAACTCTATTGTATTACCATAAGGATAAATTGTATTTTTTCAATATATATGTAATAATCATTATAGGGAAAACATGAACTATTCATTTGGTGGATAAGATAAGGTAGTGGTACTTAGGTGGTGGATTTGAACAAACTTAGGGATATCTACATAGATTAAAAATAGATATTTATTAGATTTGTAAATAGAATAATATTGGAAATATATCTATTAATGTGATTATTCTATAAATAGAATAGTGGGATTATTTGTTTTCTAATTATAAATTTTCTAATAATTCTCTCCCATTAGTTATAAATAGAAACCGTGTTTCTCTTGTGGGATAAGATTAAGTTCTAAACCACATAAATACTTTATATTGTTTTATGTTTCTTATGAGCGATTTCATTATTACAATTTTGTATGTTATGGAAGTTATATTAGCGATAAAGGTGATTTGACACAAGATTTTGGATCTTATCTCACTCGTTTTGAGGTTTCATTCTGGTTTTGAAAATTATAAATCTTTTTACCATATTCTGCAAGTGAGGTTGTGGATGGTTTTCTAGAATTTGGGTCCTCAACAAAATAAGCGGTATAAGAGTTTTTTTTGTAATTATAGTGAGTTTCATAGATCTTTTTTGTTTTTGTGAGAGTTCATTGCATTGGAATTAATTCCATTGGAAGAAGGAAATATTTACATTAATAATTTCAAGGGATCAGACTTCATGTTATAGATACTGTTGATTGAATACTATATATATCTTAAGGATCTTGAGATTCGCTTTTAGGGTATCAAAATAGAAGCAATGGATAAATATAAATAGGAAATAATTGACTGGAAATCATTTGGGGGAAGTTTGGATGATGCTATCCCAAATCATGGCCTTCAACATCTAGGAGGTGGAGACAAGTTCTGAGTTTATGGCTAAAGTTTCAAACATGTATTAGAAACCTTCCATAATGAATAAATTTTTCTTGATGTATAGGATATTCAACATGAAGATTTCAATAGAAAATTTGGTGGAGAATAATATTTATAACTTCAATATTATTTTGAGTTTACACAAAATAGTGAAGGTGGAGTTCACTAAAGGCATGCATGCCTTAATTCTTATTTCATTGGTTCAAAAATCTTGGGATGTAATGGTTACCTCCATTAGTTACTTCATTGGAAAGAATGAATTAGTGTTCAAGGAAGTCTGAAATTTGGTCCCAAATGATGATATCTAAAAGAAAAAAGTCTACAATGATATAAAAAATGATAAAAATGTGGAAAGTATGGGACATTACTCTTAGAGGAAAACTAAATTCAAAAGAAGGGGAAGGATAAGATGGAGACGATCCAATGGAAATCAGTAGGGCCCTAACCCACATGATGTATTTTCAAAAACAAGGGGAACTTGAAGAAAGATTATAGCTACAATAGGTATAATTCTGGATGGTGTTATTCTAGATGATATTTGAAAAAAACTACAACTATGGAGGAAATAAATTTATTTCTAATTATTACATGTCTATTACAATCCTGGATCATTGATTACATAGATTCATTTCACTCAAAATATAAGAGATGAAGCATATAAAATTATGTTTCTAGAATATTTTACAAGGTATATCTTTTGGATTATGCAACTCTTGAGATCGTTAGAAAAGGTTATATAAATTTTTAAATAGGGAGAAAATACTTATTGTATTTACAAGGGTTGCGACACATATCAAACTCAAGAAAGAATTTAATATTAGTTTGTCATCAAGATGATGCAAGTTTCTGTAAGTGTTTTATGGATGGATGTTGGAAGAGAACATTTGTTTCCATGATGGTGTCCAAATGAGTGAAGGAGGAAATGTTGTATCTTACTGAGAGTTAAGAAGATAAGACACCTATAGAAACTACAACTTATAGAATGTAAAAATTATGGAATGACCATCCATATAATTTGAGTGAGAAAGAGATGAAATTCCTTTTAACAACCTAATATTTTATTATGTGTTTTACTTTAAATAAATTTTTTTGGATATATTATTTCATATACAAAAGAAAACTAAAACAAAACGTGAAAAATTTTATTAAGATAAAATAATAATTATTAAATGTTATTATTATAATGTAGTCATTTAATTGGTGGGAATAAATAGAAGTAACCACATTTTTAAATCCATATAAAAATAAGAAATTAAGGTCATTTTTAATACCAATGCATTAATAAAACTCAATTAATGCAGTTAGATAACTAATAAGATCATTTTATAATTAAAAATGTATTTTCCAAAAAATTGCATTTTTAGGTACTATGAACTATCATTTTGAGAAATTAAAAATATTTTGGTTAAATTATGATAAAATTTATTGTTTATGTAAATAATATATGAATCCTAATTTAATTAGTAATTGATATAAATTAAGAATAAGAGTATTTAATATTTTTTAGTATATTTCATATTTCCATTTAAAATGTTAAATTCCTAATTTTTTGGATTTGAATTTGAAAAAATTAACTTAATTTTTGAATTTAGAATATCAAAATTATCTTAGGTTGTTTTTTAATATTTTTATAAAAGTGAAAATACTGATTTTAAAAATACTGTAACTTTTACGACATCATTATGGTATAATAATGACTTAAAAGTTTGTAATTTATTATAGAAAAAAATATTTAATAGGGAAAATAAAACAATTAAAAATATTATATTGAATTTATAAACCTATGATTGATATTTTAAAACAAAAGTGAAGTTTTAATATAATATAAGAACCATTTTCGATCATTTTATTTAATCAAGTAATTAAAAGTTAAATTATGTTTTGAATTTATTTTAAAGTTACTTAACTCTATTTTTATTATTTTTAAATAAATAAATTTTATGAGAATAAATTCTATAATTTATTTTAGTGTAAAATCATTTTTATTCTAAAAGACATTTTTTATAAAAACTGTTTTTAATCATGTTTTGCTTACTTAAATTATGTTTATTTTTTTTCAAATTATAGGAATTAAATCTTGTAAAATGGATTCCATTTTATTAATATTCATATTAAATTTATATAATAATTTTCATTTCATTTTTATCTATAATGAACAGTTACCATGGTAAAAATCTTGTCACCAAGGTAAGGGTTAAAAGGGTTAGTAAGGGTGTTAAACTAAGAGATAAGGTTTAAAAAATCACTAAAACTTCTCTAAATATGAATTTTTTGGGTGAAAATAGACCTTAAATTATCATATCTTCAAAATATTTTCCATTTTTTCACCTTCCCAAGAAAATTAATTTATATTATTTTAAAGTTAAGGGTATTTACAAGGGTGACACTCCCTTCACTTATAAAAGGAAACATCCTCTTCTCACATCAACACACCCCTGAAACACCATATATTTACCAATATATTCCCAAATAACTTCCCAAATATCCTCCCACATCCTATAGGTTATTTTATCACTAAAATACCAAACTAATAAGGAATAATGTGTAAGCTAAAGGAGGATACCCAATGAAGAGGTTGTTGTCCCAATCGAGTTATTTTGAATTTATTTCTTTATACATGTCCTCCAAATGTATTATAACCATCCTAAAATAATGAAATAAGTATAATAAATATAATTAAATTTTATTATGGTGATTTAATAATAATTATCTATATCCTTTCCATCTAATGGAAAATGAAAATGTCACTCATGTGTATGTGCATACAACCACCTCCATGAAGAGATACATTTCATTTTTTTTCATCACCTCTCAAGGAAGGTTATATTGATAGATTTAATGATTATATATTATATTTATAACATAATTATTATTCTTTTAAATATAAATTATTATTTATCTTCCTTTATTTTGATCCATTGAAAAATTGAAACATCACCCATGTGTATGTATAGACTACCGTCTCCACGAAGTGATGTAATTCATTTTTCATCATCACCTTATATGGATGGTTTTAAAAATGTATATAATGAATTTATATGATATTAAAGAGTAATATATGTCATGAATATGATTCTTTAAGTATAAAATAATAATTAAAAATCATTATAAAGTAACATGTTGATATCGGTAAATTACTCAAAAAAAAGATCGACACCAATTTCTTCTTCAAGAATCATAACTAAAACTTTCATGTAATGAAATTAGAAAATTATTAATCATAATGGAAAATATATAAAATTAACTTAAATAATCTTTGAATAATAAATTTTTTATCAAATATTGGGGTCTAACATCACCATTACAAAACATGCACAAAACAATCAAAATTACTAACATCCTATGATGAAAATAAACATTTACCATATAATAAATGTGTAGTAAATGATTATAAAGTAAGAATATAAAAGTAAATATATATGAAAATTTTGTTAAATAATTAATTAAGATAATTAAATTTATTATGAAGGAGGTTAAAGTGATTTTTTGGAAGCTGAGAGTTAAGGTAAAGCTTTCTTGTCCAACTTTTATTTCTTTGGGAAATATGCCATATTCACTATTTGTTTTACATTGTGTGGTATATATACTTCTATATGGTTGTTTTATAACACTTTAATAAAATTTAATGGATTTTAAAATCCATATAATTTTATATCTTTTACTGTCTTTCAATTTAAGAGATTCCAATGTTTTAAGAGTTTCCTCATCTCAATTTCCCTTCATTTAGATATGCTATATATTCACCACCTTCTTTATTTTGTGTGGTGTATATGCTGAACATGAATCAATTTTATGATAATTTTTATGAAATTTATTGAAATATACTAATCCATATAGTTTTATTTTTTTAATGAGATTTTAATTCAAAAGTTATCAAGTTGTAAGGATTTTATGATACAATCTCACTTTTTATCAAGATTGTTTATGTTTCAATTTCAATTATGGAAAATTACATGTTATTTATCTACTAATACCCATTTATTTTATTTTAATATAGTTATTTTTGGTATTTTCAAGTATTATTTCCATTTACCCCTATTTGGAACTCAATAAGACTAAAATAATGTTTCTAATAAAATATGACCATATTTATCCTTTTTAGTTGGGAATATTTTCCCTTCATATCCATGTTCTTCAAAAAATATTATGGGAATTTTTATACACACTTAAATATTTGATAAAGGTATTTTATACTACCTTTAAATTTATTTACAAATAATTAAAATGAATCTTTTCAAATGTTTTCTTTATGAACCACTTTTGAAAATATTTAAAAAAGTGTAAAATGAATTCTCATTTAATGTATATATAAGGAATATATTTTCACACCATAATCTAATTTATTTATGATTTAAATTAATTTATAATTTTCCATTAATTTTCAAATAAAATACCATTATATTTTTTCTAAGGTTTTTTATTTTTTAAAAGTTATAACAAGAATAGGATATTTCTTATTATTTTTGAAATAATATTTTTAATACTTTTATAAAAGTATTTTTCATCTATGTCAGAATACTTTAAGGATTTTATGATTTTATGGGGATATGATCATATGATAACATCAAATTCCTTTCTCTGTATATATAATTATTATGATGTTTTTAGGAAACTTATTTCTTTTCCATGGGTTAATTAATATTTGATGAAATATTGATTTTTTTATGATCATATAGCACACATATATATGGTTTTCATTATGTGATAGGTGGGTAAAAAATTATATATCCCTAAAATTAATTGGGTAAATATTGATATCTCATGAGATAATATGAAATGGAATGTAGAGGGAACCTAATCCACTATGATGATCTTTATACTATGTTTATAGGAATGGGGAGTGAACCCAATACAATGTGGGAATGTTTTTACTTTAATAGTCTTGGAAGTTAAGATTGAATAATTAAATGATTTTCTATGTTTATTTATATTCCACATGATTACATATTATTCTTATGATATTTTATAATGAATCATGATTGATTATTGATTATTCTGTACTCTTTTGACTAATGTATTATGTTATGCCAAATATTTATGCAGTGAATCATGGTTTGTGATCTATGTTTTGTTGGATATGAATCTCTTAAGATATGTTTATGAACAATGATTATGTTATAATACCCAAATGAAAATATTATGATCATGTATGATCTTATATTGATAATTCTCATGTTTACCCTTACCACATGTTTAAGCTCACCATTCTTATTTTTACTTTCCCTAGGTTATGAAGATTGATATTATTTAAGGTATATATAGAATAGTATCATGTGTGGAGAATTTTATGGGAGATTTTGAATTATTATCATAGAATAATAAAATATATGTATAATAGGAATAATTTCCATTAGATGGGGAAAACTTGTGTTTTTATAAGTAAATGTTTTTCCTAAGTATCTAATCTCTAAACCTAAAAAGGTTTTTGGGTATGTAAGTCCAAAAAAGATAAGTCTATACCCCTTTATTACATAAAAAATAGAAACATATGGGGTGAGAATGGGGTCAGACATGACATAACTTGGCCTCTTTCAATAACCAAATATAAGAAATAAAAAGAACAAAGATCATAATCCATATGGTTATAATACTCATAAACCCCATACCAGTCAAAATCATCCCCTAGTGAACTAAATTAGTTTTCCTAAAGATTCCACACGTCAAAAAAATAGGTTGGTATAATTTTCATGATGGGTTTATGATGTGAGTAATCTTTCCTTAGTATTTAATTATTCTTAGTAACTGATGAAAAACTTTCACTGTCCTTCTTGTCTTTATCAGCAACATCTCTATAATATTTCTTGGATGATGAATCCTTATCCTCTATATATACACATTTCCCTTAAATTTTGTTTAAAATATATTTCTTTTTGATCTCTTCTATGAGTTGAGGACGTGTAAGAGTGAAATCAATAAAATAAAAATATACATGTTGAACCTCAAGAACTTCCTTTCTAAGGGACCCTTGAGGAATCCCTGAAGCCAAATCCAAAACTGAGCCACTCTAATTTCCCCCTTAAAAAACCTGTCCCATGTTAGATGTTGTTTCAAGATCCTCAAAACCCCGCTTACATTGGATTCTATCATGCACTAATTTATTATTCAAATAAATGCATAGCTTACATTATATAGTGTTTGAATTATATGTCATATGAGAACCAAAATGATTTATACCTAGATAAGAAGCCTTACATGAACTAACTTTTAAAGGCATTGTTCATGGAGTTGTGTACCATTATATTGCACACAAGGAATTTTATCAAAATTCCCTACATACTTAAGTTTTTGATATTTAACCCTCCAAGGGGGAGCCTCCACAAAGATTTCATCGACCAAATTGATCACTACCCAAGACCTTTATCTTTTCTTGGACGACTGAATTAATCTATTTAGAACTAGAGGGCCTACAAACAGTAATTTCATCATCTACTAATTTATTAACCACCCTTTAGAGTGACCAGTGGTTGTCTAGATCAATGGATCCAATAGGTGATGGTAATACCTTGAACATTTTAACTCTATATGTAACATTCCTATAATGGGATTTCACTACAGGGAATTGAATCTAATGGAAATTATCCTATCTAATTATTTCCCAAGAATGAGAAAACTCTTCAATCTTCACACCATCACCAATTTATATATATTTATTATTATCATCTGAGATATCTGGTTTAAAACCATTATTCCTAAAGTCTTCCTCAACATTAAAAGTCAATAAATAGAATTAGTATGTAATTGATTTCATATATTTAGGCATGTAAGAGAATAAATGTTGGTTATTTATCTTGTATCTATGTATAGTTAAATTTGGGTCAATTTAGTTGGTATCAAATCTAGTATGAAAATAATATTTTTTCAGCACCAGATCCAAGTGTATAGGTCTGGGGAATCTCATTTAGTATTCAAGAAGTGTCTAGATAAATTTATATGTAAAGAAGATATTAGATGAAGATAATTTTAGAGTTGTAGATACCATCATAGTTTGATAAGTTTAAGGATGATCATAAGTTTAAAGGTATAGATACACATTTTAGGTCTTATGTGATTATATTCTAAGGTTATTACTAATATTTTAGAGAATTTTTATTTGATTTTAAGAAAAATCACAATTTGTTATTAGATAAACCTTTATGTAAATATGTGATTTAGTATTGATGTAATTATGTTTAACTGAGATAATGGGCTAATTGATTTTGGGAATATAATTTAAGTAGTATAGATTACCTTAGGAGTTAAAACATTATTTGGTGACAATTTGATTAAAGTTATTTTGGGAACTGATTAATATGTTTTTGGGTGTAATTATGATTAAGGTAAATATTAATTTTTATGCAATTAATTTTTGTATGGATAAAGTTAAATTGAATTTTAAGAATATATTGTTCTATGATTTTTGGTGTTTGAATATGATAAGAAATATCATGAAATTTTTTGTTTAGTTATTTTTGGGATAAAGATTATAAAACCTTAGTGATGAACCTAGGGATAAGTACAAATATATGTAATATCATAATTTTTTTAAATTATAGAATGGGATTTTCTAACAATGATATCCCTAACTGGATAAAAAAAATGGATCTAGCCTCTAACAAAAATTAACCTAGGGGTAATAACCCTAAAAAGGATAGTTGGGTACTAACTTGATCTTCACTTGGTGAAAAACAAAGAGACAAAGACGTAAAAATTGGTTTTACACTCCTGGGGGATATTGTTTGGCTAAACCACATTCTATTTATGAAACATTATGAGGGATTTGAATATATTTAGTTTAGAAATACTAATAATAGATAACCAAAAAAACATAGATTGAAGCCTATAATTTCATGGGTTGAAATATGGTTTCATAATTTTGGAAATCTCAAGAATGATTTTCATTATCATATGATTTATTATTTTGATGACTATTGATTGATACTCACACTGAGCATTTTAATTTTATTCAATGGATGGAATTGGTATGAGTCATGTGGAAAAACAATGTCACTCACAATGCAGTTAACATCTTCATAAGAAACTAAAAAACAAGGGATCCGGAATAAAAAATTTATGGATATGCCTAACCATCCATGTCAAGTTATGATTAACAACTTGAACCTTTCTAATACTACAAACACATCAAATATGATAAAAAAAATTTCATGGAAGTTAAAATTATGCAACCCACAGTGGAAAGAAAATTCATCATATTATGTGTAAAAATGGGGGATGAAAAATGGGGTAACTATCTCCATGGAGTAGGTAAATTATTTAAGTGTGGAAGAGAAGGACATCAAATACATGAATTCCAAGGAGATATAAAGAGGCCAACTAATGAAATTATAGGAAATGATTGACATACGGTTCCACCCATACTCTAATGATTCAATTATAAACAGTATAGTCATTACGCTAGAAAATGTTCCAAACAAAGGGTTAATGATGGTTATTAACTTCAGCACCCCCCTAAGCCCAGGAATAATGGGAATTTTTATGAAATCACAATTATTTAAGTTGTTCATAAGAATAAAGTGGTGTAAGGTACAATCATAATCCACTCAAGACATAAAAATTCTAAATTTAATTATAGATAAAAACCCTCTTTTATATATAGAAAGTTTTATAAGGCTAACAAATTCCCACACAAATGATTATATACCTAACTATCCATTAAGGTTCCCAATGCCATTATTATTGTATCATGTGACTATAACCCTTTTCTAATAGAAGTTTGTGTGAGTGTAGCTTCCTGAAAATATTATTATCCACCCTTTCGTAAAATTTTATGTGATTTTTGGCATGGAATGGATTTCTCTTGTTAGATTCTACATCAATTTTCAAGATAGGGGATTCAAATTTCAATACCTTAATCAAAATATTATCATTATTGGTGCAAGATGACTATGAACTCCTAATAGAAATTGCTTCCATTATATGAGTCTTAATACCTTTATATAAGGGGTATTTAGCCAAAATAGTTGGGGATAAACATAATATCAGGGAAATTTATATTATAAGGGCAAAATATTAGTTTTCTAATCTTACCAAAGATAGTAAGGTTGATATCTCATATCGAGTCTTGATTATCTTAGGGATACCATTAGATTTTTTTTCATTAGTAAGTGGTAATTAAAATTAAGAGGGAATAATTTATTTAAGGGGGTAAAATGGAACAAAATGATATTTTAGCATGTGTTTTCATTTAAATAAATATTTCTGGACATCATGGTTCACACACAACACCAAACTAAAACAAACCACAATGCATTTTATTAATATAAAACTATAAGTATTAAATGTGAACATTATAATGTTTTCGTTGAATTGGAAGGTAATAATAAAAGTAAAATAATTATAAAATACATGTATAAAGAAAAATAAATTTCATTTTTAATACTAATACATTGATAAAATTCAATTTGTGTAGTTCAATAATTTATAAGATCATTTTATTCTTAAAAATATATTTTTTAAAAAATTGTCTTTTTAGACACTATGTGTTTTTATTTTAAGAAACAAAAAATATTATTATTAAGTGATGATAAAATATATTTTGGATATTAATAATATATTAAAACTACTTTAATTAGTAATTTATCAAAATTAAGAATAAAAAAGTTAATATTTAAAATAATTGATTTTCCTATAAAAATAGTATTTTAGTATATTTTATGTTTCCATTTAAAAAGTTAAATTACTAAAATTTTTGATTTTAATTTTAATAAATATAGATTCATTATTAAATTAGTAATATTAAAATTATATTATAGTTTATTTTTGGTATTTTTAGGAAAAGGATGATTTTAGATGAATAGTAACAAATATTGATTTTACAAATTTTGTAACTTTTACGACATCATTATGGTATAATAATGAATTAAAATTTTGAATTTTTTTAAAAAAAATTTATTTAATAATTAAATTAAATTATTTAAAAAAATATATTTTTTAATTTAAAAACCTATTATTTACATTTTAAAACCAAAATGATGTTTTATTCTAATAAAATAACCATTTTAATCCTTTTTTAATTAAGAAATTAGAAAGTTATATTCGGTTTTGAATTTATTTTTAAGTCACAAAAATCTACTTTTTTTATTCTTAAATCAATAAGTGTTATTAGAATCAATTCTATAGATTATTTTTGTGTAAAATAATTTTTATGTTAAAAATACATTTATTCTAAAAATAGTTTTTAATTGTGTTTTCATACTTGTATTGAAAATAATTTTTACCACATATAAGAATTTAATCTTAAAAAATGATTATGTATTTGTATTTATCATATTAAAATTATTTAATAAGTCCATGTTAATTTTTATCCATAATGAATAGTTATGATGTTAAAAATATTGTTATTATAGTAAGGGTTAAAAGGGTTAACGAGGGGGCTAAACAAAGAGATAAGGTTTCAAATATCATTAAAATTTTTGTAAATATAATTGGTTGAGTGTATTTAAATATTAAATTATCATATATTGTAATGTTTTTTCCATTCGGGTTTACTTTCCCATGAAAAAGACTTTATATTATTTTAATGTTAAGTGTATTTATAAGGGCACCACTCTCATCAATTATAAAATGGTGCATATTATTCTCACTTATCCACACCACTTGAGCTCCTTATCTAAACCAAGATATTACAAAAAAGTATAAAAAATCTCCTACTTGTATTCTATAGGTTTGGTCACACCAAAATATCAACCTAAGAAGGCTTAATATTTAAAACAAATATGGATACCCAAAGAAGAGGTAATTGTCCTAACTGAGTTTTTTTGAGTTTATTTCTTCTTCCACATCCTTTGAAAATTTTATAAATATAATAAAAAGATTAAATAAGTATCATAAATATATTTAAATGTTATTATTTTAATTTAATAATCATTATCTACCTCCTTTTTCATCTAAATAAAAATTACAACATCACTCATGCATCTATGCAGATTACAACCTCCATGAAGTGATGTATTTCATTTTTCATCATCGCCTCCCATGGTAGGTTATATAGATGAATTTAATGAATATATATGATATTTATAACATAATTATGGTTATATAAATATAAATATAAATTATTATTTATATTTCTTTCTTTCCATTCATAAAAAATGAAAATATCACCTGTGTGTACGTGAGAACTACCACCTCCACGAAGTGATGCAATTTATTTTGCATCATCATTTACATATATGGTTATAAAAATTTATTTGATTAAAATATATTATGTTAATGAGTAATATATATCATTAATATGATTCTATAAGGGAAAAAAATAATTAACAATCATTATAAAGTAACCCATTGATATCGGTAAATTAGCTGAAAATAAGCTCATCACTGATTTCATCTTCAAGAATCCTAAATAAAACATTAATGGAATGAAATTATAAAATTATTAATAATTACAAAAAATATATTCTATCACATTAAATAATATGGTAATGATAACCATTTTATCAAATAATGGGTTCCAAAATCACCATCACAAAACATGGGCGAAACAATCGAAATTACAAACATCTGATAATGAAAATTAACATTAACTAACTAATACATGTGATATAAATGATTGTAATAGAATAATAAAAAAGGAAATATATATGAATAATTTTATGAAATAATTCATTGAGGTAATTTTTTTATTATATATAATGTTAAATCACTTTCATGGAATTTGAGATTTAAGGTAAGAGTTTCTCATCTCACTTTAATTTTTTTGACATATGCCATATTCACCTTTTTTTATTGTGTGATGTGTATAATTAATATAGATTAATTTATCATAATTAAATTAAATTAAATTTATTTAAAAATCCATACCAAGATCTATATTTCTTTGTATTTTTATTAAATAGATACCAATGTTGTAAAGGTATCCTTATCTCAATTTCCCTTTATTGAGATATGTGCTATATTCTCTACCTTTTTTAGTTTTTGTGGTTTAAATTATACACATGAATTAATTTTATGATAATTTACATTAGAATTATATGGATTTAATAGTCTATATAATTTTATCCCTTTCATGTGATTTTAATTCAATGGTTACCGAACCTATAAGGGTTTATATTACAATCTCACTTTTTATCAGGACCATTTATGTTTCAATTTCCATTGTGAGAAATCATTTGACCCTTATCTTATAAAAATCATGTATTTTCTTATAATATGGTTATTTATGGGTTTTTAAATTATTTTTTCCATTTCCCCTTTTTTTACTCAATAATATAAAAAGAATTCTTTTAAGAAAAACCGAACTTATTTCTCCTTTTTTGGTTGGGAATCATTTTCCTCTATATCTATATTATTTAGATTTGTTTTATAGATGTTTTTATCTAAACTTAAATTTTTGATAAAGTTATTTTATAATATCTATTAATTTCATTAAAGACTAAAAATATTAATATTTTTAACCACTTTTTGTACCACTCACTTTTGACTTTCTTTACAAAAGTGTAAAAATGTATTTTAACTATGCGACCCAAAAGGATTTTACCCCAAACTTTTCACCACTTCCTAATTTAAATTCAATTAAAAATTTCCATGTTTTTTCAAATAAAATACTATTCCCATTATTTTGGGATTTTTCATTTTCTAAAATTTTCAAAAATAAAAGGAAATTTCTTCTTTTTCTTTAAAGAATATTTTTAATACTTCTATAAAAGTATTTTTCATCTAAGTTAACATAATTTAAGGATTTTTATGTTTCTCTAAGAATATGGTTATATGGTACAATCAAATTAATTTTTATGGATGGATTATGATGATTTTGTTTTAAGAATGTTTTCATGAAACTCATTTCTTCTGCACTGGTTAATTAAGCTTTGATGAAATGATGAATATTTTTATAATCTTATGGAACACATATGCATGGTTTTAATTATGTGATAGGTGGGCCCAAAATTATATACCCCTAAAATTAATTGGTTAAATCTTGATAACTCATTATATAATTTTAAGGGGAATAAGGAGTGAACTCAGTCCACTATGGGACTCTGTTGACTATGTTTATGGGAATGGGGAGTGGAACCAATCCACTATGGGACTCTATTCACAATGATAGTCTTGGTAGTAAACCTTCACTAAGAAAATTATTTTTTTATACTTATGTGTTTGTAAAATACTTATGACTTACTCTTATGATATGCTATAATGGATCATTATTGATTATTGATGATTCTACACTCTTATGAATGATATATTTTGTTATTCAAAAGATTTATGTCATGACTCATGGTTTATGATCTATGTTTTGTTGGGTATGAAAATTTTATTATTTTAATACACCCATAGGATCATATTATACTCACTTTGATATTTTATTGATAATTCATATTTTTACCCTTATTGAGTGTTTGAGATCACTCTTCTTATGTTTCATTTTACCCGAGTTATGAAAAATGATATTATGTAAGATTTTACTAGAAGGGTATCATGTGTGGATAAATTTATAGAGTATATTGAAGTATAATTAAAAATAATAAAATCTAGGTATAATGGAAAAAATCCATGTGATTTTTGATAAGTAAATATTTTTTATAATTCTATAAATCTTTAAAAATAAAAATGGTTTTGGGTATGTACGTGAATCAATATTGGTTATTGATATTTTATTTATGGATGGTTAAATTTGGGTAAATTTATTTATTATAAAAGCTAATATATAAAGATATAATACCCAAACCCGTACATCTGGATTCAGTTCTAAAATCATACTATTAAAATGTTGGCTTAATTATAAGAGAAGTGACCCAAATTTTAACTTCCATAATTACAATGTCATTAATAAATATTGTGGAAATTATATCCCAAAGACCATTTAGTTTTAGAGTTTTATAGAATTAGGAAAAACTATACAATTATATAGGGAACACTATCACATAGTGTACATTTTGTTTTTCAGAAAAACAAGTTATTATGTTTACATCATGTTTTCATTCATGACAATTTTGATAGATTCAAGACATATCACCATTGAACTTTATATAATTATTACACATATTTAGGACCTTTGAATTTTTTTTGAAAATATGGATGAGAAAAAAATTCCTATTAATGGATATAAAAATAAATAAAACCTGTTTGTTTTTTGAAAAACATGAAAACCCATATGGAACTTTGTCTTTTCACATTGTAACCTTTGAGATCAAAATAATCACTTAATTACTCTTGAAATCAACCTTTTATAAAATTATTTTTCATAAACCATTTATTATGAAATAATGAATGAAAAATCATAATTCATGAGGGTTTCTTTAAAAACATGAAAGATTTTCTTTAAAAGAATACCCTTTAACCATAAAAGATCATGAACTTTTCTTTAAATCGTAAGCTTTTTTTTCTTATCTTATTAAATCAAAATGTTTCCATAAAAACCAATCAATAAAATGAACATGAAATATATCCAAGTAAAATGTAAATAATCACATGGATAACAACAAATGATTTCATAATGTAAAATTCATAATTTTAAAGATCATAACCTTATTATCAAGGCATTGTTCCAAGACATAATACAAAAATTGGCAAGGCATACGCCAAATTCTAATTTATTTTGTTTCATGATTCCTACAGATGAACCTAAGGGATATCTAATATTAGGACACACCCATAACTTACTAAGTCAATTGAATTCATCATATTAAAATATTTAATATACAATACAATACATAATCAATATAAATATCAGTACTTGAAAACTAGTCTATAGAATTTCAATATTTTCCTCAGTCAATTAATAAAAAAACATGAAAAAAATCCATCCCGAGGAATAACATGGGTGGTATCATTATATTATATACCTAGTGAAGTATAATAATATTTTACATGGATGAAAACTCCTTTATCAAGTTATTATAAAATTTCTATCAAACAAGAAGAAATATCCTTTTATTTTTTAAAAATATTTAAAAACTAAAATTTACCAAAATAACAAGAATATTATTTTCTATGAAAAACCTTGTAAGCTAATATATGAAGTTTTATAACTAATAACTACTATTAAAATATGAAAATGGGGTTACACGGTAAATATTAATAAAACATTCTTTGTATACTTTTGTTAAACCTCAAAAATTACCTATACATAAAACATCAAAAAGATTACTTTTTAAAACTTTGTAAAGAAAATAAAAATTAGTCTAAAATTACGTTTAAAAATATTTTAAGAATAATTAATAATATTATTAAAAGATTTTTATGAACATGGACTTGGAGGAAAGAGAGTTTAAAACATATAAAAAATCTTTTAAAATAAAAATCTCTCACATATTTAGTAAGTTTTAAATAAAAATAACATTGAAGAAGATAAAATGAAATGTATTTGAAAAAAATTTAAATTTAGGAAATTAATTACAAAATAAATCCATATAATAGTTCATACACTACACAAAATAAAACATGTAGTGAAAATTTCACAAGTCTCTAAGATAGGAAATTGAGATGAGAAACCCCTTAACTTAAGCCCCATCTAGATTCATACATTATATAACTAATGAATAAATAAATTATATTATTTTTATTCTTGAAATAATTTTTTTAATTTTTATTACTTTACTATTTTTACTTTTATTTCATTTATTACCATGTTTTATTTTGTTACTGAATCGGTTAAGTTTATGTTATATGTTTTGAGGCTGTTCAATTCATAATATCCAAAAGAACTTCAGTAGGTTGACCATGGTCAAAGGTTTTATCGTAAAATAATGAAAAAAATATTAAAAATTTTATAATTATAATTTTTCTACATTTAATATACTTTTATAATCATCCATGTAAGGTGTTCATGAAAAATGGTTTTCATCATTTCTAGGAGACGGTAGTCCGTACATACACGTGAGTGATGTTTTAATTTTTCATATGGATAAAAAGGAAATGAAGTTTATAAAGGATTAATTTTAAAAAATAATAATATTATTATAAATATCATATTTATTCATTAAATACATCCTTATTACCATCCATGTAATGTGTAAATGAATAACAAATCACATCGCTTCGTGGGTGTGGTAGTCCACACACATGCACGAGCAATGTTATTGTTTTCTAATGGACATAAGGATAAGAAGATATATAATATATTATATTTATATAATAATAATAATTATATAAATATATTATATATAAATCAATTCCATCTTTATAACTGGTCTTGTGAGGCGGTGATGAAAAATGAATCACATCATTACATAGAGACGGTAGTCTGTTCGTATGCATGAGCGATGTTTTAATTTTTCATTAGATGGAAAGAAGATATAAAAAGATTATATAATTTTCATAATAAAATTTAAATATAGTTATTATAATAATTTAATTAGTTTATATTGGGTATAATATATTTTAATGAGGTAGAAGAAGAAATAAACTTGAAATAATTTAGTTAAAACTTATACCTCATCCTTGGAAAATATTCTTTGGTTTACTATTACTTCAAGGATTGGTATTTTGGTGATACCATGACCTATAGGTAAATAAAAATTTATTTTTTGATGGATTTTTATTCAATATTTTTTTTGGTATAATATGATCACTAAGTGTGAATAATATAGGAGAGGAAGTTTCCTTTTGTAATTAAGGTGGGTAGAAAA
Source organism: Viscum album (assembly GCA_963277665.1). NCBI lineage: Eukaryota > Viridiplantae > Streptophyta > Magnoliopsida > Santalales > Viscaceae > Viscum > Viscum album. The sequence goes on along the minus strand of OY728131.1, from coordinate 1,782,149,983 downwards.
CTTATAAATACTCAAAACATTTTTATATAATATATTTATTACTAAAGTATAGTGGATCAAAATTTTCATAGTTTCGAATATAATTAGGTTTAGGTAGAAATAAAATCAACCTATAAAATTCAATCAAGTGTTTTGTAATAATTTAAACCTTATCTCTTAGCTCAACCCCCTTGTTAACCACTTTAAACCCTTACCGAAGTGATAAATTTTTACCATGGTTTCCATTCATTATGACCAAAAATGAAATTGAAATAATTAATAAATTGTAAAATTACGATCCTAAATAAAGAATAAATTTTTTAATATTTAATTTCCAGAAGTGGTAAAAATTAATTTTAGTATAATTTTGCAAAACACAATGATTTTTTAAGAAAAATACTCATTTTGATCATAAAAATGATTTTATACCTAAATCAGGTAAAATATCGATAACCATTGAATTAATTGAATTATGTTTAATAAAAGGAGAATTATTTTAATTTTAAATCAATTCAAAACTAGAAGTTAATTTGTAAATACACGATTAAAGGGATATAACTAGAAATAGCTTTTGTTTGAATAAAATCATTACATAGATTTCCAAAATGTAAAATATAGATTTATAAGTTCAAAATTATATTTTTAAATTAATTATATCACTTATTAAATATATATTTTTCCTAATAACGGTTTCATAAAATTTCAAGTTGTTCTTATATTAGGATAATATCCTAAAAATGATAGTATTTGTAAAATCAATATTTTTCACTATTCACCCAAAAATCAACTATTTCAGAAAAATCTAAAATATTTATTTTAAGCTTATTTTCACATGATGTATTCAAAAAATTAAGTTCATTTAATAAAATTTTAATTATAAAATGTGTTTATTTATATTTTAAATGAAAATAAAAAATATAAAGAAAACCCGCTTTTATAGAAAAACAACCCATTTAAACTTTAAGTGTTCTTAACATTATTTCATGTCAATTACTAATTGAAATGTTACACATTATCATAATCATATTTTAAAAGTGATAAATTTATTTTGTTAAGATAAAATACAAAATAATATAAAAAATTTTCTTTTTATAACAAATCTACTGGTATTATACCCAACAAATATAAAAGTCCAATGGTCATATAAGTCCAATGACCATATAATCACAATACACCTATAAGACCAATGATCATATTACCTTTTTATATAATATCACATAAACATATAAAATCATCACTTCTCTTTCATCATTCTAATAATAGTTCTTATACTTATATTTCTTTCTATAGTTGTGACCAGGGCTATGATCTTGATGGCTGACCCTGAGGATAAATTTTATTTGTTCATTGTGTTTTTATATATTTTTATATTTATTAATATGGTATTTTTTGTTTTTTTATTATTGTTTCATCCTCATAATATATTAACGTTTATTTGAAATTTTAATATTTTATCTCCATATGATGTATCACATTTCATATTAGTTTAGCATTACGTGTAACATAAGTTATCAAACATAATATTATTTAGTGGAGAATTATATATTGAAATATTTGGGTGTTACATTCTCCCCCTCTTACAAATAATTCATCCTTGAAATTTGAAATTTTTATCACCAAAATGAGTGTATTTTGACATAATTATAATCTTAGATATAAATTTTATCATGATAAAAAATTTCTAAGTTACTACTAGGAAACTTAGTATCTCTTAAATTTTTATAAAACCATATATATACCATTATAAGAATCATAATTTTGAATATATTTCTGAAAGTATACCTTGATAGGTGAACACTATTTTCCACACAAGACTCGATAGATTTATCTCCCTCTGGTTTTAGTTGAGGAATTCCTTTACCATTAAGATATAGAATATGATAAAATATACATACTTGATTTATTTTCATTCCATATGCGAAATTTCATCCTTCAGTAGTGTTTTAAGAAATTTTACACATTCTCTTAATCTCATATTCTAAAAGATAAATAACTATGATGATTGTTTTCATACATGAAGAAATAAAATTATCTTTTAAAATATCATATGATCCATAAAAGGTTGAAAAATTATTCCTCCTATTTCTATCCATTAACCAAAACCAAAATGTTTAGAAAAATTTAAGATAATATCTAATATGAATAAACCTTCATATACATAAATAATATAATAATATCCAAATCCTGAACAATAACACCCAAAGTTCAACATAAATTACTCCATAAATAACTAACATTAAAACTCTTCAAAATATTCCAGACCAAATTGAAACCCAAAGACTAGAATGATTTGATCACATATTCTTGCAGAACCAACTTAACATTTATCTCCAAACAACATTATTAAATAATAAATTTTATATACCAAAAATATTTATTCACTGATCATATATTATCCAAAATATGTTAATATTTTCTAAAAAAACCTAAATCACCAAAATATAAAACCATAAAAAAATCATATATAATTCAAAATATTATTGTATAATTATTCCTCAAATAAATTCACATACCATCTTTAATTATTCATTCAAATCAATAATATAATGCTCAAAAATATGATAAATCATTATCCCAATTAACTATAATTACCTCAATATTAAATAATTTATTAACCTCAATGTTTATATATACCTTTTATCTTGTGTCCCAAAAATATAAAAACATTATTCCCAAATTAACCTTTACACTCAATCATATGTTAAACCTAAGGGTTACATATACCTATATCATCTATTGAAACCCAAAATAGTGAAAGTATTTAAAAATAACTTTAATAAATAAATTACTTATATATCCCAAAGGCTATTTATATTTTTTCAATATATTTCATTAATAATATTTTTCCGAAAATAACCATAATTATAACATTAAATCATATAAAAAACCTGGAGGTTATCTAGCACATAATCATAAATTTTCCAAAATATCATTAGTAAACTTAGTATACAATATCATAAGGACTCAAAAATGATATCTATATTTTTGAACATATTATCCTCCTTAAATTTACCAACCCTTAAATAAAATACCAGTACATCATAACTCTTGAAACCCAATATATAGAAACTTAAATCAATCAAGTTTTTAATTGACTATGATTTTTTATCTTATTCCTTAATAATTAATTATTATAATAAAAAATATGAATCCTGTAATAAGATTCATCAATTTAGATCTAACCATGTTTCCTACTTTAAACAAAATAAAAACAATTAAAATAATTCATACCATCTATATGTTATGCATAATTTATCCTTCTTTATTATAATAAAGTATTTCCTTTCTAAAACTTAATTAGTATGATCTCGATGATCTTATTCACAATATTTCCCCATAATGAATCGATTTTCATAATTCCCATACTCTCAAAATTTAAATAATTCACTTTTAAGTGATACCTTAGGATGGAATTTATTCTCCTTCATTGGATTAGTGAAACTTTTTTATTTTTTACATAGTAGTTTATTGTTCCATGCATTTCTTCACCACATATAAAACATCTTACCATTCCTTTGATAAATTTACCTAGGTGATTCTTCCCACATTCTTAAAACTTAGACAGTTACATATTTTTATCTTTATGATATTTATCACAAAAACTTTAATGAAACTCTTTTATGTTATTTAGAATATTAGGAAACTCACATAGGTTTAGGTTGTTAATCATAACTTGAGATGGATAGTTAGGAACAAACACAATATTTTTCACTCTATATCCTATCTAGTTTGATTTACTATTTTTAAAAACTATAAATTGTCTTTCAAACCCATTTTTAACTTGGTTATAGTTGGTTCCGGTCATTTACTAAAACCATAAATGGTTTGTGTGAGTATATCATAACAATCCTTCTTATAAAAAGGATAAATTCTAAAACACAATTTACTATGTCATCTTCTATTTGAATATTTATATTGAGTAAAAAAACTAAAATTATCCATAACAAACTAACCTTTATGGTTATATAACACTTCTAACTTATGATCCAAAAATATAATATTAAGCATTGAAGTTTTCTCATTAAACAATATCCTAATATCTAAAGTTTCCTAAACCTTTCCTTTGATACCAAATATAACAACCTAGAACCATACACCTAGATCAAATTATAAAATCATACTCTTTACATGTTGTCTTGATACCAACATAAATGACCCAACTTTTAAATTATAGAATTACAATGTCAATAAAAAATATTGAGTCACTTAGACCCTGAAGACTATTTATATTCCATAATCACCATAAATATCTATATTTTAAAACTAGAATACAAAATGTCATTATTTTCCTCAGTTATTAAATAAAACTACATGATAATAATACATCCATAGGAATAAGATTGATGGTATCATTAGAGTATATCCCAGTGAAGCATTAGAATCTTTGACATATATTATTTCACCTTTATAAAGTCATTATAAAGTCACTTTGAAACAAGAATAAATATCTTTTCATTTTTTTAAATATTTTAATAGTAAAATTTACTAAAATAATTGTAATAGGATTTTATTTTAAAACTATGTAAAATTATATAGGAATATTGATATTGAATAAAGGTTATGATGGTGGGAAAAGGTGATTATGCAGTAAACATTAAAAAAATATACTTTTTATACTTTTTTAAAAAGTCGGAATAAATCATATGAGAAACATTAAAAAGATTGATTTTTAAAAATATGTAAATAAAGTAAAAAATACTTTAAAATTAAATTTAACAATATTTTAAGAATAAATAATAACATTATTTTAACATTTAAAAGAACATGTATATGGAGGAAAAGACGTTTAAAACATTTAAAACAACATTTTGAAGAAATAATCCTTACATATTTGGTAACTTTTAAATAAAAATAATTTTGAAGAAGATAACATGAAATTGATTTTAAAACCAGTTTAATTTTGATAAATTAATGATAAAATACATCTATATGGTAGTTTACACACCACACAAAAGAAACCATGCAGTGAAATGGCATAAGTCTCAAAGAAATTAAATTGATATGAGAAATCTCTTACCTTATATCTCATCTATCTTCATACATTCTATAAATCTTGAATAAATAAATACTATTAGTTTTATACATGATTTAAAATATATTTAATTTTAATTAATTTACTATTATTACATTTATTACCATGTTTTATTTAGTTATGAAATCAGTTAAGTTTAGGTTGGATGTTTTGTGGTCATTTAGTTCATAAACTCAAAAATAACTTCAATAGGTTAACCATAGTCAAAGGTTTAATGGTTAAATAATTTATAGAATCTTGAAAATGTTATAATTATAATTTTTATGTATTCAATATAATTTTATAGCCATCCATATAAGGTTTTCATGAAAAATAAATTACATTGTTTCATGGAGACAATAACACGTACGCACACATGATCAATGTTTTACATTTTATAATGAATGAAAAATAAATGAAGTAGATATATGTTTAATTTTAAATAATAATAATATTTTAAATATAATATTCATTATTTAAATCCATCCTTATGATTATTCATGTAAGGTGAAAATGAAAAAGGAATCACATCGCTTTGTGGAGGTGGTAGTCCACACATATGCATGAGAGATGTTATCATTTTTCAATGAATAGAATGGTAAGAAGGTAGATGATATATTGTATTTCAAAAATAATAACTATGTGATAAATATAATATATATTCATAAATTATTTCTTTATAACCAAGAATGTGAGGCAGTAATAAAAAATTAATTACATCACTACATGGTGACGGTAACCCACATGTACATATGAGCGATGTTTTCATTTTCCATTGGATGGAAAGAAGATGAAAAAATGTTGTATAATTAAAAAAATAAACTTGAAATAATATATCATTATTTCTTTATTTTAGTATGTCTATAATATATTTAAAGGAGGTATAAGGAGAAATAAACTTGAAATAATTTGGTTAAGAACTATACATCTTCCTTGGAAAACCTCCTTTGGCTTACACCTTAAGCTCTCTAGGATTAGTATTTTTGTGATAAAAAGACTTATAGGTAAATAAAAATAAATTTTGAAAGGGATTTGGTTATATTTTTTTTCAATATACGGTGCTCAATAAGTGTAATGAAGATAATATAGGAGGTTCCTTTTTATAAGTGAGGTGGGTGGAAAACTTGTAAATATTTGAAAATTTATTATATAATATATGTATTACTCAATTAAAATTTCTCTGAATTGTCATAGTTTTTAATATAAGAAGGTTAAGTTCGAAATAAAATCAACGAATCATATTTAATTATGTTTTTTGTGATAATTTAAACCTTATCTCATATCTTAACCCCTAGTTAACCATTTTTTACCCTTATCGTAATGATAAATTTTTACCATGGTTACAATTAATTATAACAAAAATAAAAATAAATTAATTAATAAATTAGAATATTATAATCCAAAATATAGAATCCATTTTATATTATTCAATTTTTAGAAGTGGTAAAAATTACTTACAATATAATTTTTCAAAATTCCATGAAAACACATTTTTAGAAAAATGCTTGTGTTAAGAATACAAATGATTTTGTATTAAAATAAAGTACAATTTTGATTCAAATTGAATTAATTGGATTATTTTTAATCAAATGATACTTATTTTAATTTCAAACCAATTCAAAAAATAAATTTACCTTTTGAAATCTTGATTAATAAATAAGAACAAATAATAGTTTTTATTTGATAAAAACATTACATAGATTTCCAAAATGTCTAACATAGATTTATAAGTTAAAAACTATATTTTAAATTGGATTATATTACTTAGTAAATGTATATTTTTCCTAAAAATGGTTTCATAAACTTTAAAGTTATTCTTGTATCACTATAATATCATAAAAATGACAGTATTTGTAAAATTGATATTTTTCACTATTCACCCAAAACACAACTATTTCAAAAAAATTATCTTAAGATTATTTTGACATGATTAATTCAAAAATTAATTTCATTTCATAAAATTAAAACTAAAAAATTTTGTTTTTTAAATGAAAACACATAATATAAAGAAAAATTACTTTTATGAAAAAATAATCTTTTTAAACTTTAAATGTTCATTAATATTATTTCATATCAATTACTAATTGAAATGTTATATATTATCATAATAATAGTTTAAAATCGATTAATTTATTTTATTAAGATAAAATATCCAACTCTTTAAGAATATTTCTATTTATAAAAAATTTACTAGCATTATACCCAACAAATATAAAAGTCCAACCATAAAAAAGGTCCAATGAATTTATAATCCCAATAGCTATATAAGCCTAATGATACTATTACCTTCTCAAATAATCTCTTATAAAACTATAAAATCATTAAATCTTTCTCATCATACTAATAATATTTCCTCTCCTTGGAATTATTTCTATAGTTGCAATCAGTGTAATGATCTGAATGGTGGAACATGGGGATTAAGATTATATGGTCATGGTATTATTATATATTTTTAAATTTACTATAATTATATTTTTATTATTTTTGATTATTCTTACATCCTCATAATTGTTTAACATTTATCTTACATTATAATATTTTATCTCTATACAATGTATCACATTTCATCTAAGTTGGGAATTTCATGTAACATAAGCTATAAAACATAGTATTATCTAAAGAGAAATTACATACTGAAATATTAGTGTGTTACAGAAGAATATGTTTTTTATCATCATATCTGATTGTATAGGTTTGGGGTTCCTCAGTGCTAACCAAAAAGGTAATATTGAAATGTGACCATGTGGAGTATTAAACATGTGAAGTGTGCCTCATTGGGAAGTATCATAAGGTGTATTTTAATACAGAAGGAAGAACAATAAGGAACAAGAATGTAGAGTTAGTGCATATGAATATATGGGGGTAAACTTTGATTCAATATCATGGAGGGTCATTATATTATCCTACCTTCATAGAAGATATGACATGAAAGGTACTGGTTTTCTTTATCAAGAATAAGTCAACAGTTTTTCAAACCTTAATTTAATGGAGAGATATGGTAGAAAGAGAGACCGATTTAAAGATTAAGTTAGTAAGGCCTGATAATTGTGGGAAATATATAAGTATAAAGTTTTAATAGTTTTTTTACAAGAAAGAATTATTTTTTTAGAAGATAGTTTTAGAAACATTGAAACAAAATGGAGTGGTGGAGTGGATAAACTGGACACTATGTGAGAGAGTTAGAAACATGAGAATTCATTTCGAGATTCCAAAGGAGTTTTGGGTGGAAGAATTAAATTTTGAGGAATAAATCATAAATATAAGTCCTTCCATATCACTGGGGAAACAACTTTTAAAACATTTTTAGACTAAAATAAAGTTCAATGTGTCCCACCTCAAATTCTTAGGGAATATTTCTTATATCCATGCTGATGCTAGTAAGAGAGATAAATTAGAAGCAAATTCCCATGCTGTGTTTATTTATATATTATTTCAATTAATTTTTTTATATGTTATAATAATATTTGAAAGTTAATATATAGATACCCAATTCATTTACATATATTATTACATGATTTTAATCATAAAAATCTAATAAACATAACCCAAAGATCGTGAGGCTTAACATATTTATAAGACTCAGTTCATAAAATATCAAAAAGATAATAAAAATATATATTTATTTTATTATCATTAATTATGTTATAAATACATTTTAGCTCCTAAATATTTATAAGATAACCTGAGGAATACATAAAAGAAATGGGTGAGCTATAAAGCCCTGTAAGGGAATAAACATGATAACAAAGCATAACATGTGAGTCAAATGACATAAAATTATATCCTAAAAAAGAAGGATCACAAATAATAAAATTTAAGAATAAAATAAATAATGTGGTATCATAATATCATGGAAATATAGGAAAGTGTTAAAAACAAAAAACATTACATAAGCATAAGCCAAGGCTACCTACTAAGACAACATCATATGGTGGAAAATGTCCCATCAAGGATTAGGTTTATGACCTAATCCCATATATAACATCACAAGAGACAAAAAAATTAACCAATTAATTTAAAAACTATATGGGTTCACCCATAATAACATGTAAATGCTTATGCGTGACACAAATATAAATCAATCATAAGGTATAAACATAAGAATTACTCTTGAAAATAAATGTATTGCATAATCTTTCTTCATATCACAATAAAAAGATATTTCATAAATATTCAAAAGAGAAGAATAAATTTAATATATTTTATGTTCATATCTTAATTCATAATCATAATTCTCAAAATATTCTAATCATTTTAAAAAAAGGTCATGATAAAGGGTTGGGAATTAGGTATAGAAATGAACTTTTAAAACAGTGGTTTGAGGAATCAGTTTAAGAATTTAAAGAAATAATGGACAAAAAATTTTATTTGAAAACCAATGGTAAACAAAAATAGTTATCCCTAAAATATTCCTTTAATTATTAAAATCATTAATGGGAATAAATACTTTAACAAAGTGTTAGATAAAATGGTTAAGGGATATAAAATTTCCCCTTAACTGGGTTTCATTTTAAAGAACACATGTGAGAAATGAAATTATTTCTTGTATTACTCCATAAAAGGAAGGGGGAATAAGCTAGTAATATATATTAGAGTCATATATAGATAATTTATAAGCATTAAATAAAAAAATTTGGGATATAATGTGATTTAGAGGGAGAAATTTCATAACCCAAAGAAAAAGGGTGGTTCGAAGAGATCCCTTACCTTATGTTCTAGAATCATTCCAAACTTTCACTTAATGTCATAAATAATAAAATTAAATTAGTTAATTACTTAATTAATAAAAGTTTAAATATATATTTTATTTATTGTAATTTTATTTTGTTAATTCATAACCATTTCAATGAGATATAATGTGTATTTTTTTTGTTCTGAGAGCATTCATTTCAAGGTTTCAAGGCCAGTTCACTTGAGGATAATTATTGATGTTCTTTTCCAACAGAACTATAAATCTATAAGTGAAATGAAATTTAATTCATGTTATTATATAAATTTAAATCATCCCAAATATCATTTTGTTTTTTGACATAGGGATGATTCATTTAGTAAAATGTTAATGTTATATGGTTAGTTTATTTTGGCTGTTTTACCGACCATCATAGGCTAGTTTTGTTTTATTTAATATTATAGACATATGTTCATTAAAGAGTGTGAAATAATAATAATATATATAGTTAATTTTAAATAATTATAATTTATTTTAAACCTACCATAAAGGAGATAATGGAAAACAAAAACTCATCATCCATGAAGGCGGTGGACTGACATAATATGGACTATGGTTTTTTTAGAATAAGAGAAGAAGAGAAAAGAATGGATGATTGGTATTACATTATCACTATAAAATTATAATATATATATATATATATATGATACAATAGTTATTATTCCATGTTGGATTAGGTAGGTGAGGAGATTGTAGAAGAAGAAAAAAATTTAAAAGAGGTAGTTTTAGAATATTACCTCTTGAATATTTTGTCCTTGAAAAACACCTTAAGGCACTTGGAATTGGTATTTTGGATGAGAATGAAAAAATTAGGACTTGGGTAATCGGATTTTTAAGGGAATTGGGTAGAAATTTAGAAATATCCAAGGATTATAAGTTTTGAGGAGAAGGTGTGGTATTTATAAGGGGAGGATATGAGTTTTTTTAATGTTATATTTATTAGTTTATTATTTTGTCTCAAGACTACCAAAATTATTGATTAATGTGACTATATAGAATAAATTATTCATGTTATTTTTAAATAATTGGTTCTCATATCACACATGACTACAAAATTAATGTATTTATCATATAAGGTAAAATACTGTATTTTTCCATATTTCATTATTCACCAAAATTTCAATTATTTTAGAAAAATACCAAAAAATAACTACAATTTTTTCTGATGTGTAGATTAAAAAATTAAATCCTTTTTAGGAAAATAATTTTCTAAATATGAGAAATTTAATTTATAAATAAAATCCACATTTATTTAAAAAATACCGATTTCAATATTATGATTAATTTTATTACCCTTTGAAAAATTAAATATGGTATCATAAAATTATATTATCATTATAATAAAAATTAATATTAATTTATAAAACCATTTTTTGAAAATAATATTTATTTAAATATTTATATTTTTTTTGAAAATGAAAATAAAACACTTTTGTTTTACAATAATATAAACACTTATTTTATCATTTAAAAAATTTATTTACTTGTATCATGATATAAATATTTCATATTATAATTTTTTAATATACCTAAATATCATTTTAAATTTACATAGGTGGGGTTACTATTTTAATGTCTAGGTAACTATTCCCAATTGTCAAATTACTATTCCAACAACTAGATTACTTTTCCAATAGTCATATTTGTAATGGTCATATGAGTTCCCTAGTTTCTATAAGTACCTCATATTCCATTTATTCTTTATTCACTTTATTTTATCATAAATAAATATATATATATATATATATATTCATTTTTATAGTTCATATTGCATTAATAATATTTTGTTTCATTTCTATAGTGTTGTTTATGAGTGTGATTATTCTAAGAGATAGAGAAGATCCAATTTTTTATATTATTATTATCTTATTTTATATTTTTATCCCATAGTAATAATTTCAATTATCATAAACATATTTATTCTCTAAATTTAAATTTTAATATTTTTTTTGGTTTTATCATACGGTAGATGTGAATTAATTAATATAATTTTACTAAATATGACATGATTATATATTTAGAAAGAAAATTCCATTGATAAAATTATGGGTTGTTACATTCTTCCTCCATTAATAAATTTCATCCTAGAAATTTAATTTTACATAAGAAGGTGAAAAAATTTAGGGTAATTGTGAATCATAGATTCATTTAGTTTCCATGTTACCTCCTCATACTTATAGCTTCCCTATAGTACTGTGAGTTGACTTATTGTATATAAATTTATCTCTATTATTGAAAATACTCACCGACTACTCCTCATAAGAGAGATAATTTTCTAGTTGTAACACCTTTGAATTCTGTAAATGTGATGAATATGGTCTATAATTCCTCAAGAGAGACGCGTAGAATACGTCATATACTTGAGAAAGGGTTTGTGGTAGTGATAGTCCATAGGACATAACTCCAATGCAATTGAGAATCTCAATGGGGATGATGTTCATGGAACTTGGCTTTTCTTTATTCCCAAATATCATAACTCTATTCCATGGGGATATACATAGGAACACTTTATCTCTAACCTCAAAATATTGTTCTCATCGACGATTTACATCATAGATATTCCATCAACTTTGAGCAACCCTGATGTGTTACTAAATGATCTTGACCTTTTCTACCATTTCCTTATACATTTTAGGACATAGCATATTACTTTCTCCAACTTCATCCCATCACAAAACTATTCTAAATATCTTACCATAAAGGGATTAATATTTATCCATTTGGTTTTTTGAGTGAAAACTATTATTGTATGAGAACTTTAATATAGGAAGATATTTATCCCATTCTCTTTTGAAGTCCATATAACATGGTATCAACCTGTCTTCTAGTGTCTGGGTAGCCCACTCAGATTTTCCATCAGTTTGGGGGTAACACGATATAATTAAGTTCAAATATGTGTTTATAGAATGTTGGAGACTCTTCCAGAATTTAGAGGTAAACCTTGGATCTAGATCATATACTATTGATAATGGTGTTCCATGCAGGATCACCACCTTCTTCTGTATTTCTATATCATCTCATTGAGCATCATTTATCTTCTCCAGAAGGGATGGTTAAGAAATCATTTGAGAAAGGAATGATGATATTCCTTCCTTTATTACCCCTATTTATATCCTTTTCAAGTCTCATAAGATTTGATCCTTATTAATTTTTATCATTAATAAGGTTTCTAGATCCTTTCTACTTAGAGAATCTACCATTTTATTTGGTTTCCTAGGATGGTGGTGGATTGAAAAATCACAGTTCTTGATTATATATAACCATCTTCTCTGGAACATATTAATATATTTATATGTGAATATATATTTGATAATCTTATTATATGTATATATTTCACACTTCTCTATATAGATATAATGCCACCATATTTTCAATATGAAGATTACTATAAGCAACTACAGATTATGCATTGTATAATTATACTAATTCACTTATAACTACCTTGATGTATAGTCTACCACTTTATCAACTTTCATTATCACACAACCAAATCAATTCTTTGAAGCATAATTGTATACCATGAAATATTCCCCACTTGTGAGTAGTGTAAGAAATGGTGTAGTGATAAGACTCTTCTTTAATTTATTAAATATATCTTCACATTCATTGGTTGAGAAAAACTTTACTCCCTTATGAGTTAGATTGGTTAATGAGTTTGAAAATCATTAGAAGTTTCTCAAAAATAGAAAATATCTAGATACTACATTGAAACTAGAGATGTATGTTATAGATGTTGGTTGAGGATACTCCTCAAATTCCTTTTACTTAAAAGGGTTAACAAATATCCCATTTTTGGTGATAACATGACCCAAGAATGATACATCCTCCATCCATAACTCATATTTGCGATCCTTTTCATATATATTATCATTTATCATTATCTTTAGAAAAGTATTCAAATACTTCTTATGCTCCTCCTTGATTTTTTAGTATATCAGAATATCATCTATAAAGACTACCACACATTTTTCAAGGTAATATCTAAAGGCAATATTCATTAAGTCCAAAAATATATTTGGATAATTAGAGAGTCTAAAGAGAATCACTATGAAATCATAGTGTTTATACCTTTTTCAAATGTAATTGTTGTGAATATCTTCCTTATTCACCTTTAACATGTGATATCTTGACCAAAGGTCCACCTTAGGGAAATATTGGGGCCCAAATAGTTGATTAAACTAGTTATTTATCCATGGTATGGGATACCTATTCTTTAACAAGATTTTTTTTGAATTCATGATAATAAATGTGGAGGTATATTGTCCCATCCTTCTTCTTAAAAAAGAGGTTCAGTATCCCCCATAGTGAAGCAATCAGGCATATAAAAACCTTTTCCATATTCTCTTGTAACCACTTCTTTATTTATTCAAAAATAAATGATGTAAATTCTATATGGAGTCATGGATATAGTAAAAGATCCAGGTATAAGTTTTATTGAGAATTCAACCTCTCAACCAGGAGGAAGACCATATAACTCTTCATGGAATACATAAGTATAATTCATCATAATGGATATATATTTAAGAATTATTCTATCCTTTGTTTCAATAATTTGAACAATATATGATTTCTTATATGGAAATAATATACACACTTGAGATGAATATTTCAAAGGATATTCATCCTCCTTCTTACACTTCTATAGAATTAAAGGATTTCTTAGGATGTTAAGAGTGATCTCCCTATATGGGCAATTGATGTTGGTTTTATATAAGGTCAAACAATACATGAAAAATATAGAATCAAAAATCAACTAAAGAAAATATTAAAAGATTTTATGTAAGATTTAGTCCATAAAAAATTGAACGGGGAGGAGTTATATACTTGGGATGCAATAATTTCTCCATTTTCTGTTCTCACAGACAGATCAACCCTCATGTTTTGAGGTGGTGTTCAAATAATTATACTAAAATTTCAAGATATGAAATAATGTATATAACCATAATGACATAATATATTTTAATATTGTGAATGGATAATGAGCACACTTTCACTATTTGATTATGGTTCCAGTCATTTATGATATTTGAAATAAACTTAGGTATGAGAATAATCAAACTAAAAATTATATAAAAAAGGAAAATTATAAACCTAAAAAGAATAATTTATAAATGGCATGTCAATCCTAAATTATTAGCCTCTTGGTTATAATCTATGTTATATATGAAAATTTTCCTATTAAGTTTTCTAATCTAAAAAAGTATTTAAGTTATTCAAAATGATTCTTAAAGAGTTTGTGAATTTTCTAAATCACATCCCCTAGGAGTTTCAAACTAGGTGTGAAACAAGGTTACTGTTTTACAAACAAGGTGAAAATCAAGTTAATACCAAATACTCCATTTTTTGGGTTATTAGCCATAGTTAAATTTTTTCTGGAGCCACATCCACTTATAGTATCTAAACAGAGATGTATTTTTCTTGGAAACCACTTTCTCTATAATTCACAGAAATTTTAAGATATTCTCTTATACTTAGACTTATCTTTAGGGATCTCACTAAAGTTTTCTAGTCCTAATATCCAAAAATAAGTAGAACTTGATCTGATACCAACTATTGTAACCCAAGTCTTTTACACATATTATTACATGTTTTTAACATACACATATAATAAACACAACCCAAATATTGTGAGGCCTTGTGTCATTGAAAGAAAAGGTTAATAATAAATAAAAAAGAAACTAAAACACATCATCTTTATTCTATTTCCCTCAATGAGATCCTAAATCTCTTTGAGAACTTGAATCTATACAGGATAAATTGTAGAATACATAAAATAAAGGCACTACAAAAAAACTAAAATTTAGAAATTTTTTTATCCATGTTTCCCAAAAACTTGGATAATTTAGTGATTTTTTAAGACACATTTAAAAATGTGGATAATTTTTAATTTAGAGATATTTCCCAAAAAATGTAGTTAATTTTGACATGATTTCTAAAAACATTACTAAATTATCCACATTTTCAGGAAATGTGAAATTTTTAAATTTACTGAATTTTTTAAGAAAACATGGCTATTTTATTGATATTTTTACCACTATTTTAAAACATTGATAATTATATATATAATTATAATTATATTAATTTACACACACACACATATATAATTTTATAATTATATTTATATATAAATTTATTTTTATATACAAATGCATTAATATATATTTAAATATCATAATATATATATATAAACAGACACACACAAATATATATATATAGGCACACACACACACAAATATATATATACATACATATATTTATATATAAAAATTCACATATATTTTAAATTTTGTCACGTTTTTAAGAAGATGTGTATAATTATATAAATATATATAATTATAATTCTAATAATGTATATATATATATAAATAAAATTTTACAACTATAATTATATATATGTATACATACACATATATGTTTACACACACACACAAACACATATAAACACACACATACACACAAACATATATATATATATATATAAACAGAAACACACATATATATATAAACATGTATATAAAAAAAATATATATATATATATATTATAAATATATATATTAATATATTAATATATGTATATTAATATATATATATATATAGATAATATTATTATTTTTTAGTACTAAAATCTATATATATATATAATATAGTACAATTTTACAGTCAAAAGTTTATTTGGATAAGGTGGTATTGCCGTTTGGTGCGAGCCTATAGGTTCATGGTACGATTATAAAGGGAAATAATTTTTCTACAAGGAATTGAGGCATGAGGGATTGGGGGATTTTTTTGGCATGGAGGCTAGTAGGGAGGCTAGGGCATGCTGTGCGTAGTGGAGGGAGGGCGTGGGGGTAGGGAGGTTTGGGAGTGTTGTGCATGGTGGAGGGAGGGTGTGGTGGAGGGAGGACATGAGGGTAGGAAGTCTAGGGTGTCTTGTGCATGGTG
The DNA here is from genome assembly GCA_963277665.1 of Viscum album. Lineage (NCBI taxonomy): Eukaryota > Viridiplantae > Streptophyta > Magnoliopsida > Santalales > Viscaceae > Viscum > Viscum album. Next base: position 1,782,133,325 of record OY728131.1, on the reverse strand, counting down.
GAGGGAGGGAATGGGGGTAGGGAATAGAAAAATGTATATATATATATTAAAAAAACTAGGTGTAAAAACAAAAATTATTAATTTAAAAAAATTATCCATGTTTATATAAAACATGACTATTTAAGAACCCCTTTAACAAATTTTTCAAAAAAATGTTACTAAATGAGGTGTCAATAATTAGAGACACCTCATTTCTTGATTTTTTTTTAAATATTGATAAATTCATTAATAATGTTTGAAAACATCGATAACTCAAAAAAAGCGTCTTTAATTTACATTTTTCTTGTAGTGAGGGGAGAGATTTAAATCCTAGTAAGGGAATAAACATGATAACAAAACATAACATATGAGTCAAACAACATAAATTGATATTATAAAAGAGAAGTATCATGACTAACCACATTTGAAAATAACATAAATAACAAGATATCATAATATCATGGCAACACAGGAAAGTTTTTTTTAAAAGGTTGGGGCCGAAGACTTAATTTATTATTTAAAGAAAAGACCTCTTTAGACTGGGTAGAGGGAGACCCAATACATAGCCCGAATGCCCAAGGCCAAGTTTCCTAAATACAAGGCTTGAAAGCCCAATTTTTTGGCCCAATGGACCCCTTGATGAACAGTACTGCTGTAGTACCCGCACTGCTATAGTACCCGCTACAGTCCCTCCACCGCTACAGTGCCCTGCAACAGTAACATGGAAATTCAACCCTGCCTGGATTTGATCCTGGGTCTTTTGGATGCCAAGAAGAAGCCTGTACCACTAGGGTACATGCTCATTGGCACAACATAGGAAAGTTACAGCAACACAAAACATAAAAAAACATAAGTCAAGGCTAACTTCCAAGAAAACTTCACAAGGTGGAAAAAGTCTCATCATTGATTAGGTTTAATCCTTAATCCCATACACAACATATCATGAGAAAAAAATACCCAATAAATTAGAGCACTAGTTGGGTGTACCCATCATAACATGCGGATGCTTATGTGTTCCACAAATGGAAATGAATCCTAAGGCATAAGCATCAGAATTACCAATGGAAATAAATGGGTGGCATATTATTGTCTCACATCATAATATGAGGATATTTTATAAATATTACAAATAGATATAGGAATTAAATATTTTTCATGTTCATATTTGAATACATAATAATATATCTCAAAATATTATCTTTATTTGAAAAAAGGTCAAGAGAAAGCGTAGATAATTGGGTATAGAAATGAAATTTCAAAATGGTGGTTTGAGGAATCAGTTAAATACTTTAAAGGAGGAATGAATTTGGATTTTTCTTTGAAATATAGATTTAAAATATAATGTTGATCCTTAAATTTACTTTAATTATTTAAATCATCAATAGTAATAAATACTTTAAAATAGTCTTACATAAAAGGGTCAAGGGATAGAAAAGTTCCCCTTAATCAGGTTTAATTTTTAAGAACACATTGAGAAATGAACTTGTAGCATGTATTACCCTATTAAAGAGATAATAAGATATGTATATATATAATAGATATATATAAATAATTTATAACCATTATAAAAAAATAGAGATAAAATGTGAGATAGGTAGATAAAGGTCATAACTCAAAGAAAAAGAGTGGTTTGAAGAGACCCCTTACCTTATGTTACAGAATCATTACGTACTTTAATTTAATGTATTTAATAATTAAATAAGACCCATTAATTACTTAATTAATAACCTTTTACATCTATATTTTATTTAATATAACTTTATTATGTTCATTTATAACCATTTCAATGAGATATAATGTATAATTTCTTTGTTCTGAGAGCATTCTTTTCATGGTTCCAATGTCAGATCACTTGAAGATAATTATTGATGTTATTATTAAAAGGGAATAAAAATATATAATTAAAATGAAATGGTATTCATGTTATTATAAAAATTTAAATGTCCCAAATATACTTTTTTGTTTTTACATAGGGATGATTCATTTAGTAAACTATTTATGTTATAATGTTAGTTTTTTTTGGTGATTTGATCAACCATCACAAACAAGTTTCATTTTATTTAATATTATGTCCTTAAGTTAATTATAGAATATAAATAATATAATATATATAATTAGTTAATTTAAAACCATTATAATCTAATTTAAAGATTCCATAAAGGTGGTAATGGAAAACAAAAACTCCTCATCCACATAGGCAGTGAATCGACATAATATGGATAATGGTCTCAAATTTAGAAAAACAGGAGAATAGAAGAATATTGATGGTATATATTCCATTATGAATATAAAATTATAGTATATATATGATAATGCAGTTATTATTACATGTTTTATGAGGGGGGTGAGTAGAAGGTAGAATAAGAAAATAATTTAAAAGAGGTAGTTTGATAATATTACCTATTGAATGTCATCTCCTTAAAAAACTCCTAAAGGAAATTGGAATTGGAATTTTGGATAACTCTAGTAGTACTAAGATATGGGGAAGAGGATTAGGAAGGTATTTGGGCATAAATTTTGTAATTTTAAAGTCTTAGAAGTTGTGAGGAGAAGAGGTAGTATTTATAAGGGCTGGATAGGGGTTTTTGAATATTATATTGATTAGTTTATTATTTTGGATCAATACTACCAATAGTAATAATTATTGTGACTATATATAGTAAATTATACATGTGATTTCAAAATAATTGGTGATTACATCATCAAAAATTCATAAATTCATATATTTATATTATAATGTTGAATACCGTATTTTATAGTATTACACTATTCACTAAAAAATCAACTATTTTATAAAAATATAAAAAATTCACCCTAACCATTTTTCAAAGTGTAGGTTCCAAAAATAAAAACCATTTTATGAAAATAATTTTATAAATATGATAAATATAATATTTAGATAAAACCCTCATTTATTTGAACAATACCAATTTTAGTATTTTGATCAATTTTCCAACACTTTAAAAAATTACTTATGGTATCATAAAATTATATTATCATTACAATATGAATTAATATTAATTTACAAACCCATTTTATAAAAATAAAATTTCATTTAAATATTTATTTTTGTTATTAAAATGTAAATAAAACGTTTATGTTTTTAAAAAATATAAACACTTATTTTATTATTAAAAACAATTATTTACTTGTATCATGATATAAATATACCATATTATCATTTTATAAGATACATAAATATTATTTTATATTTCCATGGGTGAGGTTACTATTCTAATGTCCAATGTATTATTCCTATCTGTCAAATTATTATTTTAATGGTTCGATTACTATTCCAACTGTCTGATTTGTAACGGTCATATAGGTTCTTTACTTTATATAAATACCTTATATTTCATTCATTATTCATTAAATTACATTTTATATCAAAGTTATATATATATTATCATGATTAAATTGAATATTTCATTACTGATATTCTTTTTCATTTCTACAATTCAGTTCATGAGTGTGTTTTTTCTGGGAGATCAAATAGATCCAAAATTTTATATTATTGTAATATTATTTTATATTTTTTTTTATCTTATTATAATGATATCAATTATAATGGGAATATTTATTTTCTAAATTTATTTTTAATAATTTTTTTTTGGTTTCATCATGTGGTGTTTATGCATTATATAATATTATATTACAAAATATGACACAATTATATATTCATAAGAGAAATTCCATTGATAAAATTCTAGATAGTTACATCATAATAAGATTAAATGATCACTTCAATAAAGGTATCCTTTGAGAGGATTGAAACCAAGTTAAATATAAATACCTGAATAAATAATCATTAAATTTTGAGTTTCATCTGAATGAGAGTATAAACATTCTATTTAATTAGAAAGAAATCAAGTTGAAGAGAAACTTGATATTTTATAAGGTCGAGTTTCAGATGGAGGTTGGTTTTATGAGGTCTATCTAAGAACAGATGTACCAAAAATTTCAAGGGCTATTGAAGAATGAGGAAGAGGTATGGAATAGGCAATATTAGTAGGATCACAACCTTAGGAGTTGATGCAATCTACTAAATTCAGAATAACGATGCAAAGGTATGGGATTGAATTACATTTCCTACTTTATACGAATGGTGGATAAATTGGATTAAAAAATGAGGTTGAAAGTACCAAGGATGTATAGTTGTGGGAGTTAGTAATAAAGGATGATATTGAATCCTTGCATGCTTCATGAATATGGGAACTTTCAAAAATTTTAGTTGGAAATAAGGTGCTATAAAAAAAATAGGTTTACCAGTTGAAAGAATAAGTGGATAATAATAAGTGGTACACATAAAGGTTAGTTTTGAAGGGTTTTAAGAAAAATGAAAAAGTGTATGTGAACTTTTCTCTCTAGTTGTTTAACACATAACAATATAGATGATTATTGGAATGGTTATAGAAGAAATATTACATATTTAATCATTATATTATAAGAAAAAATTTCTTCATAGAGATTTGGAGGAGGATATTTACATAGAGTAACCAAATTAATTCAATGAATCCAAAATTCACCTAGTGTGAAAACTTAATCAGAGTCTATGTGGGTTGAAGTAACCACTCGAGTAGTGGAACTAAAAGTTAAATTCTGTTATGGAAGAATAAAATTTCATCTATTTAAATGAGAATCATTTTTGATACCAGAAGGTATTCTATGATGTGATCCTTATCATTGTTCTATTGTATGGGGATGACATGCTCTTAGTTGATCTAAATAAGAAAAATATTGAAGATCTAAATACTGAGTTATCTAAAAATATCAAGATGAAAGATCTTAGGGAATCCAAATGGATTTTGGGGATGATAATTTATAGGGAATAATATAATAGAACTTTAATGTTGTCATAGACACAATAGTTATGGAATATAGTGGAAAGTTTTGGAATGTATGGATATAAAATTATCTCTTCCCCCATTAGTATAACAATTGAAATTATCCAAAAAAGAAGCCACCATAAATATAATATGAGGATAAGTATATGGAAAAGGTTCCTTATACATCAATGGTTGGAATTTTTATGTATTCCATGATTTTCACAAGGCCATAAATTGATCAAATACTAGGATTATTTAATAGATTAATGGAAAATTTAGGGAAAGAGAATTGGGAAATGGTGAAGTATATACTATAATATCTCAAAGTTTCAGAATAATTAAACATATGTTTGAATATGTATAATACATTAAAAGTGTATATTAATCTATACATCAGATGATATGTGGAAACTCATATTAGTACCATAAACATTGTTTTTACCAATTAAATAGCTACCATAATATTGATGTCAATATGTCAATCAATAATTTCACTATCAACCATGAAATTAGAGTATGTTGTCATAACATAATAATGGAAGGAGATCATATGGTCAAAGGGGTTGTTGGAGGATCTCAAAAGAATGAAAGGGAATACAATGTTACTCTTTGATAGTCAGAGTGAAATTCATATTGAAAAGAATCCAATGTTTCACTCAAATACATTAAAAATTGATATAAAATATCAATTCACACAGAATATTATGGAAAAAGGAGTTTTGTAGCTATAAAATATAGAAGATAGTTAGTATCCAAATGATATGATATTTATGGGTATAATCTAGGAAATTATATGGGATTATTGGGTCTCAATGGGACTTGGGTAACCATGAAGAGAAGATGGAGACTCAATGATTATTACTATTGAAGGAAAGAAGGATGAAATTCCTAAATGATCTAAAGGACTTGGTGGTGAAGTTGAGAAAACAATTCTCAAGTGGGAGATTGTTAAGTTTCTATGAAAAATGTTTTCCAAATAAGTCAAACATAATTTCTAAAAGGAATTTTTCCATAATTATTCTTGCATAACTAGATGGTGGCATGGGTATTGGAACTATTAAAGTTCATAAATGGAAGCTAATGCTAGATCAGGTGATAATGGATGATGTCCCCAAATCTGGATGATGTAGTGTAGAATAAGCTTGAGACCTTTATAGAAGTAACTATTTTATATTCATGTAATAATAACCTATAGTTTTTTAGGAGATACATACAGATCATTAGAGGGTTATGTAATAATATATTACACTATTTACTAGAAGAATTCATTGAGATGGTGGAAAATGGGTGGTGGATTTGAATAAATAGAAGGTTATCCACATATATTAAAAGGCGATGGTGATTGTTTTCATAGACTAGATGGTAGTATTTACCAGTGGTACTCTTATATAAATTCAAGTTTTGGAATATTTGTTTTATAATTTACAATATTTTAATCATTTTTATACTTTAAGTAATAATGATAAACCGTGTTTCACCTATGTAATTGGATTAAGTTATGAACTATAAAAATACTTTATGTTTTTTTTGTATTGTTTATGTATACTTTTATTCTTCCACTTTTGTGTGTAAATGATGGTATATAGGTAATTAAGGTGATTCAATGTGGGGTGTTAGATCTTGTTTCCATCATATGAATATTTCAATCAAGTTTTTTCTATTCTATATATTTATACATTTTTTCTCTAGTGAGGTTCTAGAAGGTTTTCAGAAATTTGGATCCTAAGTATAATAGTGAATTCATAGACTGACAAGAATTACCCAAAATTTTGGTAAGATTAATATCACATAAATTATATACTATTATCTCTTGGAATATAAGTATGAAGAAGAAGAGAGCTATGGGGAGTGGGAGAATCCAAAAGAACTAAGGATGATCTCAAATAATCACCTTAATGGATGATTCTTCCTTATATAGGCCTCAATAAATTCCCGAGACATTAAACACAGTTACTTATATGTGAAAAAAATTATGATTAATGTATACAATTACAAACTCTTTTTATCCTCTTGGATGACTCAATCCTTCCATACAATTAATTCTAGTAAATTATTATTAATGATAACTATAATAAGAGAGAGATTCAAACATTAATGATTTAATGTTTAACTATCAATGCTTAATCGTAAGGTGTTATATGAAACAAAAATTATGATTCATATTTCCTTATAATATATCATGTCATACAATACAAATGATGGTTAGTGGCATGATATAATATACCATGCCTTATGATACACCCATAACATACCATATAATATAGCGAAATACACATCAACTGTACAAGGTTTTATCACATATCTCTCTCAATCTCCCTCTTGCACCAAGGCCTCATATATTTATTACCATTTCACCTTATATTATATTAAATACAATAACTTGTAATATATATCCAAAAATCCTTTAGGATATTTCCAAAACACTATTGGTAAGTTATTATTGAATTCACCATGCATCACATCATATACAATACCTTTTGAATATCTATCCAAAAATTATTTTGGATAAACTCTAAAACTCCTTTTATATTATCTCTCTGATTTTAATAAAAATCAATACCTTAGTCAACCACATAGAGGGATTACATGGGTCATTGTAATGTTGAAAATAAATTTCAATTCATGAATTCATAAATTTAAGTAAAAGTGGCCTCTATAAAAGTATCAATTCTACTCAAGCTACAAATAGATCTAGCATGAATACATCAAACATATATATCTCTATACCTACATCCACCATCTCTTTCATATACAAGAATATATTCTTATATAATACTTTTTTTCATGTCATAAAGTAACTATAGTACACATAGTATGTCAATCCCACATAACTACTAATATGTTATCGATTATCCATGTATTAAATAACTAGATCAATGAACACATCACATGTCATTTACCCTTATGGATGATAAAATCACATGCCCCTCATCATATAGATAAGAAAATCACACGACTTATCTAGGCACAGTTATACACTCCTTTAATCTATCTCAATTTCAGGAAGAAATATCATACTCTTCATATGAGAGGGAAAATCCCATCCCAGCTAAGCTCTAACTGATGACATGATAAAAAATATATGTTGTAATAATGGGTTCCCTATACCCAACTAAGCCACAATTTTTGATTACCATATCATATATAAAGTGAGTTATTCATAATGTACACTTACCATAATAGTACTGACATTTCCATATCTACTATATATATGTTAATGTCCTTCGATGTTTTTTCATATCAAAATTTAATAGTAGTTCTTGATTTATAATGAGAACCTAGAGATACTATGAAATTAATTTTAAACATATATCATATGGTCTAGATACTTTATACTAACTGGACATAGATGATGTTTGACTATCATGTGCTGGGGATTTATAAGCATTGTGACTTCTTCTCACGAAGTTCGCACCTGGTTATCTCGTGTATATGATATCAGGAGGACCGACAGGCTAATAGTAAAAATACATGTTTCAAGTGTCATTGGTAGTTTCTATATGCAAAAACATATAATGGTTTCCCAGCTTGAGATTATTATTAGTGTATACTATTTTATCTCATACATTGATACAGGGAAAACACTATGGCATTAAACTCATAGAAAGTTAGATTTCATTAGGCGTGTCATTAGTGATATGAAATTTATTGAATAATCAATAAATAATTATTTTCTTTTGAAAGGAAATGATATCTCATGCTTATTTGATCAATAATACATTTACTAAATCCATAGCCATGGTAGAAGAAGGTAATTTTGTTTAGTTATGTCAATGAATAATAAATAAATAAAGGATTATGACATGAAGTGTGCATCCTTATTTATGAGATATCATGATAAAAAGTCATTATATTACATGGCGTGTGTTCATAGGAATGGTTTTCATTGTAATTAATTTTTCTTATCTCTTTAAGGGCCTTGATGGGTTTATTAACTATGCTCCTTGTCTGTTAAGAGTATTCATAACTATTGAGAAAAGGTCCTAGATGGTCACACACTTTTCATATTCAAAAGTCTGTCATATTATGATTAATAGGAGTATAATACATGGTGGGACCCACCATAGGGTTCAAGATATGTCCATGAATATAAAATCTCCAAGGAATAATTAAATTCATATTATTAGAGTTTATAATAATTTTTATTGAATTTATTTATTAAATATATTTATAAATATTAAAGTAAATAAATGGAAAAAAATTATATGAAAAAAATACTATTTTAATATTCATGGTTTGTTTAATATCCGAGTTGCGTTAATGACTCATTTTTATCACATAATATATTATTATTTTATAGGCAAGTGATAAAAATATAAATGAAATTTATGACCTAGTTAGTTGGTTATAACACACCGTTTATGGTTTATTTTGTAGGTAATGAATATTCGAGGGTTGAGAAGAAATTTTCAGGTATTGTCTACCTTGATATATAAAGAGGAAAAGGATATCATGAGAGGAAATATTCATCACATGATTTTAAGATCCTCTCCCTCCTCTCTTCCACTTCTTAGAGAGATAAAATCTAGATCCAAGCAACCAGAATGAGCTCTTCTTCTTGCATTGAAGGAATGTTGATGAGGTTTTCATCGAGATGTTGAAGGCATTGTCAAATCTCAACACTATCACCTAGAATTTGATGAACGATGTTCCGATGGTCTTTCAAAGAACATATGGATAATGCAAAGGGATCTAAATTTGGTTACTTTGAGAAATGATCTTCCGTGATAAGTAGAAGTCAAACAAAGAATTAGTATGAATGAGGTATTTTTTGATTTAATTTTCATGCTTAATTCTTTCATGGAGGATCCTTGGGTTTGTAACCGAGTAGTATTTATGCTGATGATGAAGTTATGACATTGATCATAGTATTAAAATTTTAAATTCCCTATTTTTTAGGTTTCCATTGTGTTCCCTGTAACAAAAATTGGTATCAAAGAAATCATGATAAATTTTAAACTAATTATAAATTAAAATTTTAATTAATTCATGTAGAGGGAATCACAACGGTCCCGACATCATAGGAGAAGATTTAATATGACATCGGATGATGAATTTGCGAGCATTAAAAGTTTTAATTGTGTTAAAATTTTGTGTTTTTATGGTTAATTTTTAAGAATATGTATATATATATATTATAATTTAACCTAAAGACAATGATAGATGAAGGCAATTTCGAATGAATCGGGTTTCCAGAAAATTTCTAGTTGGCTAGAATAGTTTTTTTCGGCTAACTAATATTTCCATAATTGTGGAACTTATAAAAAAATGTCAAATGAATAATTGCAGTGGATTTTAAAAAATTTAAAAGAATAAATAAATAAATAATATAAAACAAAGGGGGTTGGCTGGAACCACACAAAAAAACAAAAAAAAATAGTTAAAAAATTAAGAGGGGATAAGGGGTAGCAGGTCTATGTGGTAAAAAAGACTGGAACCTCCTCTTCTCAGTTCAGACCACTACCATTACTGCCTTGGTAGGAATCCCTGATATCAATTCCCCTTGACTTCTAGGCCTCTATGCTCCACTACTACCGCCATGGATGAAACAATTATAGCGTGCACTAACCCCTGATACCTCCACCACACTCATTACAACCAAACTCCCATGACCCCACTGGCCCCATCATCGAGCCAACTCTTAGTAACCCCCTTGTACCAAAATAACACTAATTAGATCCAGAATCACTCACCATTGACCTCCCTCATGTTTCCAGATCCTGAAAAGATTCCTCCGACTGTGTTGGCTGACCATTGTCACATGACCACTTATCGTAGGGTTCCCCCAACTAGTTTCCCAGTGAACCACAATGTAGATACATGATCACTTACCTCTATTAACCCCATTGTATAACCTTCTCTCTAATGAAATTTATTTCTCCCTCTGTCAATGACCCACAACCAAAACTGGGTCAGCCCCGCCTAACCCACCTAGTCCATTATAGGTCCATCCTAGACCTAAAACCCCTTTTAGGGTTTCTAAACTATGCAGGTTCCCAATATGAAAAATGTTATATATATATATATATCAAAATAAGTTATTTTTTTGAAATATATATTTATAAATAATAATAATAATAACTTTTTTGGGAAACAAACGATATTTTAAATCAATTAAAAATTAAAGAAATGATTTTAATTTAATTAATACCCTTAACATAAATTTATCAAAACATTAATTTTTATTTTGCAACTGATTTTAATGTCGAACGATTATAATAATTGACTGAACAATGTATGTTTGGTTTTAAATTTATTTAATTATTTATTAAAATGATTGTAAGTTTTGCAATAATTAAATTTATTTTTACAGTTGTTGCATCATATTTCCTCATTTAATATGTATAAGGTTCTGTATATCCATGAGAGATTATTTCATGTGTTATGAATTTATGATACCCCATCACCTATGTGAAAGTATTTATATTTTATGATGAGGATGTTATCAGATGTGGACCATGGAAAGATGAGGTAGTATTTTAGGAAAGATAGTGATACATTGGACCGGGGTATGAGTTGTGATACGAGTAAAAGAAAACTCTGGTATTTTACCCCTAGGGCCAGGGTTGATAAATTATGTGTAAATAGATAAAAAAACATAAAATTCTCAAGATTAGTCATTCAGTTTATTTAATTCATATATATTTTATTATTTTTTAGTGAGTTTTCAAGTTTATATGATCACATAAAATAATAAAATAAATGTATAAATTAAAAAAATTTATGACGCAGTGATTGTTTTTTTATTTCATGGTCAATTGTGAGTGTGATTACATAGTACATGCATATTAGATAGAAAATAATTTCATTCATTGAGACATAATAAAAAACCTCAATGAAATATTAATCTGTAATTCCCTTGGTCATTTTAGTTTGAACAAAACCAAGTGTATTGGGTGCTCATCATTCCCAGTTGAGGGAGCCTCTTACTATTATGGAGTTTTCATGAAAAAAATGGGTAGAACTAACTAAATATGGTAGAAAATAATTATTCATAGATATATTTTTTCACATTTAGAAGAAAATTATTGAGTAAATAAATTTTATGATTTATAGAATATGAGACTTCACTCAACAGTTCAAGGAGCCTTAAGTTAATGTGGATGGCCATTCAAAAACCTACCTTGGAACTCTCCAAGTAGTGGTTTATCCATAACTTGAAATATGAGGTTAGGTTTTAAGGATTTTCACCACTAGAATACTTTAGTGAATGGGTATTCTAAATCTAGTAGTGATGAATACTAGGGTTTGATAAAATAGTTAGATACATTAATGATTTAATTAACCGGTAATGTCAAAATAGTAATCAAGATATAATTACTAATATTCTTATGAGTAAAGTTAATGGCTTGTTTTTATAATTTAATATATTTATTATATTTTATGTAAGTGATAAAAATATAACTGAAATTTATGACTCAGTTAGTTGTTCATAATAAGTCGTTTATGGTTTATTTAGAAGGTAATGAATATTCTGAGGTCGGGGAACCATTTTCAGGTATTATGAAACTTATTATATAAAGAGAAGGACACTCTCATGAGATGAACTATTCCTCACACAATTTTGATATCCTCTCTCTCCTCTCTCCCATTTCCTAGAGAGATAATCTCTTGATCTAAGAAATCGAATCAAGATATTCTTCATGCATCAAATGAACATCGATGCAGTGATTGTTAGGAATTCTAAGGTGTTTTCTAATATCTGCAATATCACCCGAAATTTGATGAATGATGTACCTGTTCACTTTCATAGTGTGTTTGGATGATCTAGTGGGTTCCTGATTCTATTCCTTAGAACAAAGTCACCGGAGATGAGTGGATGTCGAACATGGTCTCAGATCAAATATGGTATTTTTAAATTTAATTTTTATTCTTAATTATTTAATGTAGGATCCTCAGGGTTGTAACCATGTATCATTTATGCTGATGATGATGTTATGATTCCAACAAAAATACTAAAATTTTAAATTTATGAATTTTTGGGATTTTGCTGTGTACCTATTTCCAAAAATATACTCAAAGTATGAAGATGTTATCATGATTGGGATCCCAACAAAATTAAGTATGGAGAAATCCAAATATAAAACATGAACACCTAGTATAACAAATATATAGTGCATGACACTCCATGAGGTATACTTGGTGGCTTATCTAGTGCACAAAACTTGTTTTGTGCCTCTTAATCACATTTTTATCTCTATATGAAATCTTACTCATGCCAAACTTAACATTTTATTAGAACTTATAATATTCCATGATGAAAAAAAGTTAGGGATCACCCAAAGTCATAGTTTGAGTGATAAAGTATCATTTCATTTCACATTATATATGAATCTAATGTGAAAAATGATAAAATAGAGACTATATTTTGTATAACATGATATATTCTTAATTCTTAAACTATTTTAAAAATAATTTACTTAACAATACATAAGCACTCATAGAATCACATCACATATGATTGAACACTAGAGATGCCTTATGTTTATTTCACTTTTAGTGTTTTGTTAAATTCATTACATCTCTATGTAATTCCTACTATAAGGTTATGTTACCATTTGAAAAAAATCTGAGACTTAACGCTTTAAGTGTGAAGTACCCTTTTGGATTGTGTGATTCTTATATTGTATTTTTTGTCAATGTAAAAAGTGGAGGTCAATGTATATTGAGAAATATGGGTGATGGATTGGAGTATCCAACCAATACATTAAGTAGATGATTCCCATGCTTGTTGGGTAATGGAAAGTTTGTGTTTCCATCAGAGTTGAAATGAAGTATTCATAAGCTGGTAATACAATAAGGAAATTGTTTCTTTTATATAAAGATATTGATGGAAATATTTGTGTAATAACCTACAAATCAGATGATTATTAAACTAGAACTCATGTTAGAAACATGTGTTATGGTGTGAGAAAGTTCTGCCTATAACAACCCCATAAGAAAAGTGCCATCTACAATAGTACCAAAAGAAGTGAAGTGCTATATAGGTGAATAACTTGAAGAATCTATGATTTTAAGTGTTTATAGATGGATTACATGAATAGATGAAGTGTATATATATTATATAATCCATCATAGTGTTATAATATGATGTAAAACTAAAATTAGTGTGAAACCACACTTGGATGAGGTTTTATAAAAGCTGAGATTGAAGAAGAAGTTTATAGGAAACATAAGTACATGAAACAATTACACTTGATTGTTTAGTACATAGCAAGATCTTGAGAATGGATCTGATGTGATTAAGCATGTTTAATAAATTCCCAAAGGTGATTTGAGATGTTTATGAGTGTTTGATAGTGTCTATTAAGATTTGAAGAGGACCGAGTTAAAGTTTATTTCTTTTGAGTTAAAATTCTTAACTATATAAAGGTCAATTTTATTTTCTAAGGTCTATGTAAAGGTATAATTTACTGGAGTAGTGATGCATAAACATCATACATGTGCCATGTAAATATGAAGAGATGCAATGTAAAAATAATAGAATTTCATAATAACTCATACACTCTCATATAAAAATGATTATTCCTATGAATAAACATCATAATTTTCATAATAATGAACTAAGTTCAACATAACCATGATCTAGTAGACATCATACTAAGCATAATCATGAATCTGGATGTGTAAAGGTTATGGGTTTTTTTTAAATTTTTAGATTTATAGATTTTATTTTTGAAGACTAAATATAATTAGTATGATGAAAAAACCATTCTTTAATGTTTCAAACATCATAAAAACCTAAATGGGTTTGTGATCCAAGAATGAAGAAATTGTTAATGGATGATCTTTATCCATGTAAAGAGAAGATAAAAGAAAAAAAATAAATGGGGCATCCATAATTATTCTATTTTTGAAAAAAGATTATATATGAATATACTTGAGAAATTATTTCAAGATCCAAACATCATGATTCTATAAAGATCCATGCCCTAGGACTAGTTTGAGTTTTATGAATGAAATTAGATGAATGATTACTATTCTATTTATATGTTATTTTAAAATGATAATATTTGAAAATCATTATTGGTGATCAAAATAAATATTATTATGAAGATTTTTATGCTGATATTAAATGTTATAAATATCAAAATAAAGAATTTGATTCATATTGAATAGAAATAATGCTGAGATAGATCCAAGTTTCTATCTTAAAGTGTAGATCATATTAAGACTATAATGAGATTCACTATATATATCGTGCCACTAAATACTAATTTGAGATAAATATAAAGTGTTATATAATTACTATGTAGTTGGGGAGATTGAAGTTAAGTGACTATGGATGTTTGTTTCTCTTAAGACTATGAATTCTACACTGTGGACCAGTTCTTCATGCCACAAGATAAAGATTAAATTGAAATGTCATAGATTTCATGCCCCAAAGATAAGTGATGTATAGGATTTATCATAAAATCATGAAAGAAGATGAGATACAAGTTTTGATATGGATATTAAAATAATATAAGACATCAGAACTTGTTGAATGTATCAAAAAGAATAGAGAAATTCATCCAAGAGAAATGATAAAGAAAAAGAAAGGGTAGTATTGGCATTTTACTGGGGATAAACCATTTGGTAGGCATAAGTAATATCAATATTGTGGTACATGACCACATATATATAAATTGGAGAAATCAAATGAGGATCATGGGTACCAAATTATTTGAGAGATTTTTTATATTCTAAACATTGGAAATATTATTCCTTGTGATCTATGTATAAAAAGAAAAATAATGAGCAGGGAGGGCTGGTTCAAAATTCTATTCAAGACCGAGGAGAATAGAGATAATAAAAAATATCTCTATCTCTCAAAGAATAAGGAGAATGTGAGCCAATGTTGGGGAGTTAAATCATATAGTCATAAAAGATGAGGATTGAAGAAGAAAATGACTATCATTTAAAGTTTTTATCATATGATTTGAAGTTGCAAGAAGATAAAAAGAATAAAAACTGATGAGAGGTTGGGTTTTTTGTGAATGGTATTGTTCATTTGTGTTGTGCCTTTCATATCCTAAAGAGCTACTACCATTGAGTATATGACATGAGTTTAGTGAGTTAGAAATCTAGTGGACAGGTTGTAAAGAACATATGTAAACTATGATTCATGCTATGACCAAATCATAGATATTGATTTTAAGAACTATTAGAATATGAAGACACTATTGTGAGGAATTATATTAATATTTTTGGGTGTAGTGACATCCTTGGATAGTTTTTTGTTCTACATCAAGGAGGGAAAAAACTGATAAGATCAGCTGGTGGGATTTTATTTTGAAGAGAAGCTATGGAATGCATCTTATGTTCACATGTGTAATATTGTGAACATATCACACATGTGTAATATAGTGTGCTTAGTTTAATGATTATACCTAGAAACGTCCACATATATTGATGAAAAGATTATAGTCAAGATTCTATGACTCTACAGGAGTTGACATGATAAAGAGTAGGTATTTATATCAAACATTATAATTCATGTGTACTATTTTTACTCTCTATAATGTATTGAATATAGATATTACTTTATAAGATTAAAGATAAAAAGATCCATTTTTACTAATAGATAACAAAGTTTAAATTACAAGGGGGTCATCATATTCTTAAATACTTTAAAATTTGGTAAAAATATGCATCACCTAATTCACCAACCTCCCACATGACTGCAGCGATCTTATTGGGAATTTCAACTAGCATCAGAGCAAAGGTATCATCTAATTGGATTTATCTTTGAATACCCACTAGAATTTAGTTTAAAAAATGAAGTGAAATTTTTTACTTTTTGAAGTGCCTCCATTAGAAAGATCAGATTCTATGCCTATTTTTACACATGTGGAAATATATACCAATACTATAGAAAATATTAAAAAAAAGAGGCAAAGAATCTGAGAAAAAGTATCAAAGAAGAAAGAGGACCCACTGTTATCTAAAGGTACTTAGAATGGTAAGTTCCCATCTATTTAATATGTTGACAGATATCCTTGTGATATCTCTAGTTCAATATGTATAAAGTGTGAACAAATCATGATAGATAAAGACTTATACTATTATATTGAATTATATTTGAATAAATTTCCTAATGAAGATGTTTTATATATACTTGGTTTTATCAAGGAACTGTTTGATGAAAAATCACATCTAGAGGATTAAGATGATGCAATGGAGAATATGTTGGATAAAGAATCTAGAAAATGGAATACCCCCATCAAAACTAGTCAAATCTAAGAAAGAAACAACCTCACTTTATAATGATAACATGTCCATGATTGATGATAAATTGAAAAGAATAGTTATTGAGAAGGAAGTGTTTAAGGATTATGTTACCATAGTTTTCCATTCCATTGAAAAGATTCATAATGTTATAGTGAATGTCATAGATTAGCAACTGGATTTGAAAGAAAAGATAGTAAAAAATATTGGAAATTTACTTTAGGAGATATACAAGATTCCTGATGAATTAATTTAAAAGATAAAGAGTAACTGGGAAGATAGGTTGAGAACAATGGATGAGGAAAATATCACCCTTAACCTAAAGCATCTGTAGTAGGAGATAATGTTAAAATATCTAGAAATGGTCTATGCTAGACCTTCTAAAAGATCTAAAAATAATTGTGTTTCCACTCAAATCTCAAAGATAATTTTTTCCTCTAGAGGAACTCATGCTATTCGTAAATTTTGTTTGAGAATTTTTGGGAAATCATCCATATCAATCACATGGAATAAGATTACCCACATTCCTAAAAGATATACATGCACTGAATCTATTTTATAAAACATTAATGAAAAAAATTCAAATTATGGAAAAATGTAGATGGAAAAAATACAAGTAAACCCACAAATGTATGAAGTGTACATGTAATTTTTTTTATAATAGGTGTTCCCAAAATGGATCCCAAAATAGCAGTGAAAAAATAAAAAATAGTATGGGTTTTTCCTATGAAAAACATGGTGCCTTGCGATTGATTTCATGGGGTTAAGTTTTGTACCATCATTCATGTTGGGTTAATAATTTTTGAATGGATTCCAATGGGTTTTGTTTATTGATCCAGAAACACCCAACCATTCCATTATTCAGACCTAATTTCCAAAGGCATACAGTTTTAGGTAAATGATCCAACAATGCTTTGGGACATTGGTCATGAGTATGGGAGGTTAGGATTATTATAACTTATTGGGGGAAGATTTTTCCTAGTCTAGGAATCTCTTACAAACTTAAGATATGTTCATAAATCCTTAATTAATTCCCATGTATGATGTGGGTCACCCTTGAATTAACAGTCAATTATTATCATATATAGAATTTAGAATCATCTATATATATCTTAGGTTATTCATAAATGGAGATATATATATGTATATGAGGTTATCCATCAATGAAACCTTATTATGAATGGGTCAGAGATTCTTTTTTAATTTACTGTTATGACACTAGTTTTTAGCCACACAGTGTGCCGCTCCAGAGTGTATCATCATCCTTGGATATGAGAGTTATTTTGATTCCTGGATTGAACCCATGATATGGTATTCCTACATATCCTCATGAAAGTAATAAAAACCCACATTTTTTTGGTTCCACTTAATGGGTAATAACAATATTTTTAATGTCACGTGATAAGGACTAAACAATGCAGTTTAACGTCATGCATCAAGGACGTCTAGACGAAAGGTTCCTAGTCAAATTTTAGTGTGGAACTTATGTTGAAGTGAATTTGGGAACATAGAAGTGATATGGGATTCCATGTTTGATATTAATCTACTAATAATGTGACCTAGAGATGATTAGGGTTGATTTGGGGTGTTGGTTTGGACCTCAGGGAGCCTTCCTACGTATCCCTCTTGGACGGGAATCCAATCCCATGTAGTTCGGTAGTGGGGGACCATTCCTATGGAGGCTCTCTGAAATTTTGTCTCATAAGGAATGGGGAACCTTTTATTTAGATGAATCGTATTGAAGGCCATCCCCTATGGAGGTTCTAAAGTGCTTATCTCATAGTATATATGGCCCTTTGAGATGATGATACTGTGGTTGGGGCTTATACCAAGTAGGAGGCCCATGGTTGGTTGGAGATTACACTTGGAATTATGCCCAAATAAATGAGGGTTATGGATTAAACTTAATAGGAGAACCATTTAGAGGTTTTTGGGATGTTTCTATCTTCATGATCACCACTAACCTCTAAGCCCACACGAGTCTCACTTGGTGTGAGAAACAACATGAAGTAGTAGATCTGAAGATCCCACGATCCAATTTTTCTACTCATAGAAGGATGATGGAGACCAAAGGGAAAGAGATATGTATTTGAGTGTTCCCAAATCCTATTTTTTTTATCCTGGATAGTCAAATTGACTCTTGACTATGACCTTATTAGGCAAAGAGGAGTAAGATTTTCAACTCCCACAAAAATTTTAGGGGATTACTCCAAGAGGGATTCTCTGAGTTTGAGTTTTGGGGATTACACCATATAGAAGGATTACTTTAGGAGTTTTGATTGAATATTATTGGGGATTATACCTAATGCAGGGACCTATAGTTGGATACATGTCTTTGAGAGACCATGCATATGGAGGACCTTTGAAGGATGGTGATAGGAAGATTCAGAAATAGATTCTATTCCAAGACATGCATCTGAATGCATGGATGTTGTGATCATAGATAATATTTAAGACCAAGTGAGTCATGATTTAATGTGAGAAACAATAGGAAATATTAGACATGGAAAACCACAAAATTGTTCTCCCATTGGTGGAATGGTCTAGAGATACGATAAAAGAATAAAGGGCTTCAGTTTTCCCCTTCCCTCCCGTCATTGTACACAAGATAGTCACATATGACAAACCATATGGATACACCCTAGGGGCCTATAAAATGAGAAATTAATGAATTAGGAGAGGTCCTATAAGAAATTATAGGGGCTTACTCTAGGATTAATTCCCTAAAATTTGTTCTTGGGACAGAGAGGAGGATAATACAATAATACTCAAAGGGAAAGGAAAGAGTGATCCTATCCCTCCCCATTGGAACTAGTGGTACCTAATATTAGAGATAATATAGAAATCATAAGGCTATAACCCTTTCCTATGATACTGGTAGATCTATGACACTACCCTCAAGGTTGAGTTTCTGGTGACTGAAGGGATACATATTCACATGCACCCCAAGGACCCTACCCATCAGGTAGGATAAGTGTGGGACATTTCTAACCAAAGGAATTAATATCCAAGTGGGAGACATGTTGGTGTGTCTCTTTACATGGGTTTTCAATTTTGAAGGTTTTTTTTGGAGGTTTCAATTTGGTCCTATCAGACAATGTATCCAAAGGAAGATGCTCCCTACCATTAATGTCTTAGAAGAGGGCATGAGAGGTGGCTCATGCTGGGTAGAGGTTGGGCGATCCAAGGGGGTCTTATACAGGGTAGGCCAACAAAGACTAGAAGGGATTTTTGAAGGTATTCTTGTACGAGATGAAAGTGTTTTGGGAAAAAGAGCACCTAGGAAACAACACTTGGGAGAGGTCCTGCTGAAGGATTCAAGGGTTTCCTTAGGTGTTCCTAGAAGTATCTAGTGCAGGTCCCTAGTTAGGGAAGGGACCTTCATGATTAAAAATTTCTGACTAGGGAAAATATTTCCTCACATAGGTGTCTTGAATTCTATACCCTAGAAGGATTTTAATTAAACTATTCCCATTTATTATCTCTTATCTCACATTTTGTAGATATACCTAAAAGGTTTATGAAGGTTTAGGTGAAGGACTGGTGTTAGCATAGTTTCAAGAGTTTCTTTGGGATTTCCATCATCTAAATGGGGAGCCCTAGGGTCCTATTTATAGGAGAATATGGGATCCTGGGTGAAGGTTCCGGCTGACGTAGGTCTGTCATATAGGCCAATGTGTAGGTACTCTGCATGCTACAGTTGAGTAACTTGGCTGTCTGGGCCTATTTAGTGCCACTGGATGTGTAGGTACCCTGCACGCCAATGCTTCTTTGGGGGGACCTATACAAAGTGGATTTTTCAAAGGGTGTGACCCTTATAATTATTCAATTATCTTATTTTATTATACCTAGGGTATTTTCATTTAATAAATTTCCATCAATTTGAAAAAATGGAGTGTCAGCAAAATATCACCCTCAAGATTGGATTTGGTTGAAAGAAGAGGGTTTGATCATGAGATAGATCAATGAAAAGGCCCTGGGAAGTCACACAGGTTAGCCATGTGGGTTATCCATGTAGGTCATTCTCATAAGTGGGACATGAACATAGGCCACATATAAGGGATACAAATCCTACAAATAGATCCACTGGTCTCAGCAGATGATCCTTACACTTCTATACCACTGGTCTCGCCATGCTAGTATTTTGCACAAACCTTTCACTTAAAATTATATGCTAAAGCCATTTTTTCATAGACTAGGTACACAAATATCTACGCAATACATACATCTGGGCGAGGCACCCATGTGAGGTTACTTGGGTGAGTGACCTACATGAGGAAATTTCTTGAGTACCTTGCACGGGGTCATGAATTTTCAAAATTTTCAAGTTTCTGAAAATTTATCCCAAACCATGAATTGTTTTTAATGAAGACCTTAGGGGTTCCTTATAGTTCCAATGAACACTCAAAGGAATAGAGTTTCTGATGAAAAATATGAAACCACATTAGGTAAATGATAGAAATTGTCATTCTAGATTACTGTGATGTATGTGATACTACTCTATAGGACATGGCTAAGCATCTGAAGAATCATCATCGTGAGTATCCTAAGAGAAAATATCTTCCAATCTATAGACCTAGAAATATTAAGGAGGTCATTATGCAAGAGATAAAGAATTATACCCCTCTTACCTAATTTCAAAACTATAGGAACTTAACTACTACAAAAATATCGAGCATGGGAACCTACATTAATGAAGGAAAATCATCCATGAATTTTTTCAAGCATCACAGCCAGTGTGCGGTAGATTTGAAGTATCAAACACTTGAATCAAAGAGACATTGTTGATCATATGTCTTCCATGATTCCCAGAAAGACTAGTTAAAGGGATGGAGGGAAGACTGGGATTCCCATCTGGGAGGGGGTGTCAGACCAGCGTGGATGTGGACGTATTAGGTTCATCAGGCCCATGCTAACTTTACAACAAATCTGAAAGAAGTGGGCATCAATGAATCCATATGGGTATCCCAGACATACATATAAAATAATTCTTACTTCATTACCGAGCAATTAAGTCTATAGATCCCATAAACAAACTCTTTTCACCTGGTGCACAGAGAAGTATGTATCATCCTATGGATTGTCCACAAGATCTACAAGGATATGATCCTTATAGAGATATAAGACAAATTCATCCCACATAAAGTGATGTGGGACAACGTTGAAAGGATTTCAATTTTTTATAATGATATTTTGAATATATCTTGGGATATTAAGAAGGAAGACCCCTGTTTGAGGGGGTATATCCATCCTAAAGCATGGATAAACACTTTTCTAGAGCCAGAGGGGAATGGGCTAGCTACAAATGTCCCACAGAGTGTCTCAAGATGGTGAAGTGGGGTATTCCTGGAAAATTATGACTAACATTGGAAAAGAGTTATTATAACCGATGGGAGGTATAAACCCAGGTATAGTGTACCTATAAAGAAACATATTTCAGGCTTCTTATCCACACAGATAAGTGTCTATATACTTATTGTCCATGAATCGAATGGTGGTGTGAGGTTAGGGACATTTGTTATTGATTCCAAGATGGCATAAAGGAATCACATAGGGTTAGAAGTCTCAATACCAGGGAATATTCACTGATGAATACTTCATATTAAAATAGTCAAAGCCTCTTTCGTAATCACATGGCCATTATAGGTATCGTGGGGATGGTTTTCAACCCACTTTAGCTCTTTTGCTGTGTTAAGTGGAGTTGAGGTTCCCAGTGGATAGTTTCAACCATTTTTTCATGCTATTTCTAGTATTTAACCCTTAACCCTAAAACCCAAGGATACCCTAAAGAGGATAAAACTATTCAAGGAGTTAAATTTCTTCCCATATAGAGACCCACATTCTTGGATACTCACTAGTGATGGAAAATCTAGTGATGAATAGAGGTCATACATGATTTACCTCAGTGATGGCATGATAGAAACCTAAATTCATGATAAGGTTATATGTGAGGCCTATGATCAATATGGATTTTCATTATTGTTCAAATTTCTATAGAAAATAACCATATATCCTCCAGTGCGTATATTATCATAAAGTCACTCAATGGTATCCCAACAGCTATGGACCGTGATAGGGATATAGATGACTCGAGTGGTAACCTTCCTCCAGAAAGTGTGTCTACTAGGTTGATCTCTTTGTATACCAAGGCCTATATTTCATCATATCCCCAGGGATTATTATCAAAATATGTCCCTTAAGTCAGGGAAAAAGTGAGTTATAAAGGCTCATCCCCCTCCACAAGGTGCTTCATGTCCTTCGTAGGGTGATTTATCTCCTCCAAAGGGTGCTTAGTCTCCTTCAGAGGGTGTAGATAAAGAGGTCCCAAGATCACCCAAATGACACCATTCATAGTATAGTCCATTGGTTAGGATCAAAAGGGATATGCTAACTAAGGCTGAACCCAAAATATCCAGTCGTCATCATTAAGAAGATACTCAGACTCTATTCTACCATCCTTCAAACATGATGGAGAGGGTTAGGAAGCCTGTGAAACCCAAGGTCATAAAATCATCTTCACAACAGGAAAAAACAACCTTAAAATATATGTGACCATAGGCAGTCCAATTTTGATAGAGTTTTCCTTCTAATGCCGAGGGAATGTGGTCACTCTTTTATGTTAGGCTGCAGATTCTAGAAATTGGAGATGTTAGGCCCCCCACAAATCTTCATTTTGAGGAAGATCCCATCTAGGTGGAAATATTTATTTGGGAACTATAGATGATTGTTTAGACAACTAAAAACCATACTATTACTATGAGGTGGGTGGAAGAAATGTTAAAATAGGGTTCCACTGAAGGGTTCAGCCACCCATATTTCAAGGAATGTGAGGACTATGTCGATCCCAAGGATGTAAGTTCTCCTTTTCTTATTTCCTCTTTTTTGTTCCTTTATTTAGAATAAATTTTTATTTATGAGGGAAAATTCATGATGGTTTGAAGTGGAAAAAGGGGAAACTGGATGATATTTCATCACCAAAATATGGCCCAACTAACACCCCACTTAGAACTGAATAATTGTTTCCCATACCGAGAGAGATATCCCTGAGCCAGCAAATAATGGAGGATGAGATGGTAGGAGAATCTGTGATTCCTCCTCCAATACCTATATTTCAGGAGGATAGTTCTAGCCTACCCCCGCTAAAAAAGAAGGTATGAGTTAGAATTAATTCCTTGGCTATTAGCCTCATCAGTGATGGTAAGTCTCCACAACATCATTTATTTCTGCTTTATCGAGAACAAATGTTTAATCATTCCTATGATTGTAGTATCTCCCTCCATCTCCTCTCTCAAGAGGATTAGAGATGAGCCTTCAAGAAATGGGGAGGATGATCTAGGCCAGACATGGGTTCCTACTGGTGAGTTATCTCCCTTTACAGAAGAAGTTTCTAGGGTGGATGATATAATATATTCTCCTGCTACTGTAGAGTGGGAGTAGGATTCTAGTAATATCAATTATACGCCATAAGGATTTATATGCTGACTGATGAATTTTATTCCTTATGATATTATAGGTTTATATCATATGACAAAATACCCTGTAGTAAATGATATTGACCCTATGTATGTCTTCGAGGAAGCTGTTCATGGTGTTAGTTCATCAAAGAGGGTACTGTGTTGGGTCCCGAGCCTAATGCTTCGGACGTTACCATGGGTGAGACTATCATGGGACTTGGGAAATTAATACTTTCCTTGATAAACCGTGACATGAAATTTGAATAAGTTATGGAATATATTAATCTTCCCACCTCTTTGGAAGAGTTTGAGAAATTTAATAAGGAATTTAAGGGATGTGATTCTTTATTTTTGTGTAACCAATTTCTTATGCCTGATGTATTAACCATTACTACTTGAATTGTGGATCTTTATCCATGGATAATGTTGTAGTGGAGATGTTCCAATGAGGTGTTTAAGTCTATCCCAATCCCACTTTTTAGGGAGCACCATCTCAAGGGGATATTGAAATAGGGAGTCTTCATGAGCCACCCTTAGCGAGCTCTAAGGAGACCTAAGAGAGTGCCCCTCATCAAGAGGTTCTAGCTCAAACTATTGAGGTAAATAATTCTAGGGAGGAATCCACCCAATCCACTAATCTGTTAATGGGTGAGTTCCAAAAAATATTTTAATCATCCCTATTTCTTTAATTTTATAACCTTTTGAGGCTAACAATGATTCATATACATTATCTCTCACCATAAACTTATTTGGATAGGTTTTAGGGAGGAGCTTCTATGCGATTAACCTCATAATAGAAAATGAAGTCATTACTATTCTAGAGGAAGTAGGGAAGGGTGCATAATTGAGTGAAATAACCCTAGAATACATTACACCCTAAGACAGTAGATCTGATTCAGACTTACACATAAAAAATGACTTTAGGATTACACATTGTACTACCTATAGGGACATATGGAAAATAATATCTAATATTCCTTTTAAATACCTACCTTTGATATTTCATCAACTTCCATTACTATTTGATATGTGGGGATATGGAGGATTTGATTACCATATGATTCATACTATCAGGAGGGAAATAATTATCTGATGGGAGTAAGATCATGAGCTACAATAACACCTTATCAAAGAAAATCTTCTCATTAGCACTAATGACCTCTGAGATGCATTATCCCAGGAAGAGGATAACCATGCCATGAATTTGAAGGAGTGAAAGAAACAGATCAATGATATGGTCATAAATATATATCTTCTTCAGCAAGAGATTGTGGCTATCCAAGGGGGAGCTCAAACAACTTCACTATTCACTATAAGGGGTCAAACCGAGGGGTTGACTTCCATCACAACTGAAATAGAGGAACTCCGCTGGGCTTAGGAGACTGATGATGTTTTGCTAGCCAAGCTTCAAAAGGTTGGTAATGGGGATCATGATGCCATACAAAAAATAAAGGTCTATGTTGATGATATTTTGTAAAGTATGAAAAATATATTCTAACTTGTGGACACTCCTATGATTTTCTATACTTCATAAATGAAAAATATTTTGCCTCTAATCATCTGTGTCATCATATTTCATTTCCTTTTGTGGTCATAACATAGAATTGAATCTATTTTTCATAGAAAAAAATTATTTTTTCAACAAGTTGTAATCATAGTGGTATGGGTGAGGGAGACACATTAAATTTTCCTTGGCCATGTTTCTTAGTGATCATAGTTCAACTGTTTCTAGGGTCATATGGATAACCCCAAAAAATTTGTGTATTTTGTGTCATCACCCTAATTTTTTCCTAAGTTCAATGAAGAAGATTGGGTAGCAGAGACTTGGATTTTGATTAGGCCACCATTTTTTGGTTTCCATCCCAACCTGTTTGTACATTTTATCTTTTAATTTATTGATTATTTCCTAAACCATGTTGGGAATAAATCCAGTGAGCTAAGTCTCAAATTTTTCCCTTGGTTCCCTTTTTGAGTTTTCAAACTGTTGTGTACAGTGTCAATTTTTTTTCCAGTTTAATGTTTTATAAATTGGACAAAAAGACTGATGTTTTAATTCAAACAACTTAGACCATTAATTTTGGGATAATGACCAAGAAAGGCTTATTGGACAAGAATTTTCTGACATTCTTCAAATTACTCAAGGGTATTTTGAGTCACGACTTTGTGATATCTGGATCTAAAACATGATGTGAGATAATTATGTGGGGAATGATCATGGAAAAAATTTTAAAAGAATTTTTTAATAAATCATTTTTGAGGCCTAGAAATTGGGGAAGTCTCTCCTAAGGATGAATATTCCACTAGTAAGAAAACCCTTTTTTGAAAAACTTTATGCATAGACAATTGGGGAATGTTACAAAATAATTGAATAGTGAAATCCTCTACTTGGAAGGCCTCTTTAGTGGGTGAATTTTTGAAAAAAAAACTTGGGTGTGTTATAGCATAGTCAGGAAAAGGAGTTCTCAAGAATTCCAAAATTTCATTTCTGATGTCCAAGGGAAGTTTATGGAGATTCAGATTTCTCAAAACCATGATGGGTGGTTTTCTAAAGGAATATATATGAGAATGAACGGAATATCTGTGCGGGAATTGACCATGAATGAAAAATTTATCCTACATGATTTTGTATTATGTAAAAGAGGTTATATTCTATTAAGTGACCAATTCTAGGGAGAAAGCCCATTTCTAATAAGGGTTGAAACATCAAGAAGTTTAATTTCTTGAAACTAGGACATGTACCATGTAGTTTAACATTTGATGGTGAGCATGTTATGATATGAAGTTTAATTTCATACAATAAGGATATTGATCATACAATTTAACTTCTTACGATGAGGATGTTATGCTATGAAGTTTGTGAGGTTAACACTTATTAATAAAGTGGGTTTTTAAAAATAAAAAATATATTTTGAGGAAAAGGCATTGGTGGATGTAATTTATGGTCATTTAGGTTTGAAAAAAAGATTTATAATTATTCCTTTTATGGTAATTCATCTTGGAGGGTTCCATAATTTTTAGGTTTGAAATGGAAAATTTGTAAACTATAATATGGGAATCTTTAGATCTGAATAGTGGTATAGGGGAAAGGGATTATGGTGATAGAGGAGGTCTCTCCTAAGGAATAAATTTCCACTGGTTTACAAACCTATTTTATGGAAAAATTTATGAAAATAAAGTTGGGGCGTCCTACGACATAGTTAAATAGTGTCGTCCCCTAGCCGAAAATATCTTTATGTGGGTGACTTATGAAAATCCAATTAGGGCGTGTTACTTAATAGTCTGGAAAAGGAGTTCTCAAGAATTCCAAAATACTATTACCATTTCCCAAAGGAAGTTTATGGAGATTCAAATTTCCCCATACAGAGAGTTTTGTTTATAGAGGAAAAGTACCTGAATATGGGAGGAGCATTTCCATACTAAAATTACCTAGAAATGAAGGGAAATATTTCCTTATATAGGTCTAACCCATACACAGGGGAAGGTGATTTTTTTTACAGCTAGGCCCAAGATATAGGATGTAGTTTTAAATATGTATCTCATTTGAATTAGAATCAAGTAGTATGAAGTTCTTTAGGAGATCAACCAATTTAACATCATACTACCAAGATGATATGGTGTCTTATATTTTTAGGTTTTGTGACCAAGACAATAGTATTATGAAAAATATTAGTAATATGTGGCCTACCAGACCAAGGTTATTCTGGAATAATTTTTACACGAGGGAGAAAATTGTAAACCATGGTCTTAAGTATTCATAGATCAAGCGAAATAATATGAGAAAAATATGCGAGGGATGACCATAGACTGAATTCAAATCACAGGTTCTGACATAGTGGTGTCAAGGTTAACAGACACAAAATAGGCTTCTCCCAAGTAAAAAATTTGTCACTACTTTGATAAACCCATTTTGGGTGAATTTATATAAATCCATATAGGGAATGTTACAACATAGTAAAATAGTGGTATCCTCTAGCTGAAATGCGTTGAAAATTTATGGGTGACTTATAAAAATCCAACTGGTTCATGTTACTTCATAGTTAATAAAATGGGTCCTCAGGTATCAGATATTCTATCGATGGTATCTGGAGAAAGATTATGAATATTTGAAAGTGTCAAATATTAAGAGTATGAAGTGTGGAAGAGATATTTCTAAGCACAAATAAAGTAATTGGATAGAGATTGTCCCTGAAGTGTAGAGTCCTTTTCATGGATCTAAATCGTTTTTAGAAGGGGACATCTCAATTTCCTTAGTGGACCCTTGAATATGGGAACCCAAATTATGTTCTCCTAGATAAATATTTATTTGTATATAGGAAGGGGGGATTTTTATTTACCCCATGGATGAGACTAGGACACAAGGACTAAGAATCACTACATATCTTACTATAATGAGAATCAAATCCATGCATAGTTCTTAAGGTAACATGTAGTTTAAAGTCATTCTGTAAGGATATTATCCATGTAGTTTAACTTCACGTGGTAAGGAAGAAGGTGACTTGATGTGAAAAAGGAATATTGTGGGTGGACCAAGGTATAAGACCCGAGTGTCACTTTTTATCATGTTGGAACAAGAATTAATCCCCATGTAGTTCTAAAAAGTATTCCCCGTATTGATTGAATTCTTGTGTGGAGAAATGGTTTTTTTAATACAGTCTCACACATGGGGTAAGAACATATATTGGATTCTCTTATGTAGATCTGACTCATACATAAGAGAGTGGGGGTATTTCCTATATTATGGCTGGACCATGATTTAAGACCCAAGCATCACTACATATCTAATGAGAATGAGAATCAAGATAAAAATAGTTCTTAAAGAACTATACAGTTTAAATTCTTGTAGTCAAAGACACCTAATGTTCCTTTTAAGGCCTTGCAACCAGGACCATAATAACCATAATATGAATTGATGCACCTTACTCATATAGGGAACTTTTTATCAAATATCCTAATCCCACATGAGATATAATTGGTGTTGGAAACAAGGAGTGATAGAGTTTCTTCCAAAACACAAGGAAAAAACATATGAAGGATATGTGAATTTAGGTTTTGTGGTGATTGGGATAGGATATAATATCTCTACTTCACTACAAATACCATTTGAATAAAAATAAACCCAAACATAGTTCTTGAAGGGTTCCCTGTGCAGGTCTGACCCGTACTCTAGGAGAGGGGGGTTTTTGTTGTGTTGTGGATAGAACCAATCTTGGAAATATATGAATCACTATTTATATCATTGAAATGAGAATAAATTCACACATAATTCTTAGAAATATCATGCATTTTATTATCATGCAATAGGGAGGTTAACTATACGGTTTAACATCTTATAGTAAGAATGTTGGTCACCTGACATGGAAAGGAATTAAAATTACAACTAGACCCAAGATCAGAGGTTTGGGTGTCACTACTTATCTAGTGATGGAAAGAATAAATCCACATGAAATTATTGAAAATAAATCCCCACATCAATCAGGTTTTGGTGTGGGGAAAGGGGACTTTGATGTTTTCTAGAATGATGGATGGGCCCAAATCATGAGGTCTATGTGTTATTACACATCTCTTTGAGAATAAAGTCATATGTAGTTTCATAAAGAAGGTGTGGTGGGAGACCAACACTAAGAAATGTGACCCACTCTAGCACATACTGAAATACTATGTGATGTTACATCATGAAACAAGGATGTGGACCATGTAGTTTTATGTCATGCGGTGAGAAATTTTTCATACAGTTTAATATATTGTGACATGGAAAACATATCATGAATTTTAAGACAATGCAACAAAGACCAAATTCATATTTTATTATCATGAAGATGAGATATATATCATGCAGTTTATTTTCATACGATCAGAATGACATACTACATAGTTTAAAGTTTTACAGCTTGGTCTAAACGGTGTTGTGCAGTTTAACATCCTGCTTCTAGGATTATTGTTGTGGGATTACATGAAATATTTCTTCAAGAAAATTTCATTGTTTGGGGTCGTAATGAGATCTTTATCCATTGAGATCAAAGAATAAACTCAGTTAGAGTGGAACTTATGTATAGAGTAAGGCCCCTCCCACTTTGGCTCAATCTTTGGAGGCTTATTTCCTGGCATCATTGGATTCCTAAGAACCAATACCAATTATCTATGGAGGAATGTAAAAAGAAATAATTTATTGTTAAAAGTTCATTCTATTTGATTTTGATAAACCTCCAAGTGATTAAAAGTGTTCTATATTTTCTCATTGAGTAACTCCAATTCATCCACCCATTTCTAGGATTTCTCATCCATGGATGGCCAGCCAGAGATGGAAATATGGAGCGATGGAAATTAGAAATCAATGGGCTGGACTAATTTTTTCCCATAAAAAAGTAAATATTGGTGTTCCCACATAAAATTACTGGTTGTGGTTTAGTAACCCCACAAGGTATGAAAGATTTTATCTAGAGAATAATTGTTATCCTTATCTATAATCTTTTGAATTATATTTGATATAGTCTTGTGAAAGGACTCTATCTATCCGTTTTCCCCTAAATGATAGTGAGAAAAGTGGTTAGATCTAATGTTATATTCCTAATATAGATTTTTCACCTCATCAGAACAGAAATTGGTACCATTGTCTGTCAGTATTATATGATAGAAACCAAATATAGTATTTATGTTGGCATTCATGAAGCTGAAAATGTTTTTGGTCTCGAATTATTCAAGGGGTATTGCCCATTTGGAGTAGGATTCGGTTGTAGTAAGAATATATTTTAACTTCTTGGCCATAGATAGAGGGTATATCCCCACAACATCTGTTCACAATATAGAAAATGTACAAGAGTATTTGGTTGTATGTAGAAAATTAGGGGTTGAGGGATTAAGTTGGCATGCACTTGGTAGGAATGAAATTTCTTGGTGAATTATATGCAATCCTACATCATAGTGGGACAATAGTACCCAAACCTCTAAATTTAATAGGAAATATTAAAACTTAGATAGTGGGAACCCCAGGATTCCAAGTATACTTCTTTTATGATAACATCAGTCTCTTATCCATCAATACATATATAAAGGAATCCATCAAAGCCTCATTTATAGAGGACTTTATAGTGTCTTGGGTCATCATAAAGAGTGAAGTTGGTTTCTCAGTACTATTTTTTATCTTTCCTAGATCTGTCTAATGGAATTAATGTATTTTTAAGGTAGTACATGATGGGTATCATTCACCTAGTGGTAGGAACATATTGCTCAGGGATAGGGATAATTTTTTTGATCACTTCTATTCTAACTCGAACAAAATGTGAGACCATTCAATGATGTGCAATGATTATTACTATTTGTCCTAGTTTAGTTCTTTCAAAGTTGTAGCTATGTTTTATAATGCATCTGACTAGGTATTCTATGATCATAGGATGTGAGTTAATATTGGATCTATGGAGAAATTTTCCATTAAATCTTAGACATAGTCAAGTAGGGGGATTAAATATTCTTTTATGATGGCATAATCCTCATTGATCTTTTTGATTACCAACTTTGAATTGGGTTTCACCTCTAGGTAGACCACCAGTATTTGGTGGACAAGTTATAGGCCTACAATGAGGGCCTAATATTTTAACTCATTGTTTTTATAGTATTATAGGAATGTGAAAGAGTAAGGAAAAACAACCTTTGTTGGGGAGATGAGTACGACACCAAACTTGAATTTGTTGAGCTTAGGGTCTTCCATTCTCTTCCTTGTTGAAATCATGGAGGTGATATAAAATCATATTTCCCATGATTGGGGTCTATCTTGAATAGAAAATATCACTTCACCTATCAATTTAGTATTTAATGATGTGGTTTCTGCAAATGGGTTCTCTATGAGAAAATCTTATAAAGATTGACCTATCACTTATTTTTGAGACACAAACTATATATCAAACTACTTCAAGATAACCACCCACCAGGAAAAACTTCCTATCAACATAGGATTGATAAGGATATATTTGAGTTCTTTATTGTGAGAGAAAAAATGGAACTCGTGGTTCTGCAAGTAGTGATTCTGTTTATGAACCATAAAGATTAACACAAGGCATATTTTCTTGATATCAGAATAATGAGTCTCAGTATTGATCATAGTTTGAATGAGATAATAAAGGCTATTTTCATTGTAGACATCATTCTTTTGTGTGAGGAAAGTGTGTAATGATCACTCTAGGGATCTCATATATATAATGAGTGGATATCCCTCAATGGGATACATTAGCACTGATGGGATCAAGGGATGTTTTTAATGCTATCAAATACTTACTGATAGTCATCAGTACACTGATATGTGAACCCTTTCTTCATTAATTTTGAGAATGGAAAACACTTTCCTATGAGGTTGGCTATAAAGCACCTAATGTAGGATAATTTTCCTTGGAGTCATCTTAACTCTTTAAGGTTTCGAGGAGGTGAGAAGGTAATGATAAACTTTGTTTTCTCAGGGTCTACTTGGATTCCATGATGGTTTATGAAGAATCTATTTTTTTTTTCATGTGGTTACCCTGAAGGCACATTTCAAGGGATTAATTTTTAGGCTATTCTATTGTAGTTTGTTGAAGATGGTCTCCAGGTTAGCCACGTGGTCAGAACATTTTCGATACTCAAAAACCTGGTCATAAACATAGAATTCAATAAATTTATCTAAAAAGGGTTTGAAGATATAATTCATGGAATGATGGTATGTAGTTCCAACATTATTCTAGATGAAGGGAATTATGTAATAGAAAAATACTCCAAAGTTAGCGTTGAAGGAAGTGGATTCTTCATCTTTTGGAGCCATCTGAATTTGGTTGTACCCTGAATATACATCCTTGAAGGAGATAGCTTGATAACCAGTAATTGAATCAATCAAAATCTTTGTTATAAAAACTGAAAATTCATCTTTGGATAATGATGATTTAGATACCTGAATTAAATTCATACCCTGATTTTCCCATTTTCTTCTTTACTGAGAAATTTTTTGCTAACCAAATTGGATATTGAACTTCTTGTAAAAAGTAAGACTTGATGAGCTTGTCAACTTCAGCCTCAATTTTGGAGGCATGAGTAAGTTGTATGATTCTTAATACCTTTTTATATCCTGAGTGGTCTTTTAGAAAACCCAAGTGATGTGTGACCACCTTGGGATTGAGGTCTGACATCTCTGTGTAATTACAGGTGAAAACATCTCGATTTTTCTTCAAGAAGGAGGAATATTCCTCTTATTATTCAGAATTAATGGACACACTGATCAAATTGGTCCATGGATCCCAGATTTATTTCTCTGAGTTCATCAATAGTGGTAAATAAACCTTCCTAAAATACTGGAGGGGAATCCCTGATGTCTTCATCCTCTTTCTCTTCCTCCTTATTTACCTCTTACTCTTATACTTCTGACTAAAATGATGGTGAATGGATATTTTAAAGATTATAATGGGATATTTTCGACATAGAATGAAAGTATTCACTTTATTTTACTAATGTGACAACCTCTTTTGACCAAGCTGATGAGAGATGGATCTGTTAAAGCTCAGAGGATGAAATTAGGGAATTTTAATCCAAGATTTCACCACTTCTTGGAGAATTGAGAACTTTTCTAGTACTTTCAGGTTTAGTTGTCACAACTAACATCATAAAATTTACTGAATGTGTGCTTGAAATTGGACCCTCCTCTTTTATTTGATTGATTTTCATCTTGTACTCTACATCGAGCTACTTGAAATGATTAGTTGGAATCATCTATAGACCCTTAGAGGCATTAAAATTAGAGTGAAATCACTATTCATGGGTTATTTACCTTCCCTATGGTAAAATCCTGAGTCAATGTATTGTGATTCACATGGTTTAAATGGGGATTTGTGACTATGAAATGTCGCAATTTGACCATTCATGAAATATGTGAGGCATTGGTGGTATGAGGAGGGAATAAACACAAGATGATGTAACTAAGGCCTTCCCAACATAATGTTGAGGTTGTACCCAACCGAAAACCATGAATTTCGAGTCGTACATGACATCTACAAACTAATTCCTATGTTTGATCTCACCTAGATACTTTTTCTCATTCTTTTCATAATCTAGTAGCATTAGAGAAGTGGGAGACAAATAAAACTCATTGAAACTTAGCTGACAGAGTGTCTGGGAAATAATAAGGTTGAATACTAAGCTATTTTCAATAAAGGGTCATTGGATATCAACTTTATTTATCTTTCTAGATACATACAAAGGTCTGAAGTTTCACAGTATGATGAAATCTTAATCCTACTCTGTGAAAGAGATAATTGTGTGGAATTCTGCAAGATCAGTCACTACGTGATATACTTTGGAAATAGGGTTTGAAAAAGCCTCTATGAGTGCTTCCTGAAGTCCTTTTTATAGACTAAAAGAATATAGGATTAATGACTTGAAAAAAAACAAGGATAACTGATTTAAAATATGATAATTTTGGTCTCGATGCCTACACTTTCCAGCATCAGGATTCTATTTTATATGTGGATTAGGAAATAAAGTAATTTATGTGGATAGATTAGCCCCTATAATAGTAGATGAAGGGGCTTCTTCTCTAAGTGGGCTAGGTCGACTAGGTCTGCCTACACGCTGAGGCTGATTAGGCGATGATATCCCCTCTAGTCAATCTTCTAATATGATCGTGTTAGGAAAAACCCTAGAATTTATGGGGGAACATTCTTTATCCTACTGAACATGTTAGAGATTTCTCCCGTAGTTCTCAACTACATATACTGTTTGAGAAGGGATGCAGTTAGAGTAGTGACTCCTAGAATGACTATGTCTTCCCCTGTATCCTCAACTCTGATGGCCTATTCCCCCATTTTCCTAGTCAAATGTAGGGAATTTGGGTTCATAATCACACTAATCATCTAATAATGGATCCATTAAGTGATTAAAATTAATGGAACTAAATATTAACCCCTATTTTAATAGAGATTATTTCTGGTAGGTTGACTCTTATTGTACCATTTAGTGGGGTGGTGCTGGTGCTTTTGGGACCATAGGTATAAATTCTGCTAAATTTGAAGCTAACTTTGGCCTTGGAATAGGTTCATCTTCATGTTTTTTATTCTTGATCTTGTAGCATTATAACTTATTAGAAGACTAACTTTCATAGGGATGAGCTACCGATGAATTCTATTGCAACATTGCAGAAGTGGTCGGGGTAATATTTGGATGTTTCAACTATACTCCAAGGATATCATGATTCCGGTTGATTATTTTTCTAACCATCAAATCAATTAAATTTTTTGTACCCTATTTTTTAACTTCATTCCATTAATTATCCTCTTATGGATCAATGGAATAATCACATGATACTTGAGCAAGTGGATTTCCAAGATTCACTTACCGAGAGTCCACCATTTTCTTTAGGATGTAATTGTAAATGAAACATTCTTTTATGTTATGACCCAATGCTCGATAGAATGGGAAATAGTTTGGGATATCTTCATCATAATTTTTCTATACTTTTTGGGATTATAAAACTTGATCAAGTTTTTCTCGAATGCTGAGATTAAGTAGCCAGTGAATTGGTCACTTCAAAAAGAATAAACTTTATTCTTTATCTACTCAAACTATTTTCATCTCTACTTACATTGATCATCCTAATGAGGAGGGATTTGTTTCTAATTATTAGTAGGTGGAACCACATGATATATTGTAGGATTTGGAGTAGGAGTGGGTACATGGGCCTTTTTATGTATAACAACAATAGCCTATACTTTCCTCTTTCTCTTCCCTTTAGCTGATGGAATTACCTAGGACTTATCCTTGGTCTATGCGACAGAGTCTTCCACTCTTTGAGAAATCATGGAAAGGTCCTGAAACCCTCCTGTGTATATCATAGGGATGAGTGTAATTCACAACACATCATGAATATTCACTATATATATGAGAAACAAGTCTTGTTTAAGAAGCTATAGGTTTTGGGAGTATGTCAACCCTTTCCATTGAGAAATGAAATAAGATACCCTATTGTTCTCCCACTATTTACTGTTTGAGAGGTTGAGGAATATTATCTTATGAAATGTCAAACTAAATTGGAAGATAAAATTATGAAGGAGATCTTCCCACCCCATAATTTACTGAGCTAGAAAACTAGTGTACCATAAAAGGCTGGTCCCTACAATGATTACATGAATCACCTAAGTTTCACTACCTCTTATTTTTAAAGGGTCCCCATCACAAGATCACAGTGGGTCACCAAATATTTTAAGTACTAATCTAGGTGCCCCGATCCATTGAAAATTGGAAATATAGGGTTCCCAAATTTTGGGAGGGGAAGAGTCAAATCAACCCAGTCAGGATAAGGCTTCTTTTTCCAACTGTACCAACACACTCTATTCCTACATGGATTCCGATTGATCCATTATCGACTCAATTTCATTCATGATCCCTTGAGGGATATCTAGCTAAGTAGGAGATGGAACAGGGGAAATAATAGGTAGGTCCAACTGTTGTGGAATCACTGACATCTGTCATGGGTAACCTATCAGGAAGGGCTACAAGGATATGCCTTTCCCTAAAGTGGTTATATACCCAATGGAGGGAAATCCTGATATGTTATTTTGGGATCCAAATATATTGGTTGTCGGTATCCCATACTGAGTGAATATTTTTTCTCCCTTTCAAATTTTGAAGAAAACTCTCTCTTTTTTGAGGTACTCTAGTTGGGAGTGTGATTTTAGGATCTATTTATAAAACATATCTAGTAGGAATGATTCTTGAGAGTAGTTATATATTGAGACTTATCAATTATTTTATTTCTTCCACTTGTCGCACAGATCTTTCCTTGAGTGTTAGTGGCTCAACCTCTCTAGGTGGTAGGTGAGGAATAATATTACCCTGACCCTTTTCCTCATTAGATACTCTTTGGGGAGGTAATGATGGATTGTTTGAGGGAATACCCAAATTTAGGGTAAGACTATGGTTTTAGGTAGGAACACACCCTTCAATCATTTGATGTGTACTGTATTATGAATCAAAACTTCCTCATACAAATCCTTTGTATTGGTCTCATGTTCTACAGTGTCAATAGGGTTAGTGTTAATGAAATTCACTGATGTGCAATGCATTGTAGGAATTTTATCTGTATTTCTGTGAGAATTCATTTTTTCTATACCCACTATGAGACCTCATCCTCTCCTTAACTGATTCTTTGGGATTCATTTTGTGGATGGTAATCTAAAGGAAATCACTAGATCGATCATTCATGCATGTTCCCATTGAGGATACCTAATCATTTGATGAGAAAAATTATGGGGATTCGTTATGAAGCATCCCCCATAACCAGGATAAGATCGACCATCACTGATGATGAGGATACTAAGGTGAAAACTCCCCCATCCTTTTGGACTGGGGTTATTCCCATTCCACTCACACAAACCTTCAGTCCTAATTTTATAACCTTTAAGATTTTGTTAAACCCCCCATCCCTTCAGGCTGGGGTTTCTTTTAGATTCTCATGGTTGATACTTCCACGAGTTCCTTTATGATTTTATGGAGTTATGTTTGGAAATGGATCAGTTGAAACATTTGGGTCTCCTTTGAACTACTTGCCTCTGAATACCATTGCGCTATCTGTGATATTTTCACTATTTTATGACTAAATTCCCTTAAGCAGGAGGTCTTATCTCTATTTTCATATGTCTGAAATAAAAGTCTTTCAATAGCCTACTATCTTCTAGCCCAATGTCAATGAGAGTTAGTCGAGGCCTGACTTTGTTGATCATATCATCGGTTGTGAACAAAGTTATTTTGTTGAATCCAACATGAAGCTCTGAAATTTTACAATTCCATATTTGGTAGGATTTTATGATTGGGGAGTGTGGTGAAATGAAATTATCCATGGTCACCCAATCCTATAATAATAACACTAGATGGTGTATCTATAATCAGCTGATGCAATTATTTTAAGGCATGAATACTGAAGGGATCCTTACTACATCCACAATTTCAGATGTCATGCAGGCAGGAGATATTACAAATCAATTTTGTGTTTCATACCTTCTATTACCTTGACATGACTTTGATACTCAACATAGGTTAATACATTTTTTCTCAAGTGATGAAGATTTTTCCATTTGTTGAGGCATATGTTATGCAAAAAATCTTCTTCTAACACCTCTGGAATGCTGTATTTAGGAGCGTCCAAAGTCCATAACATGACCGGTATGTCATATTGATATAACTATTTCCGCATTTTTAACATGTCTTCTTCATATTTTTCTAGAGGTTCCTCTACCTGATCTAAACAAAGTGAACACTTCTTTACTTCATTATTGAAACTGATAAGACTGGCAGAGAATTCCTCTATAATATTTTGAGGAAGACAATCCCTGGGTGGTTTAATTAATGATCACCACCTTGGTATATCTTCCATACAATAAAGGATTTTACTTTTCAATTAAAATTCTTCAGACATGACTGGCCTTATTTTTTCCAAGTGCCTCATGATAGGAGGGATGTCTCATCATTAAATCGCAAAGGGGAATTCCCTTTTTAAAAAATTAAACACTAATATGGAGAGAAATTTCAGAACACATTCCATAATAGGAAGGAAAACCATGGTGGATTTCAGTAAGGGAAATCCCCATCTACTCTTTAGTCTTCTGGACATGCAAAGGTATTCCATGACTCTCATCAGAAGATGGGATCATGATATTGATTAGATTATGAACATAAATCAAGCCTTTATAATGAAGTGTCTAGGGAGGACCTTCGAAATTACTACTACTACACCCATAATTTTTGTAACAAGATATTAATATCTTGAGCTTCCACTAATAAGCATTCAAGGTATTCAATAGCTCCTACATTAAATATAGCAGGATCATATACCGACTATTAATTTTCTATTCATATCTAGTGAGGACTATTTTTGGATACCTTCTTTTGAGTATCTAGGGAAACTTTCTAGAAAAAGTGGTTTTCAAGTATAGAATCTTATTCTACTAGTTCCTGTTTCACTGCCGGAATTTTATGATAAGATTCTATAAATTTTTATGGGGTTAGTTCCTTCCTTAGAGTGGCAATTAGAATAATCCAATTACATCCCATTGGAATGAGTGTATGTTCCAAATCCAGTTGTCTATATACTACAGAGGGAGTTTTCCTCATGATCCTCTTATATGGGAGTAGATGTGTGTGTATTCTCCAGGGTAACATGCTGATGAGTCACCCCATTTATTGGAAAAAAGTTGTGTGTTTTCCCCTCTACCACTACCATTATAACTGTTATGATATCTTGGTAGGTCTATAGGATGTGGGCATAGTGTTTCATCCACCCTTCACCATTTTCAGAATATTCTTGGTGACTTCAGCTATTGGAAAAATCATATATTCCCATTCCATATTTGGAACAGGGGTATGTGCTTGCTTCCGTCCCCCATTTCATACCAGTAGATATTGGCAATAATAAGGTGTGGGGGTAGAGATTTTGGTCTCCCCCTATTTTTATCAGGAATTCCCACTGAATTATTTAGGTGCTTCCAGATGAGACTGTTGAAAGGCTTGATATGTATGAGTAGGTGTGTGTTCTTGCTCACAGTTTTCCACCAGATTAGACCAGTAGACTTCTTTAGACACTAAAATATGAGGCTTATAGAAGTCTTGACTAATGTGGGTAGCTTTTTGTGGATTCTCATGGATTTCCACCAAATTTGAATGGTGGTATTCCTTGGACATTTCCAGATGAGGCTACTAGGAATCTTTGTAGGTGTAGAAAAGTGTGTGTTCTTTCTT
Source organism: Viscum album (assembly GCA_963277665.1). Taxonomy (NCBI): domain Eukaryota; kingdom Viridiplantae; phylum Streptophyta; class Magnoliopsida; order Santalales; family Viscaceae; genus Viscum; species Viscum album. Next base: position 1,782,093,121 of record OY728131.1, on the reverse strand, counting down.
GCAATTTTTTACAAAAATTTATTGGTGGAATTATCAATAAGGGACATAGGTGTGACCCTATTCTTTGTTGGCCAATTACTATCCCTGGAGGGCCATCCTACATTCTTGGGTATGGATGATCTGTACTGGATATCCAGGGGCTGCACCGTCATCTTGTTGAGGGTTTACTTCCGTGCGACATTGGCTACGATGATTGATAGAGGGATCCCATCAAATGGACCCATTTATCTTGTATATGAGGTCATCTTTGGCCTCATACACCAACTACCTAAGATATGGGAGGTTTCAGTTGTTGTGTTCTTGGTATAGGATTCTGAAATGGTTAAAGATAGAAATTGGTATCATCTACTTATAGACCATTAGTCATCATTGAGTGGACGACTAGTGGGGGCATTGCGAGCTGGAGGGCCTGTCGGGTAGCCTCCAGAGTTAGGATAGTACCATTCTAGTGGTAATCCTTGACCATTTCATTTGATACCCAATGATGCATACTTTGGGTGGGTGAAAATATCATCTTCTTGGATGGGGACCCAACATGAATGGTATTTGAGGCATAAATTTTTGAGAGTTGGTATGACTCTATTTAGATTGAAGGAGATCCTATTGGAAGTTCTTGAAATATAGGTAAAAAACAAAGAAGAAAACCCCATAAAAGTAGTATTTCATTGAATTAACACATGAATTATTTATTTTCTTTTTTGGCACTCTTTCATTTTGAGAGTGAATGGGGCTTGACATATGGGTGATAACATCATCTTGGTTTAGGATTCATATCAGGTTCACCATTTTTTCCAAAGAAAATAATGGTTCATAATGATTTATTATAGGGGGTTGAGTTTTTTAAAATAATTCATGTATGGTTCAACATTTTATAACATCTTCCTACAAGTTTTTTTTGTGGAGATGAAAACACCAAATAATTCCCTTAATCAGACCTTCTTTCCAAAGGAAGTCAGTTATTGGGAAATGATCCAACAATGCTTTGGGACTTGATCATAAAACGATATAACATATATTATCTAACTTATACTTGTGTGTTAAATTTTTTATTTGTTTTATCATCCCATTATTAAATAATTTTTCACTCATTATATGTTTTGAATTATTTTTTTGAAAACATTCTTAAAAAGATGCAATTTCATAATAGATCAATTTGATATAAGTTCAATATTTCTATAATATCATTAAATAAAGTAATCCAAATGTTAAAATTACTATTTTCTAGGATTATATGATCATTTGGATTCAATTAATCTAACTAAACCAAAAGATGAATGTGAGCACATGAGGACCAAACATGGCCCACAATTGAAGACATTTTGGGCAGTCCAGATTGAAACACCCTTCTATATTTGGGTCATAACTCAGGACTCAGAAATAAAATTTGGATAATTTTATGTCCATTGGACATATAAACAGAAGGATAACCTACCCAAAAAATATAAATACATTTTCACATGTTTTGTTCAGTCAACTATTTAGATAAAAAAGGAGTAAAAAGTCTTCCATGAATAGTGACTTAGTCCCATAGATACTTGACTTATTTTTGTGGAAAGTTTTATGTATTTTTTCATAAAACCAATTTTAACCCTCATTATACAATGTTTCATGAAAATATGGTTGGATTGGATCTATTTGGATTCCATTCTTTACATATTTGTCTTCCTCACCTTCAATGGAGTTCTAAACACCTTATGATCACCCGGGGAAGAACATGGTGTAAATCTTGAGCTTCGTTTTTTAATACTTTAATGGTATTTTAAATTATAGATTTTTGTTTTTTTAATCATCCTATATTATTATTTAATTTATTTATGTAATTTTATGTCATACCCAACTCATATGATCATGTTTGGGGGTTCCTATTCATGTGATGTTTCACACACCGTTCACCTATTCTTCTTTCCTTTTTCAATTGCGGTGTTTGTGTGGTTAATATTGGTCAAATGAACTCTCATAAACACTACCATGTAAATGTAAATTTATTTCATGGCATAAAATTGAAATAAAATACAAACTTTTATATCATATCAAGTTATTTATGTGTTTCCTTGGAGAGTTTCAGTTATAAAGTCGGACACAAATCACTCAATCATCGGCGGTAGCCGGTGAATTATTTTGTGTTTCCGAACAAACCCTAGGAGGTATCCAATTGTAAAATAAGTAATAAACTAGTTATAGGTATTATATACCATGTATTAAAATATCATAACACTACCTCTTGAAGCGATGAATGATGAGAATCATGAGATTTCCCCGGGCAGATCACTCTTAATCAAATCTGTTAATTCCTACATTGTTTTATCATTTTCATTTATCTTTTGAATTATTAAATAAGCAAAATTTTTTTTTATAAAATAAAATCCCCATTTTGTTTTCACAATAAAAACCTTATTTTATAATTAATGAACTAAGTATCCATCGAGAGACAACCTAGGGTTTATGCTATACTGCATAAATTTTAGTTAAAAAATAATTTCTAATTTAACATGCTTGACAATGTGATAAAATTTTGGAATCACTATAGGGGATCCAATATAATTTTTCCTATTTATGTATTTCTTTTATTTTTTATTTATTAATCCTTTCAATATTACCCCTCCCCTTTTTATTTTTTTTCTATGCTTCTTATTTCTCTCTATTCCTCTCTATCTATCTCTCTAATTATGTATTATATAATTATATTTTCTTTTATCCTTTAATTTTTGTTATTTTTTTATATTATTCATATTTTATTTAAAAAAACAAACAAACAAACTAGACATCATTGTTTCATGATAATATTCGGAAAAGAAATATTACTTTAATTTGACCCAGAAATTGAAAAGACACTTCACTCACAAATTATGCCATCTAGAGTAGTACAATAAATTAACACTAATGACCCCTTTGTGGATAATAAAGTGTATCTAATCCAATCTAAAAGTGAACCCAGTCTAACACCAAAAAACATGGCTATAAATAATTTTACCTTAAAATAACTGACCACCCCATATGTGGAGTACCAACCTGTGTACATCCAATATCATAAGGAAGAAACCAACTTTGAGTTGACATTAGGTCTCATAAGCCTCTTTAAAAAATTTCATGGTATTCATGGTGAGGATCCTCAAAAAAATATTAAATAATTTCACATAGTGTGCTCCACCATGAAACCCCAAAATGTGACTGAGGACCTCATTAAGTTTAGGGTATTCCCTTTCTCCCATGATGGTGTGGCCATAGATTGGATATAATATTTGCCTACTAGAATTGTGGACTGGAATGACATGAAGTGACTCTTTCTAGGGAAGTTATTCCCTACCTCCCAAACTTCACCAATTAGAAAAGAAATATGTGGAATTATAAAATCACAAGGAGAGGCCCTTCATGAATATTGTGAAAGATTCAAAAGACTTAATTTAAGTTTCCCCCATTACCAAATTAGTGAATAATTTCTAATTCAATACTTCTATGAGGGGTTTCCCCCATAGATAAAGGTATGATAGATTCTATAACCATTATTTTCCTAAATTGATAAAACTCCTACCACTGCTCATGACTTAATATCCAACATGGATCAAAATTCCAAAAAATTTGGTACATGAGTAATTACACCAACCCGAGGCATTCACAAGTCAAGTAATTCATCCCTAGAATAAAAGGTAGATGATAAAAATGATGACATGCATACCCTTATAAATCAATTATCTCAAGAACAATGTATTTCACACTCTCCTTGTATTCTACTTCATTATGTTTTTTTTATAAAAATCATTTTATAACCAGTGCCTGTAAATTCAACATTCATCTTAGTGTTGTATAATATCATTCCATAGGTGTCCATTCTAATAAGAACCAACCTTCAAGAAATAACCATTCAGGATAAATCCAAAACCCTAATAGAAATCACAACCATAGTACTGAAAAGAAGGAAACTTAATCTATCTCAAGAAGAATTGGTATAAGAAAGGACACAATATGTAACCTTCTTATCCTTCAAATCCTCAGAATATTCCTCCTTATTCCAAGACTGAGCCAAGACTTTAGGATATGGTTAAGTAAATAGAAACTTAGAACCTCCATTTCCAACATACCACACAATATGATATTCAAGACCTACGAACTCAAGTGGGATAATTGGTAAACACCTTTAATGAGATAAATATGCAAGGTTCTAGAAAACTAACACCCCAAAATTTTTCTAATCTAAATGAAAAATGTAATTTTTTTTCAATGACACTTCATTGTGGTAAATAATTTTCTTCTTCTACTAATTCTATAGAATAGGTAAGTCTCCCACTTGAAAACTCACTTTCTCAACCTACAAAAGATTCTAATGAAACATAACAAAACATGAAGGGTAAAAAATTTATTATTCAGGATTCCCCTGAACAATTCATTCCTCTTAATTTCCCCCAAAGAATCTCTAAATCTAATAAAAATTTCGATAATGAGATTGATAAAGAAATAATGGATAAATATAAAAAGGTGTAAGTTAGCATTCCTTTATTGGATGTAGTTAAAAAAATAACTCACTATGACAAATTTCTTAAAGATATTTGCACCCATAGATGGTGACTGAAGGAGAATGAGAGAATCCACATGGGAAGGAATGTCTTATCTTTAATACAACCAGAAATTACAACCAAATACAAGGGTCTAGGAACATTCATGATACCTTTCACTATAGGGGAGACCTTCTTTTCTAAAGAAATTATATATTTGGGCGCTTCAATTAATGTAATTACTCAATATATTCATACTTATATGTAGATTGGAGAGACTCAACCAACATTCATCATCAGGAAACTTACCAACCAGAGAACAACACATGCTTCAGGAGTGATCAAGGATGTACTCGTAAGAGTAAAGAATATCATCTTACCTACAGACTTTTACATTCTTGAGATGAAAGATAACCAAACCCAAGTACATGATCCTCTCATACTTATAAGGCCATTCCTTTAAACAAAAAAAATCATCAATGTTCACAATGTCACACTGTCCATGGATTTTGGTGGAGAAACAGTGAGTTTTAATATCATTGATGCTATAAAACACCCCGTTGAATAACACTCCAATATTCTTGTCTATTCGATGGAAGTTCTCTCTAATGACACACTCACACAAAATTCTCTCATCTACCTATACTCTAATTAACTTTCCTCTTCTTCACCTTAAGATGATTTGAGATTTGATTCATGATTTGAGTGTTGTGTGGGTTCTGAAAAGTGTAATTTTTTTATTTAATTAAAGAGTGTGCTCATTCTGAGGTACCCATGAACGTCAATGATTCTGAAAATATCATTTACATAGATTCTATTTCCTTAGAGAATAAACATGAGTAGATAAATATTTTCATGGTGCTTAATCCCCCTAAATCCTCACCCTAAATCCAAAAAGCATCGGTGTTTGACTTTAAACCACTTCCATGAAATTTAAAATACGCCTATCTTGAGGGTATTAACCAATTTCCCATCATTATTTCCAATAACCTCTCCCCACAATAGAAATCAAAACTACTAAACCTTTTGTGAGAGTATAAAAATGTGATAGGATAGACATTGGATGATATTATTGGGATTAGACCATCTATTTAGATGCAACATATACTTTTATATGATGAAGATAAACCCATAAGTCAACATAAATACTAGTTAAATACCACTCTCCTTAAAGTGGTAAAATTGGAAGTCTGTAAATTACTTATTTCTAAAATGATTTATCCTATATCTGATAGTAAATGTTTTATCATAGTGAAAATTGTGGCTGAAAAAACCTAGAATAATGGTTGGGTCAAATGAACAGAATTAATTGGATCCAACACATGTGAAAAATAGTTGATGAGTCTGTATTGACTAATGTCGACTAAATCAAGCCACGTGAAAGGAACATTTTCCTCTTCCTTTCATTGAAACAATGTGACAACGACTGGATGATAAGTCCCATTATTGTTTCATTTATGGCTATTTGGGTTATTTTCAAATCCATGTAGCCCATGATGATCAAGAAAAGAGAATATTTACCTTTTTTTTTGCATATTTTCATATAGGAGGATTCCTTTTGGTATATGTAATGGTCCTTATCATTTTTGGTGATGTATGTTGAGTATTTTTTATAAGTACCTTGAGAATTTTATAGAAGTATTTATGAATTATTTCATGGTTTATAACTCTTCCTTTGATGAGCCTTTGGCACACCTAGGTTATATCCACCACTGTTGCATTGATAAAGATTGCATAAATTATTAGAAATTCCATTTCATGGTTGAGAGGGGGATAATTGTTGGGAATGTTATTTAAAATGAGGTAATTTAAGTGGATAAATCAAAAATTAAATTAATTTTAGAACTTCCATATCCAAAATGTGTTTGTAAGGTGCATCCATTCTTGGTTCATGCTAGTTTTTACCACCGATTCATTAAAGAATTTAGTAATATCACACTTCCCTTATCTCAGTTATTATAAAAAGATTTGAAGTTTGTGTTTGATAAAAATTGTGAAGATACATTCAATTCACTAAAAATGAGTCTCAAGTCAACTCCCATAATCCAAACACAAAGGTGGGATCTTCTATTTTAACTTATGTGTAATGAATATAAATTTGAAGTTGCTGAAGATTTATCACAAAGGGTTGATAAGGATCATCACATCATTTCATATGCCTCATGTACCCTTGAACATGCCCAAGAAAACTACACAACCATTAAAAAATAACTTATTTTTATTGTTTTTTCCTTGTAAAATTCTATTCATATCTTCTTGGGTAAAAAGTCATTGTATTTTCAAACCATGCTTACTTTTGATTTCTCCTTAATAAATACAAAGCTAAGACTCACCTCATTCGGTGGATTATACTCCTCCAGAAGTTTAAACTTGAGATTCAAGATAAGAGAGGAGTGGAAAATGTGGTTGCTGACCACATTATCCATATTTTCCCTCCATTGTAACACCATTTTGACTCATCCCTCCCTATTAAAAAAATTATTTCCTCATGAGAACCTTTGTGATGTTGTGGACCTTACCCCCGGTATGCAGTCATTGTGATTTTTTTAGAAACATCTAGGGTCCCCACTTATTTCAGCACTTCAAAATCCCAGATACTTAAGCACAGTTCACGATGGTACATTTGGGATGACCCATACTTTTGGAGAAAATTAGTGAGCAATTTGTTCTTCGGTGTGTCCCTAACCACGAGTTCACCTCTATTTTGAGTTTCTACCACACTTTATCTTATAGGGGTCACTTTATCTCTCAATTTACAACTCAAAATATCCTTGACTCAGGAATATATTGTACAAATTTATATAGATATTCCCACCAATTTTTTAATTCATGTACTCAATGTCTATTCATAGGGAATATCTCCAAGAGGAATGAAATTCCCCAAAAACCCATGTTATTTTGTGAATTATTTGATGCCTGGGGCATTGAATTCATGGGGAATTTTTCAAATTCATTTTTCTTTTTTTACATCTTATTGGATGTTGACTGTGTCTCTAAATGGGTGTAAGAAAAGGCTACCAAGACCGATGACTCTCGAGTGGTTGTTGATTTTGTTAGGTCCCAGAATTTCAGTAGGTTTCGTTTTCTAAGATTCATCATTAGTGACTAGGATCCACATTTTTACAATCAAAACATGAAAAAATTTCTCTATAAGTATGGGTTTGTTTATAAAGTTTCCATTTCATATCACCTCTAAACTAAAGGACAAGATGAAATCTCAAATCTGGATGTTAAAAGAATCTTGGAAAAAATGGTACAAACTAATTGGAAAAATTGGATTTTGCGCTTGGATGATGCACTTTGGGAATAATGTACAACTTTTAAAATCCCAGTCAGAATGTCACTATATAGGATTGTGTTTGAAAAGTCTTGTCACCTCCCAGTGGATGTATAACACCATGAATATTGGACTGTTAAACAATGTAATATGAATCTTTTAGATATAGGTGATTACAAGAAGCTGCAAATTCAAGAGTTGGGAGAAATTTTACATGATGCATATGGGAACTCCCAAAATTTTAAATAGAAGACAAAGGGTATCCATGATAAGATGATTCATCAGTAGAGGTTTCATATTGGTGAGAATTTCCTCATGTACAATTCTAGGCTAAATCTACACCTTGGTAAGATTATTTCCCAATGGATCAGTCCTTATACAGTTACTAATGTTTACCCTTTTGGTGAAATACATGTTTTATATGAGAAGAGAGGAAAAAGGTATATCATCAAGGGGAAAATGCCCAAACACTTCTATGAAGATTTTCCAAAACATCTGGTGGAGGAAATCCAACTGATGGATGCTGTATATGACACCACTTAATAGGTTTTCCCTTCCCCCTACCTTTATTTATTTTTCTATTTATTTAAAATGATTTCATTGAGTTCAATGTAATTTTTAAGTATGGGGTAGGGTGACATATCATAGTTAGGATTAAGAAAATAGAAAAAAAACAAAAAACAAAAAAAAAACAAAAAAAAACAAAAATATAAAACAAAAAAAATGCATATTCATTTTTGATTTTTTTGTGTTTTTAGATAAACATTGATCTAAAAAATAATATCCAAAATAATTTTCATTCTTTATTAAATTGGTTTTAAAATACTATTTTTCTAAAAAAATGTTTTTCAAATGAATATTGATATGGAATATTTTTCTAGAATTTGTATTTTCAAATAATTCATAGGTGTTTAATGAATCTAATAAGATCATTACTAATTATCACTAACCAATATTTTAATCCCTTACCCGAGAGACATTATAATCCCTTTATTTCATATTCTTCATTCTAATCACTTTCTTCAGAGTCTCCATTCAAGTAGAGAAACTAGAAATTTTATCGATTCTGTTTGAAGCCATTAGATTTGAGTGTTCTATATTCATAATAGAGGTCATCATTTATTGAAAATCCATTTGTAAAATTAACCTATATTTTTGGTCACCTTGATATTTTACCCTTCTTAAGATTTAGAGACCATTGAATTCTTATTAGGTTTCCACATTACAAGCTAATTTATCCCTACCAACCCATCACTTTTGTACATTCTAGTTTTATTTTCTGCAAGTGTGGGGGAGAGAGTGTTTCCATGGGAATTATCAAGAAAGAATCATTATTATAGATTAATAGAAAGGGTACCTACATTTGTTTTTGGAACTGGGTTCACAATACATATTAAATCATTATGTTGTACATGTTTCCCTCTTTATCTCCAAAAAAATTTTATACAAAAACAATAGTTCCATGGAAAAAATAAATAAATGGAATGGAGAGAAGAGGAAATTTACTAATTATTATTCACTACTGTTTTGTGAACATCACAAAATAAAAAAATGGGGGATAGAGGTGGAAGTGATACTCTATATGAGGGGTTGAGTCATTAAATTCATTGTAAATACTTTCTGAATTTTTACATGCTTTGTACGTAAGATATTAAACACTCCTCTTCTACCTAAAATTTTTAAACATAAAATACTACCTACCCTTGAACCTCGGAAAAACCTATTGGAATACCTCTTGAGTATCACACTAGTTTCTACCGATATATGACTTGGTGTATTTTCAAGCATATGGTATTATCACATGAACTCTTAGAAAATATCCTAGCTGCACTTTCATATGTTCCTTGATTGAAGAAGGAAAATTTATAAGTGAGATAGGTTGCAACATGTTTCATGGGTGAACAAATTAATTTGAAAAAGTTTGAATGTGAGAGAATAAAAATGATAAGAAATTTTATTTCATAAATGAGACAAGATTAATTTCATTTCAAAATAATATTTTAAGCTTTCTCACCTTTGATTTAGGAATATGATATCATTAGGATATAAGACTTTTCCAAGGAGTACAAGTTTAGGTGTGGGAGTGTGATTGCACAGTGATATAACATATATTATCACCCTTATAATTGTTCATTAAAATTTTTATAGGTTTTATCATCCCATTATTAAATCATTTTTCACTCATTATTTTTATGAATTCATCTGTTCAAAATATTCTTAAAAAGTTTCAATTTCACAATGGCCCAATTTGACAGTAGTTCACTATTTTTATCATATAATTAAATAAAATAATCCAACTGCTGAAATTAATTTTTTATTTTTATATGGTCATTTGGATTAAATTCATCCAACTAGGACAAATGGTCAAAGTGAGTATAAGGGGCCCAACCATGGACCACAATTGAATACATTTTGGGTGGTCCAGATTGGAATGCCATTTTGTAATTTGGACACAACTCAAACCTCAAACATAAAATTGGTATTATTATACATCCATTTGAAAAATAACTATAATTCCCACATATCTACCAAATTTAAATATATTCTTATATGTTTTGATTAGTCAACCAGCCTGATAAAGGAGTATTTTTTTCCATGAATAGCGGCCTAGTTCCATAGATACTTGAAATCTTTTTGTGTAAATTTTGATGTATTGTTCCATAAAACCACTCATAAAACTCATAATACAATTTTTCTATACTATAGGGTGTTATTGGAGATCTTGGGATGACATTCTTTACATTTATGGCTTCATACCCTTCCATGTAGTTCTAAACTCCATGTGATAACCTAGGGAGGAATGTGGTGTAAATCAAGAGATTAATTTTTGTAATACTTAAATGGTATTTTAAATTCATAGTTTTTGTGTTATTTTTCATCATAATATCTTATTATTTAATTTTTTATGTACTGGTATGTCATACTCGACTCATATGGTCTTGTTTGGGGGTGTCCATTCATGTGATGTTTCACACACCTTTCACCACTTCCTCTTTCCCCTTTCAATTGTGGTGTTTGTGTGGTTCATATTGGTAAATTGAACTCTCATAAAAACTTAAATGGCCATGTAAATTTATTTCATGGTATCATATTGAAATAAAATATAAAATTTTATAGCATATCGAGTTATTAATGTGTTTCCTTGGTGAGTTTTGGTTATAAAGTCAGACACAAATCACTCAATCATCAGCGATATCTGATGAATCATTTTTTTGTTTCTAAACAAACTCTAGGAGGTATACTAGTGTAAAATCATTAATAAACTAGACATAGGTGTTAAAAAACATATATTAAAATATCTTAACCCTATCTTGAAGTGATGAAAGTTAATCATCATGATATTTCCCTAGGTTGATCATTCTTAATTACATATATTAATTCCCACATCGTTTTATCACTTTTATTCATATTTTTACTATTAACTCAATAAAACACAAACTTTATAAAATCCAATTACCTTTATATATTCACAATCAAAACCTTATTTTAAAGTTAATGATCTAAGGATTCATCTAAATATGACCTATGGTTCCTGCTATACTGCATAAATTCTAGTTAAAAAGCAATATCTAATCTGATGTGATCGACAACGTGATAAAGATTCACATTGGATGATAGGCTGGGAGGTTTAGATCATCACACATTTTTGGGGGTAAATTTTTCCTACTCCAATAATCTCTTATATATTTAAGATATTTTCCTAAATCCTTCATCAATTCCCAAGTATGATATGGGTCACCCTTGAATTAACAATAAATTATTATCATGTTTGGAATTTAGAATCATCTGTATTTATATGAGGTTCTTCATTTATGGAGATATATTTATGTATCCAAGGTTATCCATCAATGTTAATCTCTTAAAAATGTGTCAAATATTATTTTTTCATTTATTGTTATGATGATGGTTTTAAGCCACGTAGTGTAATGCTCTGGAGTGTATCATTATCTAGGGAGACATGAGTTGTTTTGATGTTGGGATCAAACCCATGGATTGGAATTTATACATATCCTTGTGAAATGAATCAAAACTCACATAGTTTAGTGCCACTTAATGGGGGAAAATCATAACTTTTAAGGTATGTGGTAAGGACCAAACTGTGCAGTTTAACATCAAGCAGCAAGGACATCTAGATGGAAGATTCATAGTCAAATTTCGGTGTGGGAATTATGCTGAAGTGGACCAGGGAAGCCAAAAGGGATATGGAATTATGGATTAGATATTACTCTATAGTGAATGTGAGCTAGAGAGGATTAGGGTTGATTTGGGGTGATGGGTTTGGACCTCAAGGAGTATTCTACACATCTCATTTGGATAGGTATTGAAGCCCACATAGTTTAGTGGTGGGGGACAATGCCTATAGAGGACCTCTAAAAGTTTGTCTCATAGGAAATGAGGCCCCTTTTATATGGATGAATGGTCTTGAGGACCCATCCCTATGAATGTTCTCAAGATTTTTCTCATAAGAGATATAGCCCTTTGAGATTATGATGACATGGTTGGGGCTTATACCGAGTAGGAGGCCCATAGCTGGTTGGTGATTACACTTGAAATGATGCCCAAAAGAATGGGGGATGGGGATTACACCAAATAAGAGGCCAATTTTGAGGTTTTTGGGATAATTTGGTATTCATGATATCCACTGACCTCTAAGACCATTTGATTTGTGACCGGTGTAAGAAAGAAGAGGAAGTAGTAGATCTGAAGACCATAAGATCCACTTTTTTTGTTGATAGACGGATGTTGGAGCTGAAAGGGAAAGTGAGGGGGATTTGAATGAGCTTATCTTTTATTTTATTTTGGTAATCAGGATAGTCAAATTGAATCCTGAATATGACCCAGGTAGGAAAAAAGGAGAAATTGTGCCACCTCCCACAGAAAGGCTTAGGGATTACTCCAAGAGGGATTCCCTAAGGATTGGTTTCGAGTCTTACATTATATTAGAGGATTTTTTTGGAAGGATTGATTGGATATGATTGGGGATTATACTAAAAAGGAGGCCCTGTGGTTGGATATATGGTTTTTAGGGCCAACACTTATGGTTTCCCTCTGAAGGAAAGTGATTGGAAGATATGAAAAAAGATTCTCTGCCAAGCCATGCATCTAAATGTGTGTATTTCCTGATTGTAGATGACCTCCAAGCCCATATGAGTAATAATAAAATGTGAGAAACAATAGGAAGTGGTATATCTATAAAACTGCACAATCCTTCTCCCACTAGTGTAAGAGACTAGGGATACCAGAGAAGAAGAAATGGATTTGGTGTTCCCCTTCCCTCCCATCGTTGAACCCAGGATAGTCACATCTGACTACCCATATGGATACAACCTAGGGGAATCAATAAGAAGGAAGGAATCGACCAGGATAGGTTCTTCAAGAAAGGATATAGGCTTACTTCAGGATGTTTTACTAAAATTAGTTCATAGGGAGAGAGTAGGATAATTCCCTAATCCTCAAAGTTAAAGGAAATAATGATCCCATTCCTCCCTACTAAAACTAGAGGTCCCTGGTCTTAGTGATGACATGGGAAGAATAAAGCTTCAACACTTTCCTATGAGACTAGGAAATCCATTACAACACCCCCAAATTTGGGTTCCTCATGGACGAAGGGATCCATATTCAAATTCACCCCAAGGACCCTAACCATCAGGTAGGACAGGTGGGAAACACCTCTGATTGGAGGAATGCATATCCAAGTGGGAGACACATTGGTATGTCTCTTTCCATGGTTTTGTAAGTCGGAAGGTTTTGATGGAGGTTCTAATTTGGTCCCTCTCAGAAGAGGGAGAAAAAGTAAGAGGGGACCTACCATTGGTGTCTTGGAAGTGGGCCTTATAGGTGGATCTCCCAGGGTAGAGGTTGGGTAATCCAAAGGGATATCATATAGGGTAGGTCTGTGCAGACTGGAAGGGATTCGTGTAAGTAGTCCAATGTGAGTTGAAGGTGTTTTGGGAGACCAACCACTTAGGAAAAAACAATTTGGAGAGGTAATGATTGAGGATTAAAAGGTTTCCTCATGTGTTCCTAGAAGTATCTCTTACAGGTCCCTAGTTAGGGGAGGGACCTTCATGCTTAAAACTTTTTGAAGAGGGGAAAATATTTCCTTCTGAATGTGTCTTGAATTTAAGAACCTATAAGGATTTTAATTACACTAATTTCCTTTATTACCTTTTATCTCAAGTTTTATAGGGCTACCTGATAGGTTTCAAAAGGATTAAGATAAGAACTAGGGAATGTAGATCCTCAAGAGTTTCTTTTGGATTTTCCTTCATCTAAGTAAGGAGCCCCAGGGTCCTATTTTTAGTATAATATGGGACCATGGGTGAAGGTGTTGGATCGAATAGGTCTATTTCATAGGAAAATACACAAATACTATGTGTGGTGCTGCTGGGTGACCCAGATATCTATTCCTACATAATTCCATTGGCTATTCAGGTACCCTGCCTGCCAATGCTGCTTTAGGGGGACCTGTGAAAAGTGGATTTGGAGAAGGGTGTGACCCTTGGAATTATTCTCTTCTATTTTTTATTCTCCCTAAAGTATTTTACTTTAATACCTTTTCATCCATGATAAAAAATTGGTTTCATAAATTTTCAAGTAGAAAAATTTGGATTGATTTTATTTACAAGAAAAAAAGAGGTTTGTAAGATTTTGTTTATTTTCCAAGTGTTTTGGGAATATGGAAATATATTTTTATCCTAATTTGTCAAAATATTCAAGTTAAAAAATGTTTGAAGAAATATGGATCATTGTTGAAATAAAGGAAAACCTCTCTAGATAGGATTCATAGAATGAAAAGAATCAGCCTATGAGAAACAGATTTGAGATCCTTTTGAACTTCTATGAGTATTGTAACATGTTTATCCATATATATGGAAAATTATAGTATGTTATAACTAGCCATAAATCTTATATTGATGTGAAAAAAGGACATAATTGATGATGGGAAAGTAAAATAAAAATAAAAATAAGTCTTCTTTGATTAGTGAACATGTGAATAAAGTTGAAGTAAACACTCCTAAGAATTTATTACAGAATGCTGGTGAAAATGGTATCAAAATAGATAGAATAAGATGATTTTATATCGTAATAGATGCCACACCATGTAATTTTATATGTAATCCATGAAAATTAAAATGAGAAGGATAAATTATAAATAAAAAAATAAGTAAATCCAGGAGATGAAAAAAATATTGGCATGGTGGAAGAAATCATTGATGGTGATATTGAGAGGCTTCCTAATAAGGGTAACCAAAAATAAAATGAAGTAGTGTGTCGAAGCTGTAAGAAGGCAGGATACTTAGCCACTAAATTCATGACATGGTTACCTATTCAAAAATAAATGAAAAGATAAATAGGTAAAGATACATTGATTTTATGCTTCAAAATGATGTTATAAAGAAGATGTCCACATATAATATAAAAAAATAGTATAAGACTAATGATATATTATTCATATGACATGATCTTATTGAAGATGCTATAAATTTGGAGTAAGAATTTAAGATTCAAAATATTATGGTTTCTGAAGAAAATAAATCTACTCCATATAAGAAGATATTAATGAATAAAAAAATCCATGTTGACCAATGAAGTACATATCTTGAAAATCAAGAAGGAATCCGACATTAAGAAGATTTTGAATTTAATAGATTTAAAGTAAAGTGCTTCTAAGTTGAGAAATGTGTCTTATAATTAGTGCTATTAATAAGGATGTGATGAAGAACACATCATTCCCCCACAACTTTAATTGTGATTTGAATAGGGAATTGAAGGTGATTCTAGAAGAAGTCATCCATCATGATATACTAAAATTTTATTTGGTATCCAGTTTTAATTAGAATTATAACTACTTGGAGACTATTTATAGAATAAAGTAATCATGGTGATGAAATATGGAAATTATCCCTTGAGGGGGAGAAATTGAAGAAGTAATGGCTATGAGTGATCTGTTATTTTCTCAAAATATAGAAACTATAAATCCCCATAAAATACTGAGGAATGATATATAATTTTTAATCTACTATCCTTGTCATGGTTTATTATTTTACTAATAATTAAGAGAGAGTTATTGTATAATAATATAGTGAAGTAAAAAAACTTTCACTTGAATTTTTTGATGTGCTTTGTGAATTTGAGTGAAGGTTTATACATTTCTTGAATTTTTATTGTACAACCCCTGAAAAGTAAAATTCCAAGTTGGTTCCACATTGAGAAGTGTTGATGGATATCTTTGGTGTATATGCTATGAACTATTATTTTCTACATTATGTTTTCCAATGTATACTAATAGCGATTAATGGATTATTTTTAGGAATGATTTGGTACCATCATTCTCTCCAAAGGATTGGATAGAATCTCTCAATGAAGGGGGATAATATGTAAGATAAAGAACCCAAAGGGAAGAGATATTAGTATATCAAGTGGATGAGAAAAATTGGATGAGATAACCCTTACATTAAGTTGGAGAAAATTTACTTCCACTTTATATTCATTTTCAATAAGATAGATTAAGGAATCAATAACTTGATGAGTTCAAGTGGAACTGAAAAAAAATCCAAAGGGGGAGATTAAAGTGCCTTTGCAGATTGTTTGATACTTATATTATATATTTTTTCAATATAAAAAGTGGAAGTCAATGTATTTTGAGAATTATGGTATTTGAATTGGACTATACACTAAATACATTAAGGATAAATTTCCCATTATTATTGGGAAATGGAAATTTGGTGCTACCATTAGGGTTGAAATGGAGAATCCATATATTTGAAATGCAATAAGTAAATATTTGATGTTTCTTAAAGATCAATATGGATATTTATGAATATTTTCCTAAAAATTATATGATTTTTGAATTGATACTCATGTTAAAGACATGTGATTATGCATGTAAAAGTGTTTTCTATAAAATCCCCCAAGAAAAGTGTTGTCTATAACAGTCCCATAAGAAGTGAAGTGCTGGATAGGTGAAAAAATTGAATAATTTGTGGTGTTTAGTGTTTAAATATCGATTAAATAGAGTGATACAGTGTAGATATATAAAATAATACATCCTAGTGTGTTAATATGATGTAATACCGAAACTAGTTTAAAGATACACTTGGATGAGGTTTTATAAAGGTGTAGGTTGAAGCTAATGTTTATAGAAAAAGTTAGTACATGAAACACTCAGACATGAGTGTTTAATATGCTAAGAGATACTGGGAATAGAGTTGAGGCAATTAATAATGTTTAATAAATTCCAAAAGATAATTTGAGATGTTTATGAGTGGTTGACTGTGGTTGTGAAGATATGAATAATTCTTAGTTCAAGTTTATTTTTTTGTGAGATAAAATTATTTTCTAAATAAAGGTAAATTCTATTTTCTAAGGTCTATATAAAGGTAATTTTATTTTATTTTGATGAATAAAATGATATGAAATATCGTTGTTCATGGGAATATGATTTTCAAATGGTAATATTTTAAAATAATCAATGGAAATCAAAATAAAGATTATTATGAAGATGCATATTCTGATATAAAATGTTGTAAATATCACATGAAAGAATGTGACTCAAGCAGAGAGGAAATGAAGATAATATTTATATGTGTTTCTATATAAAATTTTATATCATATTGAAGAAAATACAATGATTCATTGAAGCTCTTAAGCAATTAAAGACTGAGTTGTGCATCATTTGAAGTGATATATAATTACTATACAGTTGGGGAGGTTGAACTGCAGTGAGTGTGGATATTTGTTTCTATTGAATCCATGATTTATATTCCATAGATTAGTTCCGCATTCCAAAATCCGTCTCTTAAATTGAAATGTCATAGATTTCATACTACAAAGAGATGTGCTATGTTTGATTTATCATACATGCATGAAAGAAGATGAGATGATACATTTGATATGATTATGAGTATAAGATAAGGATTTTGAGCTTTCTTGATGTATCTAGAAGAATAGAGACGTTCATATGATGAAAAAGAGAAAAATAGTAAGGTTAGTTCTAGTATTTTACTAGGGAGAAACCATTTGATAGGTAAAAGGAAAATTGTGATTGTGGTTCATTACAATATATGGATGTAGTGTAGAAATTAAATTATGATCAAAGATACTGAATGATATAGGGGATTTATATATTCTAAATTTTGAAAATATTATTCCTTATAACACACATATATATAAAAGAATAAGGACAAAGGATCATTGGTTTTAAACTTTATATGAGATAGAGGAGAATAGAGAAAACACTACAACTATCAAATAATAAGAGGAATAACCAAGATAATATAATCCTATGCTAAGGAGTGAAGTAATCTATGTATCAAATTTTATTATCGAATAATAGGTTGGTCATCATTTAGAGTTTTGTTCATGTGAGCTGAAGTAGTGATAAGAATTAAAGAAAAATAACTAAGGAGTGGAAAACATGCTGCACATGGTATTGTTTATTTGTGTTAAGTATTTAATATCCCTATGAGCTAATGAATTAAATTAGATGACATGATATTAGTGAGAAAGGAATCCAATGAAAAGGTTTTGAAGAATATCTATGAACTGTGATGCATGTAGTGACCAAGTTGCAGGTATTTGTCTTGAAGAACTATTGGAATTTGAAGATACTTTTGTAAGGAATCATACCAATATTTGTGGGTGTAGTGACATCCATGTACAAGTTTTTGATCTACTTCTAGGATAAAAGAAACTGGGGGGATCATTAGGTGGGATTATAGTTTGAAGAGAAACCCTAGTATGTGGATTGTGATCTCATGTGTAATATTGTGAACAAATCACAGCTATGTAATTTGTTGTGCTTTATTTAATGATGACACATGAACAAAAACACTTTTATTGATGAAAATATTATTGTGGATAATATGTGCCTCAATGTGAGTCGACATGATAAGGAATATGTCTTTATAATGAACCTTGTAAATCTTGTATGCCTATTTTAATTTCCATACCACATTTCATATAGAAATTACTTTATAAATTAAAATATAAAAGGATTCATTTTCACTAATATAAAGCATAGAAAAATTTACAAGGGGGTTAGTACATTCCTAAATACTTTATAATTTGGTAAAAATAGGAATATTCTAATTCAACCTCACCCATATCAGGTTACTAAACTAATTCTATTGGTAATTTAAATGTGAATAACATCTATGAAGTAATAAATTTTGAATAATGGTGTGACTTAGGAATCATTCTCCTAATTTTCAACTCTTTTAACATTGTACTCAAATTCCTTTACTTCGCAACATCCAATTTTGTGATGTTAATAACTTTTGTTGTATATTAAGAACTATTTATAGGTTTATCATCACCATTTTTCTTAGAACCCTTCCGTCAAAACTTTTCCTTGAAATCACTTGGAAACTAATGTGACTATTTACATTAATATTTTACTGACATAACCTAAAACTTTTATTATATTAAGTGAAATTCACTTTGTATTTTTATTGGTATATTCCTATATTTATTCACATTCTGACTTCACAAAGTAAAAAATAACCCCAGTAACCTCTTAGATACTATATTATTTTTGTAATATCATGTTGATATACAAAAAAATCCTTTATTTTTAATAAATAAAACTCATTTCCTTTCGTGATAATATTTAACAAATTGACTCTTTATATATATAATATATGGTATTCTTTGTGTTGGGATAATATCTCTAAAATAATGATTTTAGTATTTAAAATATAATACTGATGGGTGGTCGGATCATATGCCTTATATTTTAAAAAATTACAAGTTAAAATATTTTATCATGGATAAAATTCCTTTTACCCCTTCTCAAATATTTTTTAGAGTTTTATAAATAATAAACCATGTAAATCATCTCATTTTATTTATAAAAACTCTATTATAAAAATAACTTATCTTGTCATATAATAAAAATAATATTAAAATATGCATCCTTTATATATATCCATTCTAGCTTCATATTTTCCATTAGATCCATTCTATGATATATCAACCTTTTCTTTATCACTTGAATAAAAACTACAAGCTCCTACAATTTTTAACATTTTTGTGAACTCCTGTATATTTTCAACACTTTTAAAACATACATATAGTGTAATATACATATAAAAATCAATGAGTTTATTTTTCTAAAATTGATATATAATATGAAATTTTCATAGAGTTTCTCAAATCCCTTCAGGTATCATGGATAATTCTATTATATAGAAGCATTTTATCTTCTTCATTGAATCTCTCTTATGATTTTAATGACTTAGAATAGTTGTTATAAAAATATTATCATCTTATTCTGGCTCAAACATTTAACCTATTGTACTATCAACACAACATAATAACCTGAAACATCACATGTACAATTCCTCTATACTCAACACTTTGAGAAAATAAATTAAACTTTTATTAAACTCATTCCCATTTTTCAAAAATTTATAACTATGATTACAAAATGAATTCAATTTCTAGAATAAGTCTTAAAGGAAAACTTTAATCTCTTATTATCATTAATATACTCAATTATATTGAATATTTGACCAGGGAGTAATTTTCCTTTGATCATCATGAATCTAATTATTTTGAAACCATGAGTGAATAATTTTATTCTTATCAGAAGCATATAGATCCATCCATTGAAAAACTTCAACATTAGGTTATTTAGTAAGGTTTCTCAAGAAAATCAAATTTTATTAATAAATTATAATGAATATTAAGTTTATATACAAATTAAAGGATTTTATTACATTAAGATTATCATTTTTAGGTATTGATCTCAAAGTAATGTTTAATGATGATGATTCCATTAATTTATAATAAATGTTTTATCAGATGAGTGTTATGTTTTACATTTATATAATAAAATATTTCATTAAAAGTCCTATCACTAAAATGATGACCCAATTTTATATTCACAATATCCATTAGTGGGAAAAATCCATATTTCATTAAGAAATTAGTCTAATTTGTAATTTCTTTCACCCCTATCTATTTAGGTAGGCCATTATTCCAATAATATTATAAGACTCTTAGATGGTTGAGAGGGAAATTCCTTTCATAATCCATTATATGGATATAATAAACACTATTAATATAATATACTTTTAATTAATTTTTAGCTAAGTTAGACCCAATGAAAATTTAAAAAATAAGGCACCTAACTCTTAGGGTGAATACATTTATTTACTTCCTTACATAAGAAAATTTAGGGGTACCTTGATTTGGAAGAACCTACATAGTTGAGTGATCAATGTCTTTCCAAGTGTTTACTTTTCAATGAATCTAAAACTTAGTATTTTTAATTGGATTTAATCTCACCATCTTATATCATGTTATTCCATTAACATGTATGTGTTCTTATAATAGTTTAGTTTGGAATCATATTCCTTACACCAAATCAATATATTCAAACCATATTAATGTGTAACTCTTTACATAACTCATAGCTTGTGTTACTAACACAAATTAAAATTCAACTATATTTATTCATACATAAATGAATCAAATGCATATGATATATGAAACCCTTTCATTTAAAGGATTAGTACCATATGGAATTAATAATCCCCACAAGATTAATCTTTGGATAAATAGATAGGAAGCCCCCAATTTTGTATACAAGGTATAAACCAACAAAATAGTGAGAAGTTTGGCCCAAAATCCCTCTACCCAATGATACATTACTCAATAGAGTCCTCAATTCCACCACAACTCTAACACCTAATATGTGTGAAATATAATAACATTTAAATTCAAGCTCATAACCTAGTATAAGAAAAAGTCAAGGTAAAAGAAAACTAAATCAATTATCACACCTAGTATATAACTCATTATATTCACGTTTGACAATTTATATAAGTAGTTGAACTCTTTAAAAAAAATACTTCAAAATTAATAATAAAAAATTATATCTAAGAATAATGTAGGGAATAAAATAAATAAATGAAAAATTCCAATATTTAAACACGAGACAAACAATTTTATAAAAAATTAATAAATAAATCTAAATGTAAACACTTTATAATTTAAGAATGAATTATGAACATTATACAATTAAATAAATATAAACACTTAAAATTTATTTCTAATATGAACACTTCATATTATATTTTGAATGGAATTTTACTTAAATGTATAATATATAAATTACAAACATTCTATATAAGAACTATACTTATATCATGTAAAGATTTAGAATATTACACATTTAATAATATTTAAACATTTATCATATTAATTATAAAATACCCTTTTTATATGGTTTAAATAATTTCATGAATAATTCATTTAATATGAATAATTCAAAATAAATATTATAAATAATTCATAATATAAAATATATACTCTTTTAAATTTTACCTTATTTTTTAATTTATAAATATTTTATAAATTAATCTTAAATTTACATATAAAAATTTTATATCTAAATTATAAGTTATTATATATAATTTCAAAAGATATTTAATATTAATAATTAATATTATGAAATATATATTTAATAAAGATTTTATAATCATTTAATAAATAATTATAAACAAATTATCATTATTTAATTTAAAATCACTTTATAAATTATATAAATATCCAAAAATACCTTTCCCATAATATTCAAACATTTTATAAATTATATCATCTAATTAATATTTGAAATTTATAAAAATAAAAAGTTTCTAACATATCGTTTTTAAAAATACATGCATATCACAATAAATGATTAACAAGACTATTACCATTTAGCACTATAAATTTTAATTTATTATTGATAATATGGATAGTATAACACTAACTTAGCATAGGCCTAGGTGAATAAAACCAACACTAGTGGTGGGTAGTTTAATATTAATCTACAGTGTTCAATTATTGTGACTTACAATTGGCCTTAAATAACAACAACATAGTGCCTTATAACATGGAGATAGTGTTTCATGATTGATATTTTATATCATTTTGGTGATACAATACTCTATTTTGAGGGTTCACATGCATTCCAGCATATACAATGATTGTCCATATCGTACCATATGATATAATGAAAACCAATGGGTTATGATGTATCACCTACTAGGATATCACATATCATATACGTGAAACCAAATCACATATTACGATTTCCAATATCATAATTAAAGCCTAGAAACAAAGTATTTATTATATCTTATGATATAGAATTCAATATCTATATGATATATAAATTCTTTATTTTGAAAACATGATATCATGAATTATTTATCATGTTGAAGCTCTGATACCACTGAATGTTTCTAAGGATCAAATAAATATCATTTAACATAGAAAAAGTTAATGGAAACCTCAAATCCGAATATAAGCCATGAATAAAACTGAATACATTTAACTAAAAAATGAATAATACTATATAATTTTCACAAATTAATTCCATTATTAATATCTTCAATCATGTGTTTAAATAATATCACTAAGAGGAAGCTATAAAACTCCTTAATCCATGGTGTATCCATGGGATTACGTGAATCACTTGATGTTGGGGTGGGATTCCTCTCACATCCATGATATGATAGTATCTATTAGAATATTAGTAATGGAAAAAATATATAAATATGGAGTACAAGAATTGGAATGAACCAACACAAATCTTGAAAAACTACTTCGGTGGCTAATCCCTCTTTATATAGGTCTTAAGAAATTCTCAAGCCTTTACATGTGTTTTCTCACACGTTACAAAACATAGGAGTAATCTATGTAGTTAAATTTTTTTGTAACACCTTGTATGATTCCATTATCCCATACGTTTCATCTTATGAATTGTTTATTAATGATATCCATCATGATAGATATCTGAACATTAACCCTTTAATGTTCAACCTCTAATATTTAAAAGAAAGCTACTATATAAACTATACATTAGGATTAATATTTCCTTACTATATATCAAGTCATACAATATGACCAATAGTTAGTGGCATGTTATCATATATCATTATTTATGATACACCCATATAGTACAATACAATATAGTCAAATATACCTCAAATGTATAAGGATTTATGGAATATTTTTTATCAGTTTCATATATTTGTCCTCCATTCTTCTCTCTATTCCTATGATTGCTTAAGGAATTTTTCTATTGACTTTGACTTACTTAAAAATGTTTAAATATAATATTTTTATCTATATTTTATTATATAAATCACTTTGACACTATCTACCACTAATTTAATTAGTTTTTATTATGAATATTACTTTTCAAGATTTTAAGATTATTCAAAGTAATTTTTATTTACTTTTTAATTCTTTTTAAAACCATTTATTTAAAAATAATTTCTTAATAAAAACTTATAATAATGAAAATAATATTTCCTTTTATTTTTTAATGGTTTTCTTATATTCTTATAATGGTTTTTTCATTTAGTTTAATATCCTTTAATATTTCTTATATTTGACTAGGGATTTGTTTTAATGGAATCATCCACTTTCTTTATCTGGGTAATTTTTTTATGTATTGTGAAAATTATTATGAGAGTTATTTCATTCTAATAGGCTAATTATGTTATAATAAATATATAAATGTTTTAATATTCATGTGACACACATATACATGGTTTATAATTATGTGACAGGTGGGTCTAAAATTATACAGACCTCTAATATATTGAGTGAAAATTTATATCCCATGAGATTAAAATGTTATGGGACATGATTGGTTAGTTTAGTCCATTATATTCTGAGACATATGTGGTTAACTATGTCCACTATGATATGAATATATTAGTGGTTAACCATCACATAAGTTATGATTTTCTATGCTTATGAATGTGCCACAATCATATATTATACCATACATTTATGTTATAATTCATGTTATATCCCATGCTTTTGATTCCTTTGGGTATGAATTTATGATTATGTTCTCATACATATATTTTTTTCTTGGTTTTTTTATGGTAACCAATATTAATTTGAATGAAATATCATATATTTTATCCCTTATTGAGTATTTGAGATCATCATTTCCATATATTTCTCTTCCTTGGGTTCTAAAGAAGAATATAAGATATGGCATGTGTAAGGTCCTAGATCTGCATGGATCAACCCTTTGTGTGCTTTCAAATATTTAAGTTCTTAGAGGTGGCTCATAAGAAGTTTGGAGAAGTTCATTTAAGTAAAAAATGGGAAGAGGGGATTACACATCATGTAACTACATTACACGATGTGACATCCTGTTTCATGTGTTGTTTCACAGTAGGAAATGGGGATTCATGGCATAAAATGTTTCGTGGTTTGAAAAATAAAATAAAGTGTTAAGGTGACGTGTTTTTCAACAAAACTCAACCTCGAGGAATTACACAATGTGAAAGGGCGTTATACATCATGTAATGCCCCGATGATGTATGTTTTAATTGTTTTTCAACCGCTTTGGTTTTCACAAACTATGGCTACTGCTCCAATACCTCATGTACTAGGTGACCTGACACTCCCCTCCTTGGAGTTTTAGAGATCCCCTTGATGTAGATCGATCGTGGGATTCCATATTCCATCTGTAGTGATCCATCTTTGATATAAGATATGATTTACTTCCATTTTTGAGGTTTCTTCGATCTATTTCCTTCCATTTCTCCTTGACATGTGAAAGAGTGTGATATCTATGTTTCTAATGGATTTTTCTTGGTGGTTTGTTGGTGTTTTTGTACCATGGAATCCTTGGTTGGATATAGTTGTTGTGGGAGAGGTGATCTTGATCCATTGCTTTGATCTGTTCTCATGCATAGAACATCAATGACCTTTTGAGGTAGGGGATTTACTACTACTCTATTTATTTACATGAAATCGTAGATTTATCATGGTTTATCCATTGGATCACAATGTAATTGACCTAATAATTATATAAACTAGATTAAAGAATTTTTATCGACCGTATGTTATCGATTTATATCATTATAATTGTTTCCCTCTTGATTTTCTAGATAGTGTGATATTTATGCCTTGCTTGGTTATCATTTTGTTCTCGATGGAAATCTGTAAAGAACATAAATCTAAAATTATTTGTTTAACTGGCTAAAAGATAAAGAGGCATGTTTAATGAATTTGGTTATTGTTGTTGCAATTTTATGATAATCAAATTGATTAAAGTGAGCATGTTTGATGGAATTTTTTGATGAACTTGAAGCATGTTGATGATTATTGATAAAAGAGTTAAAATCAGGATAAATTAATTGTTAATTAATTTAGTGATAGGTTGTGATTGATTTTTTCTTAGGTTTACCATAGTTGTATCCTATGAGTAATGAATCGGTTAATTCAAGATTGAATAATAACTGATTTTTTGATAAAGTTAATGCCTTTTAGGTCCTGAGTTTCCTGCTTCCTTATAGAGGTCGAGTGAATGTGCTTTGGAGCCATGATATCTCAATTTTTGTGAAGGATGAATGCATTTAATTAGGTATGAGAGCCCATTTATATGTTTTTTCCAACTACTTGTGATGCAATCTAGATATGAGACTTGTGGTTATGGGGGAAGGGAGGCCTTGATGTGATGTGAGTCTGGGATGGATGAGCCTAGAGGGCAGTTGTGGTATGTGGGGGAAGGGAGGCCTGGTGGTTGTTGCAGCGATTGACACCTAGAGTGGGGAGATGAATCATTTTATGCATGTTGGTATCAGGGAGGACACCAGGGATGATGAAATGGGTTGATGCTAGGCTTACCTATTGATGTGAAAGTGGTTTCTATTGAATCTGTTATTTTTTTATCTTCTTTACTTTCCCCACTACTTGAGGTAGATGGTCTTTCTTAACATCCTTCCAAAATAGGTGAAGAAATGTGGGGTATTCCACATGCTTTTCGTTCATAGATTTTCGAGGATGGATGGGTCAATGCTCCTGTTTCAGGTGGAAAAGACTCAATGGGTAGCTCATCTAATCAACATGTTGATCCCCTTGCATTTGATACCTTAGAATGATTTTCTTGAATTCTTGAGAATATAGAAAATAGTAATGATGTTAAATAAATTAATAAATGATGTTTAAATCGTGTTGTTGGAGCTTTCTAGGATTCAATGTTGAGGTTGTGACTTTGAGAAGCTATGGACTTGGTTTTGTTATTCCCAAAGGGAATGGAACTTGGTTTTGATGCTAATGTATGGAATTTAGAAAATGATAATGGTTAATTAATCTTAATATAATTAACTAACATAAAGTTTAATTGATAAAAAGTGATAATTAACTTAATGTAGCTCTTTAAATGGTTGTGTGCTTACAAAATATCTATTCTTAGCAGTGGAAGCCAGGAGTCAGAGAGACGTTAGCTGTAGATGAGTCTAAGACTAGGTTGTACCCATAGTGTGGCTGTGATCTATATTATATCTTGTAATTTTTGTGTTTTGATATGTTACTCCACCCTATCGGTTATAGAAACTAACACCCTGGGGATTATAAGCCCTGGTGGGGTGTTTTCCCCAACATTCCGGTGTGAGGATGGATGGTTGACTACCCCCTTTGGCTCTACTATCTTATCTTGGTAGTTACTTTTGTTGGTATGCCATGTGGTTAGTTTTTCCCATATATGTGTGTAGAGGGATGTAATAGCTTGTGGTTATTTTATACACATATATTATGGATATAGTTTAATATGGACTACTATAGGTGTAATGTGTATAGGCTGTGATGGCTTGAGGATCCTTACTCAGTGTATGGGTGGTGATGGATTGAGGTATAATACCCTACGTATGATACATGTTATGTGAGTTGTGGTGGCTCTCAGAAACTACTTGGTTACTTTGGTTATATGGATGTGGTGGTGTAATACATGAGGTGCATGTAGACGCATGAGGTGAATGTTGTGGTGCTTCTCCCTGGTGTCTATGGGAAAGCCTTTTTGGAGAGAGATGCTATGGACATGTGATGTTGGGGAAAAGCATCAAAAAATTAGGGAAGTGGTATCAGGTTAACCTTGATATTCTTTATTATATTATATACTCTTTTAGGTGATACTTGGCGAGAGTATCCATGGTGAGGCTGGGAACATAGTATAATAGTTTAGGTGATGAGTTAGCTTCACTTGTTGTTCACTATGATTTAGCATGCTTGCTTTACTTTTTCACAAGAGGCTCGAGAGAGGATCCTAAAAAGTATACTGTAATACTTACCCAACATTATATAGAATATTTTTTCATGTTAGGTGGAGAAGGTTGGAGATCAATCTTGTTACTACTAGCTTATGGGTTACAGGATCTGTTTGGGCTTTGTGGTTGCTGTTATTTTACCTTCTTTTGGAACTTTTAGTTTTCCCCTTTTATCTTTAGTAGTATTGCTGACATTAATTATGTGTAGTTGTGATTTCTTTTATATTGTAGTCTGAGAAGGAGTTGGTCGGTGTCTATCTTATCTCTCTCTTTTTCATGTGTTCTTTTAGAGGGCAATGACTCCCATCAGTGTGTTTACTATACCCTCTGTGCTAATCTCCAACCGGGGGCCTATTAGAGGTAGGACTCAGGGTTCATTATATCTCTTTTCACATTTTCAGCTCAGTAAGGGTACACTTTGTGGAGAGGGGTTCATGATAACATTTCTAGAAAGGGAGGGTGTGATGCAATTTTGGTAGAAATGTTCACTATATTGTAAAATAAGATATTTTTGTAAAAAATATATAAATACACTAAACCTTTGAGTTTTAGGAGTGTGATTTATTTTTTAACTATAAAGGATAATAAATTATAATGATGAAATATATATATATATATATGTTATGGTTAGGTTATATTAGTTTGTAAGGTCCCATATTTTCTTAAAGTATCTTTTGGTTTGAGTTTTGGCTTGGTCCTCTTATTTTTGGGTAGATAAATGTTTACCAAGTACTTGAGAAGGATCAGGGTTGTTCTGGGGGTTCAAGACATGAAAAAGGGGGAAAGGGGGCGTTCTGGGCAATCTGCAAAGTTTGCACATGGTCTAGAAAACTGTGTGAGAGAAGGTCATGTGGGCAGTAGCCTCTGAACAGTTTGCGCACGGTTAGTCCTGACCATGTGGACATCACAAGTAAACAATGTAGAAGAAGTATTTTTGGAGAGTATCCTCCACACGGTTTACACACATTTTGGAAAACTGTGTGGGAAAACCGTGTGGGCGAGAAACATTGAGAAAATTACAAAATTTCCATTATGTGATTTTAAACCCCAACTCGATATTTTCCTCCATTACTCCCCTTTTAACCCTAGTGACGAACCAAGACCTTAAAGCGATCCCACAGATCAATCTCCCTCGTTTCTAGGCCGTTTTGGATGACGTTGGTTGTAGATCAAAGATCTGGGTATGTCTAATCCTCTCATTCCTTCTCTTTTTCAGATTAGGGTTTCTGGTTTCTCCCATATTCTTAGAAAACCCTAAAACCCTCTTTTCCTATTGGAACATAGTTTGGGGCTTTAAGGGGTGATTGAATCCATATCTAAGTCCATGGTTAAGAGTGTGTTCATCATCAGATTCAAGGTAGGTGGTCTACAAGTTATATCCCATAGTTTTGATATAGATTTGTGCATGTGTGTTGAGATATAGCCTTTCTCTTGTTGTGTATTGGTTAACTTGAGTATGATTTAGTAAATTGGGTGTCTAAATGATTACTTGAACCCCTCATGGTACCCATGGGATGTATGGAGGATGACTTGTTCATTTTAGGTCCACCCATGGGGTGCACCGGTAACCCCGAACCTAGAGTGTGGTAGGGTAAAGTGATGGGTTGATAAATAATAATGTGGAACCCATGTAGAATATGAATTAATGTTTGATTAAGTTGTAAATGGGATGATGATAAATATTCCTAGGGGGATAAAGGCCTAAGGTGTTGTTGGAATGACATGAAAATGGGTAATTGGGTTGAATGAGATTATGTCAATTGTTTAAGGAAATTGCGTTAGAATTGCCTAATAAAAATTTTGTATATTAAATTTTGAACTTGTAAATGGATGATAGAATGGGAAATGGGGAGCATGTCAATGGGATTTAATAAGAAAATTTATGAATAGGTTGAATGGGTTAATACATGGGAATTGTGTGACACCTAATGGTTTAATGTAAAGTGGTTGGGTTATGAGATATGAGAAATGTACTTGGAATGCATAAGTGGGTGGTTTCTTGTGAAATGATAAATGGGTTAAATGGGTAAATGTATGATCATTGATGAAATTAGATAAGACATAAGGGATGTTGAATAAACTTAAAGGGTTAATTCATGAGAAAGGGAACTTGGATAAATGACTATGGATTGTAATTGTAAAATGTGTTAATGGGTTATGAAATAATATTAATTCACATGTTGTTTGTTATGAATTGTGAATGATGATTTCCAATGGTATTGGTTATGTTATGTTGTGTTATGGTATGGTTTTTGTGATTTGATAAATAAGTATGTGCACATGGCTTGGTAGAGTGGGGTATTGACTTGAGGTTCTATTCCCACGGGTCAAGTTTGACTGAGGCTCTAAACTCCACCCCAAAATGCACGGGTTAGGGAAGGGGACGAAGTCTCTACTCCCCTAACGGTTGCATTCCACCTGGACTGAGGATTTGAGGTGAGGATAATGTGTTGATGTGATATGTGGATCCCTAGTGAGATAGAGACTTGATTTTGTTTACCCTATGCGTTGTGATTGAATTCCTTATACCCTTTTGTAGATGATAATTATGCCTAACCCATGGAACATGTGATCAAAATGGCTTATGTACTGATGATGGTATAAGAAATGGAATTGGGATAAATTATAGTGATGAATTAAATAAACCCTATTAACTAATGGAATAAAAACTATCCCTTGCTTAATTACCATTTACATTGTGCTTTCATGCACTATCTATTAGATATGATATTTTGTAAATACTGTTGGTGGTGGAATACTGAGTTTTGTACTCACACCCTACTCGGGCTACCATTCGGTACCCTAGAATATCTCTTGGTTGCATGTCAGGACAAGGGCAGAGGCCCTACTCTGAGCTGTTGAGTTGGCCTCGAGATGTACATGGAGAAGGACCAGACTTAGAGTCAGGAACCGTTTGGATTTTTTCCATTTGTTTTATTTTGGGGTTCTTTCACTTTCCACTATTAGTATGATATGAAATTGTTGAATTTGATTGGTGTTTATACCCATTTGGGAAAGGTTTGGTTATGCATGTTTATTGGGTGTTCAAATTGTTTCCTCTATTTATATTTTGTTCTGCTATGGATTACTCTGGTAAAGAGGGTATAGTATCTCCATGTGACTCACTAGACCCTCACCACCAGTTGGAAACCTCTGGTGTACAGGGAGGCACGCTTGTGGTCATGCGATGACCCATATCGAAGCACCGATTTAGTGGATTTCAGTTTGAGGATGTTACAAAGTGGTATCAAAGGAGTTGATTTATCTGTATTACTATTTGGGGATGGTATAAAGGAGGTTAGGAATGTGTCGATCCTTGGTAATGAGCTCATTCTTGGGAGTAACTAACCCATGTACGAGGGAAAACCCAAGTCACCCTGGGTGGGAATTGCTGTTCTTGATGTGTGCTGTTATAGTTGAATGATATTTAACCATTTGGTGATGCACATGTTGTTTGATTTGACTGATTTATGATATTTCTCTCATGGATGTAATTTCATGAGGTTGTGCATTCATTCATCATTTTAGGCACCTAAGGATATAGGTGGCATGTATCTTTATAGGCACACACACGGGATGAGTGTGAAAGGCATAGATAGTTGAATGCATTTTAATTCT
Organism: Viscum album; assembly: GCA_963277665.1. Taxonomy (NCBI): domain Eukaryota; kingdom Viridiplantae; phylum Streptophyta; class Magnoliopsida; order Santalales; family Viscaceae; genus Viscum; species Viscum album. The sequence continues at coordinate 1,782,061,667 of OY728131.1, read as the reverse complement.
ATGTTAAATATGAAGAAAATGATTCCTAATAATGGTAAAATTGTTAATGAAGTTTTCCCAATGAAAGGTGTAAATTAGTTAAGATGATGATTTTAACATGTTGTGAAATGGGAAATGTGCCTAAGAGGAATGGATCATGTTGTAAAAGAATAATTGGTTTGAGGAGTTGTTGATGAAAGGCTTGTGATTAAGTAAACTGGTTACCCCATGTAGACCATGACCCACAGTAGGTATGGTATAAGGTAGTGTTCAAAGTGTGATATTGACCATTGGGATAGATTATGAATAATGGTTTGTTTAAGGTTTATAGAATGGGATCTTTCTATATGTGGTTAAAGTGTGTCATCTATTATTCAAAGTGTTAGGTGAATGATAAGTTTAAAATTAGAATGTTTGAGTTCAGAGGTGGGTATTATTTGTGTTGTTAGTTTGACCCTTGTATGTGTGGGTTGGGGCAGTGAGAGAGTGCTCTAGTAGAGACTTTGGATTTGGTTTATGAGGCCTTACTGGTTATGTTATGACCTATGTGGTGTGTTTAGGGAACCCTTGGTAGGGTTGTGGCCTTAGGGTTATGAGTTTTTGTTTGGTAATGTGAGTGAGGAAACTCTCGTGGTTCATGACCATGTAGAGTGAATGTGGGACCTTAAGGATAGTGCCTGAGTCTTAGTGGCCCTATAAGTAGAGACTTGGTGAGTTTCATTTTGAGTCCTAGAAAGGATGGTTTGTTCATATTTCCATTGAATTTGTACACATTTGGTGTGGAACCTAGAGTAAATGGTTGTTGGTGTTCTAGGAACAGTAAGCACTGAAACTGAGGTGAGAATTCCATTCATGAGCATTTCTTTGTTCGTGTTATGAAATTTATGGTTTAGAGAGAGGACTGATGGATTTTCCTGGTTGTGACTCCAGTCTAGGGTGTTGGTATCTTTCAACCTTCATGGTGCCCTATGAGATAGGTTAGATGGGGTTTCTAGTCCTTTTGGGTGTTTGTCGCTCATTTGGATGTTTTGGAGTCTGATAGTGGGACTCAAAGTGTTTAATGGTGAAGGTTTATATTAGAAGAATAAGTGGTAAGGTCGATGGATAGTGGTGCAACTCAAGTTATGGTTATGGGTTGATAGTTCTGAAAAATCAAGGATGACCTCACAGAAGGTTATCCCAGTGGTGTAGGTACTTGGAATGTGGGCATGAGAGATTCTCTAGAGGTGGTGTCAAAGCATGCTGAGTACCACTGAGTTTAGTGAATGGTATAGTTGTGTCTGGTTGTTTCATAAAGGCACCTTAGTGCTTGTGATAGAAGGTAATTATTATTTCAGAGAGTTTTATCGTATGAAAGCTTGACTCACCTATTTGGGTGAGGATTGATGGAGGTATTCAAGTTGTTTTGAGAAGAAGATACAAGGGTGGTCATATGCTTTTTCTCGATGGTAACACCCAAGGTGAGGATGGTCACATGGATGAACTTGTTCGTATGAATGGTTTTGGTTGTTGGGTGAGAGGAAGAGGCTGCCTCAGGGTTGATAAGGCTGACTAACCAAGAGGAATGGTTAGGTAAGTAAGTATATGATTGGATATATGAAAGTAAAGGTTGTTTTGTGAGAGATCATTGGTTTGATTGGTGTTGTAGACTATTATGATTCAATTGATAGTTGACAGGGACACATCAGAAGGAATCAAGTGGTGTGGTTGAAGTAGTGTCATATGAAATGTTGCTTCATGGCTACTTGGTGGTTTTGTTGTGGAGCGATGGTTAAACTTGATCAGCAATCACACCTGAGTGGTGGTGGTTAAGTGTTGATGAGATGCGTTCGATAAGGGATCATGAGACCTTGACAGGTCATGGTGTCCCATAGTTCAACAATAGAAATAGATAAGTTGGTTGGGGTGTTCTTTGAAAACTTCATAACGTTCCTCAAATAGTGATGATCCTGCCAAATATCTTGATATCATCCTAGGTATGTTGAGAAACTCTAGATCACGCCAAGATACATGAAGCTGTTTGGTTAGATTAGGGACATCATGGAGTTATGCACATGGAAATAGTGTGTAGAGATTGATGATGGTATGAACACCCTCGATGGATTAGGGAGAGGTTCTCGGGATGGACCAAGTGTTGAAAAAAGCCATGGGTTCCATTCATGGAAGCTGGGAACGAGTACTGGGTGACATTCATTTCCTTTTTTTGGGAAAACTCTGATGGCCATGTCTAAGTTTGGGGTTTATTTTCTGATTCGGTATACGATGCGGTGGTTGTAATCCCTCTTGAGAGAAGTGGAAACAACACTCCTAAGGTGGGGAGTGATAAGCCAGTCCTAGATATGGAGAGGAGAACATCAAGATGATGTAGTGGAACTAAGATACAAATGAGGAACTTGTATGGTGTATGTTAGGTCCCTTTGAGAGTTAATGTGGGACTTGGATTTGGTGGTTGATGGGCCAAGTATTAGATTCGAGCTTAGGCTGGTTCCAAGTGAAGCTTGCGATGTTTGTGTTGAGTTGATAAAGGGTGTGGTTGGATATGACAATAGGTTGTGGCAAGAAAAGTTGGGGTCCTATAACTCTAACAAATATTGTGGTTAGACTCGGGTAATTTCACTTGTGTGTTTTTGAAATGTCGTGAAGTTGAGTGAACCTTGGACATGTGATGTGGTGTCATGCCAAGGGTGAAGCTCGATGATAGTTTGGAGGGTAGTAATGCTGTGATGATGGAATTATACCATAATTTAGGAAATGATCTCAGTGGGTGTGTGGGATTATAATGAAAGGATTCAAGTTAGCAAGCACCTTGGGAAGGTGAGATAAGGGAGTAGCGTACTTTCAGTGGAAGGTGGGTGTTCTGGGAAAAGCTAGTCAGATGTGGTCCGACCTGAGATAGTAAACTTGAATGGGTGTGGTGAGAGTGACCCACCTCCGGGTTCATGTTGTAGTGGAAAGTGCCTTTTAAAATGAATTTTTACCTGAGTGAGGTCAGTTGATCTTGGTCCTCAGATGGATAGTGTGTGAAGGTCCTCCCGAATGGTTTATACGGTGCAACTAGATGCCAATGTTGGGTAATTCCCTATGGATTCTTGGGTGCAGTGAGTTGAAACATGTTAGGCAATGGGAATGTTGGGTTGAGTTTTGGTGGTCCTTCGTTAATGGAGAAGGTTCCAAGTAACTAGAAATGGTGAAGATAACCATACTAGATAAATGGTTGGTTGGTGACATGATCAGATTTTTGGGTTGGAAGGACTTTAGTGGTCACTGTTCGGGTGAGTTTTTTGGGTAGAGAGCATTGGCACGAGTCTAGTTGGTTGAGAACCCAGGAGTTTTGGGTGGTGCTTGGTTGTATAGTTTTGGAATAAAATCTTTAGGAAATGTGGTTGTAAGGATCATGTGTTTCCCTTCAAGTGATATCAGTTTTGGGTCACCGTTAGAGTTTGAAAAATAGTGGAAAATGACGCCAAGTGATTTGGGTCATGAGTTTTGCCGAGGATCAGGTTGATGAGGTGGAAATTGGTTCCTCCATGATGGTGTGATGATGTCTGATAAATTATCATGTATTGTGAGTTAGGTTTTTCACCTAAGTTTTTCCCATGAAGTTCTCATGGTGAGAATTATTGAAGTTGATGAATCCTGGGGTAGTTTTCAGCTCGTGTTGTGGTAGTAGTGAGAAAGAATTTTAGGGAAAGTTCATGCCCTTAATCCGTGTTAGGTGGGAATTATGATGTGTAACCAGAAACATAGATGATTATAATGGATAGGTATGATTAATGGAATAAACTCTAGTTCCAGAAGCATAGTGATTCTTGGAAGAGCGGCTCGAGGATGAGGCGTTATAAGGTGGGGAGGTTGTAAGGTCCCAATTTTTTTAAAGTATATTTTTATTTGAGTATTGGAATGAGCCTCTTATTTTTGGCTAGATAAGTGTTTACAAAGTCCTTGCGAAGGCTCAAGGGTGTTTTGGGGGTTCAGGACATGAAAACGGGGAAAAGGGGGGATTTCTGGGCAATCCGAACAGTTAGCGCATGGTATAGAAAACCGTGAGAGAGAAGGGCTTTAGGGAAGTATCCTCCTCATAGTTTGTGCATGGCTAGTCCTAAACTTGTGTAAAACCATTGTAAACCATTCATAAGAAGGATTTTCGGACAATAACCATGTGGGAAAAACCATGCAGCCGAGAAACTTTGAGAAAATTACAAAATTTCCATTACGGGATTTTAAACCCCAACTCAGGATTTTCCTCCATTCCTCCCCTTTCGACCCTAGTGACAAACCAAGACCTTCAAGATCTCCCATGGATCAATCTCACTCTTTCTAGGCTGTTTTGGACACCATTCATTGGGTATCGATGCTTCAGGTAAGTCTAATCCTCTCCTTTATTCTTTTATTTGGATAAGGGTTTGTAGTTTCTCCCATATTCTTATGAAACCCTAAAACCATATTTTTCTAGTGTATCCTAGGTTGGGGATTCAAGGGGTTCTTGAACACGGATCTGATTTCATGATGAAAAGTGCGTTCATCATCAGATTCGAGGTAGGTGGTCTACGAGTTATATCCCATAGTTTTGATATAGATTTGTGAATGTATGTTGAGATGCTGCCTTGCCCTTGTTGTGTATTTGTTACCTTGAGTATTTTTTGGTAAATGGGGCGTATAAATGATTACTTGAACCCCTCATGGTCCCCATGGGATGCATGGAGGATGACTTGACCATTTTAGGGCCACCCATGGGGTGCATCGGCAGACCCAGACCTAGAGTGTGGTAGGGTTAAGTGATTGGTTTCCAAATAATAATGCAAAAACCATGTATAATATGTCTTAATTATTTATTAAGTCATAACTGGGATGATGATAAATATTCCTAGGGTGATAAAGGCATAAGGTGTTATTGTAATGACATGAAAATGGGTAATTAGGTTGAATGAGATTAAGTCGATTGTTTAATGAAATTGGGTTAGAGTTGCCTAAGTGGAATTGTGCATATTAAATGGTGAAATTGTAAATGGATGATGGAATGGGAAATGGGGAGCATGTCATTGGTATTTAATATGGAAATGGATGAATAGGTTGAAGGGGTTAATACATGGGAATTGTGCCACACCTAATTGTTGACTGTAATAAGTGGTTGGGTTATGAGATATGATAAATGTACTTGGAATGCATAATTGGGTAGTTTCTTGTGAAAATATAAATGGGCTAAATGGGAAAATGTATGGTCATTAAGGAAATTGGATAAGACATAGGGGTTGTTGAATAAACTTAAAGTGTTAAGGCATGAGAATGGGAACTTGGATAAATGAATATAAATTTTAATTGGCAAATTTGTTAATGGGTTATGGAATAGTATTAATTCCTATGTTGTTTATTATGCATTGTGAATGATGATTTCCAATGGCATTGGTTATGTTATGTTGTGTTATGGTATGGTTGTGGTGATTTGATAAATATGCTTGTGCACATGGCTTGGTAGAGTGGGGTATTGACTTGAGGTTCTATGCCCATGGGCCGAGTTAGATTGAGGCTCTAAACTCCACCCCAAAATGCATGGGTTAGGGAAGAGGATGGATGATCTATTCCCTTAATGGTTTCATTCTACGTGAACTGAGGTTTTGAGGTGAGGATAATGTGTTGATGTGATATGTGGATCCCTAGTGAGATAGGGACTTGATTTTTTCCCCTATGCATTGTGATTGATTTCTTTATACCCTTGTGTAGATGATAATTATGCCTAAACATTGGAACATGTGATCAAAATGGATTATGTATTGAAGATGGTATAAGAAATAGAATTGGGATAAACGCTAGTCATGAATTAAATGAACCCTATTAACCAATGGAACCCAAACTGTCCGTTGATTATTTACCATTTATTTTGTACTTTCTTGCACTATCTATTATATTGTATATTTTGTAGACACTTTTAGTGGTGTCCTATTGAGTTTTGTAGTCACACCCTACTCGGGCCGCTGTTGGGTACCTGAGAAGATCTCCTAGTTGCAGGTCCTGACAAGGGAAGATGCCCTACTCTGAGATGTTGAGTCGGGCTCGAGATGTACATGGAGAAGGACCCAGACTTAGAGTCAGGACACATTTGGAGATTTGGCCATTTATTTTATTTTTGGGTTCTTTCACTTTGCACTGTTGGTACTACATGACATTGTTGCATTTGATTGGTGTTTGTACCCATTTGGGAATCATTTGGTTATGAATGTTTATTAGGTTTTCAGATTGTTTCCGCTATTTATATTTTTTTCTGCTATGAATTACTCTAGTAAAGAGGGTATAGTCTCCCAATGTAACTCATTAGACCCTCGTCTCTAGTCCGCAACCTCTGGTGTACGGGGAGGTGAACTTTAGGTCATGTGACGACCCGACTCCGAGCACTGGTTTAGTGGCTTCTGGGTCAGGGATGTTATGAAGTTGGTATTATATTGTGTTTTAGTTACTTTTATAGGTTATGTTAAAGAGAAAATTAGAAAAAAAACATAAAAAATACTAGGTAAAAAAAGGTTTCATATGCTATAACATCTTAAGATTAATTCTCATTATCAAATTATTACTTACTCTTGATATTATTTTTTAGTTTTTCACATTAACATTTTTGGTTTTAGTAAATGGTTGGAACCAGAAGGAATAAAGAGAATAATTAATGCAGTAGAAAATGAAAATATTTTCACAATGAACAACAAATGATATGGGAGATTCTATGAACAATATCATGGATATTCTCATATAACTATCTCAAATGATGAAAAATAACATGGACCATGATAAGCTCTTAAATCCAACAACAAAAGAACAAATCACCATTGACTTATTCTTATGAAAAAACCATCGTATTTTAGTGGGTCTTTTGATCCACAAATTGTTGTGAAATGGATCAATGTAATAGAAAATATATTATATATTATTCATTGTTCAGAGCATTAAAATGTTATTTAACTATTTATTATTTATAATGTGAAGTGGATAAATAATGTACTCTCATAAATAATATAAAGAAAAAGGAAAAATATACTCCATGGAATGAAATGAGTTTAAGAAATTATTCTTTAGAAAATATTTCCCTTGGTCTCTTCATATTAAAATATAGATATAATTCCTTAAACTAAAACAAAAGGAGGATGAGTCCATTGGTATGTATGAATTGGAATTCATGTCACTTTTAAGGTATGCCTTCAATTTTAACATTGACCCCAAAAGTAAAATTGACCAATTCTTTAGTAGCATAAAACCAAGTCTTTAAAAATAATTAGTTCTAAAAGACTTTGGTAGATATAAATAATTTGTTTTATGAATTATCTAAATTAAAATAGAAATTAGAGTCTATTATTAAAAAAATATATTTGGGGAAAGGATGAGGAAAGTGGAGTTTTATGAGGAGTCAAATAATAATGATCTTGGAGGAAATAATATTCGACTTCTGATATACTGAAAATGTAGAAAGAATCACTTGATAAATTTTTTAAAAGTAATGAGAAAATTCATCTAGTGTGGAAGATAAGTCTATTAATCACATGAGTATCAAATAGATAATAAGAGACTTATTAACATGATATAAGAGAATAAATTCCCACCTAATAAACCTTAAACCATTCTATATTTAAAATTTAATGAATTTGGGAACTATGTTGACAAATGTGATGATCTAAGGGTTAATGAGTAAAATTTATGTTAGCAAAAACTAAAACTAAGAAATAAATATAAAGGTTATATGTTCAATACCACCAATGTGGGATATGAAAATAAAGTAGTGAAAGTTACACATATTATTTAAACAATAACTACAAAAATTTTATTTGGCTATAGTTCTAAACACTCCATATGAATAAAGTTTTCTAGAAATATTAATTCACCACCCCAATTATTGGATATTGAATTATTAGTGAAAAATCCTAGTGGATTCTATAGTTCTTATTTGATTGATATTTTTGGGAAGATACTTCTTATAAATGAGTTTATTATACCTTTGGTTGAATTTAATGTGATACTGAGCATGGATCAACTCTCTCTGTATGGGTTCCATATCAATTATTAATATAGGAAAATCACATATCATATCCTAAATCATTCCATGATCATATATTGATGTAAGGATAATAACCCTTTGGAAAAAAATTTCTTATATGGGTCTTAATACCCATTAATGAGGGATATTTTTATCAAATTATTGGGAAAAAACTCATCATTAAAGATATTAAAATTATAAGAGAATATGATGATGAATTTCATAAAGTGTTTCCTACTCTTCCTCTATATCATGAGGTTGAGTTTTCCATTAGAATCATACTAAGTGATTTGCCTACATTTAACATTACTTATAGAATAACCCCTATTGAATTGGATAAATTAAAGGAATGACTACAAGAAAATTCAGAAAAAGATTTTATATGTCCTTGTGTTTCACCATGGGGTGAACTGAACGAATTTTTTAAGGATGGATTGATACATCGATGTAATACCCTATGACTTTAGTATATATTTAATTTTAAATAAATACAATGTGTTCTATATCTTGTGATACACCCCACACCAAACTAAATTTAATAATTCATTTTTAAAATAAAAAATCAAATACATTTCAAGATATTTAAATAAAACATTATTAGAAAAATAATTTTTTTTAAAAAATAAAATGGTTCTAATTCACATGGGAAAATATAATTGATTTTAAAGAAACTACTTTTATGAATTATACATTTTTAATAAATTTATCACTTTTAAAGAATTTTATTAATAAAATTTAATTATTAAATACAATAAATTATTATTGAAATCAATTAGTATCATCCAATAAATAGTTAACTATATAGATTACCACTTTAACTATTCATGGCTAAAAAACATGTTTGTTTAAAAAAATTGATTTTATTTTATATAGTATATTTATCATATTTAGAGAATTAATTTTAATGAAATGAATTATACATATTAATATATAATCACTAATAACTTATTATTATGTGGAAATGAATATGTATAAATTCACTTTTATACTTAAAAATTGTTTTTAAATTTTTTTTTTTGCATTATGCGTACTTATATTAAAATTAATTTTTAACACCTTTAGAAATTGAATATATTTAAATAGTTTTAATATTTGGAATCATCAGGTCTAAATTTTTTAATATGTTAAATTTTGTTTTTAATCATAAAAATAAGTTATGTACGTTAAAAGTTAGTCACCATAGTAAAGGCTAAAATAATGTAAATGGGTTAAATTGAGGGATAATATCACAAATTATCACAGATTATTTTCTATAAATAGTTGGATGAGGGATTTATAGACCTACCCTTATCTTATTTTCATTAATTTAAAATTTTGGATCCACTTTCCTTGAATATGATATTCCTTTTATCTTAATAAATGGGTATTTACAAAAAATTCCCCCTTCTCATATATAAAAGGATCCATCCTCAACCCAACTAAACACACACCTTTCATTAGAAATTATCTTTAATTAATACAAAAAATTTCTCCCACATAGTACTCTCTCATGTATGGTAACCTCATGCATTAAGAAGGAGTCCCAAACCCCTTATTTCCAAGAGGCTCTCTAAGAGGAGATTCAAGTCTTCAATGTAAGTGCAATATTTTCCTTAATAATTATTCTATATATTCTTAATGTAACTCTTATTGAATCTATTTTATCAATATAATATTTTTTAAATCATTAATCTTCTATAAAAGTGTTTTTATTACTATAAAATAACATTTACTTACACATTCAATCATTATAACATGTTCTTGTTTGGGTCAGTTTTACCACCTATACAAACAATGTTATAATGTATAAATCAAGAATGAATATTAAAAATTAAATAATGGTAATATTATGTAATAAATATTAATTTAATATGTTTTTATAATTCTAGAATGGTAATTTATATGAGCATATTCATCAATAAAATCAATTTTTTTATCGAATCAATGTTAAAAAAATATTTTTTTAATAATTCCATGAAAACCATTACCATGTGTTCTATTAAATGACCATTTAACCCAAAATATACATAAAAAACATGTGATAAGTCCACATAAACATTATTTAGGGGATGAATCCATAAATAAGGAACATGTAATGGAACCTCCAAAACAAAGTATGTGTGGGAAGATAAAATAATCGGTACATGATAATTCATTTCAACTATAAAATTAGTATATTTATAATAAGGGTTTATAAACGAATGGTATAATATTAAATAACTATGAATATTTATCTTATGTATGTTAATAATAAAACTTAATTTATTATACAAGGAGTTAGAGTGTGTCCAACCAAGTGAAAGTTCTACGTAAGAGTGTCTTTTCCAATCTCACTTTGAATTCAAGGTTATTTTTATCTATTATTATTTGAATAAATTGTATGTTACTAATCTATAAGATCCCATATATTTTCTTAAATTATAGTGATTTTTGTTTTTTTACATTTTTTCTTATCATTATACTTCTTTTTTGTTTTACAATCTAACTAAAAGGATTCCTATAAGTGGAACCGAGAATATATATTCTTTATAGTCAAGAGTTTTTAACTTCCGTGTCTATATTTTAAATTTTTTATGGATGTTATTATATATAATTATATGATTTATTAATTTCCTTTTATATTAAATTTTACTTTCTTTATAAGGTTTTTAAATGAGTATTTTTAAATTTTTTCAATATGATCCATTTTTTATTGATTTGATTTTCTTTACAAAAGTGTGAAAATAATCTTCCTTTTTAACAATATATTCTTGAACACCTTTTACCACATTCTTAACAAATTTTCTTTACATGGATTCTTTTAAATATTTTTTTACAGACTAATATATATTCCATTTTTTGTAATTTTTAATTTTAAAATAAAATTAATGAAAATAAAAAGTATATTTCTTCTTATTTTTCAAAGATAATATATAATGTTATTATAAAAGTTTTTTTAATCTATGTCAAAATACTTTAATGTTTATTATGATTCAATAGGGATATAATATAAATATACCATACATATTCTTTTAATTTATGGATTATGGTCATGTTATGTGGGTTTTTTTCGTGAATCTCATTTCTTTTTCATGGGTTACTTAATATGTGATGGATTCATGAATGTTTCGATATTTATATGACACACATATATATGGTTTATTATTATGTGATAGGTGGGTATGTTATATACTTAAAATGAAATGGGTAAATCCTTATATCTCATTATATGACATGTTAGGTTTTGGGGAGTGAACCCAATTTATTATGACTCCATCCAATAGGTTTTTGGGAATAGGGAGTGAACCTAATCCAATAAGGGAATTTGTCTACAATGTAATGATGGTATCAGAGGGGATACTTAAAAAGGAAATTATTTTATATGATTATGTTTATTCCACTCACCTATGATTCATTCATATGTTTATGTTTTGTTTCCATAGCTCATGATTATTGACTTGTGTCTCCACACCCCAATTTCATACTAATGTTTTATGTCATGAATCATAGTTTATGATCTATATTTTTTGGGAATGATATATTATGTAATGTATATGATATTTGAGTATGTTCTTATACCCATACGATCATATTATGACCACTTATGATCTTTTATTTAAATCTATTATGTTTACTCTTGCTAAGCATTTGAGATCAACCTTTTCTATGTTTCCATTACCCAGGTTAAGAAGAAGGGTATTATATATGATATGTTTAGAAGAGTATAACTTGTAAATATTATAATTAGTAGATATTAATTATTTTGTAAATGTGTTGTTTATTTACCTAATCTCCAAATACACTAAACCTATTGGTTTTGGGGTGTGATTTTTTGTGATAAGTAATGAATATTCATATAAAATAATGTAATACTCTTTTATGTTATGGTTGGGTTATCTCAATTGGTATCAAATTAGGGTTTAATTATTTTGGGTATTTGGTTATAAAGAATAATAGGGTATAACTAAAAACAACCTATGTTGAATTAAAAATGATATAGGATGAACCTAAAATATCGTAGGTTGAAATGAAGTTTCATAATTTAGGACATCATAATATTAATATCCCTATATTATGATTTATTACTATGATTATTTCATGATAATCACACTAAACTTTTTTGGTTTCTGTTAATGGATAGAACTACGAGTAATCGAGTTAAAAATGAGTATGATGGACAATGAAATGATCTTACTATTGAGTAACCAAATGGAATTAGAGATGGAATAAAAAACATTCATGTCCATTCTCACCCAACTCTCTCAAGATATAAATAATAAAATGAATCATTCTAGACTCCAAAATGTCTAAAGGAATAAATATCCATTTATTTCTTTATACAGTAACATCCACCCTCCTTTAGGGGGTTTTACAATCCACTAATTTCTAAGTAGTGGATCAATAAAATGGAAAAGATATCTTCCAATATCCATGTCATAGATCATGAAAGGATTTTTTACAGTTTATAATCTGGAAGGTGAAGAAGATCAATGGTGGAATCTTATTAAGAATATGATTTGCGAGGAGGAAATTGAATCCATTGAATGAGATGATTTTAAGTAGTTAGTTTTATATAAATATTTTCCTAAAATTATTTATAATAAAATAAAAAGGTAATTATTAGAGTTTAAAAAAAATTATGAATCCATTAGTACTTATAAAGCAAAATTCACAAGACATAAAAGGTACAATTCTATTTTTATCATTCAATATGAAAGAAAAATTGACTATTTCTGTAGTGTCTTTAAACTAACTCTTCCAAATACATTGACTACAGGGTACTGAGTATCTATGAAGAAATTGTTTGATATGATCTCAAGATATAAATATAAATTGGTGACACCCATTATTCTCATGGTTTTTGGTAAAATAAGAAAATATTGAGTTTGAATAAAACTCAAATGATAAAACCCATGACGGAAAGAAAAAAATCTTCTAACATGTTGAAAATGTGGGATGCATTATAGAGGAAATTTACTTAAAGGTATAGGTAAATGCTTCAATTGTGGAAGAGAAAAAAATTGTGAAAAATAATTCCAAAAAGGTATGAAGAGGTTAACCAATGAGATGGATAGAAATATAAATTGGAGACACCCATTATTCTCATGGTTTTGGGGAAAAGAAGAAAAAAATTGATTTTTAAGAAAAATAAAATGATAAAACCAATGAAGGAAAGAAAAAAATCTTCTTACATGTTGAAAATTTGGGAATAATCATAGAGGAATTTTACTTAAAGGTGTAGGTAAATGATTCAATTTTGGAAGAGAAGGATATTGGGTAAAAAAATTTCTTAGAGGTATGAAGAGGCTAACTAATGAGATGGATAAAAATAAATCTCAACCTAATGAACCACCCACACTATAAATCTTCAATTGTAGTGATTATGGGAATTATAGAAACTAGTGAACCAAACCAAGTGTTAAATATGTTAATTTATATTGGAAACTTACTAATCCAAGTGTTAAATAGAAAGCCTTCACAATCACAACTGTGTAAATGGGCCATGAAAATAAAGTGGTGAAAGGTACAGTCATCTTCGACTGAAGAACTGAAAATGTTTCACTTGATTTTAGTTATACCCACTCCTTTATATCTGAGAAGTTTTCTAAGATCATAAAATCAACACCCCAGTAACTATACTTTGAATTATTAATATCCTATTGGTTCAATGGTTACATCCCATGTATAAAACTCTTTTACGATTGAAGTATGTGGGGATTTTTTAGGTAAATCTTATTATTCTACCTTTATTTGAATTTGATGTGATTTTAGGCATGGATTGGATCTCTCTATATAGATGCAATATCGATTTATAGGATTGGGGAATAAAATTTATTATTCTAAATCAACTCATGATTGTCTATCAATGTGAGGTAGACTATAAACTCCATATAGAAGTTATTTCCCTTCATAGGTCTTATTACCCAGAAACGAGGGATATATAGCTCAAAATTCTAAGTAAAACCTAATATTGAAGATATATATATTCTTTAGGAGTATTTAGATGTATTTATATAATATTTTCTTTATCTTTTCTCAAATAAAGAGGTTAATTTTTTTATATAACTCATTCCTGGTGTTATGATTATATCAAAGACACCCTATAGACTGAATCCTATTGAATTGGAAGAATTAAAGAAGAAACTCCAAGAGAACTTGTATAAGGGTTTTATACACCCTAGTGATTTACCATGGGATGAAATTTTACTATTTATTAAGAAGAAAGATGTATTAATGGGTGTTTATATTTATTATCATGAACTTAACAAGATCATGATTGGGAACAAGTATCCTCTATGTCATGACCCCTCCCTCCAAAGATACTACAATGAGGGAAAATAGATAATGACCCTAGATTCCCACATCCAGTAGGCCCTGAGTTCATGAATAAAACCGAGGGTATAAAAAATCTCATGAATTGGGAGGTATTAACCTCTATAATAATACGAGATTAGGTGATAAGATGAATCATCCAAATAAAACCCCATGAAATAATATAAACAGAATCCAAAACCATACCAAAATGCATGAACAAATAAAATTGATATAGATGAAAGTATCCAAAAGTAAATACCCAAAAATAAAGCTAAAGAATAGAAATGAAAAGTCTCTAAGGTACAATCTAGTAATATCAATCATGGTTCACATAATCCTCCTAGAAACCCAAGAATAGTTTTATATACATAGGGTGAGCATATGGGTATACTCAGTAGGAAAACCAAAGTCACTCATGCATATGTGAAAGAAGCAACCTAGTATCCCCATGAGTTAATAATAGAACAAAAAAACACCTATACAGATATACAAACCAAAACCAACCTCACCAAGGCATTCTCACCAAATAAAGAAAGTAATTTAATATAATATAACATGAGTAACATTGATAAAGGCTTCCCCGCACCACTTTCCCATTGGTACGATTCTCTCACACCCCAATGTTGTACATCCTGGTGCTCCCATATCTTTTATATACCACACCGACCCACAATAATAGACACAACACATCTCACCTGAAGACACATGGACTCACCACCCCAAGCATGGCAACATCATGTCTCACCTGAAAATACCTAGGTCACAACACATTCACAACCATAACCAAAACAGTAGGGAATCATGAACATGAAGGACATAAACCACATTACCTAATCCTTCCATGAACAACCCACACCATACACCACCTCATCCCATGTCATCTGACCCATAGGCACTTGGGCTATTTCACATCTCACCCAAAGAAACTTTGGTTACATAACATCTCACTTAAAGAAACCTAGGATCTCCGACCCACAAGTATGACCACATCACATGTCACCTGAAGACACTTGGGATATCAATACAACCATCTAGTAAACTATCAGACCTATCACCATTATATCTTATGAAATACCTGACTCACCTAGAAGAGAGAGAGAGAGAGAAATATTGGGTACACAACCATCCATCCTCCTCATCAAATGTTAGAAAAAACGCCACCATGGGACTATGCGGAAGTTGAAACATAATGAACAACATGGGTAGGGTGCATGTATAAATAAAAATGAATATGAAAATATATACATATAGCCACTCACAAGCCCAACTTATAAGTTCAAAACCAAACACTAACCAACTCACAACATCCCCACTTTCACTGGCACCTCTAAATGCAAAACACCACAGAAGCCAAAAGCCACATCTCACACCATCAACCAATTTCATTATCCAACCCATTCATTTCATTAATAAGAATTGATATAATTAAACCACACATCCCATCATTAAATTGTTAATTGATCATTTATATCCCATTAACCAAACCAAACACCCACTATTTGAATCATTATTACATAATTATTTATTTTATCACTACTCGAGCATCTACCACAACATAACCATACATCACAAGAAGATCATAATCCCCATAAAACTATTGCCTCACCACCCCAAAATCATGAAAAAACCATCATATTATTTCCCCAAAATAATAGTAAAAAAATAATCACCTCACTACCCCAAAATCATGGATAACAAACCACCTCACCACCCCAAATCAGATCCATCAAACCATCATCCCTATATTCCCTAACCACACATCATCCACACATCACCAATCCAAAATCATAGCCACACATCCTAACAATTGAAAATCCATTTTTACATATATAAAAATTTGATTTTATCACATTTCACTTTATTTTAGGGGTGTTATCACAAATTCCATATTCTTAGAGAAACCCTTTTATTAGATAAATATAAGTGGATAATCAATTTCTATTTAGGGTTATATGAAAACAATCAAAATAGACACAAAAATCAAAACTGTAACGCCCCGACCCCAGTTACCCAGAGTCGGTGCATTATTGCGTAATATTGGCATGATCACAAAAGATCAAGTCTCAAAAGACCGATTAGTTTAGTAGCCTTGGAAACACTAGATACATTCATAAGTCTTACATTACATGATAAATTAAAACAAAACTAAAAAAACATCCTGTCTTCATATCCCCTCATACTATCCCTGTAGGTCATTCATAATATACTTCATCACATCTTGGAAAAATTAAAACATTGAAAGGGGTGAGCTCAGAGGCTCAGTAAGGATAACAATACATCGAAAACTTTCATAAATAAACATAAACATTTAAAGTAATGTATAACTAAAACAAAATCCTTTGAACTTCAGCATAATATGGAAAAAATAAAATGAAATAATTCCATTTACTTATTCACATAGATATTCTACTAGTCGAATAATAACATGCAATATCAATAACCACTTTCATAATGATGGAATGCATAATGCCAGACTATCATAACTACGTATCCAAGGCCTCGTGCCAAGACTACAAATAATATTTTGTCAAGGCCTCGTGCCAAGACACTAGTTTGTCTCATGATACCTACTGATGCATCGAGGAGCTATAGCAGGATCCACCCTTTACTTATTAAGTCCAATGCATTCCTCATATGAACAGGTTTAAACATATCATAAACCATAACATAATCGTATCACTTAAAACATGCATAAATGAAACATAATATTTCCACATTTCAATCACAAGATATCAATACAAAACATTGATATAATAAAAACATTATCAAAACCATTTTCAATACCAAAATAAAAGAAAATTAAAACTTGGTATTTATGTTTCATTTAAAAAAAGTTATGGCTTGTAGAGGAAGCCGAAACTCAAATAATGGTCACGGTGGTGGAGAAGTCGTTTTCGCCGCATACGTACGACAAGAAAAACATTCCTTTTTATCGTTTATTAAAACTCTTTGTATAAAATGATTCCTTTTGAATAAATGTAAAAGTCAAAGGGGTTTATACACCGTATAAAAGAAATTTGTGTATAAAACAAAATATGCCTCAATTAATGGAGATTGAGACGAAGTCCCTTACAATGATAATTTTTAAATAAAAAAGATCTATTATGTGTATTCACTATAATTACATAAAAAATAAAGTACAAATACAATATAGGACATAATAATATCATGACATAATTAGAAAGTAGGTGATTAACCCAAAGAACAGAAATTAGGTTAAGAAGTTCCC
The DNA here is from genome assembly GCA_963277665.1 of Viscum album. Lineage (NCBI taxonomy): Eukaryota > Viridiplantae > Streptophyta > Magnoliopsida > Santalales > Viscaceae > Viscum > Viscum album. Next base: position 1,782,044,175 of record OY728131.1, on the reverse strand, counting down.
TTACATCGTGTCCGACTTGACTCGATCGTTCTTTAATCTCCTGAATAATAAACTAGAGTTAATTTATACTTGATTAAGAACATTTTTCAAGTTCATTATCCATTTTATATCACTTATTACCATGTTATGAACATTATGTAATTATTTAAGTTAATAATGGTCGTTTTGTCGATCTTAGGTACTTGAGTCAAAAATAAACTTCTTATAATTACATGTTGTTCATGTGGTAAAATATCCATTATATCCAGAATTATATTCATGATATAGATATAATATATATAATATATATCCAGTATATACTTGCCTTTATAATATTACATAACATTTAGAGGTAAGAAATAAAATGCACCGTTCATGGAGACGGTAAGTCGTACGTACGCATGAACGCTACTTTCATTTCTATTTCGTGTTTAATGGAATGAAATTATAATTATATAAAAGTATACTATAATTCCAGTATAATATAATTTATAATATAATGTATAATAACATTTACTCCATCCTTTATACATCCCACATATTACATTAACGATTCAAATCACTTTGAGGGGGTGATAGTCCACACTTCCTCAAATGAAATTATCGCATTTGCACAACATGAAAAGCATAAAGATATGTTTTAAATGTAAAATACAGAAGCATAGAGAGGAATAAAATATAATATATATCATAAATAAATATATTTCCATAATAATGGCCACCATGAGAGGTGGTAGTAGAAGATAGAGCAATCATCGTTTCGTGAGGCAGTAATTCGCCACCCACGGAAACAGTATGTTCTTTAACCATTAGATGAAGGTGTGTGTAAGTGTAGATCGAATACATATCATAAAAACATACTAGTATATTGAAGATACTGGTGTTGTTACAAAATAAAAGAATACAAAGAGTTTAGGGGGTTGGAGAAGCAAAATAAAACAAAAAATCACAAGAGAAGACATTACCTTAAAATCGGGTAACTCTTTTTGATTTGAGCCAAAGGCTTACTTGGGAAGACTTCTGCCCAAAGTGATGCTTCTAGGAGTAAGATAGGGAAGTTTAGAGAGTATTTGGGTAGAGGTTTTCCGACCCAAATGGCTTGGAAGGTGTGAATAAGGTGGTAGTGGTAGGGGCCTTTTATAAGAGGAGAGGAGGGGCACTCTTGGAAAGTAATGAAATGTTACTTTATTATATAATGAGTTTTGGATTTTAAAGGTCCAAAACTTATATATTTCGAGGATAAGGTGATAAGGGTTCTAAATATACTCATCAAATAGGTTTTTGACAAGTTTAATTCTTAGATTTTACATTATCTTTTCATTTTATTTAAATCGTTAATTAATGAGGTAATCGCTGCATCATCATGGTGTCATAAAAATTTTAATTTATTTAATGTCTCAAAATTATAAAAAAATTACCATGATGTAGGAAATATTTTTATATTTCCAATGAATATTTATAGTCAAAAAGATAACTTGTATAACCCCTTGTAAATATTGTTTTAGTGAAACAACACATGTTTGTGACAATTTTATTTTTACTTTAAATAAAAAGTTATTAATGTCATTTTCTTACTCAAGTGGCTCCATGGGGTCCCCAATTTGACCCAAGGATTTTCTTGGTCGTCCATGGATCATCCAATAAGGTTAGGACAAGTGTAAAGGTATTTTCATATTTTTATAATATCATTTTTACCTTAAATTTCACTAATTACCTTTAATCACGATTAATAAAACTTAAAAGGTACTATGCACCAAAAAATTATTTTAATCCCATTGAACCACATTTTTATTTCTAATTAAAACCATGTATGTTGGATTTTTGAAAATAAAATCACAGAAGTGGTAATGTTTCATTGACACGAAAAATTAGTTTTTAAACTACCACTTAGTGGTTTCACTATTCATCAAAAATTGAAGTTTTTCAGAAAAATACCAAAAATTCACCCTAAGATATATTTGATATTCCTAATTAAAAAATGATGTCTATTTTACAAAATTCAAAACATATAAGTTTATTTAATTAATTTAATAATTAATTCCTGCTGTCAGAACAAATAGCGTGTTTTTAAGAAGCAATATATATCAAAATATTTACAATTGTTTATGTCCTATTTCAAAGTGAAATTAATTATAATGACCACCATTGGATAAAATGGTAAAATTATATTATAATTGTACTTTAAAACCACTCAATAGTATAATTTATCACTATAAATTATTTTTATTAAAAAAGTTGTTTTTAAGTATTTTTCACTATTCATCGAAAATTGGAAGTTCTCAGAAAATTACAAAAAATTCAACTTAGGATAATTTTGATAATCCGAATCAAAAAATGAAGTCCATTTTGAAATATAATATATATATATATAATTTCAAAAAGTGGGTATTAATATTCATAATGGCTATTTTGATTGGTCGCGGTGTGTTAGAATCTCGAACTTGCGTACAATGCAAGCTATTGAATTATTGAATGAGAAGTGTATCTTGGAAGCATAGGGTGTTACATTTTCCCCTCCTTCAATAAATTGTGTCCTCGCAATTTGAAAATTTTCTTTGAAAATAAAAGGTTGAAAATAGAAAATACCTTTGTAGAAAACCCACATCGGAAATAACGTTAATAAAAATATAACATTAAAAGAAAGAAAGATAAGTGAAAAGGTCACCCAAGATAGCCCATACTAGGATTATATAAAAATATGGATATGGAGGAGAAAAAAACCATCAAGTTCTGATGGAGAGTTATAGAAAATAGGATTAGGAGAAAGTTTAACTACAAGAAAATCACAAACTTGTGATTAGTTAAACGATCATTGATTCCCCAGTAGGAAAAGTTAACCGACAATGTTTTTGTTTTAAGTTACCTTTCATAAAGTTGAGGAATTTATTTAGGAGATTTACTAAGAACGTAAGGAAATATACATACTTGTCATGTAGACTTTCATTCTTTAATAAATTTTTACCACAACCCATCTTTCACTCAAAAATATAATAGAACTCAAAAATATTATATTTATTCTAATTGTATAAGGTTCCAAATATTAACACATACCATGAAGAAAAATATTTTGTAATAACCAGGGAATTCCTATAGGCTAGTGGTATTTAATAAAGGCCTGTCACACTATGGTTGTGGGTTCGATTCCTGTAGCTTTGTCCGACGCGACGGGTTATCCTCCAACCTGCAGGTTGTCCTTTTTCCTAAAACTATAGTATTATAATATTCAAGAAATAATCTTTAGAAATGTTTTAACATCAAACAATACTATCCAAAGTTAAACTTAATCCATTCCATCCTTTATAGTTATCCAAAATACCTCTGTCCAGACATTCTCTAAAAGGTCTCTAAATTCCAAAATCAATTCATCAAATTCCCCAAACAAGGTAATGTTTCTCTTATTGTCACATACTAAAAATATGATTACCTTCATCATATTAAAACCTTAATGAAAACAAAAAGTGCTGCAGTATAATCCTTATATATATTTCACATTATTCTTATAACCATAATATAGTTCTTGAGTCCAAAAACACAAATACAGTAATTATTCAACTTCATCTGTAGTAACAGCATAAGCTTGGCCTTGATCCCTTGGCCTTTTCTGAGGTAAGTTTCCATGACTCTTAAGACATTAATTTGAATAATGCCCCATTTCCCTACAATTGTACCATTCAACATTGATATCCTCTTTCTTTCCCTTGCAATCACAAGTCTGGTGACCTTTTTCTCCACATTTATAACAAACTCCCATTCCTTTTAGACAAGTACCAGGGTGATTCTTCCCACAATTATCGCATAATGGAAAATCCTTCTTTCCCTTTTTCCCTTTATCTGTCTCTTGTTCCACCGTTCTCTTATTCTCTTGCTTTACTTTATTATCATAAGATTTAGAGAATTATTTTTCTGTCTTGATAGAACACGAGACTATATCTTCGTACGATGAGAAGGTTTGTGAGACTAATTCTCGACAGAGAAATGATTTTAACCCATCTAAGAAATGATCAATCTTACTTCTTGGGTTACATATATAATCTACATCATGTATTTCTAACCTTGTAAAGTTGGCCTCATACTTTGCGACATTCTCATCCTCCTTTTGTCTCAGACTCAGAAATTTCCTTTCCATATCTACTCGATGGTCATGTGGAAAGTATTTTTCTAAGAAAATTTCCTTAAACTCCCTCCATTCCATACTTGATACATCTTCATCTTCCTTTGTGTTTTGAATCAGTGACCACCATTGATCAGCATCTCCAGTGCGGTGGTAAATTGCCATGACAACCTTCTCCCTTTCACTACTCCCCAAGGCGTGGAATATTTTCTCTAAGGAGTTTATCCATTTCTCAGCTACTAATGGATTTGTACCCCCATTAAATGTTGGCGGTTGTTGCCTCATGAAAAGGTCTAACATTGATCCTCCATGTTGCAGATCAGGGTGCTAGGGATAGTAAATGAACCTATACCCACGGTTCTCCAAAACTGTGGGTATAGGGTACTTTCCGAAGACCTTTACCGACGGTTCTTCAAAACCGTGGGTATTGGGGTTTTTTTGAAGACCTATACCCACGGTTATAGAGAACCGTGGGTATAGCTTATGGCGGGGAATGAAAATTAGGTGGGACACAAAAAAAATTTGGCAGGAATATATTTTTTCACGGCGTATTTTAATATATTTATATAAATATAAATTTAGATACACAGAATTTCTTTAGCTCGGTTGGTCAATAGTGGAGGCGTGGCCCTTAGACTTGGGTTCAAATCCCGCGGTCTGCATTTTTGTATTTAAATACCTGATGTAGATTAAATTAATATATATACGCTGATGTATAAATACATATCAAAAATAATACGCAGCCTGGTTGGTTACTTGGTGGCGCGCAAAAGTGAAGCCCAGCGTGAGACGCGGGTTCAAGTCCTAGCTCCTGCTTTTTTCTATTTTAAGTGGATTAAATTAATATATATACATTGCTTTATCACACATCATACATCAAGGAAAATAGAATATCTCATATCATAGAACTATCCAAACATTACATCAGAAGAAAAAAAGAGCAAGGAAAAACTCAAAAAAAATTCTAGGTAATGGCCACACATCTGTGTCTCTCACTCCAAAGTACTCTTTTCTAGGACACCATGCCTCCAAAATACATGAACCAAGGGTATAATTCTTCATTATAACACTTTCTCTTGACGATATGAGATCTATAATGTATTCTCTACAAACATCACATCATCTTTAATATTCAACTCTTCCCAATAAATAAAATGGGATTCATTATAAATATTTCAATGAAGCTGAGAGATGTGGAAGATATCATGGTTACTCTCGAGTTGTGATGAAAATTACAACCGATTATTCACCTCGCCAACTCACCCTGACGCCTAAAAGGTCCTAAAAAACCTAGGAGAAAGCTTAATCACCCTTCCAAACCTTCACTTCCCATGTCAAGGAGAAATATTCAAGAACACATGGTCTCCAATATCAAACTCTAAGGGCCTCCTCCTACAATTTGAATATGACTTCTTCTGGTCTTATACTGCTTTCATCCTATCTTGAACCAAATAAACCTTTTTTATTGTGATCTTCACCACATTAGGACCATAAATTACTACCTCTGCAACCTCTGTCTAGCATAACAGAGTATGAAATGGCTTCCCACTCAATGTCTAAAGTGGGGACCTACTGATGGGTGAGTGATAGTTATTATTATAAGAAAACTAAACCATGGGAAAGTGTTATTCCCACGATCCACCAGAGTCCAAGATGTATGCCTATATCATAACCCATAGCATCTGGATGGTCTCCTCCATCTACCCATCCCTATGAGGTTGGAAAGTAGTGGTGAGTAATATTTGAGTGCCAAAAGCATACTATAATCCCCTATATACTTGTGAGGTAAAATTTGAATCATGATCTAATAAAATAAGCCTTTTAAATCTATGAAAATACACCAACTCATTCACATACCTCTTAGCTAAAGAATCCACTTCACCTGACTCTTTGATCACTAAGAAGTGGCTGATTTTTTCAACCGATCCACGATCACCCAGAAAGCATCAAACCCCCCATGATCAGGTTAAACCTATGATTAAATCCATTTATATGTCATCCCATTTCTACTTAGGAACATCCAAAGGCTACAAAGACTACCGGGAACATCATACTCAACCTTCAACTTCTGAAAAACAAAACACCTCAATGATCGCATTATCGCGACATGTCAAATTGATTATGATTTTAAAGTTGATCTATAGTATAGGTCAGACCCTAGGTTATATCTCAAATAGAATTGTAGGTTTAAAGTGTGTGTTTTTACTAAAAAGGGCTAAAAGTGGGGGTGGTTTTAAAAACATTTCTAAAAATAAAATGAATTAATTAAAGAGTCTAATAGATAACAAAAGAATGTGGTATTTTTTGGATTATGAGAGAAAGGGGTTATTTTGATTTGACTAAAAACATTTAAAGTTCATTGTTATTATAGATTCATTCTAGTTTGGAGTTATTATTTGGTTTAAATTGATTGAAATTCTTATTAATTCCTATGCTTTTATATCAGTGCTTGAGGAACTAAACCATGAAATGAAAATAGTATTGCCAAAGTCTAGTAGTTATACATGGAATAAGATCTTTCAAATAATATTGAAATCTCAATAAAGTGGGTAATAAAAGGATTCTTGTGTTTTCTAATCAGAGAAGCACAATTCATGCACTCAAAACCTCACACCAATCAATTATAAGCTAAGATCATATCAATCACATGCATCAAAGAAAACATTTAAATATGAAATAATGTAATGCACATGGAATGAAATGTTTTAATACCCAAATTAATACAAACTAGGATATAATATCTTATAATGGTCTGTGTCCTACAGGTCTGTTACTTTTCCAATATTTGGTTATTGAAGTGTTTGGAGGAGGCTCAGAGAGAGTTTAGAGAAGTTTGGTTGCTAATGACTAGAAGAAGGGGGATTACAGATTGTGTAAATGGTTTACACAATATCAAACCCTATTTTAAGACTTTTCCTAGAGGTTTCATAAAATATAATATTTTAGGGTTTTAAAATAATAAAATAAATCAAGAGGTGATGAATTTTTAGGTGGAAACCAAACCCCAGGTACTACACCATATAGAAGGGTATTACACGTCATGTAATGCCCCGATCCAGTTCCATTTTAAAACTATTTTTGGAAAAAATTTCATTCATCGAGTTTTTCTCTCTACTTACTCTAGTTTCATATAAAACCTAGTCACTATGAAGAATTATTTGAGCCCTCTTTGATCCGTTTATTTCAATTATTTCTCATTGGCGATCCATTGTGAACCAAGGTTTGTTATCCCTTTATTTTCTAAAAATTTCTCTCAGTTTGATCTATTTTATTCCATATATTCTCTTCGTGCTATGGAGTTTTTTACCCATATTCCTAATTGGGTTCCCTTTGGTTTTTATTGGTGTGGTGGTGCCTCAATATCCTCAAACGGATACATATCTTGAGGAATAAATAATTGGAGGTCCGTCACGTGATCCGTTCTCATGAAAGGAATGTCGACATCCCTTTGAGGTAGGATTTCCCTTATTTATCATTATTGTGCATCAGTTTACCTATGGATCATGGTTGTGACAACCTAATTGAAGATATGGAATTGGTTAATTGAAATAGAGGGGCAATGGGGTTTTTTCACATTCTTTTTACAACTTTGATATTATTGTGATCCTGTGATTGTTCGGGCTTGATACCCCACTAAAATTGTTCCTATTAGAGAATTTTTTTGCACACTAATAAATTTATGGAATTCATGTGTTTGTTTTTATTTGGGCACTTACATGTGGAAATTGGTTAATTACATACACTCATATAATGAATAGATTCCCCAGGATTATACAGTTTCTATAATAACCCATGAATTAATTAGTTGAATTAAATAATGAATGCTTTGATAAATTGGAAATTGTGCTTTGTTTGGTTTGTGCTGTGGTGAGATTGTGAGAATAATTGTGTGTTGTGGGATGGCTTAGGAGGTGACATGTAATATTAGGTAGAGAGATTGATTGATTATGGGATGGATGAGAAGTGTTATACATCAGGTGTGTGATCAAGTTGTATGATGATGTGTTGCTGGTTGTGGATGTGTGTGGATGGTTTTAGAAGGATGAATTTGAGGAAGGATGGTGATGGTTGTTATGGGTACTTCACCCAGAGTTTCTCCGCGAATGACTTTTTTGTGTTTCTTGTTGTTTTCTATGCTTGGTAGTTGCCTGGATAGTGATGGAATAATTAAATAAATAAAACAATGATTGATTAATAAGGCACTAAATGGCGTGGGTTGGTTTGGATAATGGAATGGTTTTGGTAAATTAAAATGGTTGGAAATATGAATTGGGTTGTGGTTTTTATGTGGTGTTGTGAATTTATAGGTAGAAAAAAAGGTGACAGTGTGGTGAATTGGTTGTTTTTCTGAGAAACCATAGGTTGGGTATGAGTGTTTGATATCTTATAAGTATATAATTGTATTTTTTCTTATAATTTCTATACGCGCCCCACCCTAGTTGAGAACTATGTTCCAAACACCCCCATTATCATAGGGGGGTTTATATCTCAAACACCTCAGTGGGATGATGAATGGATGGACACCTGATCTTCCTTGATCCTTTTTATAGGCAATGATAGGCCAAGTTTCTTTGGGCAGGTTGTGGTTCATGAGGATCAGGTGTGTGATGGTGTGTTGTGCTTTCCTAGGTGTCTTTAAGATGGGATTAGTTATGCTTTCCCAGGTGTATTCATTATAAAATGTGTTGTGATTTACTAGGTTTTTTAGGATGATATGTTGTTGTGGACTAGGTGTATTCAGGAAGGATTAGATGTGGTTGTGTCCTAGGTGTCTATGAGAAGGATGATATGTGGTTTTGGCCTAGGTGTCTGCTGGTGGGATGATATGTGGTTGTGTCCCAGGTGTCTACGGGTGGGTTGAAATATGGTTTTGGAATAGGTGTTTATGGACATGAAGATATGTGGTTGTGTCCCAATTGTCCATGGGTTGGATGTGATGTGGTTGGGGCCTAGGTGTCTGCGAGCAAGATATGATGTGGTATGTTCAGAAGATGTGGGAGTTCCAGGTTAGTTTTCATTAGGGGGTGGGATCTACTAATCAGTGGTAAAGTGGTTCGGGGTACCCTATCATTGATGTGATTCATATTAAATTACTTAACTTGAATTATTTGGTTAGCATGCCTTGGTGAGGTTGGGGTGGTTAGTATACCTACTTAAGTGCTATTTTGGTTTTTTTGTTTTCTCACAGGATCATTATTATGCTTCTTTGACATGTGTATGAGATAATTCGGTTTTACTACTGAGTATAATTGTATGACCACCAAATATATATAAACTACTTTTATATTTCTAGGAGGATTTCATGGACCATGATAAAACTTACAAGCATGGGTCCTGATAGTTGTTGTGTTTCAACCTATCTTTACTTTTGGTATTTACTTTAGAGAATTTTTTATTTATTTCAGTTTTATTTTTCACATGTATGTGGGATAGATTTTTCATTTATTTTATATATTTCTTGGATTTGCTTTATGGATGATTCATCTTATCTCCAGATCTAGTTTTTCTAAAAAGGGTAACGCCTCCCATATTGTGATATTTATACACCCTTGGTGCTAGTCCCCAACCCAGGGCCTACTAGAGGCAGGACTTAGGTTTCATTATATCTATTTCTTCACTACCAGCTTAAGAGGGGTATCTCTGGGAGGAGAGGGTCATGACAGAGTGGTATCAAATTTTATGGTTGAGAGATATAATGGAGTTTGAAGATAATAATGGTGAGGATTGCATTGGATGGTATGAAAACATTTCTAGTTAAACTTGGTGTATGACATAGGATAAAGAGACCAACTAGGGCATAGGATTTTATCACCCCCATGATCCAGGGAACATACTCTGAGCTTATCAGACAACCAATCAAGATAAACCCGCTTGCATTTTAAAGACCTAGGAAAGGTATATGCATCATAATGACATGTGTTCTTATTTGAATTGGGATATTTTGGTAAGTTTAAAAGTAATAAAATGGATTAAAATAAATTTCGGTAAAGTTACATACTATTTTGGATTATAAAATATTTGTTTACCTTTCATATATGGTTCCTAGACGTCATCTATGTGTGGCTCAGGTGGTGAAGATTGGGAAGGATGATCCAATTGATAACCGTAGGATTGATCCAGAAGATAAGGATGGTAAGTGGCATAGGGTGTTGTATGCTTTCTAGAAGTAGGATTTATGAAAGTATGAGTTAATTGTTTCTAAGGTAGATATAGAAGGTTGGATAGAGGAGCTGGAGATTGCCTTTGGTCTGATTTGAGCTCCAACAGAGTACAAGGTCCCTTTGGCAGTTGGTTAGTTGTGAGGAACTCCATGTCAGTGGTAGATGCTATTTCTGGGAGATAAAAAGGAGGAATATGTGTTGCGGGTCAACTTTCAGAAGGATTTATGGGAGGAGTTATTTTTGTTGACTATGAAGGATGAGAAGAGGTAGGAGATACACTCCCTTCATTAGGAGAGTATGTCAGTACATAAGTTTAGGATCAAGTTCAAGGGTCTTCTGTTCTTTGTGCCAGATATTTTTTTAGATAAGGAGTGTTGTGAGAGATATATCATGGGTATAGGTCCTAGAAATTATGCTATATCCACTATTTGTATATCCGTGGGTATAGCTTCTCTGCTGAGACAAGATATACCCACAATTATTAAAACCATTGGTATAACTTAAAACAAAAGAGAAACTATACCCAAGGGTATCCAAACCACAAGCACAAGTCCCATTCCCCCTTTACATCCCTGCCATTCCCTTCATATCTCCTTAAAATCCCCTTCACATCCCCCTATATCCCCTTCACTGCCCCTTCTATTCCCCTTCACAACTCCCTTCATAGCCCCCTCCAACCTCCTCCATCACCCCTGCACCCCCTTCATAACCCCTTCGCAGCCCCCTAAAACTGCTTTATATCCCCCTCCACCCCCTTTACACCCCCTTTAAATAAAAAATATAAATGATACGAGATTTCATAATGTTTATGATTCATGGATTTGGTATGGTTTCTTTTATGGCAATTTTTTTGTAAATATACCTAACCATTAATGATATGTATTGAGGATGAAGTGATATTAAATTAAAATTCACACAACTATGATTATTTCAGGATGAAATGAGGTAGTTATCAACTCAATAGGTGAGAAAAAAAAACAATGTTAGTTGGAAAATCAAATTCCAATTTAAGTAGCCTCATAGAAAACTGAAACAGTTTAAGATCGTGATTCTTGAACCTTATGATATTAAAGAAACGTCTTCCTGAAATCAATAGGGAAATAAAAAACCAAATTGCATGAATAAATTCTATTATTAAATGGGTACTAGTAGATAATTTTATTTGGTTTTGGAAAAATAGACATGGACATCACTATGTATCATTTGAGAAGTGATTCAAACCTGACCTTGTTCTTGTTGGAAAAAATCATGTGCATAACTAAGTCATTTAGATAAGAAAATGAAAAATATAAAGGTCCCCTATTTATGGGAGGGGTGAATGTTTTACCTATATTGATGATGGTCTCATCAACCAAAGAAGAATGGAGAATTTTATGTGATATGTGATGTGTAAAGAGTCTTGATAAAAGTTAAAGGATATATACCAACAATAGGATATAATGAAGGATGAAGTTTTAGGAATATCCAAGATAATGAATCCATGTGTTGCTATATGATATGGTAGTAATGAATCCATCTACACATACTTCTTGATAATGGGTGATGAACTGGATGACCATGAGTTGATATAATTTTATAACATCAACTCATTTATATTATATAGTTATTTATTTTAAAAATTATAAAAAATTTAATCATCCACATTGTTTATAGTTTTCCAATGAGGAAAAATACTATATTGTATAATATTATATTTTGATGATGTATAGTTATATTGTATAAAAAATGTATCTTGGACTAATGGGCCATGATGTTTTGGAACATGTGATAAGGATGTTTTATGAGTTATTTTGTGTCATGTATAATGTACCGTGGGGATATGTACTTTAACATCATAAAGCTACGGAATTAATATTGATAGTACAAATTCGTATATTTGAGGGGTATCTCATAATTTATTATAGTCATACTACTAGGATAATTAACATAATGTGAATTTATGTGTAATAAAAGAATGGAAGAATTGGTACCTCTCCTTTGGAGGTGGAACTAACCATGTCAACTGTGTGCTTACTTTGATACCCATGCATATTATCTCAGAGATCAAGGTATCTAAAACAGTTCTAAAATATATTAACAAACTTCTATGTAATTTTATTTGGGATGAACATGGAAAAGGTAGGTTTCACTGGGCCTCTTGGAAGAAGCTTACGGGACCAGTGAATAATGGGGGAATTAATGTGTGGAACATCTCAAAGACAATGTATCATCTACAAGGAAATTTTACTTGGGAGGCTATTGAGGGGAATTCCATTTGGAGTAGATTTATCAAAGATAAGTATGGTAGTGATCTAAAAGTTCCCAGAATACATCCTTCTTACCTATGGAATTCCCTACAGGCTCACATTCCGATGATGCAAAAATTCTTCTTGCTAGCTTATTAGACAAAGAGATCTTAATTTCTGGAATTTTAACTATACAGGTGAGCCCTTGATCTTTCCAAGGTTCCCTATGCCTGATATGTCCTTCAAAAATCTAGTTCTTACCCATTATTTATCCATAATATTATTAATCCCTCTTAGAGGAAATTTATTGAGGATATTAAGATGGAGGACTCCCCGTATGTATGTATTTTCACAGGAACAACTTCAGGTACCATTATTATAAAGGCTTTCTGGAAGGTGACAATGTCACAATAGGCTAATGATAGGTGGGGATGATTTATATAGTGAAAAACAATCCCAAAAAAATTTAACTTTCTATTATAGAGGATTCAAAATCCTACTCTACCCACCGAATTATCTGTCTAATGTAGAGGGATTCACTTGGCTTCCAAATTCTATTGTTGTAAGGCTCAAAAGGAGGAATCTATTTTTCATATTTTCTTTCAAATTAAATGGGAAGGAAATGTGTTGAAATTTTTGGGGGAATTCTTTGTCTATAATGTAGTTGTGATGTCAATGGAGGAGTTCCTTAAGTAGTGGTTCAATGGTATTAATAATAATAAACAAGAGGAAAGGGCTTATTCACTCATGCTTGCTACGGGCTGCTGGTGTATCTAATAAGTGAGGAACCAATATCGACATAATGTCTCTACCTTGATCATTTCATTGGTGGTTACAACTAATTGCTTGGTGATGGAGCTGGTTAGTATTTAGAACTAGTGGGATGAATCTCTCTCTCTCAGGCGTTTCATGGATGTTAGGCACTCCACTAGTATCTCCAAACCTCAGGCAGTGGGTCATTGGGTGAGTTGGGCTCATCTTTCACTTGGTCTTAAACTAAATATTGACCGTTCATGTAGCCAATAGAATATGATATGGGGTGGTATTTTTCATGAAAGAATATGATCAGTTAATATCTATTTTAGTTATTTTATGGGGATGTTAATTCTCTCACGGTGGAGGTGGAGGCCATGCCTATCGGTCTTCAAATTTTTTCTTATAAACAAATTCCATTGGCAGCTATTGAGACAGATTCAAGGATTATATAGAGATCCCTAAAAATTCCCTCTTCTCCACCATGGGAAATTACATATCTACTATGAAAAAGTAATTCCTTTTTCACCCATGATATTGAGTTATTACATACGTGGCTCGAAGGCATCCGAATAACTGATTTTTTGGATTCAATGGCTTCTCAGGAGGCTCCATTCAAGGAATTTGATAATTGTGGTTCTCTCCCCTAGGAATGCAGAGTTTTTTATTGGTGATAATATAGTCCTACATTAATATCCCCCCTGATGTTTTTTTACTCTAATTTATCTTTAATAAAAATAATTTGTTGTTTTTGTGTAATATTAAGGGAGACCAGGTATTTACAAATTGAATTTTGTAGTGTTTTTGGGATTTCAACCTAGGTGAAAGTATTTCAAAAGAGTAAATGATTTAAAAATAGATTAAAAAATATAATTTCTTGACTTAATATGGAATACATAATAGTGTTTTGGTTTAAAAACATGTGGTGTTTGTTTTGAAATTAATTTTGGAGACATTTTACAATAACCATGTTATGTAAGGACCTGAGGTTTGAATTGTGAAATTATTTCCATTTTGTTTTGGATTAAAAAAAGATCAATTTTAATGGTTCCTTGATTTTTAAAACGTTTATTTTATAAAACCTTGACTGTCTTAGTAAATAATATTTTGTTTATCACTTGTGAAGGTAAAACATGGTTGGATTTTAGGGACATGACCACATAAGGGTCTATGTCTCAGGTTGTTTGATGTGATCCCCATCCCCCCAAAAAGATATAATGTAAAAGTATACTATTATTTATTGGGTTTTTAGAGGTATTGTTTATTTTTATCCCTTTTAAAGGTTTTTGGTTGTAGTGTTTTAGACCCACGAATTTGGTTGATGGTTTGATCATTCAAGGCCAAGTTTCTTTGGGAATATTTCATGAGCTCCAATTTGGGAATCACCACTTAGGAATAATTTCTACAACAAACTATTAATTAAAATAGACATATAAAATAAATAAAATTTTGTCATGACCTATCTATATGTGGGAAGTCCATACCGAATAAAAAGAAAATAAATAATATCAACACAGTATAAAAGGAGGAAAAAATGAAACACACTATTAATACCTAAATTACCCCATTCTCCCTCCCCTAAAATAAAATTGCATAGCCACCTCCAGTTCCCTTCTAGACCCCTTCACAAAATATAAATATCCTCCATTCATAGAAAGCAGTAAAAGGCCTAAGTGGTTGATGTGATAAAGGAAAATAAAATAAAAACTAAACTACAACATACCTATATCCTATGATTATATAAGTCACCACCCAACATATAAGAACCAAACCACCCCATGGTTCTAATTATGTTCCTAAAATCAAGGGGAAAACATATCCAAGTTTTAAAATAATATTTTCATATAGTAAATTCCTATTAATTAACAATTACTCTTCCTATTAATGGTATATAATCAGTTTTCCTTGAGTTTCAACTTAGTTCGGTTTTGTTAGATACAATTTTGTTTGGGAAATTTTCACTAGATTAATTTTGTATTGTTTTTATTTATATTAGATTGGAAAATTTAATTCATTTGGGTTCTAATTGATTCAATTTAATTACATTTGGTTCATATCAGTTTGGCTTATATTATTTCGGTTACAATCATATTGGTTTGAATTCATTATATTTGGTCCAATTTGATTCATCATTTTTAATATCATATTAGTTCAAGTTAGATAAGTTTTTCTTGGTCCAATTTAGTTTCGTTAAATATTTTAATATTTTAATTCTATTTTATTTATGTTGATCATTCATATATATTTTGGTTGATCTGATTTACATTAATTCTGGTAAGGTTCAGTTTGTGAATGTTTTTTTTAAAATATTTCATTATATTTTTTATTTGATTTTATTATATCCATTAAGGGTTTTTATGATGCCATTTTATTTAGTTCAACTCATTTTGTGGTTACTCTTCTTAATCTTATTTGGTTTGGTTTATTGTGGTTCATCTTTGTTTGTTATGTTTGACATAATCCTAATTTAGGTAGTTCAAGAGAGGTATAACTAGATTATACTGATTATGTATGATTCAATTTGGTACAACATGATATGATTTGTTTTATATTTGATAAGTTTTAATTTATCTATTTTGTATAGGATAATTTAATTTACTTTATAATCATTTAGGAATATTCAATTTTACACTGTATAGGGTAATAAAAGTTATATTATTTTGGTTTTTCCTACTTATATTATGTCCTATTTCATTAAATTTAGTATAATTAACTGTATCTAAATTTTATATAGGTCAGTTTTGTTTTCTTTGAGTCTGTTTAGGACAATCCAATTAGTTTTTTTCTGTATTTTTTTTATATTTTAATTTAGTTATGTTCATTTCAGTTTGATTGAGTTCATGTTATTTTCATATAATTTGTTTTGTTTTGATTTGGATCAAGTTTCATTGATTCAATTTGATTCAATTCAATAATGTTTGGTTCTACTCAGTTCATGTTAGGTTTGAATGGGTTTATGCATATCAGTTTTGTTTGGAGAAGTACATGTTTGGTTTGGTTTGATTTTTCCATTATACATGGAACAATTTTCTTATAAAGGCCAATTGAGCATATTTTTAAACACTTAGTGTGTAAGGTTATGTAAAAACAATTTCACACAATTCAATAAATTTTTTAAAGAACTTCATTTAACATCAAACAATTATTCATACATGTGAAAGTCTCCTTTGATAATGGAAACCCAAAACCACCACATAGAGGTCCAAAATACTCTAGAAAAACCCCAAAAATTCAAAACCCCAAAACCCCTAAATTAAGAAAATGAAAATAATTGAAATGGAACAAAACATACCTGAAAACCATGGTGAACCCACTACCCTTAACGACGATAGCTGGAAATGGCCTCAACAGGACCCAATATCCCTAAACATCAAGAATCAACCTAAATAAAAACCCACAAAATGTGCTCCATATAAAACAATAAAAATGATTCACATTATAACAATAGACATGTTCTTTGTCAAAGCTGTAAATGTACCCTATGGGAAAATAGTAGACAGGGTCCATGCTAAAGTAAATAAGCATGCACTAAAAGTAAATCATATTGCACATACTCACTGTGCACTATTATGACACCTTGTTAATATGATAATAATAACCATGATGTGTAAACCTGAAAAATCTATTAAACTATACATAAATAAAATAAAATAATACTACAATAAAACATGATAATCTCAATTCAAATTAAGAATGGGATTGCCATTTTAAATCCTTAAGATATACTAGGGAGATTTCTAATGAAGCTATATCCATTTAATGAAAAACAATATCACACATGGTATAGAAAACACAAATGAGGCATAAACTAGAGACCGACTATCATGTTTGGAATAAAGTGTCAAAAAAATTCCAATAAATAAAAGTACAAGGTTGTAAGGTTTTATTTATCTGAAATAGGATGGTGATAAATTTTAATCTAGACTAATATATTTTAAATCACCACTTCATTAATTTAATACATTATCTTTAAGGAAAAATATATCTTTTATAGAACGTTTAAGTAAATTATTTTTTAAGTTATAAGTTCCCATGACCAAAAAAAACATTTGGAAACCAACTTCCTCAATTGCTATTTTAATAAAGTGTTACAACTCATATTTTAGAATACATTGGTTTAGATGATAAAAATTAAAATATAAAAAGGGAAAAAGGGTGACTTCATTTACAAACACGTTTTGATAAAACATCTATACTAAAAAGCTCCTTCAAATCACGATAATTATGTGACACACAATACTATATTTTAGAGAACATTTAATATTTTATTAATTAATTAAAAAGAATATCAATCTCTATCATGATTTTTTAACTATCAACATCACCCTTGGACATATATATAAAATCATAGGCATAACATTATCATGATACGTTAACAATATGAAATAATCACCTACCTATTTCCTGTGAGTCATAATGTGTCATACGCATTTTTCATCCAAAATTTCAAGATCACATACCAAGACCATATGTGATATTTCACAATCCAAACAACCTTAAAAAATAACCTTAAAATTAACAAACCAAATTCTATCACTAAATAAAATCAATTATATAATAACTATAATCAAATAATAGCTCATACCTAAGAGTATCCAATGCAATCAATTTCTAAAAAATTATCCCAAAATTCTACAAGCCTAAATTACAAAATAATTACAATAGATTATCCCAAAATTTCACCCTAAAATATAGAAAAAACTAGGACACAACATACATTGTTCACTTTCCATAAAAATAGATAAAAATGGTTTGTAAGATATACACAATAGCCTCCTTTATATTAGAGAATAGATATCCCGTTGATCCAAGATGAATTCCAACATGCTCGAGTGGGATTCACCTAAAAATATTTAATTCATTAACTGGGATTAAAATAAAAAAAATGAAGAGGTGAGGAGAATATTAATTCATTTGGAGGCTGGGAGGAGGTAGTGGTGGAGGCAAATGTAGACATGGAGGTGGAGGGGGATGCAGACGTGGAGGTGGAGGCAGAGATGTACGTGGAGGTGAACATGGACGTAGAGGCGGAGAAAAGAAGGTGGATGGAGGGAGGAAGAGGCCTAGAGGTGGAGGAGTGTGTGGGAGGTCAAGGAAGGGGAGGGGAGGATAGAGAATAGAGTTCAAGTTTTGGGGGAGATGTGGGAGAGGAAATGACTAATCGAGAGGGGGAACTTGATAAAAACTTCAAATCGAGGTTAGTATATGCACAGTTTTAACAAAACTATGGGTATATGTCAAAATATACAACCTATACTGACATGTTCCTATCATGGGGTGTAAAAAAAATATTACTTATGTTAAAATGCAGTATAATTGTAAACCTAGGTTGTCTCCGGAGAGGAGAACACAACAATCAAGTTGCCACTTAAAATAAGAAAACAAAGTGGTAGTTGGTTTTGAAAGTGTTTGATTTAGAGAAGACAAGAATGAAACTAAAGAAAGAAAAATATTAAGATCAAATTGATAAAAAAAGTGATTGAAAAATATTATATGAGATAGTGATTAGGTCAGGGTCGGTTTTCCAATTTTAATTCTATTATACTTCAACTTAACCAATTCTCTTCTATTAAGTTGATAATAGTCAAAATCCACAATAATTTCTTCTCAATCCCTTGGTCATATAGTGATGGTGAGAATAATACTTACTAAAATCTAAGATTGTTCTACTCTCCTCCCATTGTGTGATAGAGTTGTAGAGAATATCCTCAATTGACTTAGGTAATTCCCAATCAGGTATTTCTTATCCCAAACAATCAAGAATGTTCACTACTCCTCACACACGTACCATCAATCACTGAGTAATTAACCACTAAGAACTGATATATTCCATTGTATATAGACCATATAATAGTGGAGGGAGATATTGATCATTGAACAAAGAAATAAATAAAACAGAATATAAAACCAAATATAATCATATATTATAATAAAAGACTGTTATAAGAAATTTAAATTGATTTCATAGAAGAGAGATAAGGATCTTAAAACATTAATAGAAAGAACTCATGAATTTAAAAAATGGGAAACCTCTCCTTCACCAATCAAACAAAAATTTACTCCACCATGGTAAGGGTAATTTTCAATAAGGTGGAAGAAGAACTCATTAAAAAACAAAGAAGAATAAAACCAAGAAAACAAAGAATAGAAATTTTCTCCTCCAGAATATATCCACCAGAAGTTTGCTTCTGTTATGCCCAACAGACTACCGAAACTCATAAATGTATCTTCTTATAAATTTTTTAAATGAAGTTCTATATAAACCCTAAGAATTTTAAAGTCATTGGATAGGTTTAAATAAATTTATGGTGGAATAAATGAACATGACTTTTCCTGGCCTCCAAACACTGTTTCACCCACTTCACTTAGACTCACTCAAAATATGCCTGAATGGGATATTTTGTCACGACCCATCCTCGGATCCCGTGCCATGACTACCCCAAGCCCGCCTTCCATAGGCCAGGGGCTGACAGCTAGCACCAAAGGCATAAATACCGATAAAAAGGAGAAGGCATTGCCTTTTATAAAGTAAACAAAAACTCAACAGAGTACGCAAGTGAAGTAAGCACTAAGTAAAACTACGTACAAGGTAAGTGATGAAAAAGTAAATGGGAAAGTATACAAACCCAACTGAAAGTACTATAAAATTGAAAGTAAAGTACAACAACAGTATGTAAAACAGCAACACCGAGTCATCCTCTGGAAGTCCCACCTGAAAGGTGGGTACAGATAGTATCCTCGGCTCCTGAAGTCCGACCATCCACTCCATGTACGCCCCAACAAGTGGTCCACCTCTGGGTATCGTCCAGCTCCACAAGCCTCCACCAACGTAGTGCGGGTATAGCCCGTGTAGGGGTGAGTATATGATACTCAGTAGGGACCTTGATACCCCCGAAGGTCTCTCAGAATCCACGAAGGATAAACCAAAAAGGAAAGATACAATCATGAAGTATCAAAAACACTACTTAGGTATATGACCATACATATACCTAAGTCATCAGTTACAGTTCGTCTCCAACTCTCGTGCCCAAGCACCATCCAGTCCACAAAGGAAAGCACAACTCAGTCCACAAAGGATAACACAACTCATGCCACACAGGAACAACACAACCCAGTCCACACAGGAAAGAAAGTCAATCACATCGATGATAATGATTGAAGTCAAGACTCAGATCACATAGGTATACACTTTGTAAGGCGATAGAGATGATCAGATGTAGCCACTAATTTATTTAAGTTGTCGGACCCACATAGGATACAAGACCAGCTAAGCTGTCAGACCCAAACAGGATACAAGACCAGCTACACTGCCAGACCCACACAGGATACAAGTACAAAGGTAAATACTGTCGGACCCACATAGGATACAAGAACAATAGTCATCACCATCGAAACCATGGAGGATTCCAGTATGGTCGTCGTTGCTGCTGAACCCACAGAGGATCCAAGTACATTCGTCCTCGCTGCTGAACCCACGGAGGATCCAAGTGTAGTCGTCATCGTCGCAGTCGCAGCCAGCTCTAGGGTTCCCACACACAGCATGCTCGATTCTGGGAGGGTCCGCTCCTCAAGAAAAATAGTCGATACATCAATTGTCATGAAGTTTCGAGTTGATGTATCCCAAAGTTCCGTCTCGCCAAAAGAAACCCAACGCGACAGACGGTGCGTTAATCGAACGCCCGGTCTGAGAGTTATAGGCTTTTCCGTCCCAGGGGCCCGATTGGTTTTTAAGCTAAGACCAACCCGACCATACTCTAGATGCATCCAAACCTCAAGTGGATTAATCAAAAAGGACCATCTCAATAGAAGAATCCCAACACAATTGATGGCACGTCAATCTGACGTCCGGTCCTTAAGTTATAAGAGTTTCCGCTCCAAGGGTCCGGTTGGTTTCGAGTTCAAATCAACACGGCCATTCCCAAACTTTGTTGAAACCTCATGTGTAATATACAAAAACGACAGTCTCAATCATAGGATTCCTACGCAACTGACGTTGCATCGATTGGAGGTCTGTAACTCATGTTATGGGCAAAAGACCGAAAATGGTCCGAAGTGGGGGTTTGGGCCCGGTCCGACCCGGCCCAACCCCCTGGGTTGGCCCGAACCGAGTCAACCCGACCCGGGTCTGGGTCCGGCCCGGTAGGGTGTGGCCCGACCCGGTCCACGCGACCCGCCTCGGCCCGGTCGGGGGGTGCGCTGGCTAGGCCAGCAGGCCGAGCAGGGGGGACGCGGTCCCCCTTTTTGTTCCACGGACGTGGCGACCGACGTCGCGTCTCCCCTGGATCCTGTGCAGCCACGAGATCAAATGCCTCTCCGCCGTAGCTTCAGCCGGGGTGGGCTCTTGCCGACGGCGCACCGCCGTGCCGGCGACCCGCGCCGCTGGTGACTTCTGCGGGCCACCGGAGTCATTCCGGTGGTCCGATTTCGCTCCCGTCTGTGCCAGCAGTCGTCTCGGGTCCCGTACATTACTGCGAAGGCTTCCAATTGCCATTCCGGTCCCGCTTCATTGTCGCCAGTTATTTCAAACATCAAGAATAATGAAGCGGTGGGTTCAGACTTGTTCGTTAGTCCGCACCCACCGCGTTAGTGGTTCAAAGAATCACCAAATAAAAAGTACGCCATGCCGAGGGTATAAAAATCACATGAAGAAATTTATACAAAAACCCCTACCTCAAAAGTTGATTTCGGGTGTCAACGTCACGGGGAAGAGGATCGTAGGAGTCGTCGGAGTGCTCCAAGGATGAAGCGGCGTCTCCTCTCTTGTCGCAGAGAAGAGAAGGGTGGAGCATCATCAATCTTTGAGGAACCAGCATTCTTCGTCATTCTTCGTCGGGGGCCAGCATTCTTCATCGTTCTTCATCAGAGGCTGGCGTTATTCCAAAGCTCAAGAGATCTCCCTTGATCACTCCCACAAAACTATGCTCTTTTCCAAACTAAATAATAGGTTCCTTCTATTATTTAATTTCACACGCAAAGAAACTCCCTGAATTAATTTAGCACATTTAATAACGTGATGACAAATAATTTAAGAAAGGAGAGAGAAGGTTCCCCATTAATAAACGTGTTGGAAGATAAATGAAAAGGAATAAAGAGGAAGGTTCCTCATTAATATTAGGGATTTACAAAATTTAATGGAGAGACTGGAATTTAATGGAGGTTTTCCGAATTAATGAGGGGATGTTAATGTGTTTGGAGTAAATTAAATGGTGGGGGTCGTGTGGGCCCCACCTCTCTAACACCTGCACATGGGTAGTTAAGTGGATGTGGGCCCCACCCTTAACTACCCATGGGAGAGAAAAACCACCTTTCAAAATAAAAATTTTTCCGTCAATTTTAATTTATTTCTTGAATAAACCCCCAAAATTATCTTCTTCTCCTTTGCGAATGCAAATGCGGTTAGTGTCCCATTAAGCAATTATCGGTGCTGTGAGTTCATCGGTGCCCTCAGATTTTAATTCCGAGCATCAGTTCAAAAGTTAGAAAAACCTGCTCATTCGTTCACTGAACATACCTGAGCTAAAATTCAAAAATTGATTCTGGGCACATCGGGCCTTAGAATCAAGTGTCGTTAGAAGCCACAAGCTCGTAAAATTCAAAATCATTTTAAAAATATTCCTTGAAATTTCTGGGTCTTTACATCTTTAATTTATGAAATTTAATTTCATATGTCCCTTTTAAGTATTCTATATATCCTATATAGAATAAAATAATTTTAAGGTCTGAAATTTTAGATATTCTTGATTTAATATGGTGGGATCCATTCTGCCGGCCATAAATATTTCTCCATTGGATTGATTTTTCTGGGACATTATGTGTAAAATTAGGTCTGGGTCCAGAAGACAAATATGGATCCCATGATAATTAAAGTCTAAAAAATAATCAATTAATTTTTATCCTAATGGTAAAAGTTATGCATGAAATACAGAGGTGAAAGACAAATGTGAATTTTCCAGAATTAACTAATTTTTACAATTAAGCCCATAAGTCACCAAAAACACTAAAATGATGAAAATATACTCAAATTGACTAATTGGGTGGGATTAAATCATTTTAAAACATATAAATAATTATGAAAATATTAACTCTATCATATACCCACAATTTTTTTAAACCGTGGGTATAGATACGCGGGTATAAACCCATTTTCTAGTAGTTTTCATGTCAAGATACTATCTATATGGGTGACACTGACTCACTTATATGGTTTTAATCATATCATAGTTAATTTTTCTCGATTAGGAATAAGGTACTCCACTTTTCAAATGTCAGGACATTATCACACATCATAAATCATGGAAAATAACATATCGCATATCACAGTGAGATACAACATCACATCCAAAGAAAATAGATCAAATAAAAACTTAAAAAACTCTAGCTTCTAGGAAAACATCTATATATCTCACTCCTGAGTAATCTCCTCCAGGACACCATGCCTCCACAATATGTGAACCAAGGATATGGTTCTTTCTTAAAAAACTTTATCTTAACAATCCCAGATCTCTACTGGATTAACTACAAACATCGCATCTTCGTCGATATCCAACTCTTCCTAGTAAATAACATGGGTGTAATCATAAAGATATAAACGAAGTTGAGATATGTGTAAGAAATCATGGATCCTCTCCATCTATGATGTAAATTACAACCAATACTCCTCCTCACCAACTCACCCCAAAAACTAAAAGGGCCCAAAAAACCTGGGATAAATCTTACTCTCCCTTCCAAACCTTTGCTTCCCATGTCAAGGGGAAATATTCAAGAATATGTGTTCTCTAATATGAAACTCCAAGGGCCTCCTCCAGTGATCAGAATAAGACTTCTATTGGTCCCACACTTCTTTCATCCTCTATTGAACCAAATAAACCTTTTTATTGTGATCTACACCACAAAGGGACCAAGAAATGCTACCTCCCCAACCTCTATCCATCATAATAGAGAATGAAATGGTTTCCCCTAAATTCAAAAAGTAGGTCCATCCTGATGGATGAGTGATGGTTATTATTATAATAAAACTCAACCATGGCAATGTTTCGTACCCAAGATCCACCAATGTCCAAGATTCATGCCCGCACCATATCCTCTAGCATCTGGATGGTCTGCTCCATATGACCATCCGTATGAGGTTGGAAAGTAGTGATGAGTCATATTTGAGTGACAAAAGAATTATATAATCCCTTATTGCCTCATGAGGTAAAATTTTCATCTTGATATGTTAAAATGGACATTGTAACTCCATAAAAATGAACCACGTCTTCTACACACCTCTTAGCTCAAGAATCTACTTCACTTTACTCCTTGATCACTAAGAAGTGGGATAATGTTTTCAAAAAATCCATGATCACCCAGAAAGAATCAACCCCCCATTTTCAGGTTAAACCTTTGGTGAAATCTGTTTATATGTCATCCCATTTCCATTCAGGAACATCCAATGTCTGAAAAAAACCACCAGGAACACAATGCTCGACCTCCACCTACTGGAAAACCAAACACCTCACTGATCACATTATCATGACATGTCAAATTGATTATGAATTTAAATATGAGTTATATTATATGGAACACCATAGGAATTATCTCAAGGATATTTGGAGGTTTAAAGTGTGTATTTTTAATAAAAATTACTAAAATAGGGACGGTTTTGAAAACATTTTTAGAAATAAAATGACTTAATTAAAGAGTTTAATAGTTGACAAAGGAATGTGGTGTTTTTAGGATTATGAGAGAAAGGGGTCATTTTTATTTCACTAAACACATTTCAAGTTCATTTTTATTATATATTTATTAAGGTTTGGAGTAATTATTTATTTAAAATTAATTGGAATCCTGATTAATTCCTAAGATTTTATATCATTTATTGAAGAACCAAACCTTAACCTCAAAATCGTATTGCCAAATTACAGCACTTATGTAATGAATAATATCTTAAAAATTATATTTAAGTCTCAATAATGTGGGTAATAGAAGGATTATTATGTTTTCCAATTATAGAAACTTAGATCATGCACTCAAAAACTCACACTGACCAGTTAGAAATTAAGAGCATATTAATCACATGCATTAAAACAAAGATTTAAATATGAAATAATATAAGATATATGGAATGAAAAGTTTTAATTACCAAATTAATCCAAACTAGTATATAATATATTATAATGGTATGTTTCCTCTTGGTTTGTTACTTTTCCAATCATTGGTTGTTGGAGTGTTTGGAGGAGGCTCAGAGAGAGTTTAGAGAATTTTGGTTGATAAAGGATGGAAGAAGGGTGATTACATGCAGAGTAACTGGGTTACACAATGTGAAACCCTATTTCATTAATTTTCCTAGAGGTTTCATAGCTTTTAATATTTTTGGTTTTTAAAAAAATAAAACAAATCGAGAGGCGACATGTTTTTGAGCAGAAACCGAACCTCAGGTACTATAAGATGCAGAAGGGTATTACACGTCCTGAAATACCCTAATTTAGTTCTGTTTTATAATTCTTTTTAGTGAAAATTTCTTTTATTTTGTTATTCTCTCTACTTACTATCATTTTATATGAACCCTAGGCACCCTGAGGAGTTCTTTTAGCCCTCTCTCACCCTCTTCGATCTGTTGATCTCAGTGATTTCTCATTGTAGAACAATGGTGAGCCAAGGTACGTTCTCCCTTCATTTTCTAGAAATTTATCTCATTTTTATTTATTTTCTTTCATATATTCTCACTATTCTATGGAGTTTTCTTACCCATATTCCTAATGGGGTTCCCTTCAGTTATTTTTGGTGTAGTAGTGCTGCAACATCCTCAGATGGATATATATATTACAGAAGAGTTAATCAGAGGTATGACACATGATCCATTCCTGTGAAAGAAATATTGAAATCCCTTAGAGGTAGGATTTAACTCATTTCTCATTATTATTAATCATGTGGGAGATGTTTTTTACTTCTTTTTTACCTATGGATCATGGTTGTTAGGACCTAATTGAAGATAAATAATTGGTTAATTGAAATTGAGGATAAATGGGTGTTTGTTCGGTATCTTTTTACAACTTTGATATTGTTTTGATCCTCTCATTGTATGGGATTGACACCCCGGTGAAAATTGTGGTTGTTAGTGGGGTATTTTACACACTAATAAATTTTTGGAATGCATGTTTTTGTTTTTGGATGGGCACTTATGTGTGGAAATTGGTTAATTACGTACAATCAGATAATTAATGGATGCCCCAAGATTATACAGTTTATATAATAACCCATGAATTAAAAAGTGGAATTAAATAAGGGATTATTTACTAAATCAGAAATTATGTTTTTTTGGTTTGTGCTGTGTTGTGGTTGTGAGCACAACTGTGTATTGTGGGATGGCTTGGGTGGTGACATGGAATCTCAGTTTGAGAGATTTATTGATTGTTGGATGGATGAGAAGTGTTATGTAGAAGGGATATGATTAGATTATGAGGTGATTTGTTTCTGGTTGTGGTTTTGTGTGGATGGTTTTGGTAGGATGAATTTGAGGAAGGATGATGATGTTTGGTATGGGTACATCGCCCGTAGTTTCTCACTAAATGACTTTTGTTGTGTTTCTTATTGTGTGTTGTGCTTGGAAGTTCTCAGATACTGATGGAATAAGTAAATAAATAAATAAATAAATGATTTATTGATAAGGTACAGAATGGAATGGGTTGGTTTGGCTAATAAAATAGTTTTGTTAAATTAAAATGGTTGAAAATATGAATTGGGTATTGGATTTTGTGTGGCATTGTGCATTTAGAGGTAGAAGAAAAGGTGATAGTGTGGTTACTTGGTTATTGTTTTGAGAACCCATAGGTTGGGAATGAGTGTTTGATATCTTATAAGTATATAATTATATTTTCATTGTGATTTTTATACACTCCCCACACTAGTTGAGAACTATGTTCCGAACAAAACCACATCTCATTGATATGGAGGAGGGTGTCTTTCCCAAACATCTCAGTGGGATGATGTATGGAAAGCCACCCATTCTTCCATGACACTTCTTCCAAGATTTGATAGCCTGAGTTTATTTAGGAAGGTTGTGGTTCATGAGGCCCAGGTGTGTGTGTGCGATTTGTTCTTTCCAAGGTGTCTTTTGGATGAGATGAGTTGTGCTTCCTAGGTGTCTTTGGGTTGATATGTGTTGTATTTTTCCAAGTTTTTTTAGGATGATAAGTGGTTGTGGCCCAGGTGTATAAAGGTGGGATGATATGTGGTTGTGGACTTGGTGTCTATGGGTGGGATGAGATGTGGTTGTGGCCCAGATGTCTGCGAGTGGGGTAAGATGTGGTTGTGGCATAGGTGTCTCTGAGTGGGACATGATATGGTTGTGGCCCAGGTATATTCAAGTGAGATGTGATCTGGTATGTTCATAAGATGTGGGAGCACCATAACATTTTCCATTAAGGTGTGAGAGAGAATAATTAGTGAGAAAGTCGTGTGGGGTTCCCTATCATTGATGTACCTCATATTATATTACTTGATTTGTGTTATTTGGTGAGTGTGCCTTAGTGAGGTTGGGGTGGTTAATATACTTACTTAGGTGCTGTTTTGTTTTTTTTCATTTTCTCAAAGGAGCGTTAGTATGATTCATTCACTTGTGCACAAGAGAATTTGGTTTTCATATTGAGTATACTTGTATTCTCACCATATATATATAAATTACTTTCAGGTTTCTAGAAGGATTTCGGGAACCATGCTGGACCTTACTAACTCAGATCCTGACAGTTGTTGTGTCACTAACTAGATTTACTTTTGGTATTTACTATAGAGGCTTTTTTATTTTTATCGGTTTGGTTTTTCACATACTTGTGGGATGGATTTTGGATTTATTTTATATATTTTTTGGAGTCATTTTGTGGATGATTCAACTTATCTCCAGATCTTGGTTTTCTAAAATTGGTAATTCTTCCCATATTTTGATATTTCTATACCCTTGGTGCTATTCACCAACCCGAGGTCTACTAGAGGTGGGACTTAGGGTTCATTGTCTCTCTTTTTTCACCTCCATCCTAGGAGGGGAATCTATAGAGGGAGGGGTCATGATAGAGTGGTATCCAAGGTGATTTTTGAGAAATAGGATGGAGTTTGAAGATAAAAATAGTTAGGATTGCATTGGATGGCATGGAAAAAGTTCCAATTGAACTTGGTGCATGAAATAGGCTTGTGGGACTGGCTAGGAAACAATATTTTAGGCCCCCCATGATCCAGTCCACAGACTCTGATCTTATGGGATGGCCAATTGAGATGGACCTTCTTGTAGGGTAGAGATCATGGAAAGGTACATCCATCATAATGACTTGTGTTCTTGTTTTAATCGGGTTATTTTGGGAAGGTTAAAATTAATAAAATGGATAAAATAAATGAAAATAAATTTTGTTAAAGTTCTATACTATTCGGGATTAGGAAATCTTTGTTTAGCTTTTAGCTATGGCTCCTAGACGTCATCCAAATGTGGCTCAGGTGGTAGATATTCAGCAGGATGATCTGATTGATCATTGCAGGGTTGATGTAGAAGAGGTATATGGTCAGTGGAATAAAGAATTTCATGATTTCCAGTGGCAGGATTTGGTAAAGTATTAGGGAAGAGTGTCTAACATAGAGAAAGAAGGTTGGAGAGAGAAGATAGAGATTTAATTATTTTTGATTCGGGCCTTGATATAGTATAGGGTCCCTTTGGAAGTTAGTTAGTTGTGGGGAGCTGTGTGTTAGTGGTGGAAGCTGTTTCTGGGAGAGAGAAAGGAGGTAGACGTGCTGTGGTTCAACTTTCAGAAGGAGTTTCGGGGCCATCGAGGTTTTAACTGATGGGGAGACGACATGAGTATCTTCCTTATAGACCTTTTGATGCTAGCGGTCCTCGTGACTTTTGTATGGGATTGGAGATAACCAGTTTATTATTTGGGGTTTGTGGACATATTTAGAATTAGTTTCTGGTGGCTGCCCAAGCCCAGTTTGTTGGATGTGGACAGGCTCAATGTCAACCTCAGTTGAAGTTTCCATAGAGACAGTTTCAGCAGCATGGATAGTAAGCCTTTTCTCCACTGAGGGAAGATGAAGCAGGTAGAGTCTGACCCAAGGATGACCCCCATACTCAAGGACCATGAATTGAATGTGGCTGTGGAGGTGGTCATCGTTAGAGAGGTAGGGGAGCTGGGTGTGGTCAGTTGCACATAGCCGAGGTGACAATTTCGACAAGGCCAGAGGTCATTAGAGGTATGATCAGTTCGTCTGGTACCCTTTATTGTGATTTTTTTGATTCAAGATATACACAGTCCTTTGATTCACCCACTCTAGACCATTCTTTAGAACTAGACATATAGAGGCTTACGATTCCCTTAGTGTTGAGTACACCGGTTGGAGGCTAGACTATATTGCTTGATGTGTGATAGGGTTTTAGAATGATGATGGGACTGCATTAGTCCCATGGGGATATCTTCTTACAATAGATGTATCCATATGATGTCATCCTCAACATTGAATTGCTGTCTTATTTGCATTCCTTTGTCGCATTCTTTTGAAGGAGAGTCGTTTTTTCAGACGTGGATGGTCAACGTGTGGCTTTCATTGGTGAGCGGGGTTATCCGATGGTAATTTGGCATGCAGAACCCGTTCTTTCCTTGTTGGATGAGCTGTCAGAGGAGTCAGTGGTTGATGAGTTGGTGGAGGTTCCCAGTTTCATTAGAGAGTTCCTGGATGCTTTCCTTGAGGAGGTTGTGATGCTACCCCCTCAACATGATGTCGATTTCAGGATAGTCTTAAAACTTGGATCTTCGCTAATTTCGATGGATACTTATTACATGGAACCTTCTGAGTTGTGGGAGATTATAATTTATATTGATGATTTGATGCAGAGGGGATTTATCTGGCCTAGTGTGTCTGCATGGGGAGCTCTAGTGTTGTTCACCAAGAAGGAAAATAGTGGCCTGAGGCTGTGTATAGACTACTGGAGGTTGAATCATGTAACAATCAAGAACTATTACCCTCTTCTAAGGATAAATGACATTTTAAACTAGCTGATATGGGAAGATGGTTCTCTACGATCAATATACACTCTGGATATCACCAGTTGAGGTTGAAGGGGGTGATATCCTGAAGATTGGTTTCATATACAGGTATGGGCACTTCCAGTTTGTAGTCCTTCTGTTCGGTGTTATGAACACACTAGCTGTGTTCATGGGACTTATGAACTCTATGTTCCATGTGTTCCTAGGTCATTTTTTGTTGTATTTTTCTACGATATATTGATCTACTCGAAGTCAGAGAAAGAGTATACTAAACATCTCAGAACTATATTACATTTTCTTCAACACCACCAGCTCTATTGAAAGTTGTACAAGTGTAAGTTCTAGACATGGTAGGTATATTTACTTGGGCATGTGGTGTCTCATTAGGGTGCATAAGTGGAACCATTTAAGGTTGAATCAGTTATTTCTTGGTAATCACCCAATAATGTCGCAGAAGTTCACAGTTTCCCTGGTCTTGTAAAATCTTATCGGAGGTTTGTACCTGATTTATCTCGAGTTTCAGTTCTCTTGATGAATTTGACTAGAAAGGATCAATATTTTTTGTGGATTTATTAGTTCCATGAAGAATTCGATTACCTGAAGAGGAATTTTTTTAATACTATGGTTTCCAGAATAAAGGCTGATGTTTGAGGTGTTTTGTGATGATTCTCATCTAGGTTCGGGATATGTGTTGATGCAGTAGTGAGTAGTGATCTCTTATGGGTCTAGGTAGTTATGTAATCATGATAATAACTATTCCACCTATGATATAGAGTTGGTAGTATTGGTTTTTAAGACAAAGTTGTGGCAACATTTCCTCAATGGGGATCACTTTGTGGTCATCACGGGTCACAAGAGTTTTAGGTATGTATTTTCCCAGTGCGATATGAATCTACAACAATGGAGGTGAATAAATTTTCCTAAGGAATGTGATTTCGAGATCTCCTACAACATAGGGAAGGGAAATGTTCTGGCCGATGATTTGAGTAGAAAGTCACATAAAGAGGTTGTTTGGGAATCTATGGATGATTTTAGAGCAATGGAAGAGTTGGTGGCCTTGAACTTAGATGAAAGAGTTGATGGTGGTAAGGTATATTTTTATTAGGGGAAACTGCATTTGTCTTTAATACATAAGGTGGGGGGGTATTAGAAGGTAGACTCAGTGGTAGAAGTGATATGCGATCATGTAGGCCATGATGATGCTTTAGAGGGATGGTCAGAGGATGGTTGGAACCTGATGTTGTTCCTAGGAAATTTTATTGTTTCAATTGCAATGCATAGTATAGTTCTTACTAAGATTCACATCTCAACCTTCCTGGCGCATCCAGAAATTTTCATGATGTATCGTGGACTAAAGATATAGTTTTTGGCCCGAGATGAAACAGGTAGCAGTAGAGTTTTTGGAAAAGTTCTTGGTTTTCTAGTAGGTAAAAGTCTATCACCATGTCCCTGGTGGGTTTTTAGCCTTTGGATATCCATGAGTGGAAATGGTATGAAATTTAAATGGATTTCATCATGAGTATACCTAGACCTCATGGAAGTTATGATGCTATCTGGGTGATAGTGGATTAGTTGATGAAGTTGACCCACTTCCTAGAGATTAAGGAGTCGAGCATAGTGGAGGAATTGGACAAGAGGTATGTAGATGAGGCGGTGTAGTTTCATGGAGTTTTGAGATATATCATCTCATATCAGGATACATGGTTTACCACACGAGTCTGGAGGAAATTACAACATGATTTTGGAACCCAGTTACACCTCAACACTTCTTTCCACCCTAATACTGATGGGTAAATAGAGTGGACTATCTATCCATTAAGGATATGTTGTAGGCATGCATCTTGAACTTTGGTGGATCTTGGGTACAATAACTACCCTTGGTAGAGTTTTCTTATAATAGTAGATACCACTCTTCCATTATCATGACTCTGTTTTAGGTGTTGCATGGGAGGCCATGTCATTCCCCATTCTGTTGGATAGAGAGTGGGGAGGTATATATTGTTGGTCTGGATGTGGTGCAGTGCACGAACGAGAAGGTTCAGCTTGTTCATAAGAGGTTGAAAGTAGGGAAGGACTGACAGAAGTGTTATCCCAATCATAGGAGGCCCTTGGAGTTCGAGGTTGGGGACCATGTGTTCTTGAAGCCCCCCCCCAACGTGGGTAGTGGAGGTTTGACAGTAAAAGTAAGCTTTTTCCTAGGTTCGTTGGTCCCTTTGAGGTGTTAGGCTGAGTTGGAAAGGTGGAATACAAGTTGGTATTTCCACCATGGTTGGAGAGGATCCACGACGTCTTCGACATCTCTATCTTCATCGGTATCTTCATGATGACTCCCATGTCATTGACTAGGGTGAGTTGGATATTGTGGATGTCACGACAGTTGTGGAATGGCCAGTGGAGATCCAGGATCGATGAGAGAATGTTCTATTCAGATGGACCATTCCTTTGGTTCATGTGATGTGGAGTCATTATGTCCAAGAAGAGAGTACTTAGGAGAGAGAGAATTAAATTCATGCCTAATACCTAGAGTTTTTTTGAGTCTTTTTTACGCTTTTATGATTTGTAGTGAGATGTTTGAACTCTATTTTATATGAGGTGAGCTATTTTTTCCCTTGGATTGTGATGTGTATGGTATGGTGCACGATAAATTCCTGACACATAAAAATTGTTAGGACCTGATTCCTAATCAGAATTCGTTAACTGTGATGCGATTAAACCTTCATGGGTGATTCAGTGCCACCCAGAGAAAATAGTATCTTGACATGGAAGACGAGATTCAATGATTCATGTGTTAGGGACAATGTGACTTGTTAGTTGTACAGTGGCCATGTGTCTGTGCGGTTGTATGAGAGGAGTTAGCATGTGGTAGTAGTGATGGGGTGGTACAATGTGTTTATGGTTGTTTGGTGTGGAAAATTTAGATCGTTGTAATGTTTGAGGTATAATGATATCCTTGAGAGGTATCTCATGAGGAGGTTTTTTGGACCCCTCATTCTCCCTTATAGACTTGGTTTTGGATTCTTGAGGGTGAGAATCATTTGAGAGGTATATGATGTAATGGTGCATGTACTCTTAGCTCGTTACTTTTCTGATTTTTAGTTTTTGGAGTGTCCAGAGGAAGCTTAGAGAGAGTTTGGAGAAGTTTGGTTGCTAAAGGCTGGAAGAAGGGGGAATACACGTCATTTAACTGGGTTACATGATGTGAAATCCTATTTCATAGATTTTCCTGGAGGTTTCACAGCATGTGATATTATAGGTTTTGAAAAAAATAAAATAAATCAAGGGGGACACATTTTTTAGTGGAAACCGAAAACCAGGCACTACACAACGTGAAAGGGTATTTCATGTTGTGTAATAGCCTAATATAGTTCAATTTTAGAATTCTTTTTAGACAAAATTTCATTCATTAAGAAATTTTCTCTACTTTCTTTTTTGAGATGAACCCTAGGCAACCCAAGGTGTTCTTCAAGACCTCTACCTCCCTCTTCAATCCATCGATCTTGGTGATTTCTCATTGGAGATTAGCAGTGAACCAAGGTACATTCTCCCTTCATTTTCTAGAAATTTCTCTTACTTTGATCTCATTTATTCCATATCTTCTCACATTTATATGGATTTTTCTTACCCATATTTCTAATGGGGTTCCCTTTGGATGTTGTTGGTGCAGTGGTACCGCCACATCCTCAGATGGATGAAGATATTGCAAAAGAGGTAATTATAGGTCTTTCATGTGATCAGTTATCATGAAAGGAACATCGACATCCCTTTGATGTAGGATTTAACTCATTTCTACTTTTTGTGCATAATTTGGGAGAGGTTTTTTACTTCTTTTTACCTGTGGATTATGGTTGTTCCAACCTAATTAAATATAATGAATTAGTTAATTGAAATTGAGGATAAATGGGGGTTTGTTCACATTCTTTTTATATCTTTGATATTTTTGTGATCCTGTGATTGTTAGTCCATGATGCCCCATTGAAAATTTTATTCATTGGTGGATTTTTTTGTTCACTAATACATTTATACAATGCATGTGTTTATTTTTGGTTTGGAACTTACATGTTAAAATTGGTTAATTACGTACATTTTACTGATAAATCGATGCCCCAAGATTATATACTTTCTGTGATAACCCCAGAATTAACAAGTAGAATAAAATAAGGGATTATTTTTTAAATAAAAATATGTCTTTTGTTTGGTTTGTGATACGGTGTATATGTGAGAATGTTTTTTATGTTATGGGATGTCTTGGGTGGTGACTTGGAATCTCATGTTGAGAGATTGATTGATTGTGTTATGGATGAGAAGTGTTGTGCAGCAGGGCTGTGATGGGGTTTTGTAGTGATGTGTTGCTATTTTTGGTTTTTTGTGGATGGTTTTGGAAGGAAGAATTTGACAAAGGATGGTGATGGTTGGTACATGTACTTCCCCTATAGTTTCTCCATGAATGAATTTTGTTGTGTTTCTTGTTGTGTGTTGTTCTTGATAGTTTCCGAGATAGTGATGGAATAAGTAAATAAGTAAATAAATAAATAAATAAAAAAATAAATGATTGATTAGTAAGGCACTTAATGGCATGGGTTGGTTTGGATAATGAAATGGTTTTGGTAAATTATCATAGTTGGAAATATGAATTGGGTTGTGGCTTTTTTGTGGTGTTGTACATTTAGAGGTCAAAACAAAGGTGACAGTGTGGTGAATTGGTTAGTGTTTTGAAAACCCATTGGTTGGGTATGAGTGTTTGGTATCTCATATGTATATAATTTTATTTTTTCCATGTGATTTTTATACGCACCCACCCTAGTTTATAACTATGTTCCGAACACCCCCATTGTCATGAGGGAGGGTGTCTTTCCCAAACATCCTGGTGGGAGGATGGATGAATAGACACTCGGTCTTCCCTAATCCATCTTCCAGGTGGTGATAGTCTAAGTTTATTCTGGAGGGTTGTGGTTCATGAGGCCCAGGTATGTGCGAGTGAGTTTTTCTTTCCCAGGAGTCTTCTGGATGCGATGAGATGTTCTTTCGAAGGTACCTTCAGGATGAGATGTGTTGTTATTTCCTTGGTGTCTTCACGATGAGATTTGGTTGTGGCCCATGTTTTTGCGGATGTGATGATATGTGGTTGGGTACTGGGTTTCTATGGATGGGATGAGATGTGGTTGTCACCCAGGTGAATGCAGGTGGGATGATATGTGGTTGTGGCCCAGGTGTCTGTGGGCGAGATGAGATGTGGTTGTAGACCAGGTGTCTGCAGGTAGGACGTGATGTGGTTGTGGCCCAGGTGTCTATGGTCAGGATGTGATGTGGTATGTTCGGAATAGGTGAGAGTTCTATCATGTTTTCTATTAGGGTGTGGGAGTGTCTAATCAGTGGGATAGTTGTGTGAGGTTCCCTGTCATCGATTTTCTTCAAATTATATTACTTGACTAATGTTATTTGGTGACTGTGCCTTGGTGAGGTTAGGGTGGTTAGTATAACTGATTAGATGATGTTTTGGTTATTCTTTTTTTTCGCATAGGATAATTAGTATTATTATTTCTCATGTACACATGATACTTTGGTTTTCCTTCAAATTATTCTTGTATGATCACCCTATGTATATAAACTACTTTCAGGTTTCCCGGAGGAGAAAGCTCGGGTGGATCTATTTCTTTATCCTTGATCCACCTATGAGCATAGGGACCTCCAGAACTTATAGAATAGGGAGATGAATCCTCTAGAACTCAAAAATTTTCATCACTTCACTCCTTCATCAAACTTTCAAATGGGGTTCCCGAGGTTCCAATTTATATGTAAAGTGGAAGGTGGTTTTGGGCACCCTCATTTTGAGAAACCACTTGGCCCATTTTTTTGGTGGGCATAAAGTCTTATCTCACTTTTTAAAAAACTAATTTTTTATCACACGTCCTTAATAAATCCATAGAATATTTTTCATCATTTTCACAACTATATCCTGATATATATACAAAATACATAACACAAGTTTTGACATCTTGCAGATTTGGTTCCTTGGAAATATCAGTCCGTTTGGGACAAAAGATGGAAGAATTGGGATTTAGTGTCTTCATAAAAGTTGTATCCCCTTGAATTTTGGATCCTCCCAAAAATATAATCTCAAT
Source organism: Viscum album (assembly GCA_963277665.1). Classification (NCBI taxonomy): domain Eukaryota; kingdom Viridiplantae; phylum Streptophyta; class Magnoliopsida; order Santalales; family Viscaceae; genus Viscum; species Viscum album. The sequence continues at coordinate 1,782,007,827 of OY728131.1, read as the reverse complement.
TAAATTTACAGATTTGTATCAGTGTACTATTGAGTCCCCATATGTTCTTGGATTCATGTGCAATTTGGCTCAATTTTCTTCAACATTGTATACAGCCCTCCAAATCACCTCCACATACAATGAAATAATCTAAACAGGTAATATTATCCTTTTTAAAAGTTATTAACAAAATATAATTGAACCAAACATGAAGTTATTATTTTTTTAAAATTTTTAATTTAAGATACAAAATTAGTTTATCATAGTGGTATAAGGGTAGAAATGAATAGTGAATCTCTACGTGATCCCACCCCCACACCTAGAAAATTTCACTCACGAGAAAAGTAAATTTTTTAAAAATTATTCATGGAGATATTCCCAAATTCATGAATATTTAACATTCATTAAATATTTAATTCTTGATAGCAATGTGATCAAAGAAAAAAAATCACACCAAGGAGTTATTCTCAGTGATCATGGAAAAATATGTCTCATAAATTGTATCAAAAAAAATTCAAGGAGATGAATTATAAAAATTTGAGAAAATAATTAAAAATTCAAAAATTTCACAAAATATACATGTCTTTGTGTGACATAAAATTAATTATATTCTTTCCACTTTGTTTCCAGTAAATATAGTTTATTTTAAAAAAATTCTTCGAAAATGATTCTATCCACTGAACTTGCCCTACATCCTTTGCAATCAAATTTAAAGACCCACTCACTTAAGCATTCCCAGAAGTAAAAAATTAATCTCATGACTTAGATATCCCTATATGTTTTACATTTCATCTCTCCCCTCATTTTTTTTTCAAAAGTTGTACTTGGAACAAATCTCACACTCATCACAAAACCCTTGTTTTATCTCCTCACAACACTAATTTTAATAGTTATAATAAGATCAAAGGTCAAGAAAGATTGGTTTTTAACCTAACCAAGACAAAAACCATGTATTTTTGTGTTTTTATTATTATTATTATTATTTAGTTTATTTTGAGGGCGTACAATAGACGAATAACAGGTACAGAGACATAGGTCAATCTGGTACAACAATAAAACATATCAAATAAAGAATGAATGTATAGAAAAATCCTTTTGGAAAACTGATAAATTTTAAACTAACTTATATCTACCTTTGATTAAGTATTAAATATTCATAATTCATGGTTTGGTCCAAATATATGTTAATATATTAAGTTAAGCAATTTTCCCATAAACTACTCACTCAAAGGGCACCATTCTTCTCAAAGGTTTCTAAATGATAAAAAAATTTATATCATTAAAAAAACAAATTTTCAATAAAAATTCACACATCAATGTTAAATTCATGCTAAAACACACATTTCATCATTGAAACAATTTTTTTAAATGTTTAATCAATATGAAATAGGGAAATTATTCATACATTTTCAATATAACTTCCATGATTAAGTGGGAATGATTTTACATGATTAAGTGGGAATAATTTTCCAAGATTAATTGGGAATAAAAAATTAATATTCAAGCACAAAAGTGAGGGTGAAAACAATGAGAGGGGATTAAAGTTAAAAATACAATTCAACAAGCTAAAAAGAGAAGAAAGAAGAAATATGATGACAATTACTAACTAACCCAGGAATGTACCCATCACATGTTGTCATGAAATGTCAAATTGATTATATTTTTAAAATTGATTTATAGTATGGGGAATACCATAGGTCATCTCTTTAGGAGCGTTGGAGGTTTAAAGTGTGTATTTTTAATAAAAATGACTAAAAGAGGGGTGATTTTGAAAACAATTTTAAAAATAAAATCTCTTAATTAAAGAGTTTAATAGTTGACAAAGGAATGTGGCGTTTTTAAGATTTTTAGATAAAAGAGTCATTATGATTTCAATACACACATTCCAATTTCATTGTTCTTATAGATTCATTCAGGTTTGGAGTAATTATATGGTTGAAATTAATTGGAATTATGATTATTTCCTAAGATTTTATATCAATACTTGAAGAAAAAAACCTTGAAATAAAAATAATATTGCCAAGTTATAGAACTTATTCATGGAATAATATCTTCAAAAGAATATTGAAAACTCAAGAATGTGTATAATAAAAGGATTTTTTTTGGTTTCCAATCAGAGAAACACAAGTCATGCACTCAAAACCTCACACAAATCAGTTAAAAATTAATAATATATCAATCACATGCATCAAGACAAAAATTTAAATATGAAATAATGTAAGATGCATGTAATAAAATATTTTAACACCCATATTAATCTAAAAAAATGGATGATATATGAATCAGACCTCCCTTGACATGTGTTTATCTCCCTCACAATGAACACCCACCGTTTAGCCTGACATCGAGAAGAAGAGGAAGCTCGGGTGGATCTCCTTCTTTATCCTTGATCCACCTATGAGGATAGGGGAATATAGAACTTATATGATGAGGAGATGAATCATATTAATCTAAAAAATTTCATCACTTTAATACTTGGATAACCTTTTAAAATGGGTGACCAAGGTGCCAATTTCTAGGCAAGGTTGAAGGTGGTTTTGGGTACCTTGATTTCAAGAAACCACTTGGGGTTTAGTTTTCGATGGCCATACATTATCATTTCACTTTTAAAAGAACTAAAAAGTTTTTTAACCATATAATTAATAAATACATAGAAAATTTGGCATCATTTTGACAAATAAACCCTGAAGTATGCATTAAATACAGAACACAACATTTGACTTTGTGCAAATTCAGTTCCTTAGGCAGATCAGTCTAGTTGGGCCACAAGATGGTTGGATTGGGCTTGAGTGTCTTCAAAAAAGTTGTATCCCAATGAATTTTGGAACATTACCTAAAATATAATCCCAATTGGATATATGTATTTGTATAAGTGTATGGTTGAGTCCACCTATGTTCTTGGATTCCTGCGTAATTTGGCCTAATTTTCTTCAACTTCATCCTTGACCCTCCAAATCACCTCCACCTACAATGAAATCATCCAAACAAGTGAAATAACTATTTTTTACAATTATTAACATAAATAATTGAATCAAACATGAAGTGAAATTTGTTATTAAAATTTTAATTTATGATACAAAATTATTTTATCGAAGTGGTATAAGGGTTGAAGTGAATAGTGAATTGCTAGGCGATCACACTGTCACACCTAAACATTTTCACTCTAGAAAAAATTCAAATTTCAAAAAATTATTCATTGAGATATTCCCAATTTCATGAGGATTTACCACATCAATGAAAATTTAATTATTTATAGAAATGTTGTCAAATAAAAAATCACACCAATAATTTATTCTCAGTGATCATAGAAAAAGATGTTTCATAAATTGTATGTGAACCAAATTCAAGGAGATGAATGATACCAATTTGATAAAATAATTAAAATTTAAATAATTTCACTAACTCTCCACATGTTTTTGTGATAACCAATTCATGTTGTTATTTCAACTTTCTATCCAATAAATATAGGTTATATTAAAAAATTTATGCTTAAATGATTCTGGACACCAAACCTACACTAAATCCTTTTTAATCAAATTTAAAAACCCACTCACTTAAGAATAATTAAAAGTAAAACCTTAAGCTCCCAAACTAAATATCCCCATATTTTTTTCATTTAATCACTCCCCACATTTATTATTAATTGTTTTTCAAAATTTAAACTTGGAAAAAATCTCACACTCAATATCCAACCCATATTTGATCTCATCACAACACTAATAATAATAGTTATAATAATATTAAAGGTCTAGGAAGAGTGTTTATTGAAATTATCAAGACAAAACTGATGTTTTTTTGTTTCTTTGTTTGTTTTTTTGATTTCTAGTTTTTAGAGTGTACAACAGTCGGATAACTGTTATACATGCATAAGTCAATCTGACATAACAATGAAATAGATCAGATAAGAAACAAATGTATGGAAAATCATTTTAGGAAGATGATAAATATTAACCTAAATTATATGTTTCATCTATTAAGTAATAAATATTCAAACTTAATGGTTTGGTGAAAATATGTGTGGAGAAATTATGTGACACAATTTTACAATAAACTACTCACAAAAAGGGTACCATTTTTATCAAAGGTTTAAAAATGATATAACTATTTATATAATTATAAAAACCAACTTTAAAGAAAAAATATCAAACCTCAATGTTAAATTAATTACAAAACACACATTTCATCATTGAAACATTTTTTTAAAATATTAAAACAACATGAAATAGGGAAATTCATCATACATTTTTAATAACTTCCATGATTAAGTGGGAATCAAAAATGAATATTCTGGAAAAAAAGTGAGGGTGAAAACAAGGGGAGGGAGAGTAAAGGTAGAAATACTATTAAATAAGATAAAAAAAATAAGAAATAAGAAAGATGATGAAAATTCATAACTAACCCAGGAATGTACCCATCCCCCACACCAAGAGTATGCAGTGTCCTCACTATAATAAAATAGAATGTGAAAAGGAAGGATATAACCTGGTGTGTGTCATTCATAGGTTTCTTCTTGAACTTGGAGTTTCTCCATTGGGAACTATAGAATGGCTTCATGTAAGCACTTCAACCACTTCCCATTGAGAGTGAAGGTTTGTTTTGTTTCTTTATTATGAACCTAAACAACACCAAATGGATAATAATTAGTAATAGTGTATGGGCCAAACTAGATGGAATGAATCTTACTTGGATGAAACTTAAGACTTGAATTTAAAAGGAGGATAATCTTCCTAATGTAGAATAGACGATGAAGGATGTGGTGGTCATGGGAAGCCTTGGTTCTCTCTTTATAAATCCAAGAGTTCTTATATGAATCTATACACATTTTCTTCAACTCATGAATCTTCATCTTTCTTTGATCACCTGCAATAGAAAGATTATAATTTCATTATTTAGTGGACTAATAGTAATGGTGCTCAATCTCAATAGGGAGGTGAAAACTCTTTAAAAAAAATAGCGGATATAGTGACATTATAATGGGAGTTTTGAAAGCAGTACAATAAGAGCATAATGAATCATCAAGTCTAAGACTCTAATATTTTTTGTTGGGTTGAACTTTTTTTTCAACAATTTATTTTACCTCTATTAGACACCTCGTCTTAACCATTGGTATGTGGGTGATATTTAATATTCACTCAATGACTGACCCCATACCAATGAAAACGTGATTGAAATGTTCGATTGAAAAAATGAGAACCATGGTCACTGATGATGATCCTAGGTAATCATAACCTACATAAAATTTGGGTTATTAATAATTCCACAACTATCTTGGAATTATCTTTCCTCATGGCTCATGCATCTACCCAGTTTTACACGCAATCAACTACCAGAATAATGTAAAATTTTCCAAATGAATTGGTAAATAACCCATAAAATGAATTCCCCAAACCTCAAAAATGTTGTGGAAGATCAAGTATTGTTATGTAATTTCATTTATTTTAGATACCTTCACCATTTTTTGATATTGAGGAAAATATGTATAGAAATCATGGGCATCCCAAAATAAAATTGTCCAAAATATACTAGGAGCTAGGACCTTGCGAGCATTCCGTTGTGGACCAAAGTGGCCCCCACAAGCAAGAGAGTTCTAGAACCTAAGGATTGACTAAAAATCATTATTAGGAATACAACGCCCAAGGACTTGATCACTACATGTGTGCCAAAGGTAGGGTTTATCCCAAATGTACCAATGTTACTTATGTTTTAGATGAGTGTCTTGGTTTTTATTGAAATGGGTAAGAATAAAATATGCTACCAAATAATTTACAATGTCAGTATACCAAGGAATAACATCTTGAAAATTGTACAATTGATCCTCCAGAAACATGTCATTTATGGGAATACAGGGGGATGAGTCAATTTTTTAGGATAAGAGGATCCCAATGATATAGTCAACCACCACATTCTATGATCCTTTTTTATCACTAATTTCTAGATTAAATTCATGAAGTAGGATAATCCATAGAATGAGATGTGGTTTGGATTACAATTTCTTAAGGATATCACAAAGGGATGAATGATGTGAGAACATACTGACTTTGGACCCTAAAAGGTATGATCTAAATTTATCTGAGGAAAAAATAATGGCTGGAAAGGAATTATTTTTCAGTTATGTTGTACTTTTCTTGGTTAGACTCCAGAGTGTGTGAGGCATAATCTATAACATGTGAAGCTCGATCAACCCGTTGCGATAAGACAACCCCAACTACATAGTTAGAGGCATCGTGCGTGAGATCAAATGGTAAATCCCACTGAGGTGGTTGGATTATTGGGGGTGATGTGAGACTCCATTAAAATTTATTAAAAGAGTCCTCCTATAAGTAAATGTGCCAAAGGTGCAAGTGAAAGTTTTATTTTCTTGATCCTCAAGGGTAATATGGATATGAAAATATCTATAATAACCATCAAGGAAAAAGTAGTGGGATTTTTGTACTTGCCTCTCTAGCATCTAGTCAATGAATGATAATGGGAAATGGTCCTTACTAGTGTGTTGGTTTAGTTGGTGATATTCTATATATACACACCAAATATTCTACACATGGGTTGGAACTAATTCTTTATTTTCATTTTTAATTACATTAAGACCATTTTTTTAGGAAAATTTTTCACTGGAATGACTCATTGATAGTTAAATATGGGGTAAATGATTCCATAATCTAGTAATTTGGTTAACTCCTATTTGAAAAAATCTAGGAGGTTTGGGTCCAGTCAGTGTTGTTCCTGCACCATTTGTTTAGCCTCATAATTTAAAAATATATTATGTGTGAAAATTGATGGTATAATACAAGGAATGTTATTAAGGTCCATCCAAAAGTTATTTTTACTCCCTCAAAAGTTCAAGCAGTCAAAATTCATACCCTAGAGGGAGTGAACTAGCAATGATGGCAGGTATCTTATTTCCATTCTCAAGATAGAAATATTTTAAATTTTGAGGTAGTTGTTTAATTCATGTGGATTTTGGATTTTTGGGAGTGAATGTGAAATTGGGAGGTTAATTATCTCATATATCTTCTCAATGGTGACATCCTAAAATGAGGAATTATCTTTTACAAGCTTAATAGTATCATCGATGGTCATGAGATCCTAAGTTCTCAAGAAATTATCAATTAACAAACATGCATGAAATTTTTCTAGATCACTACAACAGTAAATTCATGGATCATTATATAGAATTTCTATCAAGGATGAAAACTCAGAATAGGGATCATGGGAAATAATTGATGTTTTTTAGGGAAGTGAGTACATCAATGGAATTAACTAAAAGTGAGGAATGTTCTTCTAAGGTGTGATTCATGGAATCAAGGATGTGGAAGTGGAAAATTTCCCCACCTCACTTCATAGATAATGTAACATTGTGGATATTAATTATGGTTTTGGTAGTTTTTAGGAAATTCCTCCCAAAAATAATTGAGGCACATCTATTCATCCTATCATCTTCCATTTTAAGCACATAAAATCAGAAAAAAAATTAAAATTTTCACCCTCACAAGAATATCCTCTAACACACTAGTGAGGTGTTCTATACTCTAGTTTTCTAGTTAAACAAAAATTAGATTTGGATTTAGTTCCCCAACCTGAAATTAAGAGAAAATGGTGTGAGGCATCACATTTATAGAATCATACAAATCAAGAACAATATTGGAAAACAAATACTCCCCTATGGTGCATGAAATTGTGTATGTTCCCAGATTATTACATTTAGTGGGAAGTGATTGATCTATCAATTCTAAGATGTTCCTACCCAATCTCACCTTTTCATCACCTCGAATACTCCTTCAGTGTGTACATATATCCTTTTGAAACTTGGCATATTGTGGAATTTTCTTAATGACACCAATCAAGGGGATGTTAACATGATATTTTTTGATTGTGTTTATGATTTATTTATTAGGTTTAGTTTCTTTTTGTTTCCTTGGATGGGGGGAACTTTGGGGAAATTAAATATGAATGTTTTGGCTTGGTGGTTCAACAAATGAAACTCTTTTTTCCTTGCCAAGGTTTCTCTCAGGATAATGTTTTTCCTCATTTAGACTATTTTTTGATGTTGGGATGGTGGTTTCCTCAAGAGGGGATTACTATAATAGATATTTCATTTGGATTTTAAGTTGGGTTCCACTCTCGAGGGTGATGGAAATGAAATTTACCTTATCCCAAGATTTGACTAGTGGTTTAGAGGGCAGTTTACCTGACCCATGCATTTGGATTTCCCCCACCGAGTTATTGAATTGGACTAATTAGGTTTTTTGGTCTTTTATGTATGAATGGGTGTTTTTTTGGAATTAGAAGTTATTTTTAGACATTTGTTTCATCATGTACTCTATAATGGGATCATGTTTTGGAAATGGTGGTTCAGAAGGCCTTTATGGTGGTTGGGTATTTCTATGTGGTGGTGGTGGATGACTACTCCACTCCAGTTAGTTCCATAGTTACTGAGGTTGGTTTTATTATCCCTTTCCTGTAGTCCTGGTTTTATTTCCACACAAGGTTTTATGGATAGTATGGTTCTTTCCTAAAGGGTTGGTTATAGGGAAGTCCTGGGAATATTTCCTCACAACTCTCAGAAGTTTATCTTAATTAATAGAATTGGTCAGAATATAGGGTGTTAGCAGAAAAGATATTGCAATGAATGGGAGGAGGAGATTTGGATTTCCATTGTGAAAGAGAAAGTTGTTTGAGAATTTTACTTACCTATTCAAACATTGTTTCCACCTTTTTTTTCTAAAAATCATAAATTTTCGCCTCATGGACTCCTCTAATGGGTGCACTGGACCTTAAACCAAATTGTTGAGTGTTATATGCCATGTTCTCAATGAGTGATATTTTAACTATTGGGGTTTTATAAACTAGTGAACTTCCTGTAGAAGACATTAATAATGTTTGATTAATAGGAATTAAAACTTTATAAAAATACTGTATTAATAGTTGATCACTTATTTGGTGGTGTGGGAAACATGAACAGAGCCTTTGAAATATTTTCCAATATTCATGAAGTGTTTCCCATTATGATTGACTTATACCAAATATTTCTTTCCTTATAGTTTTAGTTTGATAGGTTATGAAGTATTTTTCAATAAAAAGGCGTTTCATGCCCACCCATCCTCTAATTAGAGAATTAACATAAAAAAACAATCTTTTTTGGCGTCTTATAATGGAAAGGGGAATGCCCTATGATTTAGATTTTCTTCATATATATTATAAGGTTTTAATGTATAAAATACAATATGAAATTATTTTAAATTATTATGTTTATGTTCTCCCACGAGTCCATGTAATCTAGGTAATAATTGAATTAAACTGGATTTAAGTTCAAAATTTGGTGCCTCACCTTATATTTGAATGTATGTGGGATGAATATATACATTAGAAAAGGTTAGTTATTTTAATGTATAATTATTTTCATCCATATTATGAATGTTTATTTTTGTCTTGATGTTTGTTTTAGAAGAAGAAGAAGGATCAATAAAGGTTTTTGTGTTTTGTGCATCCTTCTTCAATGGATCATTCGATGCTTCTTGGTGTCGATAATGCAAGATCCTCACTGGTTCATGTCCAAATGGAAGTAGTTACTCTAATGAGTATTGAATCATACACAAGGACTAAAAAAGTATGATTTTAGAAATAAACTTTAAAAAATTTAAGGAAGGAAAGAAGGGAACAAATATTTACAAAATACACAATACTTTTATAAAAAACACACACTAAAAAAAGCGATCCCCAACAACAATGCCAAAATTTGACTATGTTCTAATGAACCGTCAAATTGATTGTGTTTTTAAAATCTATTTATAGAATAGGGAATAATATAGGTTATCTCTCAAGGATATTTATAAGTTTAAAGTGTGTATTTTCAATAATTAAAAATACAAGAGGGGGTGGGGGGGTGGGGGGTTGAAAACAATTATAAAAAATAAAATGTAAACACTCGACCCCAGTTGCTGAAAGCTGGTACCATAATTCATTACATTGGAATGATTACAAGAATTTTTTTTCCCAAAGGAATGATTATTTTAGTAGTTTTGGAAAACCAGATATATACATAAGTTCAACATTATAACTTTAAAGGAAAAATAATATATAAATTCCATTGAAAACATCCATAACTCCTAGGTTATCTATGAATGTCATTCATAATATACCTCTTTGTGTCATGGGAAAATGAAATATAAGAAATGGTGTGAGATAAAATTCTCAGTAAGGGTAATAAATATGGTGGAAGATATCATAAACATAAACATTATGCATATTGAATAACTAAAAACACATTCCTTTAAAAAATAAACATGAACATATTATGGAAGGAATAAGAGATGAATAGATAATGCCATAATAAAGAAAAATTATGGGTATTATACTAGTAAAATAACCAAATGAAAATTAAATTAATAGTTTCATAATGAGGGAATTTATAACATTATAAATCAAAATCATACCGTCAAGGCCTCATTCCAAGACCATAAATAACCATTTTGTCAAGGCCTCATGCAAAGACCGTAATTTGTTTCATGAGACCTACTGATGCATCAAGGGGTTATAGAAGGCCACAACCATCACTTACTAAGTCCAAAACATTCCTTATATTAATGGGGATAAACATATACAATATATACATTCATATTAAATCTAACATATGAAATGTAAATAACTTTCCCCAAACATTAAGCATAAACACTAAGCATTCATAGTAAATTGGTGAATAGTTTTAAGATAGAACATACATAGTAAAACTTATCATAAACCATTCAATTAAACATGTTATAATATATCATAAATTATTTATCCCAACAATACTTAATAATCAACAAGATTATTTAAATAGATGAAGACACTCTTATAAAATCATCGAGTAATTCTTGAAATAAATACTCTTTTACTTTGAAAAGAAGAGTTTCTTTGAAAAAATACTTGTATAAAACCAGAAGTGAAGTAAGATTTTATTTACATAATAAAATTATTGATTTTAGAAATATAATGGTTTCTAAAAAAAATATTATATAGTGCCCTTGAAAATAGGGAAGAATATGAGAAATTCTATTGAATCAAGCTTGTATTTCATGAAGAATATTTAAAAGATCCTTTTAAAACATATAACTCCTCATAAATGAAAGTAGGATTCTGGTTGGTACACGTATATAGAAAATTAAAACATAATTTATGAGGAGAAAATATGAATAAATAATAATTTAATTTATGTTAGTAGATAATAAGAGAAACCGAAATGAAAATGGAGGTTTGGATAGAAAACCCTTACCTTAAGTCTAATGATGTTCTTCAATTGAACTTAGTGTCCTGGGTAACAGAATTAAGTTCGTTAATTAATATTAAAAAAACCTATTCTTTATGTAATTGATTTATTATAGCCTTATTAATTCATTAATGGCCTTCTTGATGGGTTTAAGAGGTTCAATTGTATTGTTTGGGAGCGTTTTCTTCCATGGTTTTCATGACCAGTTTACTTATATACATGTAAGGATAAACAGGTAAGATGAGAATGGTTGTCTAAAATAGAATTTGTATTTTATTTGTTAATAACTCCAATATTTCATGGTTATAAAATTCATTTGGTTATTTGGAGTGAATATGAATCATTATATAAAACTTTAATGATAATTGTTTGGGTTAATTGGCGGTTTTTGATCACAATGAACACATTTTGATTTATAAATTTATATCATGTGTAAAAAAATATTCCAGAAATTTAAACAAGTTATAATACATATATTATAGTCTGGTGCAACCATAAAAATGGTTTCATGGCCAGAATTAAAGACAACAATAAAAATTGAAAACCTTTCGTCCTTGAATGTGATAAATTAACACATCTCGGATGGTGTTTTCATTTCTTGTATAAATGAAGGGGAGATGAGAGATGATGATTAATTATTCCATTATAATAAAATAATTCTAGTACATGTAAGATACTAGAGTAATCATAACATTTGGGTGAAAGGAGTTGAGGAAAGAAAAATAAAAGAAAGGAACTTGAAATAAATGAAAAGATGAATTTACCTATTGAAGTTATCTTCCTTGAGAACCTACTTAGGGGAGAGGTTTTGGACTTTTTATGAGACCAAGGGATGGTGGACGTAGGTAGGAGATTTAAAGGAGATTTTTGTATAATTTAGATAAGGCACAAGGTTTTAGAGGAGTGAATAGAAGAGGGAGTGAGGGGGGTGGTTATAGTGGAGGTGAAAGGTGTTTTTTGAATATCTTATTCATTATTTTAGTATTTCCCTCAAGACAAACAACAATGTTGATTCATGTGACCCATAATACTAATAAGTTCATGTGATTTTGGAACAAGTGTGATAAAATCTTCCACGATACTATGAATAGTTAATTTAATAGATAATGTATATATACGGTAAATTACTATATTTTACTATTCATAAAAAATTTGACTATTTTAGAGAAATACAAAAAATTAACCCAAACCATTTTTTGAAATGTAGAATTAAAAAATGAACTCCATATTTTAAAAATATTTTTCTAAATAAAATTAATTTAATTTTTAAATAAAATCATAATTTATTCTAAAATAACAACTTTAAAACTATATTCCATTTTATATCACCTTGAAAAATTAATCGAGATCTCAATATCTTATAACCTTAAGACAATAAAATAATAATATAATTTAATATTCATAAGGTTCATATTAAAATTCATATTACTATTCATAAGGGTATATTACTATTCACCAAAAAATTAGTTTGTCTGATCAGACTCTAAATATCTTATTGAACACAACCGTGTAGGTCAGTTTTTTGAAATACAAATCACAGAGGTGAAAAAATTATGTTTACTGGATAGGTTATACCAAAGTGATGTTTTTTAGAGACTCAATGTTTAATGAATCCAATTTTAATTTTATTTTCAAATCCTTTGGGGTATTACATTCTCCCTTCCTTAAAAAAAAAATTTTCTCGAAATTACCATAATTTTACCTCATAAAAAGATTTGGGCAGTTCTTCATTATAAGTTCCTTAGGCTCCCATTTTTCTTCTTAAATTCTATGATTTTCCAAAGTATCTTTACCAGTAAATTTGTCTGATTCCTCAACACATGTTCTCTAGTGTCTAGAATACGGATAGGCTATTCACAGTAAGATAGGCCAGGTTAAAATTCTATACCTTCAGAAGTGAGTACATGCATTGGGTCTGGCATATACTTTCTCAACAATGAGACATGGAACACATTATATACATTAGAAATTCTAGGAAGCATAGAAAAATTATATGAAACCGCTCCAGTTCTTTATAGGATTTTAAAAAGGTCCAATACACCTAGGGATCAGTTTCCCTTTCTTCCTAAATATTATAACACCATTTCATGGAGATACTTTTATGAAAACATGATCTCCCACGTGAAATTCCAAATCCTTCCTTCAATTATCATCATAACTCTTTTTTTGCTTTGATATGGGTTTGAATAGTATTTACCTTTTATATTGTTTCCTCCACAAGCTCTAGACCCACAAGATGCATTTCACCAACTTCATCCCAACATGTTGGTGTACGACATCTCTTTCCATATAATGATTTATATGGTGCCATTTCAGTGCTTGAATGGAAACTATTATTATAGGAAAACTCCACCAAAGTTAAATAATGATCCCACATAACTTGAAAATCAAGTGATAGTGATCTAAACATGTCATATAATGTTTGGATCGTTCTTTCTAATTTTCTATCAGTTTTAGGGTGATAAGCAATACTCAATTGAAGCTTAGTATCCAGGGACTTTTGAATACTTTTCCAAAATTTCAAAATAAATTGAGGATATTGATCAAACACTATTGAAAGAGGTTCTCCATGAAGTCTTACAACTTCATTAGTATAAAAGCATGTAAGGCACTCTAGTGGTAAATCCTCCCTTACAGTGAGGAAATGTGCATATTTTGTAAGTTGATCCACAATTACCCATATTGCATCATTCTTTCTTGCCGTTTTGGGAAATCCAGTGAAAAAATCCATGGTGATGTCATTCTATTTCTATGTAGGAATAGGTATAGGTTTCATGACTCCTCTAGAATGTTGTTGTTTGACCCTCACTTGTTAACAGACTAAACATCTTGATACATATTCAACAATTTCCCTCTTCATGTTGCCCCACCAGAAATGTTTCTTCAAATCTCTATAAAATTTTGGGCTACCATGGTGTATAGATAAATTAAAACTATGGGAATCATCCAATAACTCCTATTTTAACTTGAGTATAGCTAGAAAAAAAAATCCTTTCCCCAAATATCATAATTTTATCTTCATATACGAAGTAATGCAACTTCCCATTATCCAAAACACTATTTTTATTTTGAATATTCTTGTCATCAGGAGGAGAAATTTTAATTATTTACAATAAATATAGTTGGGAAACCAATTGAAAATGAAATTATGTTTCACCTTCTTTGATAATTCCTATGTCCATCCTTACTATATCGTTGAATACAATATCCTTTTCAGTCCCCATTTTATTTAAAACTCCATGATCCTTCTTAAATAATGCATCATCTACCATATTTTCCTTTATTGGGTGGTAGTGTATGGAACAATCATAGTCTTCGAGTAGTTAGATCCATCCCCTTTGTGTCATGTTGAGTTATTTCTGTGAGAATATATATTTTAGACTCTTTTGATCTGTATATATCACACACCTTTATCCATAGTGATAGTGTCTCTATATATTGAGAGAAAATATTACAGCTGCTAACTCAATATAATGAGTTGGATAGTTACATTCATTAATTTTTGACTACCTTGATGCATAGGCAATAAATCTATCATTTTGTATAAGGACAGAACCAAATTAATTCTTTGATGCATCACTATAGATCACAAATCTACCATTCCCCAATGATAGAATTAGTATTGTATAATTCACTAATCTCTTCCTTAATTCTTTGAAACATTCCTCACATTTTTTCTATATGAACTCAACCCATTTATGAGTAATCCTGGTCATTGGGTTGGCTAAACAGGAGAAGTTATAAACGAAAAGCTGATAATAACCTACTAAACCAATAAATCTATGTACCTCAGTTATGTTCATTGGAGTAGGACATTCTTGAACATCCTTTTTATTTATAATACCAATATATATTCCATCCTTAGAGACAATGTGGCCAATAAAGGAAAATTATTGCTGCCAAAATTCACACTTACTAAACCTCGCATATAACTCATTTCTTAAAAGAGTCTTTAAAATAGTGCGCAAGTGATTTTCATGATCTTTGTTTCTTTTGGAGTATACTAAGATATAATAAATAAATAAAACCACAAATTCATCAAGATATTACTTAAAAACTCTATTCATTAGATCCATGAAAACTAAGGGTGCATTAGTTAGTCCAAAAGGCATTACTGTAAACTCGTAATGCCCATACCTGGTTCATAATTCTATCTTTGGAATATCTTCCTTCTTCACTTGTAACTAATGATATCTAGATCAAAGTTCAATCCTCAAAAAATATTGGGCTTCATGAAGTTGATCAAATAAATCATCAGTAAAATGTAGGGGATAATTTTTATTTATTATTATAGCATTGATCTCTCTATAGTTAATGCACAACCTCATAGATCCATCTTTTTTCTTAACAAAAAGAATAGGGGCTCCCCATGGAGAGACAATAGGTTAAAAAATCCATTATCTCTCAATTCCTATAGTTGTTTCTTTAGTTATAATAATTCCACAGTGTCTATTTTATAATGATTCTTTGATATAGGCCTTGAACTAGGAATTAAATCAATAGATATCTCAACTTTCTACTCTGGAGGATATCCATGTAAATCCTCTAGAAAAACATCAATATATTATTTTACAATAGGTACATACTCAATTTGAATATTCCTTTTCTCACTCATAGATATTTAGATCTCATCCCCTACAATAATTGCATTCAGTAAAGCTACTGGAGGTGGATCTAGATAAGAATCAGATGGTGATGTTTTTTCTCTAAAGATAAGGGATTATACATCGTTCTCAAAAATTGTAATCTCTTTCTTATTACAATAGATTTTTTCTTCATGATTAAAAATCCGATCCATACCTAGGATTATATCAAATTCAATCATGTGTATGATAATAAAATCAGTAGATAAAGAACATTTATATGTCACCATGAGGACTGGCTGACACATCTTTGTTGCAATGACACTTACCTTAAGAGTTTTGACTAACAACATCCTTATTAAATCAAATTTGAAATATCTAATTTTCTTGGTAAACTAGGAAGATATGAACGAATGCAATAATCCAGAATCAAATAAATCATTGGATATGTTTGAGGAAATAATTAAAGTACTTTCCACCACATCATTAGGAACTTCAATATCAATAGTTGTGATCGTATAAGCTTGGCCTTTCTCCCTTGTCATTCGTTGGGGAATGTTCCCTTGATACCTAGGACAATAATTTTCATAATTTACCCTATCTTGGAAATTATAGCATTGAACATTGGTAGATTATTTATCCACTTTATAATACCGAGATAGGTGGCCTTTTTCTCCACACTTGTAAGGTTATTATTCATAACCTGATTCAGTTATCCTAGTATAGTTAAAAGTTTCTCATCACTAGTTTCATAACCAGAGACAACATCATTATCTTGCATCGAAGGGTAATCCCTATATGGGATACATGCGTCTATGTGTTTTTAAATCCTTCCACTAGGTTCCATTTCTAAAAAATGGCATACACTAGATTAGGTTATGAATCATAATGTATAATCTCAATTTAGAAAAATAATTATCAAAAATTGAAATCCAATACATATCTAATCTCATAATCATAAACATGGTTTATTTGAGGAAAAATTTACATTTAAATCCTTCATAACATCTTTTAATGAAAATTTGAATTATCTTAAGCATATCTATAGTGACCTTATCCTTTTACACGTATCATTACATGATTTTAAGCATAATAAATCATCAAATTAAAATCCAAGGATCGTAAGGTTTAGTGTCTTGAAAGACTAGGTACATAAAACATAAAACATGGGACTAAATAAAAAATTTATTTATTTAGACTTCATAATGATCTCCTAACTTCCATTGTTCCCATACATCTTCATAGGATAACTTGGGGATAACATAAACAAAGGGATGAGATAAAATCCTAGTAAGGGAATAAGAATAATAATAAAGCTTTAGCACATGGGTTAGAAGGCATGACATAATGATATAAAAAGGCATTGAACATGTGAAATCATAACATATAAACATAGGATCATATAAAAATGGGGTCATAATAATGTGGAAACAACATAAAACTTGATTTTATAATGATTCAAGACTCATTGCACATAAAGTAGCACAAGTCAAGGTTAACCACCAATACTGTTGCACATGGCAGCATGAGTCAAGGCTAACCGCCAAGACTGTTGCACATAACGTCTCATGAGACTAAACTTTACCCAATGAATTGGAATGCTATCTGGGAATACCCATCTTAAAATTTTCATGAATATTATTTCCACATATATAATTATACATAATCAATCATACATAAACATTAGGGTACCCATGGAAAGAAATGGGTATCATAATCATGTCATAAAGCATAATAAATGGGTGTATCGTACAAGTGTCCATGAAAGAAAGGGTTTAGGACATACATGAACATTCATATGGGAAAATATACATATATCACGGTAAGTTATGTCAAATATAAGTGATAACATGTAAAAATATCACTTAATAAATTTTAGCATTAAAATAGTTTAGTGCGGTTTTAAGGAAAAGATACTAAAGAGAATTTAAAGTAGAAAAGGGAATAATCTTTTATTTAAAACCATAAGTGAACCAAGAAGGTTTTAATAATAAAAATAATTATTTTATAAAAAATGGTGGCTTAAAACAGATGGTACAACACACTTGAAATTGGGAAAGAATATGAGAAGTTCCCTTAAACAGGTTTGCTTATCAGGAAGTTTTGAGGAGGGAACCACTTAAAAACATGTATATCCCCAAATGATAATGATGAATGGACCTTGATAATTGAGTTTTTAGAATGTTAAAAAATTTTATAATATGTATATAAAAAGAACAGATAAAGATAGAGCAACCTGAAGGAATAATGGATGTTCGGATAGAATCCCTTACCTTAAGTCGAATGGTGTCCTTCACTTAATATTAATGTCCTGGATAACCAAATTAAATTAATTAATTAATATTTATATAAAATATTATTTATTAAATTTATTTATTATATCCTTATTAAGTTCATTCATGACCTTTTTTTATGGATTAAGAGGTTCATTTTCATTATTTGGGAGAGTTTGTTTCATTGGTTTTCATGATTGTTTTACTTATATACATGTAAGGATAAACATATAAGATGAGAATGGTTATTTAGAATTTAGTATTTAAGTTTTATGTTATTAGTTAACATACATAAGATTACATGGTTATAAAATTCATTTGGTTTTTTGGAGTGAAGATGAATCATTATATAAAACTTTTATGATAACCCTTTTGGTTAAATGGCGGTTTTTTGATTACATCGAACACATTTTTCTTTATAAATTAATATCATGTGTAAAAAGATTATAGAACATTAAATTATAAATAATACACATATTATATTCTGGTTGGGCAATAAAAATGGTTTTATGTCTAGAATTTAAGATGGTTATAGAAATTTAAAACCCGTCGTCCTTGAATGTGATAAATTAACACATCTCAGATAGTGTTTTCATTTCTAGTATAAAAGGAGGGAAAATGAGAGATGATGATGAATTATTCCATTATAATAATATTTTTTGTAAATTTAAGGTACTATATTTATCATAACATTTGGATTAAATGAGGTGAGGAAATAAAAAAGAAAGAAAGGAACATGAAAGAAAATAAAAGAAATGAAAAGTGGAGTTTACCTCTTGAATATAACTCCCTTGAGAACCTATTCAGGAGATAATATTTTATATTTTAAAGAGACCAAGGGATTATGAGCATGGGATAGGAGCATAGGGAGATATTTTAGCATAATTTAGGCACATAACACGGCTAGATAGGAATGAAGAGAAGAGGTACCGAGGGGTGATAATTATAGTGGAGGAGGGGAGGGGTTTCCCATTATTTTAATCATTAGTTTAATATTTTTTCTCAAGACTACAGATATTATTGATTCTTGTGAGAAAAAATAGTAATAAGTGCATGTTATTTTGATTCAATGGCCATTTACATCATCCATGACTCAAGTATGATGTAAAAATTCCGGTTTTAGCACTTATCGTAAATTATCATATTTTACTATTCATCAAGAAATTCAAGTATTTTAGAAAAATACAAAAAATTCAACCTAACCATTTTACAATGTGTAAAATCCAAAAATGAACTCCATTTTATGAAAATAATTTTCTATATATGGACAATTTAATTTTTAAATAAAATCATCATTTACATGAAAAATACGTATTTTAAAATTATAACTGATTTTATAATACATTGAAAAATTAACTATGGTATCATAAAATTATCCTATAATAATAAGACATAAAAACAATAATATATAAATAAATTTTATGAAATTACATTTTATTTTTTAATTATTAAATTATTCATTAAATTTTAATTAAATATTTATGACTTATAAAAATACCAACACTATCATATTATCACTTATAAGATGGACAAATTTTAATTATAATTTAATTGGTAAGGTTAATATTTACATGGATGATTTACTATTAATAAGTTTCATCTTACTATTCCTAAGGGTAACATTACTATTCATAAGGGTCAATTACTATTCACCAAAAAATTAGGTTTTTCTTATCAGACTCCAAACATCTTACTGATCACAACAATGTATGTTAGATTTTTGAAATTCACATCACAGAAGTGACAATATGATATTTAAATGTCATATAAGACTTAGTAGTTCATTATGTTGTGATTTCATGTGATTATATGACATAATTATAAGAAGGTAATTTCCATTGATTAAAATTTGGTTTATTAAATTCTTCCCCCCTTATGAAATTTATACCTCAAAATTTTATTTTACATTCTAATCAGAAAACAGGTGTGGGTACTTTTCCTTCATTGCCTTCTCCAATTCCCATGTTGCCTATTTGTACTTATGGTTCCACCATATTACTTTGACTAGGTGAGTAGTCTTGTTACATAGAAATTTATCTCTATGATCCATGATCTTCACTGGCTGCTCCTCGTAAGAAAGATCATTCTCCAACTATACCAACTCTAAAGACAGTACATGTAAAATATCTGGAAAGTACTTTATTAAGAGGGATACATAGAATACATCATGTAATTTAGGCATGGTAGGTGGAAGTGCTAGTAAATAGTTCACAACTCCAAAATGATCAAGAATCTCAAAGGGGTTGATGTACCTTGGACATATCTTTCCTTTCTTCCCAAAACTCATGACCTTATTCCATAGAGATATGCAGAGGAATACCATGTCTCAAACTTTGAACTCAAGGTCTGGTCGACAATTGCTCATATAACCCTTCTATCAAATTTTGGATTCCTTGATGTGTTGCTAAATGTTTTTAAACTTCCATACCATTTCTTTGACCATTTCAGGTCCTAGAAGCTTACACTCACTGAATTCATCCCAACATGTCAGTGTTCTCCATCTTTTCCCATAAAGGGTTTCATATGGTTCCATTTGGATGCTAGAGTGGAAACTATGGTTGTAGGAGAATTCAACCAGTGGAGGATGTTGGCCTCACCCTCCTTTGAAGTCCATAAAACACACTCTCAACATGTCTTTTAGTGTTTGAATAGTTCTCTTATATTGGACATTAGTTTGAGGATGATAGGTTGTAATGAAGTTAAATTAAGTGTTTAGAGTATATTGAATAATTTTCTAGAACTTTGAGGTGAATTTAAGATCTCTATCAAATACAATAGATAGTGGTAATCCCTGAAACTTTACCACCTATTTGATATATATTCATGAAATTTGATCCAATGAGAAGTCCTATTGAATTTTGATAAAGTGAGATATCTTTGTAAGACGATCCATAATGACCCATATATAATTGTTTCATCTGGATGTCCTTATAAGTCCAATTACAAAGTACATGGTGATGTTCTCCCAATTTCATGTTGGTATGGGTAGTGGTTGCATCATCCCCTTAGACTTCTATCTTTCAGCCTTCACTTGTTGACATACCAGGCACTTTTATGTATATTCAGAAATCTATTTTTTATATTGTCCCACCAAAAGTTATCTTGAAGATATCGATACATCTTTGTGCTTCCTATGTGAATAGAGAATTTTGAGCTATGTGCATCATTCAAAATCTCCTTCTTTATCTCTCAATTAGATGGTACACATAATCATTACCTAAATCTTACAACTCTTTCCTCATAAATCTTGAACTCAGAGGATTTACCATTTTTGATATCTTCCACCCTTTTCTAAATTTTAACATCTTTTCATTGAGTATCCATTATTTTATCCATGTGGGATGGTTGAGAAATCATTTGATAAAGGATTTATTATGCTGTTCTATCAATTATTTCCATTTCCATACTCTGCAAGTCTAATAATATTGTATCCTTTTCAATTCTCATCATTAATAAAGATACAAGATCCTTTATACTTAGAGCATCTTCCACCCTATTTTCTTTACTGAGATGTTAGTGGATTGAGTAGTCATCATCCTTGATGATATCTAACCATCTTCTCTGGTGCATATTAATATCTTTATATGTGAATATATATTTGAGACTCTTGTGATTAGTATATATCTCACACTTCTCCCCATAGAGATAATTTCACCAGATTTTCAACATAAAGATCATAGCCACCACCTCCAGATGATATGTAGGATAGTTTTGCTCCTATATTTTTAGCTGCCTTGAGGTGTAGGCTTTCACTTTATCATTTTGAATCATCACAAAGTCAAAGACCTTATTTGAAGAATCATTGTACACCACTAGGAGTTCTCCACTTGTTGGTAGTGTGAGTACTAGCACCGTGATAATCCTCTTTTTGATCTCTTTAAATATTTTCTCACATTCTTGAGTCCAGAATAACTTCACTCCCTTCTGTGTCAGCTTGGTCATTAGGTTTGACAATCAGGAGAAGTTCTTCAAAAATCATCGATAATACCCAGCTAGACCCAGAAATTTGCGGATCTCCATTACAAATGTTGGCCTGGGCCATTCTTCAATTGCCTTTATCTTAGAAGGGTCTATTGATATCCCTTTGCTGATGATTACATTCCCCAAGAATGATACTTCCTCCATATATAACTCACATTTATTGTACATTGCATATAGTTTCTCCCTTCTCAAAATCATCAGCACATTATTCAAATCCTCCTCATGTTCCTCTTTGCTCTTAGAGTATATAAAAATATCATCGATAAAGGCTACCACAAATTTTTCAAGGTAATATCTGAGTACTATATTCATTAGATCCATGAAAATTTCTAGAGAATTAGTGATTCCTAAGGGAATCACTATGAACTAATAGTTTCCATACCTCATTTGAAAGAAAGTCTTGGGAATATCTTCCTTCCTCTCATTTAATTACTAGTATACTGGCTGAAGGTCCACCTTAGAGAAATAACTGGCCTCATGAAGATAATAGAACAAGTCAAATATCCAAGGAAGGGGATACTTGTTCTTTATTGTGATTTTATTCAGATCATGATAATCAATGTCGAGGCACATTGAACCACCATTATTCTTAACAAAAAGGACTGACACACCCCATGGTGAAGCCCTCGGGCATATAAAACCCTTCTCCAAATTATCACGTAATCGCCTCTTTATCTCTTCTATCTCTACAGTGTCCATGATATAAGGTGTTTTTGATATAGGTAGGGATCTAAGAATTAGTTCAATTGAGAACTCAACCTCTCAATCAGGAGTAAGACCGACCAATTATTTAGGGAATAAATTAGTGTAATCCTTCATGATGGGCATATATTCAAGAAGTATCATCTCATTTGTCACAATCATTTGACCTAGACATGCTTTCTCATAAGGAAGTAATATCCACACTTGAGACAATGATTATAAAGGAGATCCATCTTCCTCCTTACACTTGTAAATAATTAGAGGATGCTTCAGGATGCGAAGAGTGATTTAACTTTCCTGATAGTTGATGTTAGATTTTTATAAAGATAGCCAATCCATTCCCTATATAATATCTAAATCCTATAAAGGAATTATGACAAGATTTTTTGGGAGGTTTAGTCCACAAAAAATTATGAGAGAGGATTTATAAACCTTGGACATAATAATTTCCCCATTCCTTATTCTCATAGATAAATTATCCTTCAAATTCTGAGGTGGTGTTTGAATAGTTCTACTAAACTTTCATGACATAAAGGAATGTGTAGAACTAGAATCAAATAATACATTCACTATACTTGAATAAATAACTAGTGTATTTGTCACAACATCATTGTCTGGATCCACCTCTGTAGTAGTGATTGCATAAGACCTTCCTTATTGTCTTGGAGGTTGTTATTGATTGCCTCCGACAACCCTTGGCTTAGGGAAATTGTTAGCATAATACCCATGATCCTAGAAGTTGTAATAGTACACTACTAGCTAACCGTTGATATGAACCTTAGTTTATTCTTCCACATTAGGAGGATTGTTTATATACCTACAATAGTTCTTTGTTAGATTTCCTATCTTTCCACATTGGAAGCAATTCCAGGTTCCCCTTAGATAGTTCCAAGGATGCTTCTTCCCACAATTTTGACACGTGGGATGTTCGATCTTCTTTCCATAATGGGATTTGTTTTCTGAACCACCCATATTAGACTCTAGTTTACGCTTTTTTTTCACTGGGCCCATGATACCACCGGGAGTCTCTAATCTCCATTTTAAACTTGAGGGAACAACGGACAATCTCATCATAACTGTCAATGTCTCAAATCACAAATTTTTTTTGTAGACTCCGTTTTAGTCCTCTAAAGAAGTTTTCCACCTTGATATTAATGTTCATGACAAAGTTGTATGTGTATCTTTCAAGCCTTGTCAAGTTTTCTTCATATGCCCCAATGGACTCATCTTCCTTCTGCTTGAGTCTGAGGAACTCTCTTTCCATATTGAGATAGATGGTTTTGGGAAAATATTTATTGAAAAAACATTTTATTGAATTCCACTCAATCCATGGAATCAATTTCCTCTTGTGAATTTGTATTCTTGATCCGTGTCCACCACTGATCAGCTTCCTCATCAAAATGATAGACTTCTAGTACTACTTTCTCTTCTTCTAATCACTGGAGGATAGATAATATATTTTAAATTGAGTTAATCCACTATTTTGTGAGGATTTCATAAGATCCACTAAATATGGGAGGCCTCTTCCGCATGAAGGATTCAACAAAAAATTTCTCTTTCCATTGAGGAGGAGGTAATTCCACATGATTCAAGTTATTATTCATAACTTGAGCCATCTGAGCAAGTACTATCATGAAGTTTTGAGCACCCATTTCCATCATATTTGGAATATCATTGGGGAAATCTTCACATTACCTATCACATTGATTTTTGGAATATGTGCTTCTATTTAAGTCCATTAACAAAGAAAAATAACATACAATTAGGGGCTTGAATACTTAGTTAATAAGCATAAAAAAAGAAACTTTAAACATAAAAGGATAAAATATTAAAGGAAAATTATATCCTAACTTGTGATTCCCTAGGTTTAAATCTAGGTTATCATTTATTTGTTTCTTAACTTATATTATTATGGGATATTTTTTCCTTAATAAAGGTTCATAATGAGTTTATGAATTTACCAAATCATATCCCCCAGGAGTGTCAAACTAGGTGCGTAGAAAGGCCCATTTCTGTTCACTAATTCCTGTTCCAGTCTATCTCAAAGTGGTGTTTTTAGGTTTTACGCCTAGATACATCTATGCAAGAGCCACATCCACTTGTTCATATCCAGAAAGTGATTTATTTTCTTGATAAACCACTTACTATATACTTATCAATGTTTAGGGATGTTTTCTTATACCTAGTCTTATCCTTAATGTTATTAATAAAGTGATCTATTCCTAATCTCCAAAAATAACAAGACCTTTCCTCTGATACCAACTATAGAGACCCTATACTTTTTCAAATATCATTAAATGATTTTAAGAATAGTAAAGAATCAAATTAAAATCCAAGGATCATAAATTATAGTGTCATGGAAGACTAGGTACATAAAACTTAAAACACAGGACTAAATAAAACATTTATTTTTTTAGTCTTCATAAAGAGATCCTAACTTCCATTATGCTAATACATCTTAATAAAATAACCTAGGGATAAAAAAACAAGGGGATGAGATAAAATCCTAGTAAGGAAATAAGCATGACAATAAAGCTTTATCATATGAGTTAGAAGTCATGGCATAATGATATAAAAAGGTATGGAACATGTGAAATCATAACTTATAAACAATGTATCATATACAAATTGGGTTTCAATAATGAAACAAAAACGTAAAACATGAATATAGCACGATTCAAGTCTCATTGCACATAGAAGAGCACAAGTCATGGTTAACCACAAATATCATTGCACATGGGAGCACGAGTCAAGGATAACCACCAAGACCATTGCACATAACGTCTCATGAGATTGAACTTTACCCAATGAATTAAAGCACCATCTGGGCGCAGCCATCTTAACATGTTCATGAATATTCTTACCACATATATAATCATACATAATCAATCATATATAAACATAAGGGTACCCATGGAAAGAAATGGGTATCATAATCATATCATAAAGCATAATAAATGGGTGTATCGTACAAGTGTCCATGAAATAAAGGAGTTAGGACATACATGGACATTAATATGGGAAAATAGATATATATCATGGTAAGTGAGGTCAAAAATAAGTGATAACATGTAAAAAATATTATTTAAGAAAATTTAGCATTAAAATAGTTTAGTGGGTTTTTAAGGAAAACATGAAAGATAATTTAAAATAAAAAATAGAATAATCTTTTATATAAAACCAGAAGTTAACCAAGAAGGTTTTCATAAAAAAATTCATATTTTTTAAAAGTAATTTTGGCTTAAAATATATGGTAGAGTGCACTTAAAATTGGGTAAGAATCCAAGAAGTTCCCTTAAATGGGTTTGCTTATTAGGAAGTTTTGAGGATGAAACCACTTAAAACATGTATATCACTGAAAGAGAATGATGAATGGACCTTGATACTTTATTTTAGATCATGTATATATAATTTATAATATGTACATAAAAAAAATATAAAGATAGAGCAACCTGAAGGAATAATGGTGGTTTGTGTAGAATCCCTTACCTTAAGTCCGATGGTGTCCTTCACTTGATCTTAATGTCCTGGATAACCAAATTTAATTCATTAATTACTATTTCCATAACCTATAATTTTTCAAATTTATTTATCTATCCTTATTAAGTTCTTTCATGTCATTTTTTGATGGGATAATAAGTTCAATTTCATTGTTTGTGAGCATTTGTTTCCTTGGTTTTCATGATAGATTTACTTATATAAATGTAAGGATAAACATGTAAGATGAGAATAGTTTTCCAGAATTGAAATTTTATGTTATTAGTGAACATAAAAAATATTACATGGTCATGAAATTAATTTTGTTTTTTGGAGTGAAGTTGAATAATTATATAAAACTTTAATGATAACCCTTTTGGTTAAATGGTGTTTTTTGGATCACATCAAACACATTTTTCTTTATAAAATAATATCATGTGTAAACACGATTCTAGAACCATAAATTATAAATATTAAAAATATTATATTCTGGTTCTACCATAAAAATGGTTTCATTAACTGAATTAGAGATGGTAATAGAAATTGGAAACCCTTTATCCTTGAATGTGATAAATTAACAATCTCAGATGGTGTTTTTGTTTCTAGTATAAAAGGAGGGGAAAGAAGAGATAATGAAAAATTATTAAATTATCATAACAAAATTCCATTACATTTAAGGTAAAGAATTTACCATAAAATTTAGATAAAAGTAAGTGAGGAAAGAAAAAGAAATAAATGAACTTGAAATAAAATAAAATAAATGAAAAGGGGAGTTACCACTTGAATAAAACTTCTTTGAGAACCTCTTTAGGGGAGAGGATTTGGTATTTTGAAGAGAAAAAGGTTTTATGGATATGGGATGGGGTCTTAGAGAGATATTTTTTTATAATTTATACAAGGAACAAGGCTTGAGAGGAGTGAAGAGAAGAGGTAAAGAGGGGTGGTATTTATAGTGGAGGTGAGGAGTGGTTTCTCATTATTTTAATCATTAGTTTTATATTTTTTCTCAATACTATTAATTGTATTGATTATTTTGACCAAAAATAGTAATAAGTGCATGTGAGTTCCAACCAATGGACATTTACACCATCCATGACTCATGCATGATGCAGAAATTCAGGTTTTAGCACTTATCATAAATTAATATATTTTACTATTCATAAAAATTCAAGTATTTTAGAAAAATCCCAAAAAATTCACCCTAACCATTTTTCGATGTGAATAATAAGAAAATTTACTCTATTTCATGAAAATAATTTACTAAATATAGGAAATTTAATTTTTAAATAAAATCATCATTTACTTGAAAAATACATATTTTAAAATTATAACTGATTTTATAATACTTTGAAAAATTAACTAAGGTATCATAAAATTATCCCATAATCTCAAGAAATAAAACTAATAATTTATGAATAAATATTATGAAAATAATTTTTTAAATTATTAAATTATTCATAAATTTTTAAATATATTTCTATGACTTATAAAAATACAAACACTATCATATTGTCACTTATAAGATGGATAAATTTTATTTATACTTTCGTTGGTAAGAAAACTATTTACATAACCAATTTACTATTTATAAGGGTCATATTGCTATTCATAAGGGAAAATTTCTATTCTTAAGGGTTAGTTACTATTCACCAAAAAATAAGTTTGTTTTTAGGGTTAGTTACTATTCACCAAAAAATAAGTTTGTCTTATCGGACTCCAAAAATCTTTCTTGTATGTTTATTTTCAAAGTCTATCTTAGGGTTTTGTTCACTAATATAAATTTTATAAATCTAGTTTCCACGTTTACTACTAAAATTTCTCTGATACCAACTGTAAAGACCCAACCCCAGTTTCTCAGAGCTGAGGCCTTAATTTATTACATTATCATGATTATAATAAATACATATCCTAAAGGAAAAAAATAGTTTAGTAATTTTGTAAAACCAAATACATGCATAAGTTCAAAATTACAATTTTAATGGAAACAAATATAGAAATTCTTTTGAAAATATTCATAACTTTTAGGTTATCCCTACATGTCATTCATAATATACCTCTTTATGTCTAGGGAAAATTAAACATAAGAAATTGGGTGAGCTCAAATTCTTAGTAAGGGTAATAAATATATTGAAATATATCATAAATATGAACATTAGGCTAGGTGAATAACTAAGAACACATGTCTTTAAAAAATAAACTTGAACACATTATGGTAGGAATAAGAGCTGACTAAATAATTCCATAATAAAGCATAATCATGGGTATTATACAAGTTGAATAAGCACATAAAATTTCAATTACTAGTTTCATAATGAGAGAATTCGTAATGCCGGACATCATAACCATACCGTCAAGGCCTTGTGCTAAGACCATAAATAACCATTTTTTCAAGGACTCATGCCAAGACCGTAGTTTGTCTCATGAGACCTACCAATGCATTGAGGGGATATAGTGGGACCCACAATTCAGTTACTAATTCCAATACATTACTCATATGAACATGTATAATCATAAACAACATACACATTCATATTGAAACTAACATATGGAATGTAAATAATTTTCCCCAAATATTAAGCATAAACACTAATCATTCTTAGTAAATTGTTGAATGATTTTATGATAGCACATCCACAGTCAAAATAATAATAAAGCATTCAATTAAATATTTTATATGATATCATAAAATATTAATCCCAACAATACATAATAATCAACAAGAGTATTGAAATAGATAAAGATACTCTTACAAAATCTTCTTGTAATTCTTCAGATAAATATTACTTTACTTTAAAAAGAATAGTTCGTTTGAAAAAATATTTTTATAAAACCATAAGTGAAGTAATATAGTATTTAAATAATAAAATGAGTGATTTTAGAAATATAATGGTTGCTAAAAATAGACTATAGAGTTCCCCTGAAAATAGGTAAGAATTTGAGAAATTCCATTGAATCAGACTTGTATTTGAGGAAGAATCTTTGAATGATCCTTTGAAAAAATATAAATCCCCATAAATGAAAGTAGTATTATGGTTGGTAAACATATATATAATATTTACACAGAATTTATTAAGAGTAAATATTAATTTATAAGAATTTTATTGAAGTAATTAGAGAATAAGAGCAACCCGAATGAAAATGATATTTTGGGTAGAAAACCCATACCTTAAGTCTGATGGTGTTCTTCACTTGTTATTAGTGTCCTGGATAACCAAATTAAATTAATTAATTAATATTTCCAAAAAAAATTATTTATTTAATTTATTTATTATATCCTTATTAATTTCATTCATGGACTTCTTGAGGGGTTTAAGAGGTTCATTATTATTGTTTGGGAGCATTTTCTTCCTTGGTATTCATGACCAGTTTACTTATATACTTGTAAGAATAAACATATATGATGAGAATGGTTTTATAGAATATAAGTTGTATTTTATTATTTATCATCTAGAATATTACCTGGTTATAAAATTCATTTGGTTATTGGGAGTGAAGATGAATCATTATATAAAACTTTAATGATAATTGTTTGGGTTAATTGGCAGTGTTTGATCACAATGAACTCATTTTAATATATAAATTAATATCATGTGTAAAAAACTATTCCAAATCCTTAAATAAGTTATAATAAGTATATTCTATTATTTTTCAACCATAAAAATGGTTTCATGATAGGAATTGATGACCATTTTAGAAACTAAAAACCCATCTTCTTTGAATGTGATAAATTAACACATCTCAGATGGTGTTTTCATTTCTAGTATAAAAGAAGGGGAAAGGAGAGATGATGATGAATTATTAAATTATCAAATTTTTTAGAACCTATAAGGTACTGGAGTTATAATAACATTTAGATGAACGTAGGTGAAGAAATAAAAAATAAATGAAAGGAACTCCAAATAAATGAAAAGAGGAATTTACCTCTTGAAGTTGTCTTCCTTGAGAGACTCTTTAGGGGAGTGGTTTTGGTATTTTTACGAGACAAAAGGGATATTTTACATGGGGGAGGATATTTATATGATATTTGAGCAAAATTTAGACAAGGAAAAAGTATTAGGTGGAGTGAAGAGAAGATGTATTGTGGGGGGGGGGGGGGGGTTATAGTGGAGGAGAAGGGTGATTTTTGAATATCTTATTGATTATATTATTATTTCACTCAAGAAAACCAATAGTGTTGATTCATGTGACCCATAATAGTTATAAGTTCATGTGAGTTCTAACCAAGTGTTCTTACATCATCCATGATGCTAGTAATAGTTAATTTAACTGATAATGTATATATACGGTAAATTACCGTATTTTACTATTCATAAAAAATCGAGTATTTCAGAAAAATACCAAAAATTCACCCAAATAAATTTTTGGATATCTATAATTCAAAACAAATCTCTATTTTTTGAAAATAATTTTCTAAATATTATTAATTTACTTTTTAAATAAAATCCTAATTTATTCAAAAATAACAATTTTAAAACTATAATTCGTTTTATATCACCTTGAAAAATTAATGAAGATTATAACCTTAAGGAAATAAAATAATAATATGATATAATATTCATAGGGTCTAAATTATTATTCATAAGGGAATGTTACTGTCCATAAAAAATAAGTTTGTCTAACAGAATTAAAATATCTTTCTGAACGCAACCGTGTATGATTTTTTTTATAAAATTTAAACAATAGAGGTGGAATAATTATGTTTACTTGCTAGGTTATAACAAAGTGGTGTTTTTTAGAGACTTAGTGTTTCATGAATTCAATATTAAATTTATTTACAAGTCCTTAGGTTGTTACATAAAATGAATTAATTAAAAAGTTTAATAGTTGACAAAGGAATGTGGTGTTTTTAGGATTATGGGAGAAAGGGTTAATTTTAATTTCACTACACACATTTCAAGTTCATTATTATTATATATTTATTCATGTTTGGAGTAATTATTTGGTTGAAATTAATTGGAATCCCAATTAATTCCTTATCTTTTATATCAGTTCTTAAAGAACCAAACTTTAACATAACAATCATATTGCCAAGGTCCAACATTTTTTCTTGGAATAATATCTTCCAAATAAGAATGAAATATCAATAAAGTGGGTAAGAAAATGATTCTTTTGTTGTTCAATTAGATTAACACAAGTCACACACTCAAAACCTCACATTTAACGGTTAGAAATTAAGAGCATATCAATCACATGCATAAAAAACATTAAACTATGAAATAATGTAAGATACATGGAATAAATTTTTTTTAAAACCCAAATTAATCCAGAATAGTTGCTAAAAGATGCATCAAAACTCTCTTTACATGTGTCTATCTCCCTCACAATGAACACCCACCATTTATCCCAACATCTAGAAGAGGAGGAAGCTCAAGTAGATATAATTCTTCATCCTTGATCCCCCTATGAGGATAGGGGATTACAGAACTTCTAGGTTGATGATATGAATCCTATGGAACTACAAAATATCATCACTTCACTCTTTTGTAGAACTTTCAAATGTGGTGACCAAGATTCCAATTTATAAGCAAAATGAAAGGTGGTTTTGGGCACCCTGATTTCAAGAAACCACTTGGACCACAATTTTCAGTGTTTATATAGTCTTATATCACTTTTGAAAAAAATAAAAAAGTTGTTTACCAACATATTGAATAACTCCACTGAAAATTTGGTATCATTTTGAAAAATAAAACCCTTGATATGTATGAAATACATAAAAAAACTTTTAACTTCATGAATACTTGTATCCTTAAAGAGATAAGTTCGTTTGGGTCACCAGATGGATGAATTGGGCTTGAGTGCCTTTTGAAAAGTTGCATGAAACTGAATTTAGGATAAAAAAACATCAAATCAATTGGATGTAGTTATTAGTATAATTTTTGGTAAATTCCACATATATTCTTGTATTCCAACATAATTTGGCCCAATTTTCTTCAACTTTATACTGGGCCTTCTAAATCACCTCCATGTACAATGAAATCATCCAAAAAAGTTAAATTAAACTTTTTAATAGTGATAAAACAAAATAATTGAATCAGACATGAATTTTAATTTGTTATTAAATTTGAAATTTATGATACAAAATCAATTTATCACAGTGGTATAAGGGTAGAAATGAATTGTGAATCACTACGTGATCACTCGCCACAAACTCCACCACCAACTGTTTCATCCCAGTCCACCAAAAACACATCCTAAAGACATGGTACATCTTGGATAATCTTGGGTGTATCTACAAAGGTGACATAAGGAACTCATGAATGACTCCCTCACACATCACCACCATTATAAAACAGTCTTCCCTAGAACATCATCTAGTTCTGACCGTCCCTCCAGAGCATCACTATGGCCAACATGAAAATGAATCACCTATGCCTCTGAGTCTCCACACTGGGATTCCTCCACCAGATACATCAATGAATAATGCACAATCATTTTAAATAAACAACCCCTACCATCATCCACCCTTGCATCTAAGTTAAAGGATAACAAATCCTCAACTGCTCTCCAAGAATTCCATGACTCCTAAACAACATCCTTCTATGAAATCCTACTCAAATGATTGTCCACAACCTTACATTTCAATTAGGTGTATGTGTTATTGAAATCATAATCCTGAAGAAACTCTATCCACCTCATCTTATATAAATTCAGATCTCACTGAGAAAATATATACCTCAATCACTTCTAATCTATGAAGACCACAAAGCTCTCCCCAATGAGGTAATGTCATTATAAATTCAGTGTAAATACAACCTTTGATAACTTTAGATCATTGGTAGAATAGTTATTATCATGGGGAATTAAATTCCTAGAGCCATAAGAGATTTTTTCCCTCTACTACATCAACACACATCCCAAGACCATATGGAAAGCGTGACAAAACACCTCAAACATCACACTCTCCTTAGGAAACTGAATCACTAGATCATGATAAAATTTCTATTTAGGTGACCAAATACTACCTAGAACTCATTAGTCCACAAAAATGTCTTATCCTTCCTGGAAAACAATGTCAATGGAGTAGAAAATCAAGAGAATTCAAGCATAAAACTATTATAGTAGCCTATAATACCAAAGAAAATGTAAACCTCTACCACGTTCATGGGTGTTTCTAAAGAAAAAAATGCTTAGAAATTTGATTAGTCCACTGGCGTACCATGATAAGACACAACATGTCCAAATAAATAGACCTCTCATGTACAAAACTGACACTTGTATAGATTTCTATAAAGCTGGTTGTGTTGAAAGGCCAACAAAACGTCTCTAAGATGCTCAAAATGATACTCCTATGATTTCGTGTAGATCAAGATATCATTAATGAATAATATAAAGAAAAAATTGAGGAACTCACAAAAAATGAGGGTTATAAGCCCCATGAACATGGATGGAGTGTTCATAACACTAAATAACATGACTACAAAATTGAAGTACCCATACCTTCATCTGAAATCATTCTTTAGGATATCTCCCTCATTCACCCTCAACTGGTGATGTCCAAACTGTAGATCAATTTTAGAAAACCAACTCACCCCTCTCAATTATTTGGAAAGATCATATATCCTCAGAAGGGGATAAACATTCTTAACTATCACTTGATTCAACTTTAGGTAGTCTATAAAAAACCTCAGAGTACCATTCACCTTATTAGAAAATAACACTAGATCAACAATTGATGGAACATTAGGACAGATAACACACTTTTGAATCAGATCATCTATCTAAATCATCAACTCCTACAACTCAAAATGTTCCATCTGATAAGGATCCATCAAAATCAGAGAAGCACCAAGATGCAATTTTATCCCAAATACAACATCACATTTAGGGGTTAGCATCAAAAACACCAATGAGAAAACATCCAAGAACTCTTCCACAACCCTAAAGAACCCCACTATCACAACATCCACTGATTTCATTGAAAACTAATCCGTCAAAGAAAGAAGGGTCTCCAAATGTCGACTTCCCACCTGATAACCCAACTCGCTAATGAAAACCACACACTGGATATCTATATATGATAAAACAACTCTCTTATAGAAGTAGTTGATAATATAATATAGGGAAAATAATGAATCGATTCTTAGGATGACATCGTATGGATTTATCTGTATCAATAAAAGATCCACATGAGACTAATGTGGACCCATAATCAGTGTACACCACCATCACACATAAAAAAAATATGGTTTAGACTTTAAATAGTGTAGTCAATACCATGTGCATGATAATCCTCTCTAAATCTAGTACCAGAACTCTAATAAGAGTTTGGTTAATAAAGGATTTCGAATCTTTGGAATCAAAGAATGAACAAATAAGGGTTCTAAATAAATTGATCTGACCTCTAACAATACATGGCCTCTCTAACATTACCTCCTCCACTTCATGCAACTAACCATGCCAAAATCCTCTACCTATCAGTTGGAAACCACTTCTATGACCACACTCTGTTTGATGTTTTTGAACATGAGGAATATCATGATGTTAGCCTATGCCTGCTCCATCTCCCCTTGGTGAAGGATAATCCTTCTCCCCTACTACTGAAATAGTATAACTGAAATTTTTTTCTAAGGTTGGAATTGAACCTATCCACCCCAACTGAACTATGCTCGATGGGATACTAAGAACTGGTTCTGATGATGTTCATGAACACCATGAACAAAGTAAATTGGAATAAATCCCATAAGAATAGCACAAAAACCACTATCCCCGGAAGGAAGGAAGGGAAACTAATGAGGTCAACTCCCCACTAGTTGAAACCTCAAAGTCCTTGTCACATGAGACCTACCACTTTTGACTATTCTTCTTAAGGAACCATGATGGTTCCCCTACCATGGAAATCCTCCTCCCATGTGAATCCACTCGATCACCGCTTCCTTTTCCAAAATCTAAAAATACTTTGGAAATGAAAAATTAGTTATTACATACTATATAGAAGGATAAAGTTACTTCTAAAGACATATAACACAATACTCCTCTTCTAAAAAAATATATGGAACAAAGAGAAGAAGGTCCTTGAACCTGATTCCCAAGTCCCACCCTGACATACTCCCCTACTAAATGGAAATAAGCTCCTACCTCTTCACTGCATTCATGTTCAATGAAAGGAACAATGCCCTGAACTCTTTTTGAATGTAAAACCATGAAACAAATTCCTCCTTCCACTCACCTAGATACTATGTCCACCGTTGATGAACATCTCCCCAAATTTTACTTACCACCAAAGGGACCCAATATCCCACTAGGGCCTAGATCAAACTGAAAGTGATCTTGAGTTCCTCAAGCCAACTCTTTATCTCCACATCTAAAACACTTCCATCATACTTCCCCAAATCCTACTTCTTAAAAGTGCACAACTCCCTCTACCAAGACTCATCCTCTTAGTCCATATCAACCCTCCGATGGTCAACCGAATTAAACTGTTTAACCTCAACTACCTATACCACATACGGATGATGAACATGATCCATAGTTGAAAATAAAATAAAAAATTACTAAGAACGATAATATAAAATTTATTTATGATTCATTTTAATTCACTTTATTCAATTTAACCTTCCCAAAACCACCCAATTAAAATAATAACACAAGTCATCATGATTCATGTACCTCCCCTAGTTCACTACACCATAAACATGCCCACCTCACTTGGTCATTCAATAAACTCAAAGTCCATGAACCAGATCACTGGGGACCTAAAATCCCATGTCCTAGATGGTCTCCCTGGCCTATGTCACACACCGAAGTCAAGTGGAACTATTTAAATACCAACCCATGCAATTCTCATGATTTCTATCTCTAAACTCCACCCTATATCTCAACCATCTCTGCTGATACCACTTTGGAATGTCCCACTCCCAATAAAGATACCACAATAAGGGGGGAGATATAATGAACCCCTAATTTCGACCTCAAATAGGCCACAGGTTGGAAACTAGCATAATGGGTATAAAAAAATCTCATGAAATGTGGTACATTACCCTCTATAATAATACAAGATTGGGAGATTAGATGAATCATCCAAAAACAACTCTATGAAATAATATAAAAAGAATCCAAAGCCATTCCACAATACATGTATAAATAAAACTTATTGAGATAATAGTCTCCAAAAGTAAATACCCAAAAGCAAAGTTAAATTAGTGAATCTAACATCTTGTTACGTGCTTTCAAATAATTCCATCCACTTTACTTATTTACATCTTTATTTGGTTTCACCTTGGGACTCCCAAGGATATAGATAGTTTTTGGGGGGAAATGAATTAAATTTTAGGAATATATGTTTGTTTTAATTAAGGGAGTCTAGGTTTAAAATTTTTAATGTATTTTAAGGGTTATTCTTAAGTTTAGAGAATACCCAAGGTGTTTTTATGTTTTTTTATAAGAAAATAGAGTTTTTTGTTGTGTGATAGAAAATGAAACAGTGTGAAATGGGGTTACACAATGTTTACTTGGTCACCAAACACAATTACTGAACTATTTATATAGTGTGAAAATGGTACAAACTGTGTAATGGTTACATGAAGTGTAATAATAAAAGGTTGGGTTTTAATAAAAACGTGATTGGTTTTTCATCATACTTATGCATCGTG
Organism: Viscum album; assembly: GCA_963277665.1. Lineage (NCBI taxonomy): Eukaryota > Viridiplantae > Streptophyta > Magnoliopsida > Santalales > Viscaceae > Viscum > Viscum album. Next base: position 1,781,971,001 of record OY728131.1, on the reverse strand, counting down.
AATTACATAATGTGAAAAAGGGTTACATGTCATGTAACTAAAATGAGGTAGGATTTTAGGTCATTTTATGAGAAATAACATTATTCATTCTCCCAAAAATCCATTGTATCTCGACCAAGATCCTTTATTCAGTGATTTTTGGAGTATTTTTTCAATTCTGATTGTTCCATTCGATGATTTATCATCAATATAGTTGGTTCAAATCTCTTAGGGAAAGTAATAATTTCTTATTTTTCATTTCTTTGATTGCAGAAGTATCGTGGAATTGTTTTATCAAATCTGTTGACCCATGATGATGTTTCTTATTTATTTCTTCTAGATCTATTTTGTAATATTATACTGGGGTCCATTTTCTTTGTTGGTTGTGGTGCATTGGGTGTGTTTTCATAAGGTATATATTATCTCCTCTTATCTTCAAATCCTTTTTTAAATTATATCAATTATAAAATGTATAGATTGATTATAGGTCCTCCGTTGTCATTGTTTCATTCTCTTGTTGGTGGATGCTTTGTGGTCACGTATGATCTATAGTTTTGAGGTAGGTGGTTCCATCCCTATCTTATATTGATGAACTGTATTCGTCCTATCTTTATAAATTGATTTGTAAATAAATTTAGCAAGATTGTTTTTTGTGTGTAAATTAATTTATGATAAAAGTTATTTTATCCATGGTTTTTGGTAGATGTAATAAAGGTATTTTCAAAGAACTAAAATGATTTTTGAAATGTAGTACATGGGATGCCTTGGTTATGTTAGTGGAAGGTTTATCTTAGGGAGATCGTCCATATTACCATCATAAGGTTAGATAATAGAGATTTTCTCTAATCCTTAGGACTGTCATTCTAGGGACTTATCCTTGAAATTGTGGGGGGGGGGTCTCTGATGGGGGGTTACTATACTCCTTAGGTTTGTGTTCTAGGGACATGTTGTGAACTAATAATTTTTGTGGTATGAGTAGTCTACTAGACTAAATTTTTGAGTTCCTACATGTGATTTTCCTGTGGTTGTCTTTATACTATTTCGTATATAATATAAATGATTTGGATTTTTATAAATGATAAATATAAAATTATTATTAAGATTGATATACCTACCTTTTTTTGAATTATTAGAAAAAGGAAAATATTTACCATGCTTCGATATAACAACATTTCTTCTTATCATTCCATGTTTTTGTTTTAAATGATCATAATTGAATTATTGTACATAGAATTATTATGGAACACCAATGTGGGATCCTAATGAGCCTGTTAGCTCATACCCTAAAAACTTATTTGGTGGTACTTAGAACTTTTTATGTATTTTGATATAGGGAAAGTCAATGTTCCCTAATGAGGTGGTGAGGTTTTCTATCAGCTGGATGGGTAGTTGGTGGTGAGATGGTGGGAGTCTTTCCATTTTATCACATGGAGTAGTTGGTTTTTCCTGTTTTAGTAGTTCTTTGTGGTTAAACTTATACTTATAGTTTGTTTTAGCTATTGAGTTGTTTGCTTTCAATTATGGCGTATATTTATCTTTCATTATTTCTCTCTATCTTGTAGATATATATTCCATGTTATTTCTTTAGGTTGGGTGAAACCATTACCTCTAGTTTTTAGGCATGGGTACTAGTCTCCATCCCATGGGGACTAAGAATTCCCTTTGGGTATGTGGAGGGTCAGATCAGGTACCAATATGAGAGCGTATTCAGGTCAGTTCATTATAGTCTACTGTCAAAGGTGGTCTATCCTCAACATTCTTTGTCTTTGGAGGTTTGGTAGACTAGAGATATGATTTTGAATACCTGAGAGGTAGATTTCAGGAAATTCCTGGCTTGATCTAGTCATGATGAGACTCAAGGTAGCATGGGATGTTGGCATATGTGTCTCATGTTTTGAGTTATTAGTGTTAATATCATTTTTTTCTTATCAGTTTTCAAGTTTGAACAAAGATTTTTATGTTTTTTAATTATTTATTTGGTTTTAGTGTGCAACAATATGCCTTCAAGATGTGTTTTATGAGTTACTCAGGGTGGTGTAGCAGATTATACACAAGGTAATCCTACGATGGATCAAAACATTAGTGAGACTATTATGTGAGCAGTTCGTGCTATCGACCATAATGTGCCACAAGTCTAGAACACATTTGTTGAGGTACATCTAGGAGTTGGAGGAGATAGGGATCAATCTCAATAGTTTTTTATGGGAGAAACCACCATCCATTAAATTTAATAATTAACCTTAAGAGGTGAATGACAAGTTGGATAAGATTGATCAGATAATTGAATTCTTGGAAACACCTAAGAATGTCCTGAAAAGTGTGTAGTGTTCAGACTTGGGGATCCTAGTAAGCGTTGGTGGGATTCCATGGTATAGGATGATAAACAAGTGAGCTTGTATTGGAAGGGTTTTAAGACTCTCTTCTTCAAGTAGTTTTTTCTTCCGTGATAATAGAGAAATATCTAGAGTTCCTCTCTTTGTAGTATGGAGAGTGTGCGGTTTCCGCATACACTGAATAGTTTTTTGAGCTGGTTAGTTTTGTACCATAAGTTTTAAAGAATGACTTGAAGAAAGATATGAAGTATCTATAGAGTTTTGACTAGATATCAGATCAAAAGTATTTAATTTGAATCTTTTTACCTATGAAGAGACAATAGATATGGATTTGATGGAAGAGGTGAATATGAAATGAAATTTTGGATCTTCTACCCCTTCTCTTCCACTAGTGTCAGCTTTAGTGGTGTGCTAGAGAAAAAGAGGAAGTGTAAGGATCATCTTTGGAGTGGTGGAGGTGGTTCTTAGTAGCTAGAATCTTCGAAACTGCCAGTTGTGGCTAGTGGTGTTCCTCTAACATGATATCAGTGTGCTAAGGTTAGACATAGAAAACATTCCCTTCCTACACTAGAAGAATTTTTGTCATGCTATTTCTACACCTCGATATGGTTTGGGATATCCAGCTCCAATGGATACTAATTTACATTCAGGTGATTCATAGACTCTAGGGATACATCCACATGCCTTAGGAGTGAATCAAATTTACACATTAGATGATTTTCTAATAGAGGTAGATATGGGTCTAAGGATAGTGAGATGTACTATCTTTATTGCATCCTTAGTAGAAATTTCTTTATTTGATTCGGGTTCTTCCCACTCATTTATATCAATAAATTTCGTTGATAGGATTAACCATCCAAAAAAACTCATGTATTTTGTTATGGAGTTAGTGAAACCTCTTGGGAAGAGGAAAGTGAAGGGGTTTTGATGTCCTTCTTGTGTTTTTTGATTGCTGATATGGAGAAAGTATGATATTTTGTTGTTCTCGATCTGGATCTTTTTGACATCATCATTGGGATGGATTGGATTGGTGGTTACCAAGATGAGGTTGATTTTTATCATTAACATATCTTATTTCTTATGTCCTATGGGAACTCATGGGTGTTTCTGGGATACTGGGATTCAAGGTTTGGCAATGTAGTACCTTTCCTTCTAGAGCTGAAGAGTTTGTTGTATTCTGTTGAAATTGAGACCGAAGAAGTTTCTTATGTTGTTGATCTTCCATCTATTGTTTGAGGTTTTCTTGACATTTTCACAGATGATTTCTCTAAGATTACTCTAGTTAGGGAGGTATAGGTTACAATTGTCCTAGTTCTTGGTACAGATCCATTATCAAAACGTTTCTATCATATATAACTAGTGGATTTGAAAGAGATCAATATTTAGTTGGACAACATGGTGAAAAAAGTGTTTTGTTATCCATAGTCTTTCACCTTGGGAAACCCCTATATTATTTTCCTAGATGAAATAAAATTCATTATAGTTTTTTGTTTACTATAGTATGTTGAATCATGTAAAAATTAACAACAATTATCATTTTCCTTGTGTGGTGGATTTTTTTAATCAATGAAAATGGGAAAACCTGTTTTTGATGTTTGACCGTCAGGCAGGTTACCATAAACTCAAATTTCAGGAGTTTGATATACCAAAAAAGGCTTTTAGAAGCAGGTATGGCCATTATAAATATCTTGTGATGTATTTTGAAAGGACTAACTCTCCTATTGTTTTCATGGATTTTATGGATTGGATATTTCATCAGTATCTCGACAATTTTGTGGTAGTGTTCTCATATGATATTTTGGATTATTCAAGATCCGAGCGTGACCACGAGAACTACATAAGTTTGGTTTTGGAAATAATAAGGAGTCACCATTTATATGTAAATATTTATAAGTGAAACTTATATATTCAAAATTTTAATTTCTTGGGATACATTGCTAATGAGCATGGATTATCAATTTATATTGAGAAGGTAAAGGGTATTTTTTAATGGGAAGAACCAAGAAATGACTTTGAAATTTGGATATTCCTTGGTCTTTATGAATAAAATTGAAAAATGTTCAAGGTTTTCTCTAAGTTGATGTCACATTTTACTTCTCTTACTAGGAAAGGGGTGAAATATATATGGGATGAAAAATAACAGTCTTCTTTTGTGGTGATGAAACAACTTCTAACATCAACTCCTATTCTGATATTGAAAAATCATAGTATGGGTTATGTAATTTATTATGATGCTTCTAGATCTGGTTTGGGTTTTGTGATGACACATGATGATTATGTGGTGGCTTAATACTATTGTTATCTTTGAACATATGATAAGAGTTAACCCAATCATGATTTAGAGCTAGCTATAGTTATGCATTTGCTTTAGTGTTGGTGACAATATGTTTTTAGGGAAAAGTTTAGAGTATTTTATAACCATAAGAGTTTGAGTTATATATTTTATCAGAAATACATGAATCTTAGATAGAGGATATGGGTGGAATAACTTCATAGATTTGACTTCTATATGGCCTACACACCGGTGAAGGGAAATGTTGTTATTGATTCCCTTAGTAGAAAAGTGTCACCACAAGATATTCGAGAATCAAAGGAAGAGTGGAACCTTATGGATATTTTTTTTGAGTTTCATCTAGATGTTCAAGAGAATGTTTTAGGTATGGTTTTTATAGTGTTCAGTTATCATTATATATCCTCTAGTCTTTTTTGTAGAATCATCAGTTGGATGTAGAGTTTATAAAAATCCAAGAAACCCTATATGGTGGAGAGATTGTTTTTAATTCATCTCTCTTTGTAGAGAGTGTGATCTATTTTGGGAATCATTTTTTTGTCCCAGTATTAGCGAGGTGATCAGGTTTTTTTGACTGTTGGAGTTTTTCATTGTAACGACCTGGACCCGGCCAACCACCCGAACAGTGCCAAACGGGTCGGGTGTCACTACCTTAGGCGCACCTACCTGAACGCAAAAGGCTGCCGACTAGCAGCAAGGGTCTGTTAGGTATAGTGGGGAGGCTATACCCTCTTAGAGGATCATAATAAGGGTACTTATGCGAGTATAAATATAAAGTTGCATCAGAATGAAAGACTCAGGAGACTCAAACTAGACCCACAGAGCGGAAGCATAAGTAATACAGATAAACTCACAAGAAGTAAATATAACAATAACATCAGAAATAAACACAACAACATGCTGATAACATGTAACTACAACTGACCAATAACACATGTATCCAAAAAAGGACATACACAACTGAATATAAAAAGGGCGCCAATGGCTAACCAATAGTAGCTAAAACAAGTAAGCATGCCGATACAGAAAAGTAAACAAAAAAAAGTAAACCCGACCAGGTATGACCACAAGGTCCATACCATCTCCATGAAACAACTAACATAGCCCAGATCCTGAAGTTGGCCTCTTTCCTGCACATAAATCCATAAAGTCTGCACGCGTCCCGAAGGGCCCATGTAGGGTGTGAGACAAATCTCAGTAGGATACCACCGAACGGTGAATACCAAATATATATGTTTATGCAGTCATGAATTTACAAGAAAAGAAGTAAACAGTACAGTTCACAAGTAAACACAAACTTTTCTAGTGCTTAACAGACACCATGGAGTGTTACCTACTTCGACCAACGCTGAAATCTCTATTGTGTAACCCAGCACCATGTGCCACCTGACACCTCGTGTCTCAATTACCGACGTCTCGATGGCATGCCCAAGAATAGTAACCTAGCACCATGTGCCTCCTGACACCCCATGCCTCAAGTACCGACATCCCGAAGGCACGCCCCAAAATAGTAACCCGACACCATGTGCCTCCTGACACCTTGTTCCTCAGGTACCGACGTCCCGAAGGCATGCCCATCCCCTGAAGGCTCTTCACCTCCCACACGGCTTTCTACATCAAGAACCCCCAACCAAAATACCTAACCGCAACTACGGTGGCCTCTACCCACATGAGTGGTCAAAACTACCTCATCATGGAGTATCTCTGTGTGCACACTACTCAATGTTTCAGGTGAGCGGTAATCACCAAAATAGTTCCTAAGCCACCAACACATCTAACACCTCATGTCCCTATGACCATGTCGCTCAAATCTGATGGCATCACCGTCCTACTAACCCGGGTCATGCCTAACCTGACAGCCCTACTGCCTCAAACCGACATCCATGATGACAAATCCCGTGGTCAAAACCACCCAAAGTAACTTAGGCTAAGCCCAACTTGTGATCAGCATCACTCAAGCGTAACTGGGCCAAGACCAACACAACCCAAATGGTCCACCAGATGCAATTTAGCAATTTCATATATAACATATTTAAACAGAAAACATAAACAGGAAAAACAAACTAGACAGTTGAATTTCACTATGCAAGGTGTTGTCCCATACCAGCACTGAGGTATTAAATGCCTGTAGAAATCATATCAGGCTTTAATAAATTAAACCAACAATTTAACACATTAATATTTCAATTAAAACTGTTCTGGCATTCCCCCTCCAAAATGCCCCAATGAGAAATGACCCACCACCTGGCCTCGCTCACGCAAACTGGTAATAGGGCATACCCAAAGGCATCCCATAGGTCCAACAACCACTTCCATATAAAACAACAGATAAAACGGGTCCCGCTCAGAATACCTGAAAACACGCCGAAGGCCACATCACCCAAAAAACAATGAAAACACAAAATTAAATATGCCCCAACAACCTGAGACTCTTACGATGCTACTCCCCTGGTAACAGCTGCCAATTTGGTCTAAAATGCAGTAAATCTACAAAAGATGTAAAACTGCTCAAACCCCTATAACATGTTCTAGAACGAAAATAAAATGAAATGGCCCAATTGGAATCGAGGCCATACCAAGGGGGTTCCAACGCATCAATCTGTGATCGAAACAGAGTTTGGACGGTGATCTGGGGAATGATTGAAGTCCCGACCAGCTTGGCTCATGAAACCCGTCCAAATTTTGAGGTTCTTCCTCAAAACAAGGCTACTACCCATTTTAAGGGAAAAAAATAAAGTACACGGCATGTACATCATGACTACATGCTATGTATATATCATTTAACTGTTCATTTGGCAGCTGGGATTCTTCCAACCTACCGACATGAGTACACGACGTGTACCTGTGGGTACACGGCATGTACTTTGTTTCTCTTCTCTTCCTCACCTACTTACCCACAGACCATTTATATCCCTCATACACGGCTATAATACACGGAATGTCCAAGGGGAACATGGCGTGTACCTGGTTCTCCCCAGCCAACAAGCCTACACGCCATGTATGACCACCACACAATCAGGGTTACACGACGTGTTCAAAACCACACGCCGTGTAGTAAGAAAATTCTACACGGTCATCGCACGACATGTACATGGTGAGTACACGGCCAATACTCACTTAACATATACACGGCGTGTACTTAATGTACATAGATTCTAGTCTATAAATTTCCAAAAACTTCCCATTTTCTCCAGTTTCCTCAGAAACCAGTCAAAAATTCAAACAGGGTTGGGATTTTGACCCGTTCTAAAAACCCGGGTTCTTACAATCTCCCCACCTTAACATAGCTCATCCCCGAGATATCAAACAAAACCCGAAGATGGCACCAAGCATACCACTCCGTTCAAGGTAACCCGAACTTCCCAGGTCTCAAAGGTTCCGGCTAAATTCCTCAAGGGGGCTCCCCACCTTAGGAATCGCCTAACCCAGTATCAACCCAACAAAATGTAAAAAAAACAAGGTTTATTAACTTGTTTTCCTAGATGCATAGTCCTCCTGTGATGCATATTCACCCTTGTACCCCATTGGCACTCCTGTGTCGTTCCCGACACCCAACGTATACCGCACCACATCGGTGTCCGCCTCTACGAGGTCCTGGTGCCTAGCACCTCAAGTAACCCACATCCTCGATGCCCTGATGCCCACTACAACTAAAGTAACCCACATCCTTGATGCCCCGATGCCACGCACCTCATAAATACATATATATAATATATCATGCACCCGATATGGTGCCAATACCACTGACTAGAATCTACTCAGTCCACATAGATCTTGTGCACCACGTGCACTCAAAACAGACATGACTCTACAGGTTATTCCAAAAAGAAAACATGGAGATCATGGACACACCACGGTGTACCTCTAACCGTCATTGGCTCACCAGCCTACTCAGCCTCTGGAAGCTCCATGACATGCGCCTAGCCTGAAACACGGCTGCCTAATGTCTGGCATCCCAATGTTGCTTCAGTCACTGACTACTGACCCCTCAGCTAGGTCCCACTGTCTCTGTCATGACCCCCATGCACCGCTGAACCTCGACTACCCTCTCCAGGTATCAGACCTGAACCAAATCCAGATGCTACAGCCTGTCCTAGTCCCTTCTTACCGACTATCTGAGAAGGCTACCTGCAAAACCTCTCCAGATTCCCATCCTTTTAACATGCCCGGAACTCCTTCGGAGGCCTATCGCAGTGCACCCAAACATGTCCCGACAGTCCACACTGAAAGTAAATCACTGAAGAACTACCATGAGGGGGTCTAGCTGAATCCCTGGCCTGACTGCCCTACTAGAACTCATCACATCCTCACTTCCTCCTATCTGAACCATCCCTTGAAGCTTTCGCCCTACCCAAGTGAGACTTTTCTCTGTCGTTGCCCTCGGATATTAGTGCCTGATTCACCGCCTCCGAGAAGGAACCTAGCCTGAAGATGTTCACCTGGACCCGAATGGCATGTCATAAGCTATCCTCGAAGCGCCTCACCCTAGCTACGTCATCACTCACCATACCAAGTGCAAAGCGAGACAACTCTGTGAAGGTAGCTGTGTAGTCCATGACAGACATATCCCCCTGCTGAAGACTCAAGAACTCCTGAGCTCTCTCTTCCCTCAGTGTCTCCGGGTAGAAGTGCTCAAAGAACCTGTCCTCAAAGTCCTTCCAAGCCTGTCCCTTGTGCCTACGAGCCTGTACCTATACATCCCACCAACGCTTCACCGGTCCTCTCAGCATGTATGTCTCCAGCTTCACCCTCTTCCCTGGAGGCATCTCGAGCTGCTCAAAGATCATTTGCATACTCTCTATCCAGTTCTCAGCCACCTGCAGGCCACCCTCACCTTGAAAAAGTAGCGGGTGCTGCGTTTGGAACTCCCACGTCAGATACGCCATAGAAGGCTCTGTACCCTGCGCGCCTCTATCAATCCCATGTACGACGCGTACCAGGCTAGCTCAGAGCTGCTCATCAAGCCATGGTCCGAACATTTCCAAACCCGGCTACTATCCTGCCTGCACTGGATCCTGAACCTGATCCTGTCCCTGAGCCTGTACCTGCGGCTCGTGCTCTGCCTGTATCGAATTCTGACCCTGATCCTGCGACACTGTATCAGCTCCTTCCTGATTCTCCATCGAGTCGTGAAGGAGTAACCCAATAAATACCATAAATGGCCAGACAACCTGTATAGATATATAACAATATATTCTACACAGATAAGGAAAGCAGTAAAAGGAAGTGCATAACAACTACCCTTACCCCCCCTCACCACAACCCATGCCCCACGGCATCCCGGCCTCTTGGCCTCCTTACCCTCCCTCAACAGAGCCAAGTATCAAAAGTTCCTCGGGCCATGCCCATCTCGACAACTGACGTTGCCTCAAACCGATGCCCGAGTTGCCCAATCCTGACAGTTACACTGCCTCAGCCATAGTACCTGTCTGTTCTATAAGAGTTAGACCCAAATATTTCGCCACATGCAATTTTTCAAAATATAAATCATGGAATAAACATTGCACAACTATCAATTATATCAATAATTTAACCAATTCACATTTCAAATAATATAAATCATGGAGATTGATTTTTTTATTCACATGACATTATCAATTCAAAAAGAATATGTGCAATTATGAAATTGAAATACCCTAAAAATGTTTCTATCAAAAGCCAAGCAAAGTAGCTTTGCGATTCTAGGACAAGGTCCAATTTCTCCCTTACCATACAGGGTCAAGGGTCACATATCACAATCAAGAACATCACACATCAAGTGATCCACTGAGGTAAAAATCATATAAACTGTAATCTGAGCAAAAGCAAAACAACAATTCCCCCCCATGGAAAATCGGTCCATCCCTCATACCTAGGGCTGCAGGCACCCAAGAACAAGCAAGAAACCCAGTTCTAGTAACAAAAACTTATCTCCACTCTACCATATCCTAAATAGTAAAACCAGCAGAAATAAAAAGAGAAGTCTCAATCTCATTAGTAACCAAAAAAATACTTCTACTAAATCCTTGTCAAGAACTCCTCTGATACCACTTTGAAACGACTCGGACCCGGCTAACCACCCGAACAGTGTCAAAAAGGCCGGGTGTCACTACCTTAGGTGCACCTCCTTGAACGCCAAAGGCTGCCGACTAGGAGCAAGGTTCTGTTAGGTATAGTGGGGAGGCTATAACCTCTCAGAGGATCATAATAAGGGTACTGGTACGAGTATAAATATAAAGTTGCAGTAGAATGAAAGACTCAGTAGACTCATACCAGACCTGTAGAGCGGAAGCATAAGCAATACAGATAAACACAGAAGTAGTAAATATAACAACAACAATGGAAATAAACACAACAACATGATGATAACATGTAACTACAACTGAACAGTAACACATGCATCCAAAGCAGGTCATACACAACTGAATATAAAAAGGGTGTCAATGGCTAACCACCAGTAGCTACAACAAGTAATCATGCCGATACAGAAAAGTAAACAAAACAAAGTAAACCCAGCTAGGTATGACCTCAAGGTCCATACCATCTCCATGCAACTACTAAGACAACCCAGATTTTGAAGATGAACTCTTTCTTGCACGTAAATCCATAAAGTCTACACGCGTCCCAAAGGGCCCGTGCAGGGTGTGAGACAAATCTCAGTAGGATACCACCCAACAGTGTGCACTAAAAATATGTGTTTAAGTAGTCATGCATTTACAAGAAAAGTAGTAAACACTATAATGCACAAGTAAATGCAAACTCCTCTGGTGCTCAACAGCCACCATGGAGTGTCACCTACTTCGGCCAACGCTGGAATCACTGTTGTGTAACCTAGTACCACGTGCCACCTGATACATCGTGTCTCATGTACCGTCATCCCGAAGGCACACCCAAGAATAGTAACCTAGAACCATGTGCCTCCTGACATCTCGTGCCTCAAGTACCGACGTCCCGAAGGCACGCCGGAATCTCTGTTGTGTAACCCAGTACCATGTGCCACCTGATACCTCATGTCTCAAGTACCGACATCCCGAAGGCATTCCCAAGAATAGTAACCCAGAACCATGTGCCTCCTGACAACCCGTGCCTCAAGTACCGACCTCCCGAAGGCACGCCCCAAAATAGTAACCCGACACCATGTGCCTTTTGACACCTTGTGCCTCAAGTACCAACGTCCTGAAGGCATGCCCATCCCCTGAAGGATCATCACCTCCCACGTGGATTTCTACGACAAGAACCCCCAAACAAAATACCTAACCACAACTACGGGGTCCTTTACCCACACGAGTGGTCAAAACCACCTCATCATGGAGTATCTCTGTGTGTACACTACTCAAAGTTCTGGGTGAGCTGTAATCACCAAAATAGTACCTAAGCCACCAACACATCTGACACCTCATGTCCCTCCGACCATGTCGCTCAAATCTGATGGCATCGCCATCATAGTAACCCGGGCCATGCCCAACCTGACAGTCATACTGCCTCAAGCTGATGTCCATGACGCCCAATCCCGTGGTCAAAACCACCCAAAGTTACCCAGGCCAAGCCCAACCTGTGAGCAGCATCACTCAAGCGTAACCGAGCCAAGCCCAACACAACCTAAAGGGTCCAGCAGATGCAATTACTTAATTTCATATATAAAATATTTAAACAGAAAACATAAATAGGAAAAACAAACTAAACAGTTGAATTGCACTATGCAAGGTGTTGTCCCATACCATCACTGAGGTCTTAAATTCCTCTAGCAATCATATCAGGCTTTAATAAATTAAACTAATAGTTTAACACATTAATATTTCAATTAAAACCATTCTGGCATTCCCCGGCCAAAATGCCCCGACGAGCAATGACCCCTCACCTGGCCCTGCTCACGCAAACTGGTAACAGGGCATACCCAAAGGCATCCCTTAGGTCCAAAAAGCAATTCAATATGAAACAACAGATAAAACGGGTCCCACTCAAAATACCTGAAAAAGCGTCAAAGGCCGCGTCACCCAAACAACCACGAAAACACAAAATGAAGTATTCACCACCTAAATGTGACTCGTACGATGCTACTCCCCTGGTAACAACTACCAATTCGGTCTAAAACGTGGTAAATCTACAAAAGATGTAGAACCGATCAAACCCCTATAACTTGTTCTAGAACTAAAATCAAATGAAACAGCCCAAGTGGAATCGAGGCCTTACCAAGGGGGTTTCAACGCATCAATAAGTGACCAAAACGGAGTTCAGAAGGCAATCCAGGGAAGGATTGAAGTCCCAACTGGCTTGGTTTGCGAAACCCGGCCAAATTTTGAGGTTCTGCCTCAAAATGAGGCTACTGCCTGTTTTAACGCAAAAAAAGAAAGTAAACGGCATGTAATTCTTGACTACACGCCGTTTATATATCATTTAACTATTCATTTGGCAGCTGGGATTCCATCTACCCGCCGACATGAGTACACGGCGTGTACTTGGTTTCTCTTCTATTTCTCGCCGACTTACCCACACGCCATGTATATCCCTCATACACGGCTAGACTACACGGCGTGTCCAAGGGGAAAACGTCGTGTACCTAGTTCTACCCAGCCAACAGGCCTACACGCCATGTATGGCCACCACACGATCGGAGTTACACTGCGTGTTTAAAACTACATGCCGTGTAGTAAGTAAATTCTACACGGTCATCACACGACATGTACCTGGCGAGTACACGACTGACACTCACTTAACATATACGTGGTTTGTACTTAATTTACATAGCGTGTAGTCTGGAAATTTCCAGAAACTTCCCATTTTCTCCAGTTTCCTCAGAAACCAGTCAAAAATTCAAACAGGGTCAGGATTTTGACCAGTTCTAAAAACCCGAGTTCTTACATTCATGGTACATTCATCCAGGCAATATAAAGATGTATTATGACATGAGACATTGATTCTAGTGGTCATGTATAAAGTGTAAAATTTATGATTATGTGTCCACGAGTAAAAAAATTGGTTTATCCACTGCCAGGGCTTAAAAAAACACAAGCTAAAAGCCTTGTGAAATCCACCTTTTTTTAGCGTTGAAAAAAAAGAATTGTTAAAGGGGTCTTTAATATTTCATTTTTTAGCACTATTAAAGGGGGTATTTAACGATGCTAAAAAATCACTGATAAAGGTGGGGATTTATCAATGATTTTTTACTAGTGCTAATAAAGGGTATATTTAAAAAAATATTTCATTAAATATAATATATTAATATATAAATATATTTATATTGATATAATTATAATATATTTTTTAAAATATGTTTTAGATAAGGCTAAATAGAAATTTCCATTTAATATATCATATATTTAGTGAAAATGGAATATAAAATAATTAAAAAATCACTTTTAAATAATAATTTTCTAATTATTATCGATTAATAATAATTTAATATTAATTTGAAGATAAAAAGGTCAAAAAATTAATAAAAGATCTAAAATAAGTTGAAATTGTAACTAGAACTTTAACCAGACATAACTTATGATCCAGTTGTCTGATTAGGATCTACCACATATCGAATTGAATCTTGTGATGATATCTACACCATTATAACTTAAAAAAACCCTAATAACATTTTTGAGTCTACAAAAATGCTCAAATGTCCTTCAAAACAGAGTTTTTAGTCGAGGTACCCCAGTTTTTTTTACATTTGATGAAATTTCAGCCTCATTTAAGGGGGTCTTTTTGACTGTTTTTAGTGGGGATTGAATTTATTCCCATGTATGATGTTCATATTGATATTATAGTTTTGAAATTTTCTTGTTTTTCATAATGTAGTTTTATTTATAATTAATTATATACATATGTTCTTATATTTACTTATAATGAATCACTTGTATAAATTCATATATCAACATATTTATGTAAAAATGTATTTTTAAATATATAAAATAAATATTTATTATTCATTTTCTTTAATGTAAAAAATTATCCATTTTATTTACCTTATAAAAATACAATAATATGTATATATAAATTTAATATATATATATATATGTGTGTGTGTATTAATAAACACACAAGGATATATATATATATATATTCTAATATTTATAAATTAATATTAAAATATAATATATTTAAATAAAAATAATTTTATATATATCACACATTTCAAAATATATACAAATAAAAATTAAAACCCTTAAATATACAACAAAACATGCATGGAATAGTGGTAATGAGAATCCAGTTGCATAAGGGAGATCATAGGATCAAATCTAGGCACATCCATATATTTGGGGTAGCCTTCTAGAGCTAAAAATGGGGGTGGGGTGCGTGATAGAAGATTGAAAGTGGAAAGTGTTGAGAAAGGGGGTTGTAAGCACTGATAAAGGGAAATTTAGGGTGTGTGATTTTTTTTTAATTTTTTAATAGTGATTATTTTTATCACATTTAAAAACCGACCTATAAAAGCACTAAAAAAGAATTTTTAAAGGGTTCCTTTAAATGTATTTTTTTATCACTACTAAAGGTTGGAATTTAACATCACTTGCAATATTATCAGTTTTAAAGTGCTGATAAAACCCTTTTACTATCTTTGTTAAAGGCCTAATTTATAGAAATGATCCCACTATTACACCTTACAGTAGATAAAGAGAGAGCATCTAAAACATTCTGGTTTTCTTTAGTCTCTTTCTGTGGCAGTTTAGAAATGGGACGAGGTATACATGGTATTTTTTGTTGGGTTACCATGAACTTCTTGAGGGAGTAATTATATCTAGGTGGTTGTTGATTGGTTAAAAAATCTATCTCATTTTATTCCAATAAAAGGCACCACAAAATTTAAAGATCTAGGAAATATATATGTGTAGGAAATTGTGAGGTTACCAGATATTCCTTCTACTATTGTTTCAGATAGGGATTCTAGGTTTACTTTGAGGTTATAGAGAAGTCTCCAATAGAAAATGGGGAATTAGGTCAGATTTATTTCATCTTATCATTCATAGAAATATTGTCATATATAGTGTGTTATTCAGATTTATGAGGATATGATTTGTGCTCGTGTCTTGGACTTTAGTGGATCATGGGATAGACATATGGGAATGTTTTATCTTTCCTATAACAAAAATAATTAGTCATAAATCAGAGTGGATCCCTTTTATGCATTGTATGGTCACTCATACATGTATCCTCTTTGTTGGTAAGAGGTGGGAGAAGATTCTTTGATGGGACCAATTTTGGTTCAGGATACATCTGTGAAGATTCAAGATATACATCAGCATCTCGTTATAGCCTAGAGTCAGAAAAACTCTTATAAAGATCAACAATATCATCATTTAGATTTTTCCATAGGTGAATAAGTTTTCTTGAAGTTTTCTCCTCGGTTGGGTCACTATCATCTTGGAAGAAAGGGAAGTTGGCTCTGAGATATGTTAAATAATTTTATATTATTGAGTGTCTTGGGTTTCTTATTGATTGAAATTAATGGATCAGTTGAAATAGTTCTGTTATTTTCCACATATTGTGGCTCAATAAATATATTTAGGAATCCTCTCATATTCTAATTTTAGAATAGATTGAATTAGTTCCAGATTTCTCTATTCTGGAGTAGCCAGTAGAGATCATAAACTCATAGGTGAACTTTTTGTGTTGAAAGTATATTCTATTGGTTAAAGTGTTATGGTGGAACATATCATATTCTCATGAGATTTGTGAATATGAATCATTGATGATGGAGTAGTTTCCTTACCTATTTACTGAATTTCATTCTTCAACATGACTTCCCAAGGATAGAAAGTGTTATGGTAGGGAGTTTGTAACATCTTATTACCCTATTTTAGGTAATTAACTTCACTTTACTTGTTTTAATCTTTAATTGGGCACATCTTGGGACTTCTGAGGATGGAGAGAATTTGTTGGGGAAAATTAATTAAATTTTGGGAATGGATTTTTGTTTTAATTAATGGATTCTAGGTATACATTTTGTAATGCATTGAAAGGGTTCTTCCAGAATTTGGTGGATGCCTAAGGCATTTTTAAGTTTTTGTGTAAGAACTTGAAGTTTTCTATAGTGTGTTGGGAAATTACATACTATGTAATTGGATTACACGATGTTCAGTTGGTCACCAGAAAAAAGTCATGAAATATTTACACAACATGAAAATGGTACACACAATGTAATGGTCATACGACTTATAATAATAAAAGGTTAGTCTTTAATAAAAAATTGATCGAGTTTTAAGTGTACTTAATCGTCATGGATTACATGATGTGTAAAAGGGTTAGAGATCATGTAACTACCAGGAGGTCGAATTTTATGGTTATGTTTGGTAAATAACTTTTTTAGTTATCCCACAGATCTCTTGTCTCTCAACACAAATCCCTTCTTTGACTTTTTTTTTTGGATTCTCCATTTGAACTGGATTGATCTATTCAGTGATTAATCATTATGAAGGTTGGTTTGTGTCTCTTTGGGAAATTAAGAATCTTTTTTCATAGTTTCTTTGATCATGGTAGTGTTTTGGAATTTAATTATTAGATTCATTAACCCATGGTGATGTTTCTTCTTTCTTTCTTCTAGATATGTGGTGTGATCTTATTCCAGTGGATATTTCTTTTATTGAATGGGGTGCAACATGTGTGAATTCTTGAAGTATATGTCATTTCCTCTTCTTCACTAAATTTTTTTTTGTAAATCAGATTAATTATAATATGTATAGATTGATTTTAGGGCCTCCATTGTCATTTTTGTGTTCTCTTATTGGTGGATCCATTGTGGCTATGTGTGACCCAGAGTTTTGAGGTAGGTTGTTCTATTTCCAACATGTTTTGATGAAATGTATTGATCTTGTTTATATAAATTGATTTATAAATAAATTTGGAATGATTTTTTTGTTTGTGTAAATGATATTTTGATAAAATGTAGGTTTTCCATGGTTTTTGATAAATAAATAAAATTTATTTTCAAATAATTGAAATGATTTATGAAATATAGCACATGGGAATCCTTAGGTATGTATATGGAAGGTTTAACTTAAGGACATCATTCATATTACCATTAATAGGTTATCTCATGGGAATTTCCTTTACTCCCTAGGCCTGCCATTCTAGGGACTTGTTTTTAACATTATTGGTGGTTTCACTCATGGGGTGTTCCTCTACTCCTTAGGCCTCTGTTCTAGGGACTTATTGTGGACTAGTTATTGTTGTGGTAAGAGTAGTCTGCTAGCCCTACCTGTGGAGTTACTTGGTGTGATTTACTTGTGACTAGATTTATAATGTTTTGGATATGATATTCATGATTTGGATTTTTTTAAAATTATAAATGGAAAAATATACTTGAGATTGGTATACCTTCCCTTATTTTGTAATTTCTAGAAAAGGAAAATATTTACCATGCTTTGAACAACTGCTTTACTGCTTATCATACCATGGTTTATTTTAAATGAGTATACTTGGATTATTGTACAAATACTTGTTATGGAACATTTGGGTGGGATCCTATTGAGACTATTAGCTCACACCATGTGAAATTGTTTGGTGGTGCGCAGACCATTATATATCAGTTTTTATGTAGGGAAATCCAAGGCATTGTAGTAAGGTGATGAGGTTTTCTATCATCTAGATGGGTAGATGGTGGTGAGATGGTTGGGGTCTTCCATGATATCACATAAATTAGTTTGTTTTTAATTTTTTTATAAGTCCTTTGTGGTTAGACTTGTGCTTGGAGTTTATTTCTACCCCTTATTGTTTTTTTCAGTTATGTTATGTTCTTATATTCCATTGTTTCTCTCTGTCTTGTATATATATGTGCCATTACATTGCTTAATGTTGGTATAAATCATTCCCTATGGTTATTTTTTGATGTCTGGGAGGTAGTTACTAGCCCGTGGGGATCAGGAACACCCTTCGGGTATATGGCAGGTCAGTTCACGAACCATTTTGAGAGGGTATTCAGGTCTGTTCATTATAGTAACACAATAGCTATCCTTGGTCTGATATAGTAATGTTCATAAAAATCCACATAATCATCTTGGAATTCGGAAAATAGTTTTATATAAATATCATGAGCCTAAATGTATACTCAAAAGGAAAACCAAAGTCTCTTGTGGACATGTGAAAGAAGTATAGTAATGTACTCATGAGAAAACACCAGAACCAAACAACACCTATACATTTATACTAACCAAATACAACCTCACCAATGCATGATAACCAAAAACACAAGAAAATTAATATAATATAACTTAAGTCACATCGATAAAGGTTACCCCCATCACTTTCTCACTAGTATGCCACTCTAAAACTCTAACAAAATATGTTCTGGAACTCTCATATCTTTCATACACCACACTGCCCCTAAGCATGGTAACAAAAAATATCTCCCAAATTCACCTGGGCTTGCCGCCCCCCAAGTACGAACACATCATGTATCACCTGAAAACAGATGGGGCACAATACATCCACAACCATAACCACAGTATTAGGGTATCCTGAACATGAAAGACATAAACCTCATTCCCTAATACTACCATGCATGAAACCCACCATAAGACACATAATCCCATCTTATCCTACCCATAAGATCCGGGTCTATATCGCATCTCACCATAAGACATGTAGGCTACATTACTTATCTTTTGAAGACAATTGGGATAGACTCATCACAAGAATAGCCACATAAAATCTCTCCCAAAGACACCTGGGATATCACAAAAACCATATAGTGAACTATCAGACGTCTGGGCATCACAACCAGTGTAATATCTACCTCACCTAGAAGAAAGATTAAGATGGAGTTGGTACCCAACCATCTGTCCTCCTCACCAGATGATAGAAAAAACACCACATGTGTGACTACACAAGTATCAGTATAAAGTACTTGATGTGGGTGGGGTGTATATAAAAATCACAAGTAATATACAAGTATATACATATATCCACTCACAATCCCAACCTATGGGTTCACAATCAAATAGTAACCAACTGAAAACATCCCCACTCTTGTTACCACATCTAAATGAAAAACACTAGAAAAGACAGAAGCCACATATCCACCACCAACCAATTTAACTATCCAATACATTCATTTAATTATCAATAATCAACCACAATAAACCACATAACCCATCATTTAATTCTTCATTAACCATTTCCATCCCATTAACCAAACCAAAACACAACCATTTCAATCATTATTACATAATTATTTATTACATCACTACTTTTGCATCTAGAAAAACACAACCACACATCAAAATTATCTCATCATACCCATTATACCACTGCCTCACCACCCCAAAAGCATGGTCAAAAAACCACTCCCTCACCACCCTAAAAGAACATCCAACAAACCATCACCTCCCTACCCCAAAAACATGTCCATGAAACCACCTCACAACCCTAAAAGTATTAACATAAAACCATCATCCCCACATTCCCAAACCACACATCACCACTCAAAAGCATGACCACACATACCAACACATAAAAATTCAATTGGAAAGAATTGAAAATGGGATTTCATCACATTTCACTTTATTTTAGGTATGATAATACACAAACCATAATCACATGGAAACTATTTTATTATCCAAATATAATATCTTATCCAATTTCCATTTTAGGTTGATATCACAACAATCGAAACATATACAATAGTCAAAACACATATCATCTAGTGAAAAAAATCTCCCCAAAAGCAAAATTTTATGTAGGAAATCAATCCTATACAATCCATCGTATCACAACAACATAAAAGATTTAAAAGAATGAAAATCATTCCCCTTTTCCACATTCAATTTAAATTAGATAATTATTTATATTTTATTAAGATAGAACATAAATTCCCATAGGTAAATGAAAGTAATCCCCTCCAGAATGATACAAAATAAAGAGAAATGAGGGATTCCCTACCTCAAAGAAGAATTGCCAACTCACTTCCGACCACAAAGAGAATAAGGAACACCTAAAAAACAAAACTACACATGAAAACTATAGATTATACTACACCACATAAAATAATCAGAAAAACACATCTCAAATCACACTCCAAACCAAAAAAAATCACCATAGAAGATCGCCATGGGAAAATGAATGAAAAAACCAAAATAGAGAGAAATAATTACCACTGATCACCAAAGAAAAACCAAAAAAAACCAATAGATCAAAGAAAGGGAGAAGTGGGATTAAAGGTCTCTTTAGGGAACCTATGGTTTTTATGAAATGAGAGGAAAAGTGGCATGGCTGAATGAATGATAATTGGCTGAGAAAATAACTTAAAACCTAGAATCCCACTAGAATCATGCCATGTAAACATTAAAAGGCATGTAAGCCTTAGTTTTTTAGAAAATTACAAATTTCACTAAAAATTGATTTGACTCAGACTTTAATTAATACATTCCATGAATTCCACTTACACGATGTGTAATCTATCACACAGTTTCTCCCCCTTCCCTCATACAAGCCATGAACTTAACGAACAATAAATATGTAAACTATCCATTCACTTTGTGTAAACATTACACAATGTGAATTTCCTATTATAGTAATCCTGCAGCCCCATCATCTACTAAAAACTTCCAAAACCTTCCCTGAACACCTAAAACCACTAAAAATGGAAAATTAATAGGCTGGGAAAGCACAAGATGTTAAACTCTAAC
Organism: Viscum album; assembly: GCA_963277665.1. NCBI lineage: Eukaryota > Viridiplantae > Streptophyta > Magnoliopsida > Santalales > Viscaceae > Viscum > Viscum album. The sequence continues at coordinate 1,781,949,807 of OY728131.1, read as the reverse complement.
CCATATTGATGACTTGTTTGATTAAATAATATGAATAAATACTTCTCAAATATGGAACTTTGGTCTATGTATTATCAATTAAGGATGAAGAGAGTGGATGTACCTAAGATATCCTTCCATATAATATATAAAAACTATGAATTATTAGTGATTCCATTTGTACTTAGAAAAGACCCTATTATCTTCAGGGATATGATGAATGGAGTCTTTATATATTAACATGATAAATTGTTAGTAATATTTATAGATGATATTATCATATATTCCCAAAGAAAAGAAGAGTAAAGAGATCATCTATGTATTGTGTTGAAGACCTTGAGAAAGGAAAAACTATATTCAATATTTTTCAAGTGTGAATTATAGATATAGTAAATATCATTCTTGGGTCACGTATTTATGAGTGAGGGAATATCTATGGATTATTAAAATACTAAAGTAATTTAGAAATGGACTATACTAACCAGTATAACTAATATCTGTAGTTTTCTTATGTTGGATGGATAATATCAATGATTTAGGGGAAATTTATGATGATTTTTAAATACACTAACCAATTTAACTTGGAAGGAAGTCAAATTAACTTAGAAATATGAATGTGAATAAAATTTTAAGGATATTAAGAGAAGGTTGGTCAGTGTTCCTGTACTCTCACTACACTATTGTAGAGAAGGGGTTGTGATTTATAATTACGCATTAAAGAAGGTATTGTGAAGTGATCTCATGTATAATAAAATGGTGGTAGTATATATCACATATCAATTAACGTTTCATGATAAAAATAACCAAACACGTTATTTGGACCTAATGGTAGTAATATTTACATTAAAGATGTAGAGGAATTACCTTTATTGTTAAAAGTGTGATATATATAATGATCTCAAAATTTTAAAGCATATATTCATATAGAATAAGTTGAACATGCACCAAAGGAGATAGTTGGTGTCAATCATGGATTATGATTGATCAATACATTACAACCCTGGAAAGGGAAAAATGGTGTCTAATTCTATAATTAGGAAGGATCATGCTACATTGTACATTAAAAAGATCAAGAGACCAAATACTCATGTATTTGCAATGGATGGACCTTTAAATCATAAGGGAGGGGAGAAATCATATGTCTTCCAAATTTCCACTCAACCATCTATCCATATGGTGATATAAGAGGCATATAAGGATGATATTGATATATGAAAGAAGATAATGAATTTTTTAGAGTTCAAATTTTTCAATGATGAAATTATAAGATTCAGGAAAGGAAAATTTTCTCCATTAATACAAGAATTAAACAAGGGAATATTGGATAATACTCATAGCGCATCATTATCTATCTATATTATAAGTAAAAATATGTATTGAAATGTCCAGAATAATTTATATTAGGACAACATGAAGAGGGATATTGTAGAGTTTGTATATCAATTATTATTTTTATAGTAAGTTATGGTGGAGTGATTAAGGTTTAAGGTGATGATGTAACCATTACCCATATCTATATAGAAATAGGAGAACATCTCTTTCAATATTTTTGTAGGAATTCCAATGTATTATAAAGGTTATAATACCATTTGGGTTATAGTTTATTTCCTTATAAAGTAGGAAAATTTCACATCTATTTGAGAATATTTTTCAATCAATAAAAATTATTGGTTATACATAAAAGAATTTGTATGGTTGTATATAGTAACACATTCCATTATATTAGATAAGGATCCAAGGTTTACCTTAATGTTAAGGATATGTCTTAAACAATCATTGAATAAAAAGTTTATCTTGAGCACAAATTATCATCATTAGGTTGAGTTTCAATCTAAAAGGACCATTCAGATACTAGAATATATGTTGACATTATATTCAATGGATTTAAAAGGATTTTGGGATCAAGACCTTCCCCTTATAGAGTAATCATATTAAAAAAAATTCATTCTTGCATTAAGATAACACCATATGTGGCTTTATATGGGAGGAGGTGAAGAATTCCAACATGTTGGGAAGAAGTTTGAGAGCATAAGATATTGAGATTGGATGTTTCTTAAGAAATGTTAGATAAGATTCCAACCATTTAGTTCCACATTAATACTAAAAAAAATTAATAAAAAAGTGTTGTTGATAATCATCGGTGATATTTAGATTTTCAATGTGGAGACAATTTATTCCTTCAAATTTCATAGTGAAAGAGGGTTATGAGATTCAAGAAGAAGGGAAATTTTAGCCCTTGATATATTAGCCCTTTCAAAATACACAATCATGCGGATATAGTAGCTTATCATATTACAGTTTCACTAAACCCCACTCAAGAACATTATGTGTTTCATGTATCAATTTTAAGGAAGTACATAGCTAGAATTTCACATGTACTGTACTCATAGATTTTATAGCTAAATAATGATATCTCTTATAAGGAACAACCAATAAAAATATTGGATTGTTGGGATAAAGTACTATGAAATGAGACCACTCGCTTAGTTAAAGTTATTTATATAAATTATAAGTTTGGGGATGAAATGTGGGAACCCGAAGATGTAATGGGGTAAAATTACCCTATTTTTTCATTAGATTAATGTAATTTCAATGGAACTATTATTTGGGGGGGATACTATAATAAAATACGATTTTAGTGTGTATTTACCTCTAAATAAACCCAGTGTGATAGATAGATTGTGGTGTACACAATATCAAACTAAATATAATATTTACTTATTATAATATAAAATTAAATACATAATTATATAGTTAAATAAAACAATATTATAAAAATATTTTCTTTAAAAATAAGATGGTTCTAATAATTAATATAGGAAAATACAATTGATTTAAAAAAAATTTATGGATTATGTATTTTTATTAAATTTATTACTTTTGAATAATTTTATTAATAAAATTTATTAATTTAATTCAAAGAATTATTAATGAAAACAATTAGTATCATCAGAGAAATAATTAACTGCAAGGAGTACTACTTTAACTATTCATGGATAAACAAAAATGCTTTATTTAAAAACATCATTTTTATTGGATATATTATATTTATCATATTAAAAGTATGTATTTTAATAAAATTAATTTTTTATATTTATATTCAATCAAGTAATAATAATTTAATAATTATTATGTGGTAATGAATATGTATAAATTCATTTTTATCCCTAATATGCATTTTTTCTAAAAATTGTATTTTTTACATTACCTGTATTTATATTAAAATTAGTTTTTATAAGGTATGGAAATTGATTCTAGTAAAATGGTTTTCGTATTTAGAATCATGATTTCAAAATTTGGTAATAAGATCAATTTTATTTTTGGTCATAAAAATAAGTTTCCTAGGATAAAAGTTAGTCACCATAGTAATGGATAAAATAAGGAAAATGGGTTAAATAAATGGATAAGATCCCAAAATATCAAAAAACATTATATCTAAATGGGAGGATGAGGTATTTATCAACCTTCACTTATTTTATACCTATTAATTGACAATTTTGGATCTACTTTTCTTAAATATGTCATTCCTTTTATCTTAATAAATGAGTATTTACAAAAATTACACCCCTTCTCATACATAAAGGACCACCTCAACCAACCTCAACCCTCACTTTTACTTATAAAATATTTTGAATACCTTCCCAGATTCTCTCCTTAAAAATACTCTCTCATTTTTTGCAACCTATAGTTCTAATAAGAAGGCGTAAACCCTTTATTTCTAAGAGTCTCTCTAAGAGGAGATTCAAGTATTCAACACAAGTATTATCTTTTCCTTCATCATTATTCTATATCATATTTATCTTCCCCTTATTGAAATCGGTTTATCACTTTAATAAAATTATTTTTAAATTACTAAGCATTTATAAAAGTGATATTATTTATATAAAATAACATTTTCTTACCACGAGTTCCATAAAATGATCATGGAATTCCAAAACTATATCAACCACATGTGCTATATCTACATGAATATTATATAGGTGATTAACCCATAAACAAAGAATAAGGACAAAAACCACCAAAATAAAGCATGCATGGTAAAATAAAATAGTTGAAACACCATGATTAATATTAATAATAAACAATTAATATATGGGAATATTGTTCTTATGTATATGAATAATAAAATTAAATTTATTATATATAGAGTTTGAGCGCATTTGACTAAGTGGATGTCCGAGGTAAGGGTTTATTTTCTAATATCACTTTTAAATTAAAGATTTTTTATGAATAAATTCCCATTATATGAAATTATATGTTATTTATCTATATTACCATTTATATTTTCTTCTTATATGTTTATTTCTTAGTTTTTCATATCTTCTTATCATTTCACTTCCCTTTGATTCACAATCTATCCAAAATGATTCCTATATGTGGAACAAGATTATATTTTTATGACTGGGAATATTTAACTTCTATTTGCATATTATTAAAATTGTTTTATGGATGTCCTTATCTATAATTATAATATTTATTAATGTTATTTTATATTAACTCTTATTTTTTGACTAGGTTTTGAAAAGAATATTTTTAAAAGTTTTCTTTATGATACATTTTCTATTGATTTGAATTTCTTTACAAAATTTTGAAAAGAATATTCCTTTTTAACATCATCCTCATCAATTCATTTTCTCACCTTATTAATTAATTTTATCTATAAATATTCATTTCAAGGTTTTCATGGTTTTCCAAAGTAATCCATTTTGATGCTCATGAACAAACATATGGGTGATTTATTATAATGTGATGGGTGGGTCTATTATAAACCTCCAGTGCATTGGGTAAAATTTACATCCCATGATATGACATGTAAGGGACTATAGAGTAAACCCAATCCACTATGGTACTATTTCCACAATGTTTATGGTAATATAGATTAAACCTAATACACTAAGGGACTCTAACCACAATGTGATGATAGTATTAGAGAGGAACCTTGACAAATTAAATTATTTTCTTTGTTTATGTTTATGCCACACTCTCAGGACTCATTATTTTTCCTATGTCACGAATCATGATTATTGACTTTTATCTCCCCACCACTATGTTATGCGAAGGATTTATTTAATGAATCATAGTTTATGATCTATTTTTTGGGTATTAGTATATTATGTTATATAAAATATATTTTATTATGTTCTTATACCTATATACTCATCTTATGCTCACTTATGATCTTTAATTGATAGCTCTTATGTTTACACTTACTGAGAAATTTTTCTCACCCTTTATTTTATTTCTAATCCATAGGTTAGAAAAAAGTGTATTATATATAATATTTATGGAAGGGTATCACTTGGGAATAATATAATTAGAACTTTTTGAAAATCTTGAAAATGAGTTGATTATGTATCTAATCTTCAAAGACAACGAACCTACATGTTTTGAGGTTTGATTTTTTTGTGATATGTAATTAATGTTCATATAAAATTATGTAATATACATTTATGTTATGGTTGAATCATCTTAGTCTATGAATTGATTATTACAATCTCAAAAAGATCACAATCAATTACAAGTACTATATACCCTATATTGATGAATTGTTAAATCAAAATTATGGGGATCAATATATCTTAAATGTGGACCTTCATCATGGATATGATCAACTGAAGGTTAAAATGGAAGATATAACTAAGATAGCCTTCCGTAACAAAGACAGAGATGATTGAAGAATGAAAATTTTTAAATATTCTAATTTATATCTTAAGTTTTTTTGGATTAGTAGGATAATATCGATTCATTGTGAAAAATTTCTCAATTTTGTCAAACCCATTAACTAATATAATTTGGAATGGAGTCAATTTTATATGGATAAAATAATTTAAAGGCAACTTCAATTTTATTAATAAAATTTGTTAATGGTACCTATACTTACACTTATTTTCGAAACACCCAGAGTAACAATGAAAATGATTCAAAAAAGGGAGTAAAAGGGAGAAAAAACAAAAGAACCATAAGAAGATTAAAATTAATTTGATTTAGATGACTCTAGAATATCCCTATGTTTATAGAGAGGTATAAATTTGACTATTTTTTGGGAGAAAAATTACACGGAATTTTTTTCATAATTCTAGAAACCCTATCTCAAAAGAGATCATAAAGAAACAAGATGAATAGTAATCTATGTTATAAATAGTGCATGCATAGTAAGTCCACTATGCTACTATAGTGGTGGGAGAAAAGTCCAATGAGCTATATTTCTCTTCCATTGTTGATAGTATTCCCTACTATAATGACTCTGAAAAGTCCGATCTACTATAGTCCCTTCTCACATGATGCTATAGTAAGTATGAACTACTAAAGAACTTTTTTGGTGTCCTATATATTTGTCCCAAATTTATCTAATAAGATGAAGCTCAAAAAATATAACAATATATTAACTAGATCACGATCTTTCATGAAAAATTCCTTCAATGCTACCAACTTAGAAAACCTACTTAATTTTAGATCCTCCTCTTTTATAATCACCAATGGAAAATTTTCATCAAATATTAAATTTAAAGCTAACCATTCCTGAAATACTAATTCTTTTCCCTTATATACTCCTATAGAGTTATCCCATATTTTCCCTCCCATTATCCATTCATTAATTGGAACCAACCAAGGAATAATAGTTTTTGAGCTTCTCTATCACCATTATATTTTCAACATGTTTTCTGAATTTTTGGTGTTATGAATATTTTGAATTGTTAACAACCCATATTCTATTAAGACGCTGATAAAACGATACTTTAACTTAAAATAATTCATTTTGGAATGAAACACATGGTTTTTAAAAGATATTAATTACACATTGATTGTCAAATGAAGCATATTTTCCTCTGAATTTCTATCCATCTCCTCTAGGAAGTTATTCATCCAAACTATATACTTCCCAACTTCTGTTACAGTAATGTATTCTTCCACTATGGTGGATAAATCCATAAAATTCTATAAAAAAGATATACATCCCACTGTAGTGCCTCTAAAGTTAAATACACAACCTTTGATACTCCTCCTACTATTAAAATCACCTACATGTACATCATCTACATACTCCTAAAATTAATTTACTTTATTAAATAATTTAGATACTTCCTTACTTCCCCTTAAGTACCTCAGTATCCACTTCACAGCTTCCCAATGCTATCTTCTAGAGTTAGCCATAAAATTGATCACAACTTCCACTATATAAGAAATACGAGTTTGGGTACATAACATGACATACATTAATCTTCAAAAAATTGATTGATATAAAATCTTTTCCATGGAATCAAATTATTTAGTTGTCTTTGGTTGTTACTCATTTAAAAATTTAAAATTAATTTCTCGGGGAATATAAATATTTCTTTTTTCATGTGTACTAAATCTATTAAAAACTTTCAAATGTGGTTAGATTGAGAAAACATCAATATTATAGCTGGATGGTCTCTCTTGACTTTCATCCCCAAAATATTTCTATCTTCCTCAAGATCCTTCATCTTGAACCCCTCAATCAGCTACCCTTTAATCTCATCAATCCTATTCATACATGATCCTATAATGATCATTTCATCCACATAAAAAATTAATATAATGTATCCATCCCCAAAATAATTTAAATTGTAGCTTTTATCCATGCCACAATATTTGTATTTATTTTTTATCATAAACATGTCAAAAATCTTCTTCCACTACATGGGTTCCTTCTTTAACCCATATAAGCTCTTTTGGAGCTTTCTCACCATGTATTCCTTTCTTTACTCAAAATATCCCTCTGGATACTATAAATAAATAACCTCATCCAAATATCTATGAAGGAAATTATTCTTTATTTCAAGTAACTCAAGATGTAAATCCTCTGATGCAACAAAAATAAGAACAACCCAAACAGTGGTGAGATTCACTATAGATGAGAAAATTTTAGTGAAATACAATCCTTCGTTTAGTTTAATACCTTTCACCACCAACCTTTACTTATATCTCTTCTTTACATAATATTCTTCCTTAACTCGGTATGCCTATTTATTTTACAATGGTTTCTTTCCTTATGGAAAAGGTGACATCTCCCAAGTACTGTTATCTTGAAATAAAGTAATATCATCCTTCATATTCATCTCCCACTTTCTTGATTCCTATATCCAAATTAATTATTTAGAAAATTCTATATCTCCACCACTAGTAAATAATAGATAATGTAAGGATGATGGACACCTTTACATATGTCTTTTCACTTTTTTATCTCCTTAACTTCACTTGTGGAGTAGGCTCCACTGGTTATGGTTCCATGTAATTAGGTACACCTTTAAGCTCCACTTTCTCCTAGTACTTTGATTCTATGTTCCCACAATTATTTTATTCTACATGATTGTTCGTTTATAAAAAACATTCATTAAATATCATATTCTAACTTCTAATAATAATATTTTCCTTATCATCCTAGAAGAAATATCCAAACTTTTTAGGGCCATAACAAATAAATAAACATAATTTAGACTTTGAATCATGATTTAACCCTGTATTAATATCTATAATTACATAGTCCAACAACTAAAGAATATTAAATTAGAGAGTCTTACCTCATTTTATGACTATATATCTTCTAGTAGGCATTCTCCCATTAGTATAGATGGACTCCCATTAATTAGATAAGCTTCCATATTCACTACATCTACCTAGAAATTTTTGGGTAACCCCAAGGGTAGTCTCATACTATTAAAATGTTCATTAAATGTCTTATTCATCCTATCATCCACAAAGTTCTATTATGGTTTTACAGGAATAGTCTTCTCCCTCGGAATTTCATTATTAATAAAAATTCCCTGAAATCCTTACTATCATACTCTCCTCTATTTTCATTCATCAAGAATTTCGGTTTTGATCTAAACTCATTCTCCACTAAATTATTCCACTTCTAAAACACCTCAAATACACCAAATTTTATATCCAAAAAGTAAAACCATATGTTTCTTATGGAGTCATTAATAAATTTCACGTAATAGAGTGACTATGTAACAACCAAGGTATTTATATAATAATACTTTTAATTAAAACTTATTAATAAGATATTAATTTTATGTTAAAGGGGACTATTTTTATGATCATTTAATCAACATCCAATAAAAGATTTCTGTGAAATCTTACGTGTCAGTCAATGTTGAGTTATACAGAAAAATAATATAATAATATAATTATTTTAAATGGTAGTTAACACCTAGCTGTTGTATTGTAGAGATTGAACAGAACCAACCATATTATGATTAAACATGTTTTTTAAATGTTTTTACACTTATCCAATAAAATTTAGAAGCTTAAAATGATAATGAATCCAATTTTAAGAATAAATACTATAATATTTTTAAAATGTAGTTTTATCACCTTTTGATGAAGAACCCTGTTTAAATCTAGTTTTTGTCACTTTTATATGTTATATTTGAAAAAATAAACATCCTATTTTGAAGAGGGACATCAAAATTTACTTTGGGTAAATTTTCGGTATTTTTCTGATAAAGTTCTTTTTTAATGAATAGTGAAAAAATACTGCATTTTAAGTCAAAACTATGTTTTCATCTGATTTATTTATATGGTTAGATTATATATTTAATTGGTTTTAAAGTGTAATTAGATTATTTTTTTACCATTTAATCCATTCTTGGTCATTGTAAGTAATTTCAGCTTTTAATTACACATAAACACTTGTCAATCTTTTGATAGTTATTATTTCTTAAAAACATGTTTTTTGGGTTTGACAACAGGAATTAATTTTAAATTAATTTATAAAACTTCTGTATTTTGAATTTGGAAAAATTAATTCCATATTTGGAATCAATAGGTACAAAGTTTTTAAATAGGTAACTTTTATTTTTAGATATTATGAATAACAACTTCAGTAAATATTTTATTTACCACGGTTAAATGGTAAATCTGGTAAATAATTGTAAAAAATAATTTTATAATAATATTAAATTACCATAACACGTTTACTTATCTTATTTTATGGGATATTTATGACCTTGGGCATCTTTGGGTCGATTTTAGGACCTCATGGAGGCACTTGTGTGTGAAAATGACATTTAATTACTTTTAATTTAATGTTAAGGAAAATATAACATAAACATATATCTTTTACTAATTTTTTTATATGGGGTTATTTAAGAGATATCTGAAACTATAAATTTTAATTATAAATCTAAAAAACTTTCCTATATCATTGTATTTTATTTATAGTTTTTAGATATCGAATCAATAAATTTATTTATGACACAATGATGATGTAGTGATTAAATTATTAATAAATGTTTCAAATAAATGATATTATAAAAGTTAAAATTAATTTATTTTAAAAATTTTTATTTATTGATGATAATTACTATTTATATTTAAATTAATGAAGGTTTTTTGAAATAATCAAGTTTTTATGTATTTTTTAAAAGTCATGACATGAATAGTATATAAATTGACATAAACGAGTTTTTAAAACAAATACTATTTTATTAAATGATATAATAGTCCTAAAAATATAATATTAGACCAAATGACTTAGATATGGTTGAACATGTCATTAATTAATCACTTTAGGTTCTATTTTCATTTTATAGTAACAATATTAACCATATAGTATAAATATACAAGAAGACATGGTAAAAGATAAATTAGTTAACTAAGGGTTAAAACTAAAAGATAAGGTTAATTTTATGACCTAAACTTGTCTAAAACCCATTGTATGAGAAGATTTAGACCCATACTCATCTTAGTAACAAAAAATATCACTTCGGTGTTATTATAATTTGAAAATCAATTAATAATAAAATAATATTTCAAGGCATTCCTAATGTGCCCCTCCTCCCTCTTATAAAAAGACACCACTTCTAACCCATTACTCACAACTATAAAGCCTCATGGATCTTTTATAATCTACTCTAATAAGACCACAACATTCATCCCATCCTCCTAGAAGCTTTATCCTAGGCATAAGGGAATTCAATAAATCCCTTTGGCTCAAATCAATAGAAGTTACCCAATTTGAGGTAACAACATCTCTCAAGTTCCTTTCAATTATTTTTCTTCTCTACTACCTATGCTATTATTATTATTATTTGTTTACATAACAATACTAGTATCATAAATATACTAGGTTTCTTTATTATAAGGATTCTAACTACACTTACACACACTTTCGTCTAATGGTTATAAAACTTACTGTTTTTGTGGACGACGAACTACTGCCTCACAAAACGACGATTGTTCAATATTCGCCTAACACCTCTTATGGTGTAAATTATGATGGTAATGAAATTATATATTATATATATGATATTTATTTTATCTTTATGGTTCTTTAATTATCATTTAGAATATACCTTTATGATTTTCATGTTGTATAAATACGATAATTTCATTTGAGGAAGTGCGGACTACCACCCCTCAAAGTGATATGACTCGTTAATGCCATACATGGAACGTATAAAGAATGAAATTAATGAAATTATATAACATATATAAAAATGATATTATAAGGGATTTATAATATACCTATTTATCATTTAGTTTTCATTTCATTAATATAACAAATAAATGAAAGTAGCATTCATGTGTACGTACGACTTACCGTCTCCATTAACTGTACATTTCATTTATTATCTCCAAATGTTATGAATTATTATAAATACATATATACTAGATATATATGATAAATAATTTATGAATAATATTCTGAATATAATGCACTTTTGACCACCTGGACAATTTGTAATTATAATAAGATCATTTTCAACTCAAATACCCATTATCAACAAAACGACTGATATCAACTTAAACAATTATATAATTTTTATAATGTTGTAATAATTGATATAAAATTAAAAATAAACTTGAAAATGTTTTTGAAGATAGTAGAAATTAAATTAAGTTTATTTTTCAGAATCTAAAGAACGAATGAGTCAAGTTAGACATGAGGTAAGGGACTTTATCTCAATCTCCTTTCATTGAGGTATGTTTTGATAATATGCACCTCCTTCTTTTACACGGTGTATAGTAAACCAATTTGGATTTTTCTTTCATTAAAGGAGAATATTTTTTCTACAAATCATTTTACTAAATGACAAAAGGAATGTTTTTAACCTATGCGACGACAATGATCTTTCTACTGCCACGAGCATTATTTTATATTTGGATTCCTTAACAAGCCATGATGTTTTTAAATGTAAAATAATTACCATATATAATTTTTACATATTTTGGTATTGAAAATGTTCTTTTGAAATGGATTGAGTTTTTAAATATCTTGAAATTATTTTTTGTGATTTCAAATTAAATGTTATTAATGAAATGTGGATATTTTCAATATTTTACATGTTATGAATATCTAATGGTACTTGGACATTTAACCGGTGGTAACATGATAAACTAATGATGCGTGGTTACGTGATAAACCAAATTATGAGTGGTTATGTGGTAAACCAAGGATTGATGGTTATGTTATAACCTCCAATGCATTGGGTATGGAAGTCGGCCATATGACTATTTTATTTAGTGATATCTTTGGAAGTTGACTGTATGGTTATTCCATTTAAGTATGCTTATGTACCAAGTTACCTTTATATGATTAATGTTTCTTTTTATGGGCTTTAGGATAATCTTTAGGTTACAATAAGGGTAAGTAATGAGCTTATATTTAGTAAAGTATATTTACTACTTCTTAAAGGTGAAAATTATTACTTTATGATAAATTATTCATAGTTTTCATGTTATCCCAAGACTAACAGTTTTATTTCATTATGTATCCTTTAATGAGTTTTTATGCTCATCCTATGTTTTGAAATATTTTCATAGGACTTAAATATGACTATGGTCAAGGAAGGGTTCAAGGAAAAGTCATGCTGTTTAAATCATGGAACTAAAAATTTCTCTTTTTAAAGAGTTTTTGTTTTATGAAAAAAAGGATAGTGAGTAGAAGTGTCTACTTGTAATATTCTAGTTGTTATATATAATTTATGACCTAATTATCTAAAGAACTAAACCTGAAAAGATCCTCAATGTGAATTATTAACTTAATTCAAGATTATGTAATGCTTAAGGCCAAGGCCTTATAATTATTATCAGAGGGGAGTTTAGATAACTTTATGAGTTAGAAATTTGTTAATATAATATCTATAAATTATTTTTACATTATATACAAATTTAAATGATATAGAATTTTAATATTACCATGTTGCTCCGTCTAAGATATGTTTGTTCAGAATGATTTTCTACAGAGGAAACTGGGCAGCAGTGCTAGGAAGACATACAGAGGAGAATAATCTTTCAAATTAGCATCCTGAGATGGTTGGAATTGGAACAGAACAGTTTGTTGCAGTAATAGAGAAGTTGAATTAGGCTATAAAATTGTGGTGGTATCCATGAACTAGACCAACTAGATCAACCCCAAAGGAACATTCCTACAATGGATCATTTTATGAGGCAACATCCCCTATCATTCAGAGGATCATCTTACCCTGTTCAAGTTGAAGGGTGGATTAAATCACTGGAAAAGATTTTTGATGTCATGGTTCATACAGACAATCAAAAGGTTAGTCTTTCTGTTTATCATTTTAAAGGAGAATCAAATCAGTGGTGGTTGACGGTTAAAAATATCAGGGACAATGAGAAGATTGATTGTCTTGGTTGGGAAAAATTCCAAGATATGTTTCTTGAGAAATATTTTCCAACGGTAGTCCGACTTAGGATGGAAAAAAATTCTTGGAATTGAGGAAGGAGGATGACTCAGTGGAAACATATGAAGTAAAGTTCACTCGACTAGAAAGGCATGCTTTAAATTTCATCCAAGATATTGATAGTAAGATAAATCACTTTTACTCAGGATTGAAGCTGCGATATTAAAGAGAATTAACATCTCGTGAATTAAAAATCTATGAAAAAATTGTCAGATGTGCTGAGAAGGTAGAAATGGAATTTTCTAATGATTAGGTGGTCCATGAGAGAAAGAAAAAGAAGAGGTCCAATAGGCAGGAAAAAAAAAATTATTCATCAAAGAAGCCTGGAGGTATGAAAATTAAATTTAAATCTTGTGAGAATTGTGGTAAAAATAATCCTGGAGAATGTTTATCAAAGTCTAGGAAGTACTTCTGGTGTGGTAATAATGGTCATATTGCTCATAATTTTAAGGAAGATGATCAAGCGGGAAATGAAAAGAGAGTGGTAAGATGTTTTAGTTGCAATGATTTTGGGCATTATGCCAATGTGTGTCCAAAGTTGATTACCTAGGGTGTAAAATAGTCAGATCAAAATTAGAAGGGTGTGGTGAAATCTTTTTCAACTACTAAGGTTGATGTGGGACCATAAAATGAAGTGGTATCAGGTAATTTATTTTTCCAGATTATTCCAATGTGTTTTTTGATTCAGGGTCTACATATTCTTTCATTTCTGAGAAATTTTAGGGTAAATATGGAATCCCATCTCAAGAAGCGAATCCATAACTTATGGTAAAAACACTTGGGGGAAATCTTGATGCAAAAAGAAATTATAAGAATTTTTTTATCTTTATTTTTGGAAAGAATTTACATGCAAACCTTGTTGTTTTTTCTCTATTAGAGTTTGATGTTGTTTTAAAAATTAAGTGTATTTCTTTTTACCATGCTAAGATTAACTATAGATCTAAATATGTTTCTTTTCAGAAAGACTTTCAATTTTTGTACAAGAATGAACCCTTATCTCTGAAAAAATATCAGGAAGCTGAGGAACTGGTGATAGATGGAAATGAATGTTACCTTACACATATTTTTTAAAACAAAGAAACTATTCAAATTAATGATGTTCTAGTAGTAAATGAGTATCTTGATGTTTTCTTGATGAGTTTCCTGGTATTATACCTTATAGGTAGGTTGAATTTACTGTTGACTTAGTTCCTAATGCTAATCCAATTTCAAAACCCCCTTATCGAATGGCTCAAAACAAACATTTAGAGTTAAAGAAACAATTACAAGAGTTGTTAGATAAAGGTTTCATATGACCTAGCACATCACCATGGGATTATCCATTCTTGTTTGTTAAAAAGAAAAATGGTTCAACGAGACATTTCATTGGATATAGAGCCTTCAATAATATCACTGTTAAGAAAAAATATCCTTTACCTTATATCGATCATTTGTTTGATCAGCTCCAGGGAGCTCAATATTTCTCGAAGATTAACTTGTGGTCGGGGTACCATCCATTAAATGTAAAGGAATCAGACATTCTGAAGATCGCGTTTCATACTAGATATGGCCATTATGAATTTATAGTTTTTCCTTTTGGGTTACACAATGCACCAGATGTATTCATGGATTTTACGAATAGAATACTCTGTGAGTTCTTAGATATGTTTTTGGTTGGGTTTATTAATGAAATTTTGTTATATTCAAAAAGTAAAGACTAACATGAATTTTTTTTAGGGTTGTCTTGCAAACCATAAATGAAAATAAATTATATAGGAAATTCAGAAAGTGGGAGTTTTGGTTAAATTTTTTTTATTACATGATCACGTTGTTTCTAAAAATGTCATAATTATTTATCCTGGTGCAATAAAAGTTGATGAATAATGGCCAAGACACAAAAATATAACTGGGATCTGTAGTTTTCTGGGTTTGGAAGGCTATTACTGAAGTTTATTGAAATTTTTTCAATGTTATCTCTCACACTAACTAAGTTAACTCGAAAAGGTGTTAAGTTCATTTGGACAAAATAATATGATGATTGTTTTCAGGAATTGAAAAGAATATTGGTGAATGATCCAGTTTTGGAATTACCTTCCATAGATGGTGAATTTGTTATCTACAATGATGCTTCATTGAAAGGACTTGGTTGTGTCCTAATGAAAAATGATCAGGTAATTGCTTATGCTTCACGTCAGTTGAAACCTCGTGAGTCAAATTACCCTGCACATGATTTGGAATTAGCTGCTGTTGTTTTTTGCTTTTAAAATTTAGAGGAATCATTTGTATGGATTGAAATGTGAAATATACAATGGACACAAAAGTTTTAAGTATATAATCAAATAGAAAGAATTGAATATGAGACAATGGAGATGGCTTGAATTAATCAAGGATTATGATTGAATGATTCATTACTATCGAGGGAAAAAACAAAGCCGATGATACTTTGATTCAAAAAATAACGATTCATTAACCATGTTATGTATGGAACGAGATCCTTCTGTTAATGATTTGATGAATTTTGGATTGGAAGTTGTTGGTGTAGTAAATTCCTCTATTTTATTTCAGGTATCAGTGAAATCATCTCTATTAGACAGAATTAAGAAAGTTCGAAAAGAAGACAGTGAATTAAAGAAAAATATATAATTGGTTCAAAAAGGTAACTTTCCTGAATTTAACATTAATAATAATTGTATTTTGATATTTGGGAAGAGATTATGTGTGCCATGTAATTCATAGTTGAAGAAATAGTTGTTATGTGAAGCTAATAGTTCTTCATTTTCAGTTCATCCCGAAAGTACTAAGATATATAGAGATCTTCAGGAGTATTAATAGTGGGATGGTGGTCTCACCCAAATTTACCCAATATTTTAGGTTTAAACGGTCACTTATAGTTTATCTTGGGTCATCGAATCCTCAGAGACCTAAGAAGAAACTTATAGACACGTACATTCTATGGACTATTTATGGATATAAAGTGGCCAACTTGGGGTTTATTTTGGATCTGTTTAAGTGAAATCTAAGATAATTAAGTGAATTCAATTTAAAATAATTAGTTGATCCTTGGTTATCACTTGGGGTGGATTGTATGAAATTCTATTTTAATGGTTTAAATTTCTTATATTTGAGATGGTTCTATTTAAGAAAATAAAACAACTTCATCACTTACTGGTTTAATTCACACACACCCTAATAATAATCACCTATACACTTGGAGGATCAACTTTATGAAAACTCCAAGGTAAAGGTTCATATTAGCACTTTAAGTATGTGGCCTTAAAATTCAACAAGGATGAAGAAGTTTTAAAATCATCAAATAAAAATATCAATTAAAATAAGTGATTAGAAATTAATGGGGTGATAAATAACATCCAATCTAGCCCCTTTCTACTCCTTTGGATCAACCCATAAGAGGGTGAGACCTCAATTGATTCTATGGTTTTAATGGAAGCGGGAAGTAGACTCACGAGGGAGGAAATGAAGAAGTAAACAGAAAACAATGAAATAACGATCACTCCACCATTTTGTGATAAATTTCAAAAGGTATGGTGTGAATAAATTCACACCTTGAGTCAACAGTATCAACATTATATGGATAATAATAAAATAAAAGGAAATAAAGAAATTTTATTAAGAAATTAAGGTGAATTGAACAAATTATATGAGAAAGAAATACGATTACAAACACAAAGAGACAACATAACACTACAATGAAATCGAGCACAAAAGATACTCAAATACTTCAAAAACACTACCTTAAATAAACATTTTTTAAGCCTTGGGTCGATCCAATAGCAGTGGAAGTCACCTCAATTAATGGTGGTGGGCCTAGGTGGGTGGAAAGTTAAGGGAGAGTGGACTTTTCCACCCTTAACAATCAATCCGAGCCAACTAGCATCCACTAAACAGAGGCACCGAAAGAAGAATCTAGATGATCTAAATTTGGTGGGACATAAAAGAAAAACATTAATATACAAATTTCCTCTAAGAGTCTATAATATTTCAGCCAAAATAGATATTTGGTTTGCGAGATATGTGTAAAATTGTGCACTATTTTTTTGGGCTGCAAAATCAGGCCCCGTATATTATCTCCAAATTAGGCTGCATGAAACTCCCTTTAACACTTCAAATTATCTCTTTTCACTATTGGATTAAATGTTCATCTTGATTTTTTATATCTTATGTTCAATTTTTATAACTATTGGGCTTGGATTTTGGCCTCTATAGTCTCTTTATTGGGCTGTTTTCCAGTTTACTTTGCCCAGAATATTGTTGGTTCAAGGCCAACTTTGGTGGTCTTTAATGTGAATCTTCAAGTGTTCCAAAAACATTATTTGTTATTTATATCATGGGAGACCTAAAAATGAAATATGAAAATAAAATCAATATCATTGGATATTTTATATGGTGTTAAAAAATATACCACGCAATAGTGAATTTTAAGAAGGAATTACAATTATAATATGAAATAATGTTCAAAGTGTAAAATGAACTAAAAATGATGTTTATAATTAATAAATAACATGAATATTATAATATAATCAATGAATATTATCCTCTTTCAGTGACTAATAACACCCCCTAACTTAAGTTTTTCTAGTCCCAAGAAAAATGTATCTCAAAAATATGAAATTTGAATTCCCTTTTTCAAAACAATTTCAATACAAAATACATTCTGAAGGACCTCATACCAAAAAATTTATGAAACCCATCAAAATAATTTAAAACAAGATAGGTCCATAAGAATATCCCAAGCCCAAGCATGTTTCTTTTTTCAAATTCACACCACATTTCATCAAATTTCAATAAAGTGTGATGATGTGTTGTGTGTCACCAAAGACAAGGGGTTAGTTTTTATACAAGGGGAAGATGATGGAAGCACTAGGTGGAATCACATTTCAATATTAAGATGAGTATTAATTTTTTTTGTATATATGTTTTATTGTTTTTTATGCAATTTCTCCATGGTAATTGAAATTGAACTCAATAGAGTCAACCCATGTAGTTAGACTTTGCCAATGACTCCCAGGCTCAAAGACCTTAGGGAACCAAGTAAAGCCCACATACTCGGGAATCATCTCGAGTTAACTCAGTTGAAAACAAAGTCAAATTACCACAAATAGAGATAAAATTACTAACTCTGGGCTAGAAAACTATGGATTCATGATCTCTAAGTGCTAAAAGTCACGCAATAGTTTATTTCATTACTCTACATGCAAATTTATTATTATTTTTTGATTTTTTTGAATACTCATATTAAATCTAAAATGATAACCAGACCTATGATATTTATTTGAGAGACCCCATGATCTTAAAATAATACCCCACTATCCAAAGGATTTTCTTTGTGATTTTTTATTTAGATGAAAATATAAATGATGAAATATCACATTAAGTAGCCAAACTTTCCAAAATCTATGCACATGAACTTAAAATTGCCTTAAAATCATAATCAAGGTATAAAAAAATATTTTGATATTCAATTTCATAGTATGAAATGTGTATTATATTGTTCAAGGTCAAAGGAATTTATCCTTCCATGCAAGTTTTATATTCCAAAATTTTTAGTAAATTTATTTTTTTTTCAATTTTTTTTATTTCATCCTCCCCAACATAAATTTACAATTTCCCCAATGTTTAAAGAAAAGAAAATTTAGAAGGGGGTAGAGGAAGAGAAGGGAAGTTAAAAAGGAAAATTTAAAATGAGGATCATGGAATGGGTTCACCTAGTGGTTGAAGTTGAAGTTTGTGTTGTGCCTATTTAATACCTTGATATCCATGCCACTCACAAAGTTACCTAGTGGAAAAAGAAAAAGAAAAAAAAACAAATAAAAAAAACAATATAAATATATGTATATATATATATATATATTTATTTATATAATAAAACAAAGTAAAATATAAGTATATATACAAAAATTATAGAATAAGAAAGCACTATATGCCGTAGGTTAGTGGTAAGCATGTGCCTCTGTCTCCCTTTGGTCCCGTGTTCGAGACCTAGTGGGTTTTCCCGTTGTGATGAGGTTTGACCCACGACCTATGACATGTCCTTTTATATTTTTTTAATTATTATAATTTTTTTTTATTTTTTTAACCTAAAAACACATAAAAATAAAATAAAAATAATCTGATGATACATTGTCTTCTTTTTTAATTTCTGGGTAAGGTATTACTCAGGGATCACAACACGTAACACAAATGAATACGGTGTTCCATTTCATACTCAGCCATACTCATAATAGAAGAACAGTTCAACAATCTATTTTTCTTAAATATCAAAATGATTCATTAATCCTATTAAAAAAAATGATTCAAAATGATTGGAAACATGAAGACTATGGGTTCCCTCCCATGCAGTTCTTTTTTTAACATCGTTAGCCTGACATGGATCCAAAATCTATCAATTTTTTCTGGATCCTAGGTTGGCTCCGTTAACTCAAACTCGGTTTCCTATTTATTGAATGATTCAATGAATGGTTTTAACCTATGACCATTGACCTTAAAAATGTGACCAATTTTGGGATCCTTAATCTCCACTACCCCATGGGGGTACACATGATGCACTATGAATGGACCTGACCATCTATACCTTAACTTTACCAAGTGTAAATGAAGTTTCCAACTATACAAGAGCACAAATTTTCTGGGTTCAACGTGTTTATCATTGAAATTCCTAGATTTTAGGCTTGAAATAGAGCTTTATTTTTCCTTTAATTTGAATAATATTCCATCCTAAGTTCCTCAAGTTCATTAAGATATAATTTATTCTTTTCTTCATCCAAATGAATGTTGAAATTTGTTTTTTTATTTCCCAAAATGCCTTATGATCAATTTCAACAGGTAAATGAAATTCTTTTCCATAAAACAACCTATTTTGTGACATTCCTAGGATGTTTTTGAATTCTGTACGATATGCCCAAAGAGAAAACAAGAGTTTCTTAGACCAATATTTCCTAGAGGGGTAGATAGTTTTTATAATAATTTTCTTAATCTACCTATTCACTAACCCAACTTGACCATTGGTTTTAGGATGGTATGCAGTGGAAAATTTATGGGAAATCCTATACTTATAAATGAGTGAAGAGAATGGGCGGTTGTCGAAATTGGTTCCTTGATCATTGATTATAGCTCTAGGGATTCCAAATTGAGAAAATATATTCTCTATCAGAAATCGGATCACAAAATGATGGTCATTGGACTTGGCGGGAATGGATTCAACCCATTTTTTGATATAATCAATAGCTAAGAGGATGTAGAGGTATCCCCTAGAGTTTAGGAAGGGTCCCATGAAATCAATTCCCCAAAAATAACATATTTCAATGAGCAGAATGGGAGTGAGGAGCATTTGATTCCTTTTGGTAATGGATCCTAATTATTGACATTGAGGGAAAATTTTTCAGAATTGGAAGGAATCCTTAGTAAGGTTAGTCCCATAGAAACCAATTTGTAGGACCATTGTAGTGGTTTTTGTGTGTGGAAGAGTGGCCTCCACATGCCTCTCCATGAAAAATGTTTAGAATGGACTCTTTCTCAGACTTGGGAACACATCTCAAATGATTTGATCAGGACATAACTTGAAGAGGTAAGGATCATCAAACACATAGTGTTTGACATCAGAAATAAATTTCTTCATTTCTTGGGTCCCGAGGAATTTTGGAATGTCACCCATAACCAAATGGTTTTCTATGTCAGCAAACCATGGGCAATCACTCATAGAATAGAGGTGCTCATCAGGAAATGAATCAGACATAGAAAGGTGATGTGAGTTGTCTTTTAATTACATCTTAGAGAGGTGATCAACTATAACATTTTCAATACCCTTTTTGTCCTTAATGTTTAAATCAATTTCTTTAAGAAGAAGGAACCACCTAATCAATCTAGCCTTGGCATCTTGTTTTTAGAAAAAGGTATTTTAGGGATGAATGGTCGGTGAATACAATAATGGGTGATCCTAAGAGATAAGTCCTAAATCTATCTAAGGCAAAGACAACAAAAATAAACTCTTTCTCAATGGTGGTGTAGTTGATTTATGCATCATTTAAATATTTTCTTGCATAAGCAATGAAACATGGAGTTTTATCACACCGTTTTTAAAATAATTCTTCTACAGTGAAGTCACTAGCATCACACATGAGCTCAAAAAGAAGTTTCCAATTTAGATATTTCATGATATGTAGAGAGATAAGAGCAGATATGAGTGTAGATAATGATTCCTCACAACATTTTGTCCATAAAAATGGAGCATCTTTCACCAACAGAGCACATAGTGGTTGAGAAATAAAGCTAAAATTCATAATGAATCTTCTATAGAAACCATAATGTCCTAATAAGGACCTCACTTCCTTAACAGTTTTGGGAGAGGGAATGTGACAAATGATGTCGAACTTAACTTTATCAACTTTAATCCATCTAACTGAGACCGAATGGCCTAGAACAAGTCTTTCCTTTACCATAAAATGGAATTTTTCCCAATTTAGGATGAGGTTCTTATCCTCACATATTGACAAAACCATTTTAATATTCATAAGTAATCCCTCATAAGTATCCCCAAAAATTGAGAAGTCATCCATGAAGACCTCTAAACAATCCCCGACCATGTACGAGAAGATTCCCATCAGGCACCACTGGAAGGTACAGGGGCATTTCATAACCCAAAGGGAATGCACTTGAAGGGAAAAGTGCAGAATGGAAGAGTGAAGGTTGTTTTCTCTTGATCATCTAAGGAGCCCTCAATTTGATTATACCTTGAGAATCCATCTAGGAAGCAATATAATTGATGACCCGCCACTCACTCGAGGACTTAATCAATAAAGGGAAAGGGGAAATGAACTTTCTTAGTAAAAGAGTTGAGCTTGCTATATTCTATACAGTATCTCCATCCACTACTGAGCCTTTTGAGGAGAAGGTCACCATCCTCATTGGTGATCACAGGGATTCCAGATTTCTTTGGGGCAACTTGAATTGGGCATACCCACTCACTCTTAGCAATGGTGTAGATGATACCTACTTTCAACAACTTAATAAAATCTTTCCTTACCACATCCATAAGATTTGGATTGAGTATCTTATGAGGTTGATGACATAATTTGGATTCATATTCAAGAACAATCCTATGAGTTCCAATGAGTGGGCTAATCCTAGGATTATCAGAAAGGGTCCATCCAATTGATTTCTTATGCTTTCTTAGTACATCCAGAAGCATCATCTCTTGATTGGCTTCAGGGGAGGAATAATTGAAAACAGGAAAGGATCGATTATCCCCTAAGAACGCATACTTGAGTGATGAAGTTAGGACCTTAAATTTGAGATCATATTGGTTATCAATTTCCAAGGAAGGACGAGACTTTGTATTGAACTCGGTTTCTTTTTCCAGATTTCTTGACAGAATCGGTTCCTTGTGAATAGAATTTTCATCCATTAAATCATCTATATTAGTGTCATGAATGGGTATGGACTCAATGTTATTGATTTCACCAATTTTATCATTGATTGGTGATTCAATAAAATCATTAATAGATCTATCTGAAAGAGATTCAAGCCAAGGAGACAAATTTCCCTCATGTGAACAAAGAAAATCAATCTCTACTTGACTTAAACATCTTTTAGTAATCTCTTATTGTTCCTCAATTTCACTACCACCACCACCAATCCACTTAATCTCATATATCTCTTCATCATCCCCAATTTGGTAGTTTTCATTGTAGATGTTCAAGTCTAGACTCATGTTTCCAAAGGTGAGGGTCAAGTTCTCATTTCGGAATCAGATAATAGAGTTAATTGTTGAAAGGAAGGACGGACAAGAATGATTCGGGTTTTCTCCCCAGGACCTAATCTTGGGTGATTTTCAAGAATAATGAAGTCAGATGGGTAAATTAAATTTTCAACTTTCACCAAAACATCCTTTAAGATTCCCTTAGGAACTCGGACACTATGATCAGAAAGTTAAAGAGGGACAGATGTGGGTTGGAGTTCTTCAATCCCTAACTGACAATACATGGAATAAGGAATGAGGTTCACACTAGCTCCTATATCACAAAGTTCTTTGACAAATTTGTTCTCTCCTAAATCAACATTGATGTATGGACATCCTGGATCTTTCAACTTTGGAGGAATGGTCCCTTGAATGGTGTTACTCACATCAGTAGCCAAAAGGACTTGGTTTTTATGTGAGAATTTCCTTATAAAAGTGCACAAGTCCTTAAGGTACTTTGAGTAGGCCAGAATGGTTTTGATTTCATCAAGAAGGGGGGTGTTAAACTTAACCAGAGAGAATATTTCCCTCAAATTCTCATTCATTTCTGGTTTAGTTTTTCCTCTCATACGTTGAGGTAAAAGAGAATGTTGTTTGATTGTTTGGTGTGGTTGTAGTTCCTTAACATTCTCATTGTGGTTTTCAAAATCTATGGGTGGTTCTTCATCATTTTCATGAGTTTTTTATTCTTTTAATGGTTCTGGAATGTCTTGTTGAAGTTTCTAAATGGATTTCCCACTTCTTAAAATAGTTACTTCTATGATTTTTTATGAGGGGTTTGTGTGTAACTGGATTCTCCCCTTAAAGTTGAGGATGGTACCGCCTAAGTAGGCATGGGTTCCTTTCTAGTTTTAATGGTTTGTAGTTCCTGTTTAAGGGATGTGACTTCTGAGTTCATTTTCTCCATTTGTTTACACAACTGCTCAAGGATTACAAGAGGGACAGATTGAGTAGGGGCTTGTGCTAGTTGGTTTATCCCATGAGGATACTTTGTTTGTTGGATGGGTTGTTGGTATTGGATAATAGGATGTTGGTATTAGGCTAGTTGTGGTTGGAATTGGTTATGGTTTTGGAAATTTTGTGTAGGGTAGGGGTTTGGTCCTTGTGGTTGGCTAGGTTGTTATTTATCTTTCCAGAGGAAGCCTAAGTGGTCATTATACCTTAGGTTAAATGTGTTTTGGTATTAGGGATTTTGGAAGTTTAGGGAATTGACTTCAACCGGTGGTCCTCCTAGAAGAATATCCTTGATGGACGGAATGGTTGATTAGTTTTCTGTTTTTTGGTCATGTTTTTCACAAATTGGGAAAACATGGTCTATAGTTTGGATTCATTCATTTTTCTAAGGTCTATCTCTTAAACATTCCTAGTGAGTGTTGTGAGGTTAGCCCAAAGTATTTCCTCTTCTATAATTGTATACATTCTAGTAGTTCTTTGTGTATTTTTAGAATAAGGTGATATTCCCCATGATTTATTTTGTTCAGAAAGGCTTTCTAGATACTCATAAGCATCATTTGGGGATTTGTTTTTAAAGGTACCGTTGCACATCATGTTAATGAATTGTTTGTTCCTCGGTCCCAAACCTTCATAGAAAATTATCAATTGTTTAGGAATTGAAAAACCATGGTGTGGAACCTTGTTTTGGGTGTCTTTGAACCTCTCCCAGGTTTTCTAAAATGACTCCCCTTCTTTTTTAAAAAATTTTTGGATGATTTTTTTAAGTGCAATTGTTTTTTGATGGGGGAAGTATTTTTTGTAGAAATCTCTCTTCAATTGGTCCCATGTGTAGGCATACATGAGCCAAAAGAAAAAAAATAAGAAAGGGAAAAGATAAGAGAATTTGGATGAGAAAAGAAGAAATGGGGAAGAATAGGATGGGCGTTGAGATGACTTACTTGGGTCCCTGAAAATGGTGCCAAATTTTGGTTTCACCCAAATTTACCCAAAAATTTAGTTTTAAGCGGTCGCTTGTTGTTTAGCTTGGGTTATCGAATCCTCAGAGACCTAAGAAGAAACCTATAGACACGTACATTATATGTACTATTTTTGGATATTAATTGGCCAACTTGGATTGATTTTAGATGGGTTTAAGTGAACAATAAGAGACTTAAGTGAATTAAATTTAAAATAATGAGTTTATCCTTGGTTATCACTTGGGGTAGATTGAATGAAATACTTTTTTAACGGTTTCGATTTCTTATATTTGAGATGGTTTTATTCAAGAATATCAAAAAACTTCACCCCTTACTAGTTTAATGCCTACACACCCTAATAATAATCACCTATAAACTTGGTGGATCAAATTCATGAGCTCTCCAAGGTAAAGTTTCGTATTAGCACTTGAAGTATGTGGCCTTAAAATTCAACAAAGATGAAGAAGTTTTTAAATCATCAAATAAAAATATCAATTAAAAGAAGTGATTAGACATATAACATCCAATCTAGCACCTTTATACTCCCTTGGATCAACCCGTAAGAGGGTTAGCCCTCCATTGATGCTATGGTTTCAATAGAAGCGGGAAGTAGACTCATGGGGGAGGATATTGAGAAGTAAAAAAAGAAAACAATGAAATAATTATCACTCCACCATTGTGAGATAAATTTCACAAGGTATGGTGTGAATAAATTCACAACTAGAGGAAACGATATCAATGTGATATGGAGAATAATATAATAAGATGAAAGAAGAAACTTTTATTCAGAAACTAAGGTGAGTTGAACAACTTACATGAGAAACAAATGCGATTACAAACACAAAGCTGCATCATAACTCTAAAATGAAACCAATCACAAAATATGATCAAATAATTCAAAAAAAACTACCTTAAATAAGAATTTTTTAAGCCTTGGGTAGAGACAAAAAAAGTGGAATTCACCTTAATTAATGTTGGTGGGCCTAGGTGCATGGAAAGTTAAGGGAGAGTGGAATTTTCCACCCTTGACAAATCATTCTGAGCCAACTAGCATCCACCAAACATAGGTGATGTAAGAAGCATCTAGATGAAAGAATTTAGGTGGGAAATAGAAGAAACAAATTAAGATACAGATGTACCCTGAGTGTTTGTAAAATTTCATCCAAAATGGATTTTGGTTCGCGAGATATGTGTAAAATGGTGGGCTGTTTTTCTAGGCTGTAGAATCTGGCCCAAAATTTTCTCTCCAAATTGGGCCACATGAAACTCCCTTTAACACTCCAAATTAGCTCTTGTCACTGTGGGATGAAATGTTCCAATTTATTTCCTCAATATTTAGTTCAATTTTCAGAATTATTGGGCTTGGATTGTGGCTTCTACAGTCTCATTATTAGAATGTTTTCCATTTTAATTTTCCCAGAATGTTGTTGGTTCACGGACAACTTTGGTGGTCGTCAATATGAATCTTCAGTGTTCCAAAAACATGAATTGTTCCTTATATAATGGGAGACCTGAAAATAAAATATGAAAAAAAATCAATATCATTGGGTATTTTATATGGTGTTAAAAAATATACCATGTAATAGTGCATTTTTAGAAGAAATTAAAATTATAATATGAAATAATGTTCAAAGTGTAAAATGCACAAAAACGGTTGTTTATGATTAATAAACAACATGAATATTATAATATAAAAAATGAATATTTACCTATTTCAGTTGATAATCAGATGGAATTAAAAGAGATATTGCTAACTTTACTGTGAAGTGTTTGACTTATCAATAAGTTAAAGTAGATCGGTAGTTACTGAAAGGCATGCTTCAACCTTTACCGGTGATAGAGTGGAAATGGGAAAACATATCGATGTATTTCATTGTGGGATTAACGAAAACACCTTGAGTTAATAATGCAATCTAGGATATTTTTGATCTATTGACTAAATCTTTTCATTTCCTTCCTATTCGAGATACTCTGTCTCTAGATCAACTTTCTCAGTTGTATGTTAAAGAGATAGCCAGGTTGCGTGGAGATCCCCTCTCTATTGTATCTGATCATGATCCTAGGTTCAGTTATAACTTTTGGAAGGGCCTTTAGATTTCATTGGGCACTGAATTCAATTTTAGTAAAACTTTTCATCCTCAAGAAGATGGGCAGTCAAAACCAATAATTCATAAATTGGAAGATAAGCTACATGCTTGTTCAATGTATTACCTGTGAAGTTGGGATCAATATATTTCTTTGGTTGAGTTCTCTTATAATAATAGTTTTCATTTCAGTATACATATGGCTCCATTTGAGTCAATATATGGAAAGCAGTGTTGAACTCCATCTTTTTGGGATGAAGTGGGTGAAAGGAATTTGATGGGACCAGAATTGGTAGAAGAGATGGCAGAAAAAGTTCAGTTGATTCGGAAGCACATGAGAACAACTTAGAACAGGCAGAAAATTTATGCGGATAACTGAAGGAAGGATCTTTCTTTCTAGGTAGGTGATCATGTATTTCTAAAAGTTCCTCCATGGAAAAGCGTGATGTGTTTTGGTAAGAAGGGAAAGATGAGTCTTAGGTTCATTGGACCCTATGAAATCTTGGATAAAGTTAGATTAGTTTCCTATATAGTGGATTTACCTCCAAGTTTATCCCAGGTACACAATGTTTTTCATGTTTCAATGTTGAGAAATTATATGCTGGATCCATCTCATGTTTTGAGTCCAGAAGTAGTTCAGTTGGAAGAGAATATTTCTTATGAGGAGAAACCAGTCCAGATTCTTGACTGAATAGAGAAAGTGTTGAGGAATAAGGTAATTCAATACGTAATGTTTTTTTGGAAAAACCATATAGTTGAAGAGGAAACATGGGAATCTAAAAATGCTATGAGAGATAAATACCCCCACTTATTTCATAAGTGAATAGAATTGTGGGGACACAATTCTTAAAAGGGAGGAAGGATGTAATGACCCAGATATTTATAAAATAATATTTTTGGTTAATACTTATGAATAAGATATTAATTTTATGTTAAAGGGGATGATTTTTTAGATAGCGTACTTAACAAACAACAATAGATTTCTCCTAAATCTTATGTTTCACACAATGTTGAGTTATACCAAAAAATAATATAATAATATTATTATTTTAAATGGTAGTTAACACATAGTTGTTTTATTATAATGAATGAATATAACTAACCATATTAAGATTACACATGTTTTTAAAGGTCTTTACATTTATCCAATAATATTTAGATGCTTAAAATGAGAATGACTCTAATTTTAAGCATTAATACTCTATTATTTTTAAAAGGTAGTTTTATCATCTTGTGAAGAAGAACCCTTTTTAAATTTATTTTTTTTCACTTTTATATGTTCCATTTTAAAAAATAAACTTCTTCTTTAGAAGCGGGACATCAAAATTTACTTTGGGTAAATTTTTGGTATTTTTCTAGTAAAATTCATTTTTACTAAATAGTGAAAAATACCACATTTTAAGTCAAAACTATCTTTTCATATGCTTTATTTATATGGTTTGATTATCTTTTTAATTGGTTTTAAAGTGTAATTAGATTATGTTTTTACCATTTAATCCAATTTTGGTCATTTTATGTAATTTAACTTTTTAATTAGACAAAAACACATGCAAATCTTTTGATAGTTATTATTTCTTAAAAAAACACTTTTTGGTTTTGACAATGGGAATTGATTTTAAATTAATTTATGAAACTTCTATGTTTTTAATTTAGAAAAATAGGTTCCATATTAGGAATCATGAAGTATAAATTGTGTAAATAGGTAACTTTTATCTTTATACATTATGAATAGAAACTTCAATAAATATTATATTTACCATGGTTAAAGGGTAAATCTGGTAAATAAGGGTAAAAATAATATTATAATAATATTAAATTACCCTAACACATGTCCTAATCCTATTTTATGAGATATTTTTGACCATGGAAATCCTTGGGTCGATTTCAAGACCCCATGCAGTCACTTGTGTGTGAAAATAAAATAAAATTACTTTTAATTTAAAGTTACGGAAAATATAACATAAACGTATATATTTTATTAAACAATTTTTATATGGGGTTATATAAGTGACATCTTCAACTATAAATAATCATTAGAAAGATAAAAATATTTTCTATATCATATTATTTTATTTATAATTTTTAGAAATAAAATAAATAAATTTATTTATGACACAATGATGATGTAGTGATTACCTTATTAATGAATTTTTTAAATAAACGTGATTAAAAAAAATTAAAATATATTTATTTTAAAACTTTTTATGCCATAAAATAATTTTATGGACGTGTATTACTTGTTATATTTTAATTAATGAAGGTTTTTTGAAATAATCAAAATTTTATGGTTTATTTAAAAGTCATGATATGAATAGTATATAAATTGACATAAACAAGTTTTAAAAACAAATACTATTTTATTAAATGATATATTAGTCCTAAAAATATATATTTTTTCAATGAATTAGATAAGGTTTAACATGTAATTAATGAACCACTTTAGGTTCTATTGTAATTTTATAGTTACTATATTAACCATATAGCATGAATATACAAGAAGACATAGTAAAAGTTAAATTAGTTAACTAACGGTTAAAGCTAAAAGATAAGGTTAATTTTATGATATAAACTTATCTAAAACCCATTCTATGAAGGGTTTTATACCCATAATCATATTAAATTTAAAATATATCACTTTTGTGTTATTATAAATCAATAATCAATTAATAATAAAATAATATTTCAAGACATTCCTAAAGTTCATATCCCCCCTCTTATAAAAGGACACCACCTATAACCCATTAATCACACATATTAAGCCTCTTGTCTCATCCAAAATCTGCTCCAATCAGCTCCCAAAATTCCTACCTTCCTCCTAGAATCATTACCCAAGGTAGAAGGCAATTCAAGAAATCCCTTTAGCTAAAATCAAAGTAATTTACCTGATTTGAGGTAACATCTTCTCTCAAGTTCCTTTCAATTATTTTCCTTGTCCACTCATTATTCTCTTCTTATTCTTTGTTTACATAAAAAAACAGTATACTCAATATACTAGGTTGTTTTTATGAAAATTATTCAAACTACACTTACACACACCTCCATCTAATGGGTATAGAACATATTATTTCTGTAGACGACGAACTACTGCCTCACGAAACATTGATTGTTCAATCTTCTCCTACCACCTCTTATGGTGGCCATTATGATGGAACTGAAATTATATATGATATATATGATATTTATTTTATCTCTATGATTCTGAAATTATCATTTAGAACATACCTTTATGCTTTTCATGTAGTATAAATATGATAATTTCATTTGAGGAAGTGCGGACTACCGCCCCTCAAAATGATATGACTTGTTCATGCCATACTTGAAACATATAAAGGATGGAATTAATGAACTTATGTAACATTTATAAAAAATGATATCATACTTTAATTATATTATACCTATGTATCATTTAGTTTTAATTTCACTAACATGAAAAATTAATGAATGTAGCGTTCATGCGTACATACAACTTACCGTCTCCATGAACTGTACATTTCATTTTTTATCTCCAAATGTTATGAACTATTATAAAAACAAATACATTGGATATATATGATATTTTATGTAACAACACAACCCTAGTTAACCAGAGTTGGTGCATTATTTTAATACATTGGAATGATTACAAGGAACCAAGTACTGAAGGACTGATCAGTTTAGCAGTCTCGGAAAATAGATTACATACATGAATGATACATTAAATTATAAAATAAAAAACAAAATAAATAATCCATTTATAGTTCCATTATTCCCCTAGATTAAACCTACATATCAAACATAATACACTTGTCGGAATCCTGAAAAAAAAACATAAGAAAGGGGTGAGCCCAGTTGCTTAGTAAGGATAAATAATTTTGTGGAAGCTATAAAATTTTAAGTAAAGATGTATAATAAAAACATAAGTATTTTAAATATAAAACATGAACATAATATGGAAAAAATAAATCAAACATCACCATATAAACATGCACATGGATATTATACTAGTCTAATAATCACATGTAATAACTAATTTCATAATGAGGGAATGCCTAATACCGGGCATCATTACCACACAGTCAATGTCTCGTGCCAAGATTAAAAATAAATTTTTGGTCATGGCCTTATTTCAAGACACTAGTTCATCTCATGAGACCTACCAATGAATCGAGGTGATATAGAAGGATCAACCTATCACTGAGTCCATCCCATTCCTCATATGAAAATGTTAAAAGATAACATAAAAATTCGTATTAAAACTAGCATAGGAAATATCAATACTTCAACCATAAAACATGAAGGGTATAAAAATAGAACATCAATAGTCAAACATATAATAACTCATTCAATACTGTATGGAAGATTGTATTATAATAAATAACCGTTAATCAAGAATAATATCCAGTAAATGATGTTGATATAGTTAAAAATGATTAGTAAAACTCTTTGAGTGAAATACCCCTTTTTCATGAAATCATTTAAAAGTTACACAATGTTTAAATCAAGAAATTTAAAATATATTTTTTAATAAAAGTGTCTCATACCACTTTGAAACTTTTTAAAATAATTAACATTTTAAGACATTCATGTCCATATAAATAAATCCTTAAAACCATATTGAAAACATGGACATTAATGAGAAAGAATTATAGGAATAAATATTAAAAAATTTAAAATGATGTTTTAGTTACATATTACCTTAAAAATAATCCTTTTGAAAACTCTTCTATGAAACATGGACATGGATAATAAATATTTCCTAGAAAATACTTACACATAAACAATCTCGGATAATAATGAGATGATGAATTAACCCTTACCTTGTACTTTTCCTAGGTCGAGGGTACGTTAACCTCATGTATTGTAGTTAAATCATTGTTATTAAATTATAAAAGAACCATATAAATAAATATGATATCATATATGATCTTCTAATATTTCTTTGTTAATAATATTTTAGTAGTATCATTGTTTCAGGTGTTAACTTATTCATTTTCCTTTATATGTTTTGTTATGTAAGTCATATTTTTTATGGATAGGATGTATTTGATTCATATCCAGAATGATATAATGTTATTAAATATTATTTTTAATAATCAAATGAAAATTATTTTGGAATGGTAATGATGGGGAATGAATCTCATCGTGTTCTTGGAGACGGTAATCCGTACGTAAGCACGAACGCTACATCGATTTATTTTTTTCTATTTTAAAAGGAAATAAGACCAAATGATACATAGGTATATTATTATTCTAGTATAATATAATATTTTATATATGTTACATATGTTCATTAATACCATCCTTTATACGTTCCATGTATGGTATGAACAAGTCATATCACTTTGAGGGGGCGGTAGTCCGCACTTTTTCAAATGAAATTATCATATATATACAGCATGAACAGAATAAATGTATGCTATAGAAGAGAATTATAGAAGATTATATATAAAATAAATATCATAAATATCATATATAATTATATTTTCATTAATATGTCCACCATAACAGGTGGTATTAGAATATTGAACAATCATCATTTCATGAGGTAGTAGTTCACCGTCCACAAAAACATTATGTTCTATACCCATTAGATGGAGGTGTGTGTAATTTTAGTTCAAATAATTCTCATAAAAACAACTTAGTATATTGAGTATACAAGTTTTGTTATAAAATAAATGAATAAATAGAGTTTATGGGGTTGTAGAAGTAAAATAAAAGAAAAGAAATTAAGAAGATATGTTACCTTTAAATCAGGTAACTCCCTTTGGTTTGAACCAAAAGGCTTCCTTGAAGTGCCTTATGACTAAGTTAAGGCTTCTAAGAGTAAGAGAGGGATGTATGGAGATTAATTGGGTAGAGGTTAGTGTTGAGTGAATAAGGTTTCCTTATGACATTTCCATTCCTTCATGTTTAGGGGAGATTGTTGAGTCAATAAGGTTTCCATATGACTTTTCCATTTCTTCTTATTTTGAAAATAATAAACACCTTATCTTAAGGAAAATATCTTTTACCCTATGTGTTACTCTCATAAGGAAAATTTTCCTTCCCCAAGGAAATTTATCCTTACCATGTTTTTCATTGTTCATATTTTATCTAAGTATAAAAATTCGGTTTCATATCCAAAACCTCAGAATATATAATACATAGATATAGAGAATTCTATTTTCAGGATCCAATTTTAGGTTCTGAGTTCTCTGAATTCAGATTCTGAACTTTCTGAGTTCAGACTCCAAGTTCTCTAAATTCAGATTCCGAACTTTTTGAGTACAGACTCCGAGTTCTCTAAATTCAGATTCCTAAAATTCTGAGTTCAGACTCTGAGTTCTCTGAATTCAGATTGTGGACTTTCTCAGTTTAGGCTTGGAGTTCCTTGAATTTAGACTCCGAACATTGTAAGTTCAGGTTCTGAATTCTTATGAATTCAGACTCCAAATTTCCTTGAAATTATGACTCCAGAATTCTATAGAATTCAGGTTATGAATTCCTTTGAAGACAGAATCCAAATATCCATGTTTTATAGACACTGATTCGTTTTGGTTAGACTCCAAACTTTCATATTTCCTTACACTCTGAAAAATGAATTTACTTAATTAACCATATTTTTTCTTACACATGTTTTGGTTATAAAATGATGTCGTTCATTTAGTTACTAACCAACCGTTGTTTGAGTGACACGTGTACAGGTCCCTCCAAAATTCAGGAAAAATATGACCGTTGGAGGAGGGAGCCAACCGTTGAAGATGTGCCTATAAATAGGAGCTCATTTGAAAGAGCTCACAACTTTGATGAATTGTTCTATGAATCTAGAGATTACATGTTGATGAATTGATTTCTAGAGATATACTTTCATGTTTTTTTTCATACTGAAAATCTTGTTCAGAATTACTTCGCGTGACTCCGAATGTTGCTGAGTACATTCGAGGGCTTCCGAGGAGAAAAAGACATAGGTGACGACTAACTTGAAGTTGAGGGCTTGCGAGGATAGAAGGTCGGACTTTGATCTTCATATCGAGGGCTTACCCTGGTGTGGGTAAGACAGAATGTATTGAAAGTATAAATCGAGGGACCTTTATCCAAGGTTGTTGGATACCCTTCTCTTTGGGTTAAAAGATTTTCTACTTTTTACTTGTATTGTTTCATGTTTTCCACTACATTTTGATTTTTGAGGAAAGTATAAATTTCTTATACATCCTTATACTTGTACTCTGATATAGTGAGATTCTATATGCTTTAAGGTATAATATTTATCTTTGTAAACTTTTATTATGTTTCATTTCTGGAAATACTTTTTCAGAATTACATTCTCGGAATAATATTTCTGGAATCAAGAAAGTTAGTAGAACATGGAGGTTTTGTGAATTTACCTTGTTTAACCTTGTTAAACAATATGAAGAGTTCTAACCAACCTTAAAAGTTCCAAAGGAATTTTTAAAGTATACCAATCACCCCCTCTTGTATATTAAGCATCTAATTTATCATTTCGATCCTATAGTTGGTATCATTAGAGAATATCATACTCCATACCAACCTATCAATTAGTATTAGTGGAGGTCTTTGAAATACTTATATTCACATATAAGTTATCTTGTTCAAGTTTCTCATTGTTCTATATTTTCCTTGCTTAGGATATTTTTTCCTTGTTTACAAACTTTTATTACTAACAAGTTTGTGTGGAATTGTTTTTTCTTTAAGATGGTAGGAATCAATGTTTGTTCCATAGACAACCTAAATTCTAATAGACCTACTATTTTTGATGGGAATGATTACGAATATTTGAGAGATCTTATGAAGAAATTCCTTATCAATACCGGATTAGATAATTTTGTTACGCTTACTGGAAGATATAAAATTCCTAACAAGGAAGTTAGTACCTTCACCAACCAAGAAAAGCATGAATATTAACTGAATTATAAGGTACGAAATACATTGATTTGTTCTATGACTAGAAATATATATAGACAAATTTCATATTGTGAAGCAGTAAATTGTATTTGGAAGAAGCTTGAAGTTACACACTTTGGAACTTCAAAAGTTATTGAAACTAGAAGATCCATTCTTAGATCTGAATATCATGGTTTCTACTTTCCTTATAGAGACCCTATATGTAAGGTGAAACAGGGATTTATGATTATTGTCAACATCTTACCATCTATGGGCGAGAAAGGATTATATGATGAATCTCTTGTGGACAAAATCATAGACATCATGCTCAATGAGTGAGAATCTAAGAGAAATTCTATTGATGAGAATATAAAAGTTACTCAGATTTCTCTTGATGAACTTTTTGGAACTATTCTTAAACATGAGACTAGAATGAAGAGAGATGATGATAATATTAAGAAGAATAATGGGAATAACTGTGTTGATTTTACAACAACTTCAAATCATATGAAATCCAAGACTCCTGAGAGAGTTACAAGATCTAAATCTAAGAAGTTTGCTATTAAACTCAAATCGAGTGGAAGTGAATCTTCAGAAAATGAGTTATCTAATCTTTCTCAAAGGATGAAAAAGATTTTTGGACAGAAGAATTTTCAATCCAGATACAAGAACAAATAAAGGAAAGATAAGAAAGATTCAGAAGTCACATGTTATGAATGAAAAAGAGCAGGACATATAAGGCCAGATTGTCTTATGCTTAAGAGAAATGAAAGAAAGGAAAATAATTCTGAGAGAAATAGAAATAATTACTACAAAACTAAATCTAAGAAAGTCTTGAAAGATGATGACACCTGGAGTGCCAGTGGTGGTGAATCTTCAGATTAATCATCAGATTACGAATCTTCTGGATAGAAGAATCTTGGTTTAATATTCAGACTACCTATTGAAAATCATTATCTAATGGCTAAGGTACACAATGTTGAATCCATGAACAATGTATCTTTGAATGCTAATTATATTAATAATAAATATTATAACTCTTTTTATGAATAATCTTCTTCTGATGAAGATAATACTATACCTACCTATGTAGAAATTTCTAATTTTTCTAAGATTCTTGAGAATGATAATTCAAAACTCAATAAAAAGATTGATAAAGAAAATTCTAGGAATACTATTATTACTAAGGAAATATCATATATTTCTAAAGATCTTGATATGAAAACCCTTTATTTTGAAAGTATTTCAAAAATTCTTGAGGAAGTAAATTCTGAGAACTATAAACTTTATAAGGATCTAGAAAATGTAATTTCTAAGAAAAATATTTTTGAGCCAATCTATAGTTCTAAAACTAATGTTTTGGAAGAAAAAAAATTATTTATTTGACTAGAGTTAGAAATATTTTCCTTGAGGAATTGTTTGTCAAACTTTACCTTATGTAAGGAAAATTTTGATAAGATGTATTCTCAAATCCAACCTTTTAGGAATAATTCTGGTTTTGGTTATACAAGTTCAAAACCGATTCTTAGTAACAATTATTTTGTTCCTTAAAGTGCTCCATTATGCACTATGTGTTAGTGTGGTGGACACTAGGAAAAAAGTTGTTCCTTAAACAATACCCAGTCCTTAGGATTTCATAAAGCTTATTTTTCTAAGAAAATATTGGTGCCTAAAATTTTTCTTTCTAAAATTTCTAAATCCAAGAAAGTTTGGGTTCCAAAAGTCTAAAATTCTTATTTTCAAGAAAATAAATAAAGTACCAACAACAATATATGGTACATAGATAGTGGATGTTCCTGACATATGAATGGTAACAAAAACTTCTTTGAAAAGATTATCAAGACGAGAGGAGGAAAAGTAACTTTCAGAGATAATGATAAGGGAGAAATTATTGTTATAGGTAACATCTTTCTTCTTGGAAAAACATTGATTTAAAATTTTTTATTTGTTAAGGGTCTTAAGCACAACCTAATTATTATAATTAAATTATGTGATGAAGGTTACCATGTGAATTTTAGGAATGACAAGTTCTTAGTACATAATTTTAAGAAAGTGTTTATTCATTCTGCCCATAGGCAAGATAATGTATACAAACTAAACTTAGAAGACTTTAGGAGCCAAGACTTACCTTTCCTTAGTGCAATGGAAGATCACTCTTGGTTGTTTCATAGAAGTTTAGGACAATATAACCTTATGAACCTATGAAAACTCTCTAAGGAAAGACTAGTTAAGGATCTACTGAAGCTTAGATTTTATTATTCAAAATTTTGTGATCTTGTCAATATGAAAAGAAACATAAATAAAGTTTTAAATTATTTACTGAAGTCTCAACCACTGATGTATTATAGTTAGTTCATATGGATATTTTTGTTCTAACACAAATTGGAAGCATTGGAGGCAAATATTTTGTATTTCCTTATTTGATTATTACACTAGATTTACGTGTGTCTATTTTCTTGCAAAAAAATCTGGAGATTTTTCTTATTTAAAAAGTTTTAGAGACCAAGTTAAAAATGAGAAAAACATTCCTTTGATAACTCTTCATAGTGATCATGGAGGAGAATTTCAAAATTCTTATTTTGAAACTTTTTTTAGAAGAAAAGGCATTACTCATAAGTTCTCAGCACCCAGAACACCTCAACAAAATGGTGTTGTTGAAAGAATAAATAGAATTCTTCAAGAGATAACAAGAACCATGTTGAGTGAGTATTTTGTAACCAAGAATTTTTGGGCTGAAGCAGTAAGTATTTCTTGTTATAATATAAATCGTGTTTTGATTAGACCTTTTCTTAATAAAACCCCTTATGAGTTATGGAATGGTAGAAAACCTAGACTCTCCTACTTCAATGTTTTGGTTGCAAGGTATTAATTCTTAGTACTAAAGATAATCATCATAAATTCACACAAAAATCTGATGAATGAATTTTCTTAGGTTACTCCACAACTTCTAAGGCTTATTGAGTTTCAATAAAAATACATGTACTGTTGAAGAAACAATACATGTCAAATTTGATGAAACCGATCCTTTTGTTTTTAAATGACCTCAACCTACATCTTGAAATGTGTTTTCAAAAACTGATTATCAACCTTTGTTAGATGATCCTTCTGATAAGGAAAATGTCCAATAATATAATTCTGAAACATTTACCCCAAAATATTTCCTAACCTATGTTTATGAACAAGTTATACAAAATCCAAATCAGTTTTTTCTTAAGAATCATCCGAGTGATAGTATCAATTTTGATTCAGATCAACCTATAAGGATAATAAGTTCCTTAAGAAATGAAGTGAAACATCTATCATTTCTTTCCCAATTAGAATAAAAAAGCACTGATGAAGCTTTAGGTAATGATTATTGGATAAAAGCAATGCAAGATGAACTAAATGAATTTGAAAGGAATAAAGTATGGAACTTAGTTAAAAGACCTAAGGAAACCTCTGTTATTGGAGTAAAATGGGTTTTCAGAAATAAGTGTGGTGAAAATCGAATCATAGTAATAAATAAAGCTATATTGGTTGCTAAATGCTATAATCAACAAGAAGGAATAAACTATGAAGAAACCTATGCTCTAGTTGCTAGACTTTAATCTATTCATATTTTACTTACCTTTGCAGCATTCTTCAATTTCAAACTTTTTAAAATGGGTATTAAATGTGCTTTCCTTAATGGTTATGTTCAAGAGGAAGTTTTTTTTTAACAACCTCTTGGTTTTGAAGATACAAAACATCCTGAACATGTTTACAAACTTACCAAAGCTTTGTATGGACTTAAGAAAGCCCCTCGAGCTTTGTATGATAGACTTAAAAGATTTTCGCTTCATAATAATTATGTTAAGGGAAATGCCTATCCAACCATTTTTATAAATAAAGATAAGAAAAATGTGTGGATTATTCAAATTTATGTTGATGAAATTATATTTGGTTCAACTCAGCAATCTTTAACTGTTTTTTTACAAATCTAATGAAATCTGAGTTTGAAATGAGTATGATGGGTGAGTTAACATTTTTACTTGGTTTTAAAATTTCTCAAAAACCAGAAGGAATCTCTATATCTCAACCTATGTATATTAAAGATCTTATTAAAAAGTTTGGATATAACAACACTAAGAGTATAAGTACTCCCATTGGTACCTCAAATTCACTTGATCTAGATGAAGCTGGGAAACCAGTAGATCAAACATCTTTTAGAGGTATGATAGAAAGTCTACTTTACTTGAAAGTTGGTCATCTAGACTTAATATTTTTGATATGCTTATAAGAAAGATATCAATACAATATTAAGGAATCTCATTTAAAGGTAGTGAAAAGAATTTTTTGCTACTTAAAGGTAACTATGGATCATGGACTCTTTTATACTTATGGAAATGATTTTTTATTGAAAAGTTTTTCGGATGCTGAATTTGGTGGATGTATAATCGATAGAAAAAGTACATCCAGAAATTTTCATTTCTTAGAAGATCCATTAGTTTCTTGGTCATGAAAAAAGAAAAACTCAGTAGCACTTTCCACTGCGGAAGCTAAATATGTAGCAACCAGAATTTGTTGTGCTCAAGTGTTATGGATGCAACACACACTCACAGACTATGGTATGAGTTTTACCAAAACACAAATTTTTTGTGATAATACTAGTGCCATTGACTTAAGTAAAAACCATGTACATCACTATCGTGGAAAACACATAGATATTAGGAATCACTTTCTTAGGGATCACACATAAAAGGGAAAATCATTCTTCAATTTATCGGAACACAAGATCAACTTGCTAATATTTTCACAAAATCATTACCCTATGATAGATTTGTATACATTAAAAAGAAGTTAGGAATGATAACCTTAAGGTAATATTCCTTGTTAACTTCTTGTTGAAACATATCTCCTTACAGTAATAAACTCCTTTTCATAGGGTGAGTACATTTGTTTAATAGATTTTTAAAATTTTCGTATTCTAATTTTTTTGTAGTCTAAATCCTTTTTGTATTGCTAAATTTGCGTAATGAGGATTTTCTAAATTTTTGTTATTAAGATTTTATAAATTTTTGTAATGAATATTTTCTATGTTTTTCATAATGAAGTTTTTTTCTAAAATTTTCGTAGTCAGTTTTTCAAAAAAAAATCGTAATTAAATTTTTTCGGAATCCAGAGTTATTCAAGAAGAATTTTCCTCAATATGAATAATCTACCTAGAAATTCTAAAGGTATGTTTCCTTTCTTAAATTTTCATAATCATATTTTAATTGTTGGTATTTTCATTTTTTTTAAATTTTCTCATTCACTCTTTCTTAAATCTGATTGTTTTTATTAAAAACCTCATAAGATCAGATTCTATCAAAATTTTCTTTCGGTTATCATCACAACCTTCAGATTATATCAGTAGTATTTTCAACCATTGGATTAAGTATGGAAGCTAAACCGTTGTGTCTAATGCCTATATAAAGAACCCAAAATGGTTGTTCCACATTGATTCCAAAGCATTCACCTGCTGAAGCCCTGCATTCCTACTTAAGCCCGTTCTGAACTTCTCAGATCTTGCTCAAATCTGAATGTCTGTCGAGGAATCTTCTCAGAAAGGCATGCCAACTGTCAAGCCAATATCAAAGTGGCTAGTGTATAGAGAAAGGTTTATGCAACCAAACTTCTTCTCTAAGTATGATTCCATCATCTCAAAGAACATCAAGATGAATGTATGGGAGAGTGTTTGTATATCGAAGTCAGAAGCTCAAGATTTAGTGTATCCGGATTTGCTAGTTGAATTTTATGAAACAAAGAGTTTTTTTAAGGAAGAAGGCATAGATAAAATCTCTTTAAAGAGCTATGGTAAGACTTATGCTCTTTCATATACCAAGGCTGGTAGTTTTATTGGAGTTCTCTATGAAGGTAAGGCATATTTTTGTTCCCATAAGTTGCCAGATGTCCAAGGAAGTTTTGTTAAGATAAAAGATATGGATTGCCTTGGAATTACAGATGTTAAGACTCCGAAAATTAGTCACTTGTCTACAAATTTCCAGTTTCTTGAATTGTGGGTTCAAGGATTCATCATTCCAAGGAAAGGGGACAATGATACCTTGAATAAGAGTGACATGTATATCTTGGATTTCTTGGTGAGTCTAAGGAAAATTAACCTGGTCAAGCATATTATGATTACAATTGAGAATATAAAGATTGTAAATCTGAAGGGTCAGATCATTATGTATCTATCCATTCTTTCTAATCTGATTGTTCAGTGCTTAGAGTCCTTCAAAATACCTTGTAGTTCAAAACCAAGAAATTGAAAAGTCATGATGGTAAGTGATGACACTCTCAGAAGGATGAATGTTGGTTTTTCTAAGGAATCCATATAATTTTATGACCTTCTTGAAGAATAATCTCAATCCTTATTGAAGAAATAGGAGGCCAAGGAGACCTCTAAGAAGGCAGGAAAGAAGAATAAGCTTAAGTAAGTAGAAGAGAAGGAAAAAACTCCACCAACCAAGGAAACCCAATCCGCACCACCAAAACCTAAAAAGCGAAAAGCTTATCCGGATGAGGTAGTAGATAAGTGGAGGGAAGACATGAAGAATAATAAATTAGGGGAGCCTAGTTTTGGTTTGGATCATGTTTATGAAAAAAACATAAAAGAGAAGACTGTTGATGAGCTTGATAAGAAAGAAAAAGAAAAGAAACAAAAGAAGAAGATGACTGAAGCAAAGATAGTGCAATCACTTCTAAAGGATACTAAGAAAGCCTCTGAGAACATTTTAGTACCAGAATCCTTTCAGATAGAAGATTTACCTGAGACTCCGAGAAAAAAATATGTGACTCAAGAAGATGTCCAAGAAAAATAACTACAAGAAGTAGAATAGGATTAACAAGCCAATGATGATACCGAAGATCTCATTAAGCAAGTTGAGGATTTTCACGAGAAAGAAATCCCTTCAGAAAAATTATCAATCCACACTTCTCAAGATGAAACATCAAAACATACTAATCCAGGAAAGGATGAAGGGAAGGATGAAAAAAAAGTGAATAAGCTGTCTAAAGAAGAAAGTTAAAATCATGATTTCTTTCATCCAGAAGATGCTAAGGCAAGAGCTGAGAAGGAAGAGAGAGAGGAAGAAAAAATTGTTCAGGTGTCTTATAGTGATCACGAATCTCTTAATCAAGTGGAAGCTGTTTCGAAGATTTATAAGGGTAAACATGTGGCAGTTGATACACCTACCAAGGATGTTGTGAAGAAGAAAGAAGCTGTTGGATCATCAAAGAGAAAAC
The DNA here is from genome assembly GCA_963277665.1 of Viscum album. NCBI lineage: Eukaryota > Viridiplantae > Streptophyta > Magnoliopsida > Santalales > Viscaceae > Viscum > Viscum album. The sequence goes on along the minus strand of OY728131.1, from coordinate 1,781,907,323 downwards.
CTGCTGAGTTAGAGAAAGAGCCCTCACCAAGAAAAATTTCTGATTTGGAATCATCATCCCTTGGACAAGATTTCATTCTTCAGTATCTGAAGAAGCTTGTTGGGACCATTCCAATATTTCTAATCATTGAATCGAGATTCCATGTGCTCTAACACACCCTAAATTAGAAACCATATTTAGTATCCATGGTGATGGATAAGTGTGTCAAGATGGAGGCATACTTCAAATCTTTTTTCCTAAACTATGAAACCCACAAGAGATCCTACAAGAAGATGAACGATCGGTCAAGAAAAATTATATAAGACATGAGAAATCATGATGAGTTCCAAGATAGTGTCAAGGATTCTTTTGATGTAGAATATATGAAGATCAAGGGTCTCACAAATAGATTTGAGGAGAAGCTTACTCTGGAACAAAATTCTCGGATCCAAGAAGGAAAAGATCTGAATGGAAAGTCGTATTTAGTTGCTCAGAGTTGGAAGAGAGAAAGGGATCTTCGTATTGAGATAGAAGAAAAGATTTTCAAGAAGGAAGAAGCCTTGAAGGCTCAGGCAGAGGTTTTTAAGGCTTAGGAAGAAAGAATCAAAGTCTTAGAAAAGAAAACCAAGGATCAGGATCAGATTCTCAACCGAGTAGAGGAAGATCACAAAAATCTCTAGAAGCTCAAAACTATTGTGAAGAAGATGATGCAAAAGGAAATGGAAGGATAAAATTATTCAATTCTGATCTTTTGTTTTATTCCTTGTATAAAATTTTCCAATCGTAATGAAATTGTTGGTTTCTCTTCGTATATTTTGTTGTCTGTACTAATATTTCAGGTACCATAATTTCTTTTCCATTCCCTGTATTTATTTTTGAAAATCAAAAATGGGGAGAAAAGAAAAACAATACTAAGAAAAGAATATACTTCCATAAGTAAGGCGGAGTTCATCTAAGGGGGAGTTCTTATCCAAGAATATTTTTATAAGCAATAAAATGACTTAGTCTCATTACAGAAATCTAGAATATGATCCTTAGTGTGTCCAAAGCCTAAGGGGGTGTTAGTCGTTTTCATCTATGCCCATGTGTTAAGGAAGATAAGTTTTACTTTCAGAGTTCAGAAAAATATTTTCTAAAGTCGTTATATTCTTTTTTGTAAGGATGTTTCTGCTTTCCAAAAGAGGGTAGATTTTTGATTCAATAAGGTTTCCTTATGAATTTAAAATTACTTCATGTTTGGGGGAGATTGTTGAGTCAATACGGTTTATTTATGACTTTTTCATTTTTTCTTGTTTTGAAAATCACAAACACCTTATCTTAAGGAAAATCTCTTTTACCCTATGCTTTACTCTCATAAGGAAAATTTTCCTTCCCCAAGGAAATTTATTCTTACCATGTTTTTAATTGTTCATATTTTATCTAAGTATAAAAATTCAGTTTCGTATCCAATACTTCAGAATATAAATTAATTAGATATAGAGCATTCTGTTTTCAGGATCCGATTTCAGGTTCCAAGTTCACTGAATTCAAATTCATAACTTTCTGAGTTCAGACTCTGAGTTCTCTGAATTCAGATGCCGAACTTTCTGAGTTCAGACTCCGAGTTCTCTGAATTTAGATTCCTAACTTTCTAAGTTCAGACTCTGAGTTCTCTGAATTTAGACTCCAAACTTTGTAAGTTCAGGTTCAAAATTCTTATAAATTCAGACTCTGAATTTCATTGAAATCCAGACTTTGGAATTCTATAGAGTTCAGGTTACGAATTCCTTTGAAGATAGAATCCTAATATCCATGTTTTATAGACACCGATTAGTTTTTTGTTAAACTCTGAACTTTTATTTTTCCTTAAACTCCAAAAAATGAGTTTGATTAAGTACCCATATTTTTACTTACTCATGTTTTGGTTATAAAATGATATCGTGAATTCAGTTACTAACCAACCATTGTTTTAGTGACACATGTATAGGTCCCTCTTAAATTCAAGGAAAAATATGAACGTTAGAGGAGGGAGCCGACCATTGAAGATGTGCCTATTAATAAGATCTCATTTGAAATAGCTCCCAACATTGATGAACTGTTCTACGACTATAGAGATTACATGATGCTGAAGTGATTTCTAGAGAGATACTTTCATGCTTTGTGTGTACTGAACATCTTGTTCAAAATTGCTTTGTGTGACTCCGAATGTTGCTGAGTACATTCGAGGGCTTCTGGGGATAGGAAGATAGAGGTGCCAACTACCTTGAAGTTGGCTTGCGGGGATAGCAAGACAAACTCTGATCTTCGTATCAAGGGCTTAACCTGGTGTGTGTAATACATACTTTCTTGAAAGTAAAATCAAGGGACCTTTATCGAAGGTTGTTGGATACCCTTCTCTTTGGGTTAAAAGATTTACTACTTGTTACTTGTATTGTTTCAAGTTTTCCACTACATTCTGATTATTGAGGAAAGTATAACTCTCTTATAATTCCTTATACTTGTACTCTGATATAGTGAGATTCTATACACTTTAAGGTAGAATCTTCATCTTTGTAAAAATATATTAAGTTTTATTTATGGAACTACTTTTCTAGAATTACATTCTCTGAATAATATTTTCGGAATCAAGAAAGTTAGTAGAACTTAGAGGTTTTGGGAATTTACCCTTTTTAACCTTGTTAAACAATATAAAGGGTTCTATCCAACTTTAAAAGTTCCAAAGGAATTTTTAAAGTATACAATTCAGCCCCTCTTTTATATTGATCATATAATTTATCATTTGGATCCTATAGTTGGTATCATTAGAGAATATCATACTCCATACCAACCTAACAGTTGGATGATCCAAGGGGCTTGAGAGATGTGAGAAATGGGTTAGAGGTGAGGGCTTTTTATAAGGGGGAGGAGGGGCTCTTTAAAAATGTTTGAAAAGATTATTTTATTATATAATGATTTTTGGTTTCTAAAGGTCCAAAACTAATTAAAGTAGAAGATAAGATGACTCATGTTATAAATATAATGATTCAATATTAATTGGACAGGTGTTTGATATTGTTTTAATTTTTATAATCTTATTTATTTAAATAATTCTTTAATGAAGTAAACACTTCATCATTATTGTGCCATAAATAATTTTATTTATTTGATGTATAAAAATTATAAAAAATACCTTGATGTATAAAATTGTTTTATCTTTCAAATTAATATTTATAGTCAAAAATATAACTTATATTACCCCTTGTAAAAATTATTTTACTAAAAGATATATATTTATGTCATTTTTGTCTTTGCTTTAAATTAATTAATATAAAGTGTCATTATCACTCTCAAGTGGCTCCATGGGGTCCAAAAATAGCCCAAGGATGCTGATGGTAGGACATATATCAACCAATAGGAATAGTACACATGTTATGGTAATTTAATATTAATATAATAATATTTTTTACCCTTATTTACCAGATTTACCCTTTAACCATGGTAAATAAAATATTTACTAAAGTAAATATTCATAATGTCTAAAAATAAAAGTTAAATATTTACACAATTTAGACCACCTGATTCCAAATATGGAATCCATTTTTCCAAATTCAAAATACAGAAGTGGAAGAAATTAATATAAAATTAATTCCTATTGTCAAAACAAAAAGCTTGTTTTTAAGAAATAATAACTATCAAAAGATTGGCACATATTTATGTTCAGTTTAAATGTGAAATTACATCCAACAACCTAAATTATATTAAATGATAAAAATATAATCTAATGATACTTTAAAAACACTCAAATGTATAATTTGACACTATAAATTATTTTGATTAAAAAATTTGTTTTTAATTAAAATTTAGTCTTTTTTACTATTTATCAAAATATGAAAGTTATTAGAAAAGTGCTAAAAATTTATCCAAACTAAATCTTTATGTCCCAATTCTAAAGAATAATTTTATTTCATTAAATTGAATATATAAAAGTGTCAAATATTAGTTTAAAAAAAGGTTCTCCCTTAAAAGGTGGTAGAATTTGATTTTTCAAAAAATACTTCTTTTATCTGAAAAATAAATTTGATCTTTTATTATGTATAAGAAACACATAATATGGATTCTAAAATTATATGGAGTATATAAAATTCATAATTCAGTTAATACTATTCATAACTGCTTTTTGAACGGCTAGTTTCGTAAGTCGTGGTGCGCTCGAACATGGTGTTGCATGTAATACATGTTATTGAATTTCATTGAAGAGATAGCGTACTATAAAATCTTGGGGTGTTACATTTAAAACATTAATAATCTTCTGTAGATAATGTAATTTTGACCACATGGAAAATTTGTAATTATAAAAAGATCATTTTTACTCAAATTCCCAATATCGACAAACCAACCAATATTAACTTAATTAATTATATAATTTTTATAATGTGGTAATAAGTGATATAAAAGGAATAATAAACTTGAAAATGGTTCTAAATCAAGTATAAATTTACTTAATTTTATTATTCTAGAAAATAATGAATGAACGAGTCAAGTCGGACATGAGGTAAGGGTCTTCATCTCAATCTCCTTTCATTGAGGCATGTTTTGATAATATACACCTCATTCTTTTACACAGTGTATAATAAACCCCTTTGACTTTTACTTTCATTCAAAGGAAATATTTTTTCTTTGATGAGTTTTACTAAATGACAAAGTCAATGTTTTTAACGTATGCGGGGACAACGACCTTTCCTCCATCGCAAGCATTATTTGATATTTGGATTCCTAAACAAGTTGTGATGTTTTTAAATGGAAAATAAATACCATATACCCTTTTGACATATTTTGGTATTGAAAATTTTCTTTTGAAATGGATTGAGTATTTCAATATCTTGAAATGATTTCTTGTGATTGAAAATAAAATTTTATTAGTGAAATGTTGATCTTTGAAATATTTTACATGTTATGATTATATAATGGTACTTGGACATTTGACAGGTGGTTACATGATAAGACAATGATGGGTGGTTATGTGATAAACCAAATGATAGGTGGTTCCATAATAAACCAATGATAGGTGGTTACGTTATAACCTACAATGCATTGTGTTTGGAAGTCAACTGTATGACTATTCCATTTAGTGATATGTTTGGAAGTCGACCGTATTGTTATTACATTTAAGTATGCTTATGTCCCAAGTTATCTTTATATGATTTATGTTGATTTTTTATGGGCTTTATGGTAATATTATGGTTACAAGAATGGAAATTAATGAGCTTATATTCAGTGAAGTATATTTACTACTTCATAAAGGTGAAAAGTATTACATTATGATAAAGTATTCATGGTTTTCATGTTATCCCAAGACTAAAAGTTTTCTTTCTTTACGTATCCCTTACTAAGATTTTTAAGCTAATACCAAGTTTTGAAATGATTTTTACAGGACTTAAATATGAATATGGTTAAGGATGGAATCAAGGAAAAGTCATGTTGTTTAAATCATGGAAAAAAACTTTTTTTTAAAGAGTTTTTGTTTTATGAAAAAAATGGATAGTGAGTAAAAGTGTCTACTTATAATATTCTAGTTGTTTTGTTTAAGTTATTACCTAATTATATAATGCTCTAAACCTGAAAATGTCTTCAATGTAAATTATTAACTTAATTCAATATTATGTAATTTTTAAGACTGAGGCCTTATATAATCTCTAAGGAAAGACACGAGTTTAGGCCCCTTTACATGAGTGTGCACTAGGTCCACCTTCCCATCCATCAATCTTCTACCTCCTTTTACAAAATATACTCTATTTTATATTCTAAATATATAGTATTCACATAATCTAAATTCCATTTTATTCATGTCTGAAAGCAATAATTTTTTTCATCAAATTTATCCCTTTATCGCTCATATGGACTAACCAATAATGACACAATCACAAATACACCATAGAATTTGTTATTTCAAGAATTTCCATAAAACTTTATATAAATTTATATAGGGTTCCATTCCTCACTCCATGATCATTAACCATAAATTCGTTCAAAATATTCCATGCAACACCAATGAATGTGGTGAAAAAGCCTGTATCATCAAGAAATCCTATAGAAATAAGATTGCTTATTAGTTTAGGAATACAAATCTCATTTTATAGAATAAGAAAACTCCCATTGTTGGTTTTAATGCATGAATCCCTATTCCCCACAATTTTTAAGGGTTCATCATTAGCAATACATGATTTGATAAAATTTCCATAAATATAATTGTTGAGGAAACCATTCACTAAAGTTTAATAGAAATATTCCCCAAAGTCTAAAATCCTAGACTCTATAGGGCTATCCATGATTAATAGAAACACATCATCTATTTCTTTAGCTATGGTGACTGATCTATTGGTTTTAGGTGCCTTATTTTTTTTCTCAAAATCCTTCTTGATGTGTCCTATATTTCTATAAATTCATCATGTAAGAAAAAGCCCCTTTTCCTTTACTCAGATATTTACTATTAAAATTGGCCATCCTTTGCAATTATTTTGATGAAAATATTTACCTCTTTCTTCCACATTAATATCCAAACAATGGAACCTTCATGATTCTCTTATCTAAATATTCTCATCAAGCATTAAGTCTCACACATTATTTAACTTCAATTTTATAATTCTTAAATAACTACTAATATCTATTGTAGTAACTTTCCAATTTTTAAGTAACAAAGACAGTGAAACCAGTGCACTCACATCAACATATAGCATAATTCCCACAGATGACAATTGACTTATGATAGTATTTAATTCATTGATATGATCAATAATAATATTCCCTACAATAATTTTTATATTGAATAGTAATCGCATAAAGTATACATTGTTCTAAACATAAGGATTATCATATATATTCACAAGATCTTTAATCAACCCAGCTATCATCTTATCCTCTATGATGATGAACGCCTTGTTTTTAGAAAACATAAGGAGAAAAAAATCCAAAAATAAATCAATATAGTTGTTTCCAATACATTTTATCAATCTCCGTTGGGTTTTGACCCCGAAGTGGAATGTGCATATTTTTACTATAAAGATAATCCTTAATCTGCATTCCCTAGTAACAAAAATTAGGTCTATCAAAATGATCAATCTTCACCTTACATTCATCCATTTTCTTCATTAAATTTTAGAAAAACAAACTCGATCTCCTGAAATTAGAATTTTATTTCATATTTTATACAAATACCAAGAGTAAGAAGGAGAAATTATTCTATAAATGAGATTAAAAGATATAAAAACAAAAGAATAAGAAGAATATCAAGAACTAAAGGATTTATGTAGTTTGGGAATATCCCTATATCCATAGAGAGGGAAAAATTTTACTATTTCATGGGAGTATAATTACAAGGTAAAATTTTACATAGTGTAATAAAACCTAGCCCAAAATATATAATATTTTAACACAATGAATAATAACCCATGTGGAAAATAGTGAATGCATAGTAGGTCCACTTTCAATGGTAGTAGTGGCAGAAAAGTCTAATGAACTATAATGATTTTTTAGTGTCAGTATTCAGAGATACTATAATGAAGATGAAATGTCTGATCTACTATAGTCCCATATCAAATTATGCTATAGAAAGCCTATACTATTATATTACTCTATCATTTTAAAAAATTATCCATTATAAAGTGATAAAAATTTCCAAAGTATCCCCAAAATTTAGGATATGGAACATCGACCCCCAAACCCTTGAGCATGTGTGTGGTACCCCTAGTGACCTCACTATAGAGGTTGAACTATGTGAGTTTTGGACAAGTGTATGGTAAAAGCAACAAACATTCAGCCCAACTTCATCCAACATGATCAATCTCTACCAATCCAATAACACTAACCTGTAGTGTATATGGTTTTGTGATATGAAATGTTGTTTCAAGAAATGTCTTGAGGTGTTTCATTAAGACAAATGAAAATGTGGTAGCTTATTTCTTACATAAAGTAAAGTTCCATAACAAAAATTAACTTATGCATGATCTAGAGCTAGTGGAGGTAAATTTAACATAAATTATTTGGAGGCATTATCTCTATGGAGAGAAGTGTGATTTTTATACTGATCACAACAACATAAATTTTATATCAACCCAAATTTTATTGAATAAGAAACAAAGTAGATGATTATATTTGATCAAGGATTATGATTTATGAATACATTACTATCCTAGGAATGTGAACTAGGTGGTTGATACTCTAAATAGAAAGTATTGTGCTACTTTATCCATGATAAAGATTGAAAGAGACCCCATATTCAAGGATATGAAAAGGGTGAACATGAAAAATCGGGAGGGAAGGGGATAATTTCAACCTTTACCAAATTATTTCTCAACTATCCATCCATATAAATATTAAGGAGGCATATATGGATTATATAAAATAACAAAATAAGGTGGAAATATTCTATAGTTCAACCACAATAATGATGGAATTATATGTCTGAGGAAATGAATATGCATAAAATATATACCAAAACAAAAGAAGTATTAATTGGATAATGAACATACATTTTCATTATATATTCATCTAGGAGGCATAAATAGGTATATACATTTCAAGGAGCACTTTTGGTGGTACAACATGAAGAAGAAGATTTTAGAGTGCACATCAAGACGCTTTCTCACTTGGAAGTTATGTAATGATCCATAATTCTAAGGGGATGATGCAATCATTGCCCATACCTATATATAAAATGGATAACATCACCCTAGATTCCATCATAGGTATTTTCAAGACCTATAGAGTCTATAATTTCACATGGGTTGTGGTTGATTGGCATACAATGTCGGAACAATTAATTTATATTTGAGAGGATTTCTTACTTGATCTACATTCCAAGTTATACACAAATTAAGTGGTAAGGGTTCTTAGAGTTTAATTTTCAATTGTATATGATCTTGATCCAAGGTTTACCATGAATTTATGTAGTATTTTTCCATAATAATTTAATATTAAACTGATCTTTAACACTTTTTTATCATCCTCAAACTAATGGACAATCTAAAAGGACCCTTAAAAATCCAAAAGATATATTGAGATCTTACTCGATGGATTGTAAAGGATGTTGGGATCATCATATTTCATTGGTAAAGTTCTCATATAACAATATTTTACACTCTAGAATAAAAATGAAACTATATGAGGATATGTATGGGAGGATATATAGAACTTTAAAATATTAAGATAAAATTGGGAAGTAAAATATGTTGGGACCGAATCTTTCTCAAGAATTTTCAGATAAGATTCAAACTATTTAGTGGAATATCAAACCAACACAATGTTAATAAAAGTCTTAATTTATTTTTTAGACCAACTAGGTTAAATACCTTGATAAGGGGTGAATTAGGTTATGAAATATTAAAACAACTACCCCTTCAGATCCTATTTCATCGTTAAACAAAAAACTTTTCTCTCCCTTTCCCATAGAAATGTATGAATATAAATGAAATAATGCATGATACACAAAAATATTACTTGGTTCACCCTCACTGAGATATATCCAAGGAGCATACAATAAAAATGTTCCAATGTACCAAATTCACTAAATATCATTACCAAAAATAAGGTTTGTGATAGATCAATTCTATGCCCATGCTCATTACCTATATAAATTTTTTGTGAGAGCTCACTGACTCCCAAGGGTCACTACCTTAATATATCTTTCTATGGACCACTACCAGTGGAAAGGATAACATTCTTTATCTACCTTTGCTCACTATTATGGGAAATATTCAAACACAATTTACGGAAATATTGGTCCATTCATTAGCATGAATTAATACATCCTCAATTGTAGGTGGATGCTCTATTGATGTTCTACTTTCATCTACTTGATAAATATCAATTTACCATAGTTTTACTAGAAAATCTATTTTTAACACTTTCATGATTCTCACTTAATTTTTGAATCTCACACAATCTTTGAGAAGGCACCCAATTCTTCATAATAATGTAATTCATTTTTAAACCCCACAACTTTAGTAAAAATCACTTCTTTCTCAAATATCAACTAGCCATTGTGAATAAACCTCTATTTTTGAAGCTCAGTTTTTTTTGAAAAGATCACTTAGCCTATGAGAAGATCATAACGTTTGGTTATATTTTTATTGCCTTCACGAAATTTAATAATTTCTCAATGATTACAACTTTCAGTCAGCCTTCACTGCCTTTATAAACCCATTCTCAAGAACAACCTCCACAAATCACCTTTGTGAGATCAAATCCTTATAATCTTCATTAAGTCGTACTGCTTTTTCTAAAGGAGGTAGAGGCATATTTATTTGTGTTTCCACCCATTCGAGAATATTCCATACATTTAATCAACTTTTTGTTAGGATCACCAATCTCATTTGTAAAGCCCCCTATTTTTACGAAGCATCATGAAAATTTACACTTTTATGAAGCCTCTCATAGTCACCGATATTACCGTCAATCCTTTGCATATCTATGATGATCATTCATGAAGATCCAAAACTTTATGAAACTCCCTTCATGAAACTAGTATTCAAGAAACTCAAGACTTTACTATATTTTTATAAGTATTTCATAGAAATCCAACTTTCATGATGATTGAGCTATTCTCCAAATTCAGGACCCCAAAAATTTGGAAAACATTGGGAACAATTCCACCTTGTATAAAAATTTTATATACTGCTTATAGGTAATACATTTCTTTTTTTTGGATATTTTTCAACATACAGTGTCAAAAATCTCTATGGAACAAAAAAAATGACCTCATTAAACTATTTTTTCAACAAAAAAATCAATCCAAAAACACTGAAATGTTACCCTTTGGAATTTTTCCCCAACAATATACCCTTTTATGTTTTTTGTCAACTTCTTCACATTTTTTTACCTCCTTAAATATTCTTACACTATTATTTTCTTTAAATTCAGTTAAAGATCAAAGATTTACTCAACACACACTCTAATCCCACAAGATCCATGCTCGATATGAGAATCAAGAGTAATATTAGAAGAACATCAATGAATCACTTTAGTCCAAAACCACTCAATTTATTTCCACATGAACTATATCTAATATGATATATAAATTTTTATTGATAATATTTAGCATCAAAAAATTTTAAAATCCCTTTACTTAATTGCTCCTCCTATCAGATTCTCCCCCTATATTGATTAAGACATTTACTCTGCTTTTAAATCCACGATTTCTCCCCCCTTTTCAATGAAACTAAAGGTCACTTTTTTTGTGGCCTTATATAGGGTAAATAAAAAAAATTAGTAAATTAGAGAAAAACACATCATACCTTAGGTAGAGAGGGTCCCATATTCACACTTTTTCAAGTGTGGGGAGTCAACTAAACTCCCATATCCAATAGATACCTTTCAGAGACTTCTTTGGGTAAGGACTTTGTTAGAATTTCTAAAACCTATAGTTATGTAGAAACATACTCCAACTTTAAAAAACAATGATACACCTTCTATTTTATAAAATGATACTTGATTTAAATACGATTTTTTGTTGAGTTATGTATTAGATTTTTTTTAAGATTCATAGAACATTAATTGTTTCAATGGATTCTGATATGAGACTTCACTAGAAATCCAATATTATTAGGTTGTTGCTTCATCCAGAATAATTGTGTGCATGATTGATTAACCACTATATATTAAAATTCTATAGTTATTAATGAAATAAAATCCAATTTCTTTATTATCCAAGAATTACACGACCCACCAAGATAGAATGCACCCATTGATGTTTATTTTATATCATCTACTGATCTGGCCCAATCTACATCTGTATTTCCCAATAAATATTGCTGAGATTTTTTATTGTACAAAAAACCAAAATATACCATCGCCTTGATATATCAAAGTATTATTTTTATTTAAAGTAATTGGATTTATTTTATATTTCATTGATATCTTTTTGCTTGGAATGTAGAGATAACAATATCAGGTCTTATCACTATCAATTACAATAGAATTCCATTAATTTTCATGTATTATATGAAATTAAATGAATTACCATAATAATCCCATGAAATTTTTATCTAGGTAGCCGCTAGAGTTGTTATATCCTTGGAATTATCCATTCCAAATATTCTCAGAATTTCCCAAACATATTTAGACTGTGTAATAAATATTCCATTACTTCCTTAGGTCACCTATAAACCAAGGAAAAACATCAGTTCACCCATCCTTGATATTTAAAACCCACTTTTCATGAATAATACAATCTTTTTTCATTTAGATTCATTTTATCCACAAAATATTATGTCATCTATAGAGACCAACACCATCATCCTTGGTTACTATAATTATTGACATATATATTGTAATCAACTCCACCACACTAAAAATCATGATTCTTCAGAAACCGATTGAGCGTTAAATACCATGATCTCAGTTCTTTCTTCAACCCATATAATTATTTTCTTATTTGAAAGACTATGTTCTCACTTTCATGAATGAGAAAAATATATGACTACTCAATATCAACTTCTTTTTCTAGAACCCCATTCATAAATATGGACTTGACATTAGTCTATAAAATTTTGAACTTTCATTGCACTGTTATGGATAAGAACATTCTGATTTCCTTTAGCCTTTAAATGGGTGAAAATGTTTCATCAAAATACATACCCTTTATCTTGGAGTACCATTTTCACACAAGTTGTTCTTTGTTTTGAATCACTGCTTCATCTTCATTCATCTTGTTGAAAAATATCCATTTATTCCAGATGACATTCTTACCTGTTGGTCTGAAAAAAATCTCCCATGTATGATTATTATAATTTTTTTTAAGATCTTCATTTATATCTCGAACCCAGTTTTCATCTCCTCCCTCTTTATCAAAATTTTTAGGCTCTACCTATGATAATAATAATTCCTACTATAGTGTCTTCATCCTTCTTGTCTGTATTGGCACTATCTAATCACTAATTTTGCTTTTTCTATCAATTTTGGCTCTACTCTTTGGTATTTATGTGGAAAATGGTTTATATTTATCCTTTTCTTTATATAAAACTTCTTCTTAGTCAGCCTCTAGAAGGATAACTTCCCCTAAGATTCTTATCTCTTTATCACTATCCTTCCGAAACTGATTACATGTTTGTGGAATATTATGCTCATTTTATACTGTAGTTACATCATTTATTTTAACCACCTTTCCCATCCACTTATTGAGACCTTTATACAATTTTATTTTTCCTTAGTATCCATGAAATATCCCTTAATCTCCATAAGATTCAAACTTTCTGTGTTTATCCTTATTTAGAATTAAACTCTTACACCGTGAAGCCAATGTCCTTACTGATGTGTTGGAAAACAGAGGAGCGAATGAGGAGGTTTGTGTCATGATCATATCCCACAAAAATTATCTCATATCTTTGATTCAAAACAATAAATGTATGCTTCCTTCCTTCAAGATGATGTAATGCTTAATTCTGTTCAATGCAAGAGCCCTAGATCTCACTTTATTCCAAAAAAAATAATAATTAAACACTTACTTATAAAGACTCAAAAGCAATTCATTGTTGGATTCTTTACATGCCACAAATCATGTTGAGTATTATATTATTTTGGACATAATAAAAATATATTTATTTTGTATAATAATGTCATCACTGATGATTTCTAAAATAGCTATGGAAGGTCTTTCTTAGTGAGCATTGTTCTAGCCATGTTGTTGATAATTCAATTTCTTCTCAGAACTACTTCATTTTTCTATGGAGTTTTTAGTACTGAAACTTAGTTCCTTATACATTGTTTCTAGAGATAATCTCTTAATTGGTAATTTTGTGAACTCTTTTTCATTATCTATTTGGATATTATGGATTTTTGTGACCTAGAATCTTTTCAACTTCCCTTCGATAACTTGTTATGAATATGAACACATCAGACTTGTGGGAAATGACTGACACCCATGCCATTATACTAAAATCATCAATTAAGAGAACATAAAATCTCCTACCATAAATAGATCTTGGTGAAATAGGTCTTCAAGAATCAATATGCACCAACTCAGGCACTTTTTTTACCTTTTCTCTTTTACCTTATATGTCTTTCAAATGATCTTCCCTTGTTGTCAATAATTGCACATATGGGTATGATCACATGTTAACCTCGGGAGGTCTTAAGCAGAATCACATTTCAAATAATATTCTAATTATTTTTAGCTCAAATGACCAATGTGTTAATTCCACAACTTGTTTTATTCTTCCTTGTAAAAAAGAACAAATCTTCTTCTCCACGTAAAATGTAGTGATTCCCCTTCATAAACTTTCCCTAAAATAAACCAAAATATATGTTCCCTTAATGATAGATAATTTATTTGAATATATTATGGAATGTCCTGAGTCACATAGTTTACTAACACTTAACATGTTGTGACTGAGACCTTTAATAACCAAGAGATATGCATGTCTCATATCTTTTCCCCCAAAATTGGATTTTCTCGAGCTAATAATATTCAGGACTTCACTATTACCAAATATTACAATAACTTACTTGTCATATCTAATTGTTATCACCATTTAATTATTTCCTTTCATACGGGAGGTGCATACACTATCAATGATCCACATTCCAGTGGTATCAGATGCTTTGAAAGAAATATTTGAAACCACCGCCTATTGAGCTCATTTATTTATGATCCATGTATTTGAATTTATACCCAGTATGGATTTATAATCTATATCTTCCTTGAAGTATGATGGAACATATTCATATTTTAGATCTATAAATTGATTTTTTTTCATCTCAATTGACGATACATTGACCTGCTTCTTATGACGACATTTAGTCTTCTTCAGAACATGTTTTTGCATTGTTAATGAGCAATATCTTTCCATGTGTCCAAATACACCAAAATTGAAATAGTTACTATAAAATGATATCATATAATATCAATCTTTGTATGTATTCCTCTATTTGTCTTGTTCCCTTTGTTACCTCTTGGCTATAGAACTAACATTTTTTGAGTGACCCATATTACCACAACAATAACATCTAATGCAGGGTGCATTCCTATGTGTCACTACTACCCTATTAGTTTTACCTTAGTTTCTCAAAATATTATGGTTCTGATTCATACCCAAATCAATATTCAATCTCTTAGTGGGTTCTTGTGGTTTGGATTCAAACATTATTGTATTCTGTTTTCGATCAATCCCCGTACCATCTATAATGTTTTGATCTATCATTTTCTTCTCCTGAAATTACTTTATCTCTTTAACCTAATCTTTGAAATCTATATTTCCATTTTATATTTACTTTACAAAATTATTTTATGGAGTCATTAGTTTCTACTAATCTTTCACATTCATTCATAGGCTGGCAACCTCCTCCTCATGATTTTCAATGAGTTTTTCTTGATCTTTTACTGTATTTTTCAAACAATCGATCACCCTTTTCTATTCTTAAACATTGAACTTTTACACACCGATCATATCTAAGTTATCTAAAATTGAATAATTAATCTTTTCAATTTCATATATTATTTCAAACTTACTTTCTTCATACTATTGTATAACAATTTTTACATCATGAACAACATTGTTGGCATTCTTTGTTTTGGATATCCAAACATGTATCTCTTCAAGTGAATCTTCTAATTCAACATGATGTTCAACTCTTCATTTTGATTCTACTTTAGGATTGTCTCTTTATTCCCTTGTTTTTATAATTTATAAAAATTTCCACAATATATTTTTATACATGATCTTTACATTCCTCCAACTCTTCTTCGTTATATTCTCCTAAACTATCATCTTATTTGGAAAGAAGATTCTTATTTTTGATAATATTTTTATCAAAATATTTTTTACCTTTCACGTAGTATAAATAATTATTCATGGTAATTTATAATTCATCCTCATCATCATCATCTTTAAACTTCTTAGGGAACCACATTGCAATATTTCCAACATTTCCGCATCGAAATCATGCAATTGGGAGTTCCCTTTAAACTTCCCTTTCCATATTTGTAAATTTGATGGAAGGAATGACATGAATTTATCTATCTCTTCTTCTTCCTTCTCATTTTCAGTTTTTATCTTCTTTATGGCCTTGAATTCCACTTATTTATAATTCCCTCTTTCCACAGACTAATTATCATCATTTCTCATCTCATATGAAATAAGAGTAATGGGAAATCTATCCAATGTCATTTTATTTAGATCTTTATCTTCTAATACCGAACTTTTGGATTGAACCGAGTTGGAATTATTCTCAATATAGGATTGAAAATCCTTAAATATTCAATAATTTCTCTAAGACTATGTTTATTGTCCACAAATAAAATCACTTAGTCAAATGATGCATCAATAAACTCATTAGGGTGAATTCTAAGATCCTTAAACTTGTTCCATAAAACATGTAATTTTTCTTTTCTAAATATTTATTCTCCCTCATAAATATTTAGAAACTTTTTCCACACATCATGTTATGTATTTTACAACATAACTATCATATATATTTAATTAGATAAGTCTCCACCTAAATAATTTACTACTTTGGTGTCAACATACAACTCCCTTCGGTCAACTTCTGATAAAGGACCATTGTTGATACTAGAAAACATTCTATGCATCACTACTTTAAATACAACCATTCCTTAATATTGGAAGTAGTGTTGCATCGAGTTCTTCCATAATTCAAAATTGTTTCCATTGAATATTGGAATCCCTTTGTGATTGATAACCTCCATTAAAAACCTTAAGATAGAAACATTGATATTAACCTTTCCTTCTAATACCAATGTTAGCTCAACTAGGATAAATAACTTAAGGGGGGGGGGATCAAGGTATGAATTATTAAAAAAACTTCCCCATCAGATATGGTTTCATCATTAAAAAACACTATTATCAACCTTTCCTATAGCAATGTATGAACAAAAATGAAAGCATGCACTAAATATGATAATTTTACTTGGTTCACCCTCCCTAGGATACATTTAAGAAGCATACAACAATAATGTACCAATGTACCAAATCTAATAAGGATCACTTCCAAAGATAAGTTTTAGGCTAAAGGACTTATATTCCCAAGATCAATTCTTATAAAATGTTTAGGGATATCTTACTACTTCCCAATGGTCACTCCCTCGATATCTCTTTTGATGGCTCACTATTGGTAGAAAAGATTACCTTCTTCATATTCCTTTTCTCACTGATCTAAAAATTATTCAAAAATAGTTTATAGATATTTAGATCCATTAATTAGCATGAATTAATATATCCTTAGTTGTATATGAATGATTTTTTGAAGTTATACTTTTATCCACTTGATGAATATCAATTTACCAAAATTTTACTGGGAAATCCCTTTTTAACACTTTCATGATGCTCACTACCTTTATAAAGATAAAAAATATTAATTAAGCCACCCAATTATTCACAAGTGTATACTTCCTTTGAGAACCCTAAAAAATTTCATGAATATCACATCTTTCACAAACCTCAACCGGTTTTCAGGAAGTAATATCCTTTCATGAAGCTCAAACACTTTCGTGAAGCTCAATTAGACTTCTAAAAACTCACAAATTTCAGTCATCTTTTTATAGAGTTAGTGAAATTCAATACTTTTGTGATGCTTAAATCTTTTTGTTAGCCTTTATAGCCTTCAAAATATTCTTCTCAATAAAAACCTATACAAATCCTCTTCATGAATTCAGAGCCTTAAAACCACTGTTAAGTCTTGATGCCTTTGGGGGGGGGGGGGTATAGGCCTATTTATAGGTGTTTCTCCCATTATATAATCTTATATCCATGTTATAATCTTTTCACGAAGCTCACCAATCTCATTAGTGAAGCTTTCTATGTTCGAAAAACACTAGTAAAATTTACCCTTTCCCAAATATTCTCATATTTATAGAGATTACCATTAATCCTTTATGTACTCACGATGGTCATTCACATTGATCCACACCTTCAAAAATATCCCTTCACAAAACCTAGTCTTCTCGAAACTTACGCCTTTACTAAATTTTTATGAGGGTTTCATGGAAATATAAAATTTTCATTGATTGATACATTCTCCAAATTTTGGACCCCAAAAAATTGGCAAACATAGGGAAACTTCACCACCTTGTATATGAAATTTTCTATACTGCTTCTAAGGAATCCATTCCATTGTCTTGGATCATTTTTAATATACTGTGTAAAAAATATCTCTAAAACTCCATAAATGACCTCATTAACCTACTTTTTCATCAAACAAAATCTACCAAAAAATACATGAATGTTACATTGATGGATTTTTCCCCCAACACTAGTTGTCATTGATGAGATTTTGAGTTTTAATTTAATGAAAATGTATTCATTTTAATATCACTATAGAAGATGTTTATAAGATTTATAAATAAGGTATAGTTAATACCTAGATATATCACTCCCTTTAATATTATTGATCAAGTGGGAATGGAAGCCTAATACCTTATACTTTGACTAAACCTCTCCCAAGTTCATGATGTGTTCCATGTATCAATTTTGATTAATAAAATAATAAATCCATCACATTTACTAAACTTATATATTATATTACTGGAACAAGATCTTTCTTTTAAGGAATAACATGTAGAGGTCTCAGATCATATATATGAAGTACTGGAAAACATGACCACCCACTTAGTTAAAGTTCTATAGTAAAATAGAATGTTTTGAGGAAGTGGTTTGGGAACCCAAAGATATAATGAGGAAAATGAAACCTTATCTTTTTTCATTTGAGATATGAAATTTTGAGGGTGGAAATTTTTTTCGGGGGGCTAGAATGTAGCACCCTACGTTTTTATTCATTGAATGTGTTGAATAACATGTTTCACAAGTAATAAAAAACTAAATTGAATAATGAATTATTTAATTAGTGTAGAATGATATAATATAAAACTAAATAAACAAAAATATTTTAAAAGATAAATAAATGAAACCGACTTTGGAAAATTAAAACATGAATAAAACCACAAGTAAATAAAAATAATACAAGATTGAATTATTAATCATCATGATCACCTATGAAGATCATACCACCAATGATAATTATAAACGGAATACAAAACATTATAAATATGATAATGATCATGAAAAATAAATTAATGGATGTAATAATTTTTTTAGAAAAGTATGTGAGGTTGTATATAAGAATTTCAAAGTGTAAATATAACTGTTATATGCCCAATAGACATATGATTATTGGATATATGGTCATTGTACATATGACCATTAGATATATGGGTTTTATATATAGTTAAAGGGTATATTTAAATATTTATAATTAAAATATAACTGATTTATAAAATAATTAATAAATTATAAATCATATAAATAACTTGAATAATTGATTATTAATATCCATTATATTATTATAGAGTGATAATAAATAAAAAATATAATAATTTGATATATGTGAAATTATTTTTAATCGAGAAAAATTATTTTATAAAGTATTTTGTATAATTATTTAAAATTAAAACTTAAGATATTTATAGATATATATTTTTTAAAATAAATTTTATATTTATAATCTGGTCATCAAAATTATGTGATAGAGTTAATTATATATTTCAATGAAAAATAATTTACTGGGGTGATTCGTGAATTATGGTAGTAAACAACGAAAATGGTAAAATATAGTGTATTATTAAAATGATATATAAAACATATAAAATAAAAATATAAGTTAATAATTAATGGAATATTATTATCTATTGATTTTTCCACTTTTGGACCACATTTGAAGTTAAGAATACCTTTCATAATCATTAATGAATGGAAAATTGTAAATATTTCACTCAAACTCGTCAATGAAAGGAACTATCCTATACCCATTGTAAAAAAAAATATATCATTAATTTTCCTCTTGAATCGCAACCCAAATTCACTCCTAAAAATTCTTATCTCATGTTTGGTATATTCTTTTCACAGAAAGGATACCAACATATTTAATTATAATGGCATCCGTTAATAGGAGTGTTTCCATCAAAGTAAAAAATCCATATCTATATTTTTCATTTAATTTCTCATCTCTAATTATCCTAAATATAATTCAATACTCTAATGATATATTATTAACATCATAATTTAAAAAAAATAAGTTTTCTATAATATAACTCTATATTCTTACTCAATCAATCGTATAACATGTCTTCATTTGGGCCAATTCAACCACCTACATGAACGATGCTCTACCATCTTCATCGTATTCATCATGGATGAGTATCAAGACATTAATACTGTTAATTATGTAATGGTATCACCCATGACAATGATCATTGTAAAGTTACTCATTATTATTGGTAAAGTTACAAAAAACATGTGCACTGTTAATTCGGTTCTCACAAACCATACCCATATATTACATAAAATAAACAAGGAAATTTTTAAATCATTATAATATTATGATTAAAAAAATTGAAAAATATTTTAATGGTGAACTTTATAATATAGAATGATGATTGAAATATAAATACAAAAACTATTATAAAACAATTAATATTACTAACATCCAATGATAAAAATATAATTTAAATAACTAATATATGTGTAATAAATAAATATAATTGATTAAAGTAAATGGAAACGGATATTAATAAGTTCATAAAGTATTATATTAAGAATTATTTTTTGGTATACATGGAAATTGGGTGCGTTCATGGAATTTATGAGAAAAGGTAAAATTTTCTCTCCCAATATCTTTTCTTATTTGATATTATCAATAACTAAACCTCTATCAATATAATTTTCATGTAATTTATAATTAAATATAAATTTTTCTTACCTTATAGTAATTGTTTGGATTTAAATTTTTTTTACCAATCCCCTATTATTGATTCATATTTCATTGATGACGTCATTTTTAAGGGGAATTATCTTAAACTCTCTTTGATTGGAATATTTTTCCTCTATGTTCATATTATTTATATTTCTTCATTCATGTATTTTATATTATTATCTCTAGTTCTGTGATTTCTTAAGGTATCTTTCCAATGAATTTTACTTACTTATAAATGTGTCAAGGGAAACTTTTAATCACTGTTACATTATGTTTATCACTATGTAAATTGATACCATAGTTTATTTGATTTTCTTATGAAGATTACTTTTCGTGTTTTCATTATTCGTCAATGTAATTTTTATTTAATATATCATTATTTTTGAAATAATTTATTTATAAATTATTTCTTTATAAATATTTCTCAATATAAAAGGATATTTCTTCTCATTTTATGAAAAACTTTCTCATATTCTTGTAAAGTGATTTTCACCAATGAAAATATCCTTTAGTAATTTCTATATTCAATTTATGATGTGCTTTAAGAGAATAATAAACATTACTTCTCTAGTTTATTTGTCCTGATATATTTTGATTTTTTTTATAAAACCCATTTCATTGTCATGGGTTCATTATGTTTTGATGAATTTGTAAATATTTTTATGTTCATGTGGCACACATATATATGGTTTATCATTTTATGGTTGGTGGAGTGATAATTAAATATACCTATAAAGCATTAGGTAGAGATTTATATATCTTAATATTATTGTGTTTTGGGATATATGTGGTTAGACCAACCCATTATATTATGGGACATGGGTGGTTATCCTAGTTCACTGTGATATGAATATCTTGGAGGTTAACCTTGAAATAAGTTATGATTTTTTTACGCTTGTGTATGTGTCACATTTCTATGTTAAGTCATTAATTTATGTTATGATTAATATTATATTACATGATACTAATTTCTTTGGGTAAGATCTTACGATTATGTTATCATACCCATATGTTTTCTTTATGTATACATATTTTATGATCCCCTATGTTTTTTATTGATATTACTTATGTTTTACCTATTACTAAGATTTTAATCTCACCCTTTTATTATGTTTCAATTACCTAGGTTGTTATGAAGAATATAATATATGATATGTCTGGAAGGGATTCAAGTGAGATGCAATTCTTGAATAAATGATCATTACATTGTAAAGTAAGACATTTATATAACTAATCTCAAAAGAAACTAAACATTTTTTATAGTGGTGTGATTTATTTATGTCTTGTAATGGATAATCAAGTACAATGATGTAATAAGTATGTATATTATGGTTGGGTCATCTCAAGTACTCTTTAAATTGCTCAAAATAATTCCCCTCTTTTCAAAATTATTTACTCATTCTGAATATTCTTAATTATTCATGAATTTATTTTATTAAATCTCATATTTATGAATGATTTTCTATATTAGATTAAAAATTTACTTATATTGTGTTTTTAATTATTCAGAATATTCTTAATTATTCATGAGTTGATTTTATTAACTCTCATATTCATTATTATTTTCTATATTAGATAAAAAATTTACTTATATTGTGTTTGTATCTGCTTATTTATATCTTTCATTTTTCACAGTTTTACTAACAATACAGTTTCAGTTTATAATGATACAAAATAATAATAGAAGTTTTTATTCCTATTCTAGTTTTTTATTATACCAAATTTCATCAAACTTGAATTCATTATTCTCAATTTTACCAAAATTATTTACAATTCATAGACTATGGATATATAAATTCATATATAATCCTTGGATCTCACAAAAAATATCTAAAAATAATTCATAATCTTCTCAAAATAAATAAAAAACAATGATCTTTCTTAGAATACATTTAGGTGATGATTAAAAAATGGAATTTATCGTGAAAATAAATCTAAAATTACTTTGTAAGGATTTGAAGGAAATATATGATAATCAATAGAATTTTTTTCTTCCATATACCCAGGATGAATGAAATATGTTATGATTCAAAGATTATAAATGGGTTTGAAAATATAAATCTTTCATGTATCAAATTGTATCTTAATAAATGTATTGTACAATTGAGATTGTATATATTAATATTATTGAAAATAAATCTATTAATTTTCATTAATTTCATTTAATTATGAAACAATAGTATTTTTTACAAGGATATACAAAGTATCCCAAACTCATATCATCATTACTCATGGTAAAAAATAACAACAATTTTTTTATTAAAAATTAACATTATTTTCTAACTATTTAGAAATAAAATAACCTGTATAAAATTATACCATTAATGAAAATATTTTTGGATAAGGGAGAGTTAAAGGATGTGGATATCATGTTAGACATGGTGGTAGATGTGACCAATATCATGATTACAATCAAGGGAATTATTAAAATGATTATCTAAATAAAATAGATATTGACTCGAGAACTATATGAAATCCTAAAGATTTCTACTACAGGTTTGGTTTTAAGGGATATTATTCTAAAGTCTACTAAACCCAAAATCATGTCTAAAAACTATATAAAGAATCACTTGACATAAATAAAATTTAAATAAATTATACTAAGACAACCCATTAAAGGAATGGAAATGGGTTGGATTTCATCGAGAACAAAGTACACTAAAATATTGATTTCACATACCTTGAAATAAGTGATTTTACTTATGATTTTGGTAATATCTAATTTGAAAACCATTATAAATATTTCCAATAAAATTATTTTTTATTAAAAAATTAATATTTAATAAAGTTGTTGATTATTATTTATATTTTATAATGTTTAAGTTCAACACCATCAAATATGGTGAGAATGTTTTTATTTGTTTTAAAAATAGTATAATTGAAATTGGAAAATTCCAATAGTGGATAAAATCTAAAGAAAATTTTACTAGTTAGATAAACCAATAATAAGGAAAATACACTCATGCAACCCATAAAGAGAACCATCCATTGAGAGAAACCCTAGCCACCATCATCAGAAGATCTACTATTGTCCCCTAAAAAGGACACATCACATAGATAAATGAGGTCATGCATAGGAACATATGTGATAGATAAATGAAACATCAACAAGGAATGTGATGTACCTATTTCAATGAGCTTAAAAATGCATAAATAAGTGAAAAAACCAGCAACCATAGGGGAATTCACTACCATCATTAGCTGAAACTCTATTGAGCAGTATCCAATGGGTGAAAGGGGAGATATCAATGGTAGGGAACACCAAAAAGGATGTCTGAGAATAGAGATATATACAAACAAAGAATTCGAGGGCCACTATCAACACCATCGCTCACCATATCTAATGAGAATTGATTCAAAGGTACCAAGTTAATTTCTCAGAAGGATGAGTTCGATTTTCATGGGCCAATTATGTATGGAATAATATAGGTTTCAAGATATACTCGGTGTTCATCTCATTGTATCATGGGACCAAGGAATATCGCCAAGCATGGATGGATCCAATAGGCCCATGATATTACTTATTAAATCCCAAATGTGATCTATTAAGCCTGAGATATGTGATTCCATGAATTTTGAATCCCGAACCATTTGAATAATATATAAACTTGTGATTGTTAGCAACTAAGTAAAATTATAAAATAAAAAACAAAGTACCATTACCAAAAATCGAGATTTATCAAGCACTGAAATTTAATAGCACTTGACAAAAAATGCTAATAAAGGGGTGAATTTTATCAGTGCTCCCAAAAAACGATGACAATGTTTCCCTTTACCAGTGCAAAAAAATATCTAAAAATGGGTAACCTTTGTTAGTGATTTTTTTCTAGTTTTGATAAACATCCTGCATTTATCAGTTCTTTCTTGAGCACTAATAAAAGTTAAACCTTTATCCATGCTTTTGTATTGCGCAAATAAAGGTCACAGTGAGTAATTTAATTTATATATAAATATTTAAAAATTTTGAAATAATATTTATATTACAATAAATATACATATGTAAATATAATATATAAATAATACTTATATAAATTTTAATAAAAAAATGAATCATATTTTCATAATTTTATGTATAAAAAAGTATCAAATTTATAAATGTCAAAAAACTTAGATGTTTATTTATATACATTAATCACAAAATGGGTATATAATTAAAATAAATATAAATCATTAATATTTTATTTTAAAAAATATATAATATGGAAATGATTAAATTTATTTTAATATATATTTATAATGATATTAAATAACTTAAAATATATGTATATGTATAACAATATGTATGTATGTGTATATGTGTATATTTGTGTATGTATGTGTGTGTAGATGTGTATGTGTACATATGTATGTCAGTTACATGTAGATGTATGTGTGTGTTCATGTTTGTTTATTGATTTAATATTATTTATTATTTTTTAATATCACTCATTTTTTAGTATTTTATGTATTTATTCATTTTTAATATAAATTTATTTTAATTCATTCTTCTTGAATATATATGTGTGTGTGTGTGTTTAATTTAATTTGTTTTAATTCAATTATTAATATTTTTTATAGTTAATATAATTCATTTTAAATAATTTTGTTATTTATAGAATTAATATTATCTACTTATTCATTTTTCTTTATTTTTATGTGTTTTTAATTCTAAAGGTGACTTGTGCAGGTGGCATTCCACGACAGTAGGGGCCATAATCTTTGAGGCCGGATTTTTGATGTTGGATCCATACAGGTGGGTTGTACAGGCAGTCTCAGGCTGCAGGTGTAGTTATTTGAGCCATGGTACATGCATGCTTCCAAATTAAAGGCCTACGGGTCATGTATTAGGCTTTTGGACCATGTAAAGAATTTCATGTTCACTGGGCATTCATACCATCAATATAAAAATAAATAAGGCTTGATGGGTGAGTTATCACTTAGGGGGTCTATTGCCTGCCTTTCCGACCTATGTGTGAGGTGTCTATGTTTGATGTAATTATACCCCCAAAATCACATAATATATATATATTTATAATTATATAAAAATATTTTTAAATATTTTTATTTATAATTATAATTATGATAAAATATATGTGTATTTAAAATTTTTTAAAATTATAATAAATATATTTAAATAATAAATATATATATTATATTTATAATTGTATATATTTATATACTAATAAATAAAAATATAAAAATATACAAATATATACAATTAAATAAATAAATATAATTATATACAAATATTTATTATTAATTAAAAATATTTTTAAAAATATTTATTTACAATTATAAATATTAATAAATAAATATATATTTCAATATATTTATTTATATTTATAATTATTAATTAATAAATATATATTTCAATTATTATAAAATTATAAAAAATGGTTTTAAATTATAAATATATTTATTATATTTATAGTTATATATATTTATATATTGATAAATGTATATAATTATATAAATATATTTTTAATTTTATCAAAATATTGACATGTAACCTTAAAATTGATTGGCCCAAAAGCCCAATAAGACAAAACCCATTACAAAACCAACCCCAAAAAGTCCAAAGCACAAAACCAATATGAGAAATGTATTTATGGGTCGGTCTTGTAATGGGTTCACCCTTACCCAGTTCAAAAGGGTTCATGTTTTTTTATCTCAATAAATGGGCTTTCCCCCAACCTTTTAAGTATAATTATATATATATATATATATTTAAATAATTATAAAATTATAATAAATATTTTTATTATATTTATAATTATATATATTACTATATCAACAAGTATATATATATATATATATATAATTGCAGTTGGGGCTTACCCGAGTGGTTAAAGGCTCCCTGTAATTCTGCATTAGGCTCAAGTTCAAATTCGGGTGGGCCAGGTACTATTATAGAACTATGAAGGCGATGATGTAGATGATGATACCGACATATGGTGACACATGCATGATGTAGGTCTGGTGATGTAGGTAGGGTGAAGCAAACATGGTGCTGTATTGGGATTTTGGGCCGTGTTATGGGTTTCATGTCTACTAGGTCTACGGGCCAGGCACTAAATAAATAATGTTTTTTTGGGTGAGTTATCTTCTTGGGGGGTGGGGTTATGACATACCTTTACAAAATGTGTCTGTGGGGTGTGTGTGTGTTTGAATGTAATTATACCCCCAAACTTCTAATATATATATATATATGTAAATATATAAATATATTTATAATTATATAAAAATATTTTTAAATATATGTATTTATAATTACAATTATAAATAAATATGTATATTTAAATTATTTTAAAATTATAATAAATAAAGTTAAATAATAAATATATTTATTATATTTGTATTTATATATATTATTTATTAATTAATATATACATAAATATAAATATATATAATTATAATTTTATAAAGAATAAATTTTAAATATATTTATTTATAATTATATATATATATATATATCAACAATTACAAAATTATAATAAATATGATTATTATATTTATAATTATATATATTAATATATTAATAAATATATAAAAAATTATACAAATGTATAGAATTATATAAATATATATAATTATATAAATATACCCAGACAGCGCGAACCATGAGTTATCTTCTATGATTCCGAAATTTATTGAAATTAAAAATCCACAAAGTACAACGGAAGGTGGGGAATGAAGAAAGTGGAAAACCACTGATGGCTCCCTCTCCTCCATGTCTTAGGCTATTTTCATGCCTCATCGTCCACATGAGGCTCAATATAATCATTTGGTGGGGTTGGATCCTCATGAGGCTCCTACTCTGTAGCCGTACATGAGCCCTCTGATACTTTAAATATTCAATTCTAATTATATACATTGTATTAAATTTCAGAGAAATGGGAACTTATTTTGAGCATGGAGATCACACACAGGTTGGATATGAAAATGATTCGATGTGTAATAAATAAGATCCATATGTGATTCAACATGATCTCATTGGGCACAAAGTTTTATTCCATATCTATGTGCCTCGAAAGAAAATACCTATGACTAGTGTGATTACCTTAGAATTATCTAGACTAAAGAGAAATTTCACAGAGGTTTTCAGATATGTGGAAATCTCATCTTCATCTGATTTTGGATTCCTTCTCTAGGAGTAGTTATCAAGAAGGTCTGAGTTACGCATGTTCCTTCCAATCAAAAATATATTGAGGAGAGAATGAATATCTACAAATAATTCATCATCATGTAGGTATTAACTCTAAAAGGTGAATAAATGTAGATATTTAATGATTATGTTAAAAAAATTATTGTGGTTTGGGGATTTGAGGACTGGTGGATGACTGCCATGGGAAGGGGATATATCCACATCATCTTCCCCTCTCATGAGCATAAGTGGCGTGCATGGAGCTTTGGTGCCATTCCACAGAGGCCTGGATTTCTAAGGATCTAGGAATGGGATCAAAACTTTGACCCCTTTAATTTAAGGAATGATCACATACAAGTATGGATTCGTATCTATAGGATCAATTGGTTTATTTTCATCCTTGGATCCTATGATACATTGCCTCATCACTTAGAAATTTGATTAGAGTTTATAGGAAAACTGGTAATAAGAGGTTTGTAAATTTTTTCAAAGTCTTCGTTGAAGTTGACATGGATTCTACATTGGTTGAGGTGGTAGTCTCACCACAATAGATGATAATTTTAAATCAGAGATCATATATGAAAGGGAAAAAATATATAGGGACTATAATTTCTTTGATCATCTTGAATCTGAATGAAACATGTCTAAATTTTGTAGCATAATAAATGTAAGGGACATGCTGATCCCTCTTGTAGAAGGGATATTGATAAAGGGAAGGGGAAGGCACAACCTCATTTCAAATCCAATGTCTCTGCATGTCCTGACCTTATGAAGGGACCTCAATATAAAAATGTGGCTAGGGGATACTCTCAAATTCCATAGGTATAGAAGTAGTGGTTCATCCCCTATTGAATAGAATCTTAGTTTGGATAATGAATTGGTTGCACATGCTTGAATTTTTGAGCTGGAAGAAGCTTCCAAATCCCTATATCTTCAGTAAGTCAGCACCCGTATGGTTGTGGTTGACATGCATGCATTTTCAAACATGAAGAAGGATGTATCTAACCTTCACACACATTTATTGGATGTTTTATGTGATGGTAGGATTGATAGTAATATGGAGCAGTATACCCCTTGTAGTACCTCCGATCCTAGATCTCCTCTTGAACTGTCTATGCATCCACCTTATTAGGCTATTGGTTTGATCACACAAGGACATGATATGAAGAAAGGCCATGATCAAATTAAAATTAACCTAATGGAATAAAATATAATGCTTATATTATTGTCACTTCTTCAGATTATGTTGTTATCCCTAATAATTTTTAGGAGAATAGTAGATAACAGGATCCTATAGTGCTTCAGTAGGATACTTTTCAATCCAATATAGTGTGTGCTTTCAATGGGATAGAAGAATATATGATGGTATCAGACAATAAGGTAAGTATTGAGAGGGATCTTTATGATGGAGGTCCTGAGATTAATGGATAGGTTGATGGAAAAACTATGGACCATCCTCAGTAGGTTTCAATTATTTTCAGGACCTCACTGACCGTGTTTCAAAAACCATATGAGGAGGGTTCTTTCTCTTCTCAGATGGACACAAATTTTGTGAAAGATACCTAGGAATATTTAAATGGAATAATACAACATCATTACATTTTTATTGTTTATTATTTGATTTATAAATTGGCCCATCAACATGAGAAGGAAGAACCTTTTTCTCAGATTCTCCCAAGAAAATATTCCCAGAGGAATATCCCTAAGGACACACCATTGGACATTGATAATTATCCCAAAAAATCCACTCATATTAATCAAATATTATGGGATGATGATATTGAGGTCCTACCCCTCTCTGGTGCCTGTTTTCCCCTGAGAAGGATAATGAATTCTTGGAATGTAGGATTGATAGCAGAAAAGGAAAAATGGAGGGGGGAGAAAATCACAATGGATTTACCACAAAAAGGATGACATCTGTTGGTCAGAGTATATTTCTCAAGAGGGGGGGGGGGTGAATTGAGTATCTCTAAAAATTTATGTTTCAAAATTATCTCTTTGAAAACTTCCCCCAATTTAAATATAATATAGCCTAGTTAATCAATGTAATAAGGTTATAATAGTTTGACTATTCAAATAACTTCTTAGAATATTGATTAATTATCCTTAATATCAATGTGAGTTATTGATATAACTTTTGATGTTTTTATAATAAGGAAAAATAGTTATAAATTATATCCAAGACTAACTATCCAAGTGAAATCTAGTATTTTCTGAAATATACAATAATGTAGAGAAAAAATAAATTAAAAGACACATTAGATAAAACAAGTGGTTAAATCTCAAGATGCGACCTAATACACTCCATTTAGTGATCACATTCCACCAAGAAGTTTATATTAATAAACATGATCCACACCTTGGATCCCGGTAAACAATAGTGCACAGGACTGTATGGGTCACACGACCTCTTCCACTGTTCTTCAATGGTATAAACAACCAGGTTACACAAGGACCTCTTCCTCACTTATTTGTGGGAGTAAAAAGATGTAAGAAGGTATGAGAGGAAGGATATCATCTATCCTTAAGTTTAATACAGGAGAAAGTGTGTGTTTCTAATACAGACACACACACAATGCTCGAAATCTAAAAATAGTACACAATAGAGAAAAGCCGACGAGAAAGGGTTAGAAGTACTTTGAGTGTTATTCTTTGCAGTTATTGTCTTGTAGGATGAAGTAAATGTGAGTATCAAGTCCTCTTGTAAAAAACAGAGTATCATAAGTCTGGAGCTCTGGTTTCCATTTCAAATATCTAGCTCGTGTTATTGTTGGAGTTGTTACTACGAAGATGATTTTTGGTGTGATCTAGGGTAGTCCATTCATTTGGAATCAAGAGTGAGTGTTTCATTTGTTCTTTAGTTATATGTTTTTCCATGCATCAAATTTCTTTTCAAACACTCTCTCTACTTTTGTATATTTTTTTCATCCTTGATTATCTTCTTTTTTAATTGAGGGTGAACACATTGGAACCGACATGATGCATGTATTCTTCACCTCATACCTCATAATGTCAGGTTACATGTCTACAATGAAACATTAATTATGTCAGTGCCTTTGAATGAATCAAAAATGACTGTTAGAAATTAAATTGAAAACGACAAAATAGATTAAAGGATGATGCCATAGTTTTTCTTGAAATAGTATCATTTAGAAATGGTGTGACCATGAAATGGTGTCTTTGTGTTTTCCTTTGAGCGGCAAGACAGTCCTGATTCAGTAGTTTCATTGATATCAGGAACTGATAGCACAAATGCGGTGTTAGGATCACGATGTCTAATCCTTTTCCAAACATTGAACAATGTCTTGGTGATGGTAGCAAGGAACTGATGTCACATACTTCATGAAAATTGAAATAGGTTATGGTGTCTGGGTCATGGTGACTGGGTCATGGTGTCTGGGTCACAGTATTTGGGTCATGGTGCCTAGGTCACGGTGCATGGGTCATAGTGTATGGGTCACAGTGCCTGGGTCCTTTTCCAAAAAACCAGAACCAGTGGTAGAATCACGATTTCTCAGACTTATCCAAATATCTGTAAATAGTCTTAAGAAATAATATTCACAGAATTAATTAGACTTAATCATTCATAGAAAAATAATTATATAAAAAAATTAAATTTAGTTTATAATAATCAAACATGATTGATAAGAATCAGGATCTTATAAAAGTTTATTTAAGGAATAGGGAAACCAAACATCTCTATACATGATTTGAAATAGATTAAATACGATTAACATGATTTTTGATCATTAAAACATGATTAAAACATGAGGATTCAAAAAATATCCCATTTTTGATGATCACAAATCATATGAATTAGATTCTTGTTCTTAGTGATTAGATTTTTGTTCTTAGTGTTCTTTTTCTACCCATTATGGGATTATAAAAAAGAGAGAAAGACGGAAAGAAAATAAGAGAATAGACAACAACAATGCTCATGGAATTAGATGGAAAGATATGTGTCATTACAATTGGTAGAAAAAAGTACAAAACATCCCTATCAAGATACATTGTTTTCTTTTCTCTAGAACTAGATTTATTTTCTTTTCCCTTGGAAGAAACATCAGAAGAAGATACAGGTGCAGAAGTAGAGGTTAAAGAATGAATTGATCCAACTTTCAGGGAAGGAAGAGGGAGCCCTTCAAAAATAGAAGGTGCCAAAGTGGGTTTGGTAGAAGACCAGGGAATGTTTTGGTCAAAGATAAGAGGTCTGATCTGGCTCAGATCCAGAGATATAGACATTGAGGCAGAAGGAAAACTAGTGTATGAGGAGAGATTTAAACCAGGTTGCAAAGGTGAAGCTGTAGGAGCCACAATAGAAGTGATTTTCACATGAAGATAAGGGTTATACAACTAAATGAAATTATTAAATATCTCGCCACCATACTGGATTGCCTTCTCGAAATTATCTTTGTTCTCCTGAAACTTTTCCAATAGAGGATTGAAGTATTGTAGCTTTTAGACTTGAGTCTTGATGTCTTGAGTAACTAGAGGTATTTTCAGATTCTCTACAAGATATTTGAAACGATTGGTCATATTATTTTTAGATAAATCCTATTTAAGAAGAATTACACTTTCTTAGTTATTTCTTCCTGATAAATATTTAAAATATTTGAATGAATCCTCACTAAATCAAGTACTCTATCACTATTCTTGACATCCATAGATAAACTCTCATTTTCAAAGCCACTTAACACTGGTTGAAGTTCCTCCTTAACAACATTTTTGAGTAGATCACTATCAATGGGTTGAGATGACTGTCCAGAGGCATTAGAGGCTGTAACAACTAAAGTGGGGGACTTGAGATGATTTATAAATTTCTATAGACATCCCTTTTACTCGTTAGTAAGTTTTTTAAGACAAAAAACAAGCTCACGCATCTCATTTACTACCTATATGTTTCTCTTAGCCACTTTTTCAAATATTGAAGTCAAGTTTGATTGAATCAATGATGAAACTTTTAGTGGAATCTGATTAACATCCTCAACAGGATGAGAAACATGATCTTGTCCTAATAACAACACTTTTTTGCATATCTTAAACCATACCTCAGAGAGACTTTACCTCATCACTCAACTTATTGTTCTCAGTTCTATCCTCTTGTATTTCATGAAGCATTTTTGGTTCAATCTATCATATGATTTTCTCTAATAGCAAGGAAATATCTCTTTCACTAAGACTTATTATAGGAGAAGGTTGTGTGTTCATGATATTTTAAAATTTATCTAATCATGTAACTAAAAATGATTTAAAATCCCTTTGACTTATAGAATTAGAAGGTTCTTATGAAGGTTCATCAACAGGAGCTGAGATAGGTTTAGGTACCTTAGTAGAGATTACTTCGAGAGAAGAAACTGGTTTCAATTGAAACACAACTGAAAGGTATATGCCTTTAACCGAGGACTCCTGGACTTTATCCACACCAAATTATATATGGAATTTATACAAGGTATCCATAGTGATCTGATCAACAGTATTGGGAACTTCAACACTTTCTAGACTGGGGTGTTTCTCCCCGTATACAGGTACATCTCTCACAGGACTGAGTGTTTAAGTTCCTTGATCTATTTCTAAAATTTCATCTCTTATAACCTCACACGTTTCTTTTCTAGCCAACTGGAAGGCTTGCTCCATTCTTTCCTCAACAAATAAGATAATTTCAGGATTATCCTATTCTTATAAATGTTCCTCAACAATAGCCTCTTCCTCAATAATAAGTTCATCTTATAGATGATCCTCAAGAATAACATTTTCATTTACACTAACTTCATATTCTTTCTCAGAAGAAAGTTCTTCTTCTTAATCAGTACTTCCTTCAGTAACATGTGCTTCCTTCTCAATTATATTTTTTTGAATAGTTATAACACTGTATTCCTTATCCAATACAGTTCCTTACATAGGTGCAACAGTTGCCTCTTCTTCTTATTCTTCATCAGGATAATCAAAAACTTCATCTTGTTCCAAACTATTATTACAAATGTTCTTAGGTCTTGAAGGATGCTCAACCGGATTAAACTTTTCATATACCCTTTAATTATCTTCCACCTTAGACTTTTTCAAGGATTCCAACTTATTTTCATCCTTTTGATTGTAACCTTAAGATAAAGAACTCATGGTATTCGATGACTTCATCATTCAGTCCAACCATTCCTTTAGAATATAACATTGCAGAGATCAGCCTTGAATAGAACAAAGAGGTAGAATTTGAAGTTTTATTAATCAATTCACACATTTGAAGTATAATATACTTAAATAGATTGATCTTGTTTCCATTTTGGATAATATGTATTAAGAATACATATTGATACTTGAGGGTAGAAAGATCTACTTTTATTAAACTAATCAGGTTCTGGACAAACATAAACAGCAACCTTGTTTCACCATAAAACTTAGAAGCAATTTCTCTTCTTTTATTATTATAGTCAGTCAAGTTTCCTAGAGCATATTCTAAGACAAAAATATCACTTAGAGGAGGACGACCTCTCTGGTAGTCCTCAAAATTCCTTCCTGAGGTATCCCTATCTAGGTAGCCCATAACCTTGAGGAAAAAGTACATCTTTGTCCATTAATCTAGTTTCTTACAGCCAAACCATCTTCTATATTGAATGAAAACTGGACAAACTGATAAAACTGGGAAACACGTTTTGGATAAATTGGCCTAGTCTCTTTTGTGAAGCAATTCATTCATCCCTACTCTTCCAATATTTTCAAAACTAAAGATGTACTTTTCAACAACCACTTAGGAAATATTTAATTTTTTTGGTACTACTATTCTATAAAAAATATTAGGGTTCAGTATTCCTTTGGGCACTACCATCGGTGCTATTTTTACTTTTTTGTGAGATTTGATCTTCTCTAGAGTTGATGAAGATGGGTGCTTCATTCTGGGAATTCAATGAGGGTTCAATAGAGAGAGAGAGATATAGAGAGATATTGAGAGAGAAGGGATGGAGGAGGACTTATGGTTTGAAAGAGAGGGGTTTCGGTTTGGATAGAACAGAGCTCAAGTGAAGAAAAGAGTGAAAGATATTTGGATTTTATCCTTTAGGGATTTAAAGCATGTCAAATTCAAAGAATGGGATAAAAACAAGAAAATAAACAACACATCGATACATGTAATAAAATACAAATAAAACGAAAAGAGTCATTACAGTGAGACCGAAACAAATTGTCACGGTGTCATCTTTACGACGTGACTCTAAATGGTGCAACTGTATCATGTTAGACAGTAAGTACGAGATAGTAACCAAGAGACAGTAACTACAAGAACATAAAAATGGAATAGTAACATCAAGATAGTAATATATAGAACTATGAGAGTGAGACAATAATTATAATATAGAGACTTGTGAAACTTTATATCATGAAACCGTAAACTGTGAAACAATAAGCTGTGAGAAAGTAGGTTTTGGAAAAATACACTTTCTAATTGAGATTTATCATTCCTAATTCATGTATGATATAATATATCATTTTAGAATTTTTTTGTGTGAATATATCTGCAAGATGAAATTTAGTTCTAATGAATTACAAAGTGATATTACCTTTTTGATAATGGTCTCTAAAGAAGTGATGTCTTACATCAATATGTTCTGTCCTGGAGTCTGAAACATGATTATTTGAGATGTTAATAGAACTTGTATTGTCACAATTTATTGGCACATCTCTGAATTGATATATGTAATCAAGTAATGTGTTTTTAATCCACAAAATTTGTGCACAACAACTACCAGTAGCTATATATTCTGCTTCAATAGTAGATAATGCAATAATGTTTTGTTTCTTAATATACCATGATACTAGAGACTTGCCTAAAAAGTGACATGTTCCATAGGTTCTTTTTATATCGAACATACAACCCCCAAAATCAGCATTAGAATATCCATCTAACTCAAATGATTGTCCTCTAGGGTAGTATAGTCCCAAATTTGGTGTATGTTTCAGGTATCTGAAAAACCTTTTAACAAAATTTAAATGATATTACTTAGGGTTTACTTGAAAACAAGTATACATACATACACTAAACATAATATCAAATCTCCTAGTAGTTAAATAGAGTAAGCTTCCAATCATTCCTCTGTAAGAGGTTTGATCAATAGATTTTCCAACTTCATCAAGTTCCAACTTATAAGTAGTACTCATTGGAGAATCACTACTTTTAGTGCTATCTAAGATAAAATGTTTTAGAGGATCCTTAGTATATTTTCTTCGATTTAAAATAATGACATATTTATTTTGAAATATTTTAAATCCAAGAAAGAATTTTAGTTCACCCATTAAACTCATTTCAAATTCATTTTTCATCATTTATGAAAACTCAATACATAAAGAATTTTGGAAGATAAAAAAATAACATCATCAACATAAATTTGAACTACTAAAACATCATTAGAAATTATTTTTATAAAAAGGATAGGTTCTGTTATACCTTTTGTAAAACCTATGGAAATAATAAAAGTACTTAATCTATCATACCAAGATCTTGGAGCTTGTTTTACACCATAAAATGCTTTTGATAATTTGAAAACATGATTTGTGAAGTGAGGATTGGTGAAACAAGGGGGTTATTCAAAAAAATCATCATCTATATACCCATTTAGGATTGCACATTTGACATCCATTAGACATACTTTGAAATTCAGATGGGCAGCATAAGAAAGAAGGATTATGACGGCTTCATGTATAGCTACTGGTGCAAAGGTATCATCATAGTCAATTTCCTCTTCTTGACTATATCCTTGTGCAACATATCTAGAATTGTTTCTAACTAAGTTACGAGCTTCATCTACCTTATTTTTAAACACCCAGTTAGTTCCTATGGTAAATATGTCTTTGGGTCTGTCAAAAAGTTTCCAAACTTTGTTCCTTTCAAACTGATTAAGTTCTTCTTACATATCCATCACCCAAAATTCATCATTGATATCATCATTAATGTTTTCAAGTTCAAGTTGTGATAAGAATACTTGTTGTTCAACCTGATTTCTATGATAAGCTCTAGTTTGTGTTCCTTTATCTAAATCTACCACAACATCATCTAAAGGATAGTTCATAAAGGCTGTAACAGCTCTAAAAAAATAGGGCTAGTGATTTTAGGTTCTTTAATAGGTTCGAGTTCATTATGACTTAAATCTGAAGAATTTATAGAACTAGATATTTTTACATATTCCTTTACAGGATAGTTAGAGGGTTTATCATTGAGGTCCAGAATTGACATATCATCCTCAAGATTATCTAGAGAGGTCTTAGGCTCATGTGGATCTATCTCATCAAAATTGACATGGAAAGATCGATCTACACATTTAGTTATTTTTTTAGACACTATATAATCTTTACTAGGGATTTAGTATCCTATAAAAATTCATTCATCACTCTTGGATGAAATGTTTTCAAGATTGTATTTAGTATTATGGATATAGGCTTTGCAACCAAAGGATTTGAAGTATCTTACTTTGGGTTTTCTATTGTTCCATAAATCATATGGAGTTCTTTTAAGAATATTTCTAATAAATACCCTATTAATAATGTAGCATGGTTTATTTACATCTTTAACCCAAAAATAAATAGTTAAGTCATATTCAATAAGCATGGTTCTAGAAATTTCTTGCAAGGTCTTATTTATTCTTTCTACAACTCAATTTTTTTGAGGGGTTCTAGGGGAAGAGAAATTATGAATATATCCATTTTGTGAGAAAAATGATTCAAAATCTTGATTTTCAAACTCATGATTATGATCAATTCTTAAAGATTTAATTCTAAGTCCAGTGAGGATTTTTATAATTTTAGCATATTTGGTGAAATGAGAGAAGACTTCACTTTTGTGAGCCAAAAAGAAGGTCCAAGTATATCTAGAAATGTCATATACAAGAACATAAATATAGTGATTCCCATTTAAACTAGAAAATCTAGATGGTCCAAAGAAATCCTTGTGAACCAAATCGAAAGGTTGATAAGTGCAAACTTCTTTCTTTAGTTTGAAGGAAATTTTGTGTTGCTTTCCTTTTTGACAAAGATTACACACTTTATCATTTGGAAACTATAGTTTGGGTAGATCTTTGACTAAAATTTTCTAATTAGCTTTATAAGGGAGTGAATATTGTAGTTTCATATTATTTTATGCCAAATCCAATATTCTTTGTGAAATACACTTAAACATGAAGAATTTTGAGAAACTAAAGAATCTAAGTTAATAGAACATACATTTTCATTTCTTAATGCGGAAAATACTAATTTATTTTTAGAATAAAAAACATTTAAAGCATAATTTTAAAATTTAACATAAAATCCATCATCAAATAGTTGTGAAATACTAAGAATATTAAATTTTAGTCCATAAAAAAAGTAATTTGGAAATTAAAACTGTGTTAGAGTTACTTATTTGGCCAAGGCTAGTTATTTTCCTTTGGCATTGTCACCAATGGTGACATGTCCCCCATAAATTTTTATAAGGTTCTTGAAACATTAATAGTCTCTTATAATGTGTCTTGAACACCCATTGTCTAAGTACCATAAGCTTTTAGAGGATCTCTTCAAACAATTTTCTTAAAAATAGTCAAATAAAAACCGACTATGGTACCCATATTTTTTTGGGTCTGGTAATATTAGTAACTAGTGCTTTAGGAACCCATATCTGCCTCATAGGTTTCCTATAAGCATTATGTAAAATATTTGATAAATAAACTCTATTTTATCTAGAAAAATTTGAAATAGTAGATACTATATCATAGTTTGAAATAACAGAATTTTTTCCTGACCTTGGAGTAAAGCTGTATGTTTTAGATTTAGAAAAAAATGGTTTTTCCAAAATTTATCTTTCCAGGTTGATACCCAGTACCGGTAGTATATTTAGGGGAAATATTTTTACCTAAAATTTTACCAAGGCATCTTTACCATTAGTAAACCTTTGAATATAATTTTATAATTTCTCATTAGATAGGTTTAATTCATTGTTTTATTTGAGTAATTGAACATTTTTCTCTCTTTCAATAGTAAGTTCAGACTTAATAGTTGAGGTAAGAGAATATTGTTTATTTAAATATTTTTATTTATATTTTAGTTCATTACATGTCTCTTTAAGCATATTTTAATACTCAAACATTTATTCTTTAGAAAAAATTTCAGAATCACTTTCATCTCCAGAATAATAGTAATTTTTCATAAGAGATTCTAGGGTTACCTCATATGTGTTTTTCATGAAACACATATTGTCTTTGTTATCCTGTTCATCGTGTGAAGACTCTGAGTCACTTAAAAAATCCTCAGATGAAATTCAAGTTGCTTTAATTTAATTTTTATAATTTCTATATTTGTCCCCATATTTCTTTTTATACTTGATCTTCAGATAGTCATCCTTTATACATTCCTTTTGCTTAAATTAATAACATAATATCTCGTTAGACTTATTGTTTCTTTTCCAATTTTTCATTAGGCTTCCCTTTTGATTATATATTCATTTGAAGTTAGGTTTTCTGAAAAATTTATTTCCTTTTGTAAAATTTATTAAACAATCTGGATAATTGAGCCATATCCTCATCACTTTCAGGTGAAGATTTTTCACTAATGGAACTTTCTACAGAGACTTGCAGTTTCATAAGATCTGAAACTGGTTATAATGTCTAGGTCCTGGTACCTGGGTCACAGTGCCTGGGTCACTGTGACTAGGTTATAGTGTATGGGTCACATTTTCTAGGTCACGGTGTCTAGGTCACGGTGTCTGGGTCATGGTGCCTAGGTCATGGTTTTAGGGTCACGGTGCCTAATTCCTTTGCCAGAAAACTAGAAATGATGACAGACTCACAGCTTCTCAAACTTAGCCAAATATCTCTAAATAGTATTAAGAAGTAATAGTCATAGAAAAAATTAGAATTAATCATTCCTAGAATAAATAATTATAGAATAAAATTAAACACATTTTACAATAATCAAACATGATTTATAGGATTTGGGATCATGTGAAAGTTTATTTAAAGCATTGGGAAACCAAACATATTTACACATGATTTAAAATAGATTAAATAAAATTAACAAGATTTTTGATCATTAAAACATGATTAAAAAATAAGGAGTCCAACAAAATCAAACTAGAGGAAAAACATCTATTAATAAATGAGTATCCTTTATTATAACTATTAAAGGCTCGAGAACACTCTCACGGTCACATCCCTAATGCATTTCAATGTGTCTAATAAACTTATGAGGATTAGTATTGTTAAACAAAAGATGAATTGTGAAAAATGGAATTATTTTAAGTGGATAACCGTTGGATACTCTTTGTCCTCATAGAACTCAAATGAAAGTGAGGTTGGGAAAATCTGGATTCTTAAGCAATATTATATTTACCTTCACTCTTGTACTAAAAATAAAGAAATTTTATTAGTTGATATTGGAATTTGAGGAACTATTATTTCCCTATATTTTTTCTATAAATCCATTTTTATTTGAAAATAAGAGACATATATAGATATATATAAGTGATATTTGATCATATTCCCCATAAATGGGTGATTTTAACACTATTCTAAGCTCTGACAAAAAAGCTGATGCTCACTTCAACTGGTTGGATGCTTTTGAGTTTTCTTCTTGTATTGATAGATGTAATCTGGTTGGATTCACCATTGTGGGAGGAGATTACACATGGATCACATACACTCTCAATGGGAGGAAATCCAAAAAAATTGGATAGATGTCTCATCCAGGTTGATGAAAGGAATGATGCAATAAATGTTTTTTGTCTCATCCTTCCCATATTTTACTTTGATAAAAAATTGATTTTGGTGGATATTTTCACTAGAAAATTAAGGTCAACTTAACTTCCCTTTATGTTCAAAAATTCATGGTTTGTTAGGACTAGTTTTAGGGAAGTTATCATAGAATCTTGGAATTTTTAATCCTCTAGAATCCCACATACAATTCTATCCAACAATATTAATAATGTTAAAATGATTATTATGGAATAGAGAGTGTAATACTTTTACACTATGAAAAATAATTTTTGGGATACTTAATAGCACCTCCTAAAGTGTGAAAATAAAAATCAGAATAAGTATTCCCCTTCTAGAGTTGAGATCTAGGGGCTATCTGGTTTTTTTACATTCTTGATCTCAATCAAATATTTTACTAGAATCAATAAAATATCATATAGTTATAAATGGGAGATATAAATTCAATTTTATTTCATTTATTGCATAGGGAGAAGAAAATGTGGAGAGGGTCCACTGCCTTTGAAATTAATGGGCCCCTCTTCACCTCATAAAATAAGATTCTTAATGCTATGTACAATTAATTTTAAAGAATTTATTCGGAGAAAGCAGAAGATTACACACACAAAATGCTTGATAATATTTCATCTACTATTAATACAAAAAAAACAGGATGTTAATTGAAGCTCCCTAAGAGAGGGAAATTACGGATGCCCTCTTTTCCTTTAATATTGTTACTTTGATAGGGTTGGATAGTTTTACCAACATGTTTATTATGTTCAATTGAAAAATCTTGAATTAGGAGGACATCAATTCTATGAGAGAGTTCTTTAATCATACATTAATGACTTATGGTGTCAATTTCAGATTTATTTTTCTGATTCGAAAAACAAAAAAATTATTTTTATATCATGGAATTTAGGTTAGTTTCTTTTGGAAACATAGTTCCAAAAATTATTAGTAAAGTCATTACCTTAAGGTTGGGAAATATTTTCAGAGTCTTGATAACATCAAATCAATTTGGACTTGTCTGTAGAAGGAATATTAAGAATTGTCTATTCACTACCTCTAAATATGTCAACATTATGAAGAAGAAGGTAAAAGATGGATGGGTTTCCCTAAAACTTTTCATTTTAATTCATTTGATTAAATAAAATAGCTCTTTATTTTTTAAAATTATCACAAATCATGGTGTTTTAGATTCTTTCATAAATTTGTTCAATATCATTCTAAAAAGTGATATGCTTTCTATTCTTATTAATGGGTCCCCTAGAGGTCTTTTCAAATGATCTAGAGGATTTAGGAAAGGGGATTATCATTTTTGACTTATATTTTATATGACTGAAGATTATCTAAGTTTTTTCGTTAATGAGCTTGTGAAAGATGTTTTATATAGGAAAATAAAGACTGGAAGGGATCTATTTACACCTTCACACCTTTTTTATGATAATAATGTTCTTATTTTTGTTTTATCTTATAGAATAATAGTTTCTTCCATCCAAAATAGTTTTACTTATTATAAATTTTTTTGGACAAATAATAATAAAGAATAAGTCCTTTGTGGTGTTTGGTAATGGAATGATTATCTCCAAGAAGAACAAGGTTACTATAATACTTAGGGTGAAGAAGGGTCTCTTCATTTAAACAATATTAGGGTGACCCTTTTATAGGTTAAAGATAAAATATGTTACCTTAAAAATATTTAATCCATGATCATTTCCAAAATGGCCAATTGGAAGAGGAAATCCATGTATCAAGTGGGGAAATTTTTTTCTTGTAAACTCAGTTATAACTTCCATGTTTGTTTTGGATTTCTCTATTTATAGATGGCTTAGAACTCTTATTAAAGAGGATCAATCTTTGATCATGAACTTTTTTGGACTGGATCCATACATGAAATTAAGCTCATTACTATGGATTATAAGTAATGTGTGAAGCCCATTGATATGGGGGGAATGGGAATCAAAGATTTGAAAAATTTTAATGAATCTCTTCTTAGTAAATGGACCTGGAATTTATTGGATTCTAGTGATATATTTTTTTGGATTCTTTTACTATATTCATATCAATTTTGAAGAATGGATACTCTATATGTGCACCATCATATATATGGGCATCCATAAAACACTCATATTGTGAGCTTATTCATTTATCTAAATGATTTTTTGTAAACATTCCACCCTTAGTATATGGAGTACAACATGGCTGGACATGCCTATAAATGATGACATGAATCTTCCTTCCTCCATAAAGCACTCTTATTTTAAATATGTTCAATGTAATGTTGATTTTTAGGATGTTCTTCCTCCTCATATCAGGTTTGGAATATTAAGATATCATTTTACTAATATAGATATTTTGACTTGGACTCCAACCTTCACTAAGGATTTCTACTATAAGGAATATTATTGCTACATTTGTGATGGCAACAACACAACTCCCTCATGGCTAAAATTTTTCTAAAAGGCCTTCATATCTCCATCACATATCCTACTGATCTAGAGAATTTGGAAGTACAGGCTACCTGTATAGAGTCTATTATAGAAAATAGGGCTAAAGACTACTCCTGTGAGGTTCATATTCTTGAAATTTGAGGAACAGATTAGTCATGTTTTCATTTCCTATAGATTTTTAGGGATTTTATTGGATAACATATAAGATATATATTGAATCAAGATTAAAATGAAAAAATTTGAAGATATTATGAAATATATTTTTAAAACATGACATATTGAACAAATTTAAGGGATGTTGTTTACAACAGTGGATGTTATCTATATCAGTGATTGCTATCATTGCATACATATGGATGGAATGAAATATCCTTGCATTTAAGAATAAGAGACCCTCTTTTCTAGTAGGAATAAATGTCTTATACCAATAGGTCATAGAGTTTTTCAAAAAATAAATAGGTTCTATGAAAAATGAATTTTATAATCTTATTATTTTGAAAACTTTTGGTGTCACTGGAAGGGTCAAGAAACTTCAAATGCTAAATTTCTCTAGATTTATTTCACTGATATCACCATGGTTGAAAGTGAATTTAGATGTGGATGATTTAGATGCACCAGGACCCTCAAGTTATCTTTGTGTCTCCCACACCCATCACGACTTCATAAAAGGGATTTTTTCACTATCTTGGTAATGGATCTACCATTGAAGCTAAATTGTGGGATATGATTAAAGAAATAAAGTATGCTTCCCATCAT
Organism: Viscum album; assembly: GCA_963277665.1. Classification (NCBI taxonomy): domain Eukaryota; kingdom Viridiplantae; phylum Streptophyta; class Magnoliopsida; order Santalales; family Viscaceae; genus Viscum; species Viscum album. Next base: position 1,781,863,605 of record OY728131.1, on the reverse strand, counting down.
GGAAGGAAAAAAATGTGGGTGGAATCTGACTCTACTACTTTCGTGAATACTTTGAAAAAAAAGTCTAGGAATTTTCCATAGAGAATTCTTCTAGTATGGATTGAATTCATTCAACATAATGATAAACCTCATCTGGATGCCACTCATGATTATAGAGAGGTCGACCATGTTGCTGATGCTTTGTCCAAAAGAGAAATTTTAGAGGCTAGTTTTATATAGACTTTGGTTACTCTATATTTCTATTCATATCTTTTTTATTCATATGTGAGTGGTGTTTTTCATTCTAATCCTTTTAAACCCCCTTGTGATTTTGCTTTTAATATTTTCGAATAAAATTTTAAGGAGTGTGATTGCCCAAATCCTGAACCTATTTGGTTATACATTTTTTTAATTATATTTATTATATTATTAAAATTAGGTCTTTATCATCACTTTTTTAGTGTTGATAAAGATTTATTTTTATCAGCATGAAATAATAAATGATACATATCTCTATAAATTCTAGAATTTTAGCACTAATAAAGATACATTTTATCAATAATTTTTTAGAACTTATAAAGATTTATTTTATTAGTTATTACTTTTTTAAAATCAATAAAACTACTATTTATCAGAAATTTTTTGAAATCAGTGATGGAATCCTTCTTGATATTTTAAATAGAACCCTAATATATTCCTCCTTACTCATGTCATTCAATATCTCATGGATCCAAATCTCTACCGCTATTTCTCATTGATCTTATCGAAAAAATATCGTTTCAAAATCTAATGTATGTGATTATTTATAATTATCTTCAATCTTGATCCATGAAATTTACCTTATGGATTTATTTTGTTGGCACATGAAGATCCACCATATCTAATCCCATGAAAGACAACTGATCGAACATCCTTTGGCCAATCCCTCTGAAAATTCTCGGCTCCTGTCATTAACATGTTATTGATTTACCCGAACATGATTCCTTCACTCTTAGAGGCCCCCAAGATTATTCTGAAATGCCCACCAAAGTCTCAACCTAACTTTCAATGTGATTCCACAATTGAATCCTTAATCGACTAGAACCATCATCACGCTATCCTACCCACAATACAACCAACTCATTATTTACAAGTGGTTTCAGTCAACTACCGTTATCGAAGATACACAAATAATATTTTTCATGGTATTTTTTTATTTTTTGGTTTATATTCCATGTAATGATTATGATCAATATTTATTTGGGTGAATGAATTTAATTGGTAGAATTATTTTCATGGAAATTCTGATTGCATTCTTTGTTTTTAGTTGTTCACGCATGTTGAGAACATGCATAGTGGTTCCCAGAAACATATCAATGATCGATGGGGTGAAGCATATAATTTGGTGACCATTGTTGTAATTTATAAATAATTTTAATTATGTGTATGTAAATAATTTTCATGTAAGTAATTTATAATTTTATGTAAATAATTTTCATAGTTTTAGAAATTTAAAGGTTAAAAAATTAATTTATACTAATGATTATGTGTAAATTTAAACTATATATTTTAAAATAAGTAAAAATATGGATTATGTAAATGATTTTAATGAATATAAGAAATCAATTTTATTTGAATATTTTTTTAAATTTTAAATTTTTTATTAATATATGTTTCTTAGATTAATGTTTATCTAATTTTTTGTCTCAAAATCTTAATAATATATTAAAATCTACGTATGTGATCACTTGTGATCTATTTCTCCCCCTAAAATATTTTTTTTTGTATTTAATTTTCCCAAATGGTTTAAATACTACATATGGAAGCGATATTATCTTTCATAAATCTACCTCCCTGATTCTCCACTAAATCCTCCTTGCCTCAAGACATTATTCGATCACCCTCTTTCTCACCTTCTTATTCATTTTTTCATTATATTCTGATAGAATATTTTCTCAATATATAATTTTTATTCTATATATATTATTTTTTATCTTAAAAAATATATTATATATATTATCTTATTATATATTAATTAATTTACACATTCTATATATTTTGTTTATCTGTTTTGGGTTATGTAACCTTTATTTTTAAATAAATTTTTATTAAGGTTACATATGGGAATAAAATTTTGACAAAAAATTAAACTCTCATGATTTAAAATAGTCATTTATTGTTAGAGTGTTCACTTTGAATGATACAAGTTAATTTTTATTCTCATTGGTATATAATTTTTTATTTTAGTCTCTTACCTATGATAACTAATCCTACATTCCTTGAGTGGTCTCATTTAAACATAAGTCAACTATAATAGAATTTTCTATATTTAGGTGTCTTTTATCAAATAATTTTCTATAATATTAATTGATATTGCATGAAATTATTTTAGTTAAATGATAGAGGCCCTATTTTGGGATTCACTTTTTTATTGTTCTGATTAAATAATCCATTTGAATAACATTAGTATAATTGTTTATCACCCATTTCCTATTAAAAAACACTTTTAGTTGATTAATTACATCATTTATGCTAAATTCAAAATTCATCCTTATACTAAATTATTTATATTTAATCATAAATTGATGATTTGGGATGCAGGTTCTTGTTTTGAGATTTATTTTATTGAGGACAAGACAATCTTAAGTATAGGGGGTTGAGTTAGTTTAAGTGTTCTGAAAATTTTCCTTCATTTTATTTTTTATTATGTCATTTGATTATTAATTCATCAATTTATTAAGTCTCAATGACATCATCTATTAGAATCATGATTTAGGGGTCAAAATTGATTTCATTGTGGACTAAATAGGAGTTATAGTGGGGTTGGGTCTTGAAAAGTTTCCTGTTTAGGTAAAATACTTTGTTATTTGAGCATATTTTTATGTTCTTATTTAAGAGTGAGTGTCTTTATATAAATTCACTTTTATAGGCATATCCTTCATCATGAATAAAAAACGAAAATTAATTTATATTTTAGGAGACTATCATTGGATATTTGTGATAAAATTATTAAATTTAATATTTTATAAAGGTCAATAAACTCTTTATAAATAATATGTATTTATCAAACTGATTCATTATATTGAAAGTATATTATTCCTAATGTTGAGAGAGGAAGTTTTAAATATTTCCAATTGAAATTTTTATATAAAAATAGTTATCAAGCATTGATATAGATTGGTAGTTTTGAATCTTTATATTAAAAGTCTTATGTTGATCACTTCTATGTTGTGTTCTAATAAGAAAGTTATCTCTCTTGCGACCCGAATTAGTGAAAGATATGGTATATTAGTTTCATATAATATAGAAAAGATTAATGATAACCTGTGTTATTAAAATCATAACAATTAATCAAAAAACATATGTCTTTAAAATCACCATCATTAATAATATTACACTACACTAATATTTTAATCATAAGATGAATGTTTTCTATGAAATAATTTTTACAATTTACTTATTTTGTTATATATTTATATTTCATATAAAATAGGATGGATATGAATTAAAAATGGATGGATGCAAATCATATGACAAAAGAGTATGAGGATGGGGTAAAAGATTTCATCAAGTTTGCTAAAGATCATTCATATGACCCATCTAAAATATTTTTTCCATGTATAAACAATTGTAAATAAATACTAACTAGTCCAGAGGAGTTATAATAACTCTTGAACTATCATGGAATGGATAAATGTTAATAATGTTTAACTAAAAAATGGAAAAACTAAATGTAGTTAGTGACTAAGATAAGACTTATTTTCTGGATCATACGATATGATTATAAGTGTGATCAATGATGAAGACCGCATCAAGGATGTGATAGTAGATGTGAATGGCGATGATTATTTTATTGAGGAAATGGAATTTATAGTTAAATATTAACTTCAAGATCATTCAAAATTGTATGAGATGTTAAAGAGTTATTCAAAGATTCCATTTTCTTCCTGTTTTAGTAAATATAAAACATTTCCATCCATGATGAAGCTATATAATTTAAAAGATGGAAATGGATAGAGTGATTCCATTTTTACTGAACTATTTGATCTCTTTAAAGATATTCTACCGTAAGATAATGATATTTCTTGTAGAACATATGATGATAATTGAATTATATGTTCAATGTTTATGATCTCTGAAAGAATATATGCCTATCCAAATGACTATATACTATTTCATAAAGACCAAAAATCACTCAAAATATTTCCAAAGTGTGGTGATTCTTGATACAATAAATGTTAATCGAGTCCTTCAAAATTTTTATGGTACTTTCCAATCATTATAATGTTTATACACCAATATAAAAGTGATGAGACTATAAGAAATTTGATGTGGCATGAAGATACAACAAATAAAGATGAGAAACTTCATCACCTATAAGAATCTTCTTAATGAAAGAGAATTCATCACGAGCATCCAAAATTTTTAAATGAGATAAGAAATATTCATTTTTCACTCTCTATATATAGAGTAAATCCTTTTGGTTTTAAAAGAATCACTCGCAGTACAAGGATGATTATGTTGGTAAATTATAACTTTTCACCATGGTTATGCATGAAATAAAAATACATTATGTTGTCTCTATTTATATCAGTACTAAAACAACTGAGTAATGATATTTAATTTTATCTAGATATTTTGATAGAATATTTGAAATTATTATGGGATTCAGGTGTTATATTTTAGGATTCTTATAGAATTTAATATTTTTACATTGAGAGCTATGTTTTATGGGATGATAAATGACTTTCATTTTTATGGAAATTTTTCAGGATATAGAATTAATGTAACTCAAAGGTGTCTTATTTTTGAACAAGGAACATATTCAATTTGGTTGAAACATTCATCTAAGACTATGTTTATAGGATATCACAGATTTATACCCTAACGACATAAGTGCCAATCCTATACAAAATCATTAGATTAGATTTTATAATAATTTACAATACAATTTCGAATAATAGAAGACCAAATGTCTGATAAAGAAAAATATATGGACACATGTTTTGGTAATTATTTTTTAAAAAAACATAAAAGATACAGTTGGAAAAAGAGATCAGTTTTTTTAATTACCATACTTGAATTGTTTGTAAGATATAAATTTCATTGATGTTATGCATATTGAAAAATATTTATGTGATAGAGTCATTGGTACATTACTAAATGCATTCGGAAAAACAAAGGATGGAATTAAGGCAAGGTTGGACATGATTGACATGGGAATACAGAAAGTGTTGGTTCTAGTGAAGAGTGGAAAACAAACTTTTATCCCTCCAACTACTTATACAATTTTCAGGTAAGAGATTTATCAATTTTTTAACTTCTTCAATGATGTAAAGGTTCCATATAAGTGTTAATAGAATATCAAGAATATCATTTCAATGAATAAATTAAATTTAACAAGTCTGAAATCACACTACTGCCATGTTTTTATTCAAGATATAATGTATTTATCTATATGATGTTTTTCCCAAGAATTCCTATCATGCATTAACCAAGATATATTTATTTTTCAATGCTATATATAGAAAAGTTATTGACCTAGTTAAATTGCTAACTATGGAAAGAGAAATTGATTTCATATTATGTGAATTGGATATGTTCTTCCCACCGTCATTCATTGATATAATCGTTAACTTTATGGTTCACTTAGAAAGTGATATTTGATTATGTGGTCCTATACATTATAGATGAATTTACCCCATTGAATGGTATATGAATATTTTTAAAGGGTATGTCAAAAATTTAAGTTGTTCATAAGGTTGTATTATGGAGAGATATGTTGTTGAAGAAGCTATTGAATTCTATACTGACTAACTGTCTGATGTGGAAAACATTGATCTACTAAACTATCATCACACTGAGTGTCTTTCAGGTGAAGGAATTTCTGGAATAGAGGTTGTAAAAATTATTATTACAGATTTGGAGAAGTACTACCTTCATATTTTTCATAATGGTTTAGAGGGTTCCCCATATGTTGAAACACACCAAGTAATTATTTGGTATTTGATCCCATCAAGGGATAAAATATGGATAAAAAATACACATAATGAACAGTTTATAGGATGGTTTCAATACCATATTTTTAAGTATTCAACTAAAAATTTGGATACAATTTTATAATTACTTCTATGGATAGCCATACGACCAATTTTTCATGCATTATCTTATAATGGTAATGTAATTAATGGCTTTACATTCAATAAAAATGAACATGATGAATGAAGTACCATAAAAAATCAGAGCTACACTTCTGGATAAAGTAATTCATGTATATGGTACCAAGAGAATTAAATCCAATTTATGTAAATATGTCATACTTTGGAACCATCAGACAAATATGAGAGTTGAATTTTACAACATTCCAAGTACTAATTTTTCAATGAAAGTGGGTTGATAATAGGAGTGATGTTAAAATAGATGAATTGAGATTCATGGAAGTGTATTTTAGTAAATAACAGTAAAAAGGAAAACCATTTAAAATGGAATCATATGAAGTATTTGTATTTTATGTTCTATATCCCACAAAAATAAATTGGTAACTTATTCATTTATCAAAAAAACCACTGAAGTGTAAAATGTCAATTAAGAAGAGTATGACCTTTTTATTGGATTTTTTCAATAATTTCACATTTGTACCAATGTAGATGGGGTCTATCCTGTAATAGGAGACAACAATGAAGGGACTTGGATACTTGAAAGAGGGGGAAAATCCATTTAACCTTAAAAAAGAGAGTTCAATAATCAGTTTTTTTGGGTAATATAAATTTCATAGCCTCATATTATTTTCTGTTCACTACTAAATTTACATAATATAAATTAATTATTCAATCACTTCTATAGATAATGACTTATATACATACCAATGCTCCCAATCATGAGGAACAAGAGCCTTATCAACATAATGGTGATCCCAATGCAGGGGAACAATAAACTTCTACACATTCCAATGCTACTAATCTAGAGGAACAACATATTGATGATGTTGAAGATGAGAAAATGGTGGATAGTGAACAAATTGTGTACTAGAAAAAATATGATCACCGTAGAATGATGATGTAAAAACAAATTATTATGGAGTGAAACAAAGGTATCAAATTTGAGGCTGGATGGAATGCATTTGGCTAACATGTTAACCCCAATAAGGCCATGTTCAGTAGTTACAATAGTCTCACCACTTGCATCCATGTACCGACTGCTGTAGATTCATATAAAAATGTTTTTCTATTCTTACAACACTAATTTGAGAATATATTAGGTTAAAATTGTTATATAATTTGTTTATTTTACTAAAAAAATAATTAAATGTTGAATTAATCATAATTATCCTTTATAATGTTAATTTATAGCAGATTAATGCTGAATGAAATTTTTATTATTACTCAATAGAAAGGATAATAGAGGATTTCAAAAAATTATAATGAAGTATAATCTCAAAGATGATAAAGGGAAAATAAACGTATACACACCATAGATATATGCACACCTGATAAACTAACAAGCATGTGATGAGTTTATTGGTCATCTTAAGAAGACTTGTTTTCAGGTACATTGTGACCGGTAAAACATTTCTCGATAATATATATATTAATCACATTGATTAAGAATTATTAATTTATGAAATCAAAATTGAGTGTAGAAAATAATTAATGAGTAGAAAAACCAACCCCTTCTATAAATAAAGGATGGGGTATGATTCACTTGAAAATAATGGTACATATTTAAATTCCACCATAATAATTTTATTTTACGTGTAACAATAATATAATTATGTTTCTTTGTTTATATATATATTAATGAATCAAAATCCCAAACTACTTCCATAAAATGTTATGTTCTATGTAAGGTGGAATGTGTAAATAAAGAAGGGATACTAATAGATGAAAGCGTACAAAAATTGTGGGAATCATGTGTAAGTTTTCAATAACAAACATTTTTTTCTTTAAATATTTATTAAATAATAATTATTACTTATCTTCCTAATTTTTTTATCTGAATTACACATAAGAATCATCATCTACTATACCTGATGAAAATCTACTATCAGTGGCCTTAAGGAAGCCTGAGCAATATGGATGTGTCAGTGGTGTGGGTTTTACGGTGTCACCCCAAAAATATTTTGGGAAAATAAATGAATAAAATGATAAATATAAGAAAATGGAAGAGTTAGAAGCATGATTAACTTCTCTAGAAGAAAAACTTAATTGTAAATCCAAGTTATTAGAAAATATTATGTTATGGAATCAAAGAGAAAAAACAATATACGAACAACCACTATGTGAAGATCCCCCCACCCCCACCAGCTTTTAGGTGATCCATTTCCCTCAAGGAGATGTCTTAGAAGAGGTGATAAATATTGTGATAATTATTTCTATGAAATTTGAATCTGGTTGACACAAATACCTTTCCTGTACTGATATTATATAAGGTGAAAATTATTATAATTTATATCTATGAATACCCACCCATATCCTTGTTTTGAGGGGTACCATGTACAATATCAAAGGAGGTATTCTACATAACAAAAAAAAGTCCAATATGTCATGTGAGAGTGGGTATTCACATATCCCATGAGCCGAGTGTTGATCTATCTATTCAACTTGATTATGAAAGTATTCATATAGTTGAGAAAGCTATTGAAAATATTATAGCATGTACATTATATCTTGTACAAAAATATGTCAATAAAGAGGTATTAATTTATAATTTATTATTCATACAAAAAAGTTAACATTTAATGAAAAAGGAATGAACTGGAGAATTTTACTATAGAAGGACAAAGGGAATGTAGTGAAATGGAAGGTAAAATAAAAATGATCTAAAGAATCAGCCAACTAATTGAAAATATCCTCACAAAATATCTTTACCCCTCCCATTAAAATTCCACATTAACTAACATCAAAGGTTCATATGGATAAAACATTAGCAAGTGGTGATATGACATTATAGACTATATTGTCCTAGATAATGTAAATGAAATAATCACACATGAATGGCTAGGTTTCCCAGTTGTAAATGTATATATGAGGTGTGTTTTCATGATTTTTTATTCAATATCTGATCTACTATGTTAATTATGATTTAATATTATTAAATTTATTTTAGGTGTATATATCAATATTATTTGATGGAAAATCCATGTTAATAGAAATTTGGACTCATTAGTCCTCAAATCACTTCTACACATGAATTATAATAAAAACCAATGAAATATGAAGGAATAGTGAAAAAATGGGAATAAAATTTGAAAGAAGATATACAAACAATATACTCTTATTAGTACCCATGATGTAGTGGTAAAAATATACAATTTAATCATATAAAATATATTTTCATTAATTTCATTACATGTTCCTTTTTATTTTTTAGGCACCATTATTTACTCATTGCAATCAATTTGGATACACCAAAGATTTATTTTTTTTGGATTCAATGTATGGATACCCAAAAAATTGACCACACATGATGACATTTATCAATTTTCATTACCCAATATGAAAAGTTATGCAACTAATATTCATGTTATATATTTTATATTATGTTGTAATAAAAATTATACAATGATAGGGTGGTGTTTAAATATCATCAACATTATGGTATGAGGATACTATATGAGCACAAGGAGACTATAAACTTCCAAAAGTGAATAAGTATTTGAGTATATAAAATAATATGTCTCTATCAAAACATATATAAAAAATTATATATTTTTATCAATGTGTTTGTTGTGTCCAAAACAAAACCCATGGAAAAGATTTCCGTTATTATGTTTGAAAATTTCTAAAATATATTGTATACCACCAAAATATTGGAATACCCAAAGAGGTATTTTCAAAGATAATTGAAATTTTATTTAAAATATTTATTAATCATTTTTTTATTTAAATATTTACAGTACTACTAGAACTATTGATAATACTTGTATTCATAAGAGGAAATATATTTTTTTAGAAATGAATGGTAAGAATACCTATTATCAAAATGTATAAATAAATTATGAAGATGTAAAATCCTACTACTCATTTAATTGATTTTATCATCATTTTAGATAATTTTTTAGTTAATTTACTTATCATTTTTAATAGTTTAGTAAAATGATTCATATGTCATTTTGATATGTAAGAATCAACCACACCTCAATATGATATATGGTGTGTCTGGTATGGCTTAAAGTGCATGTTTTCAGTTTAAAATTGATATTTTAATTAAAAACACACATCACATACTAAAAAAAAAACACATTATTATTGATTACATATTTTAAGAAAATGATCCATATGTAATTTTTTATTTGAAGGAATCAACCGCATCTCAATATAATATGATATTCCTATTATAACTCAAAGTGTCTTTTATGAGTTTAAAATTCACAATTCAATTTAAAACATAGGTCACTAACTAAAAACCCTGAAAAAACATAGATTGTTTTTATACTTTAAGAAAATGATTCATAAGAAATTTTTGAAATGTATGAATTAGTAATTTTTGATGTGTATGAATTAGTATCACATTAAACTGACACATTATGTGATTGGTATGACTTAAAGTGTGTGTTTTTAGTTTAAAATGACATTTTAGTAAAAAAAAAACCAACAAAAAACTCAAAAACAAAAAAACACATTCAGGTTGTTTTGATACTTTAGGAAAAAAAATCCATAAGTCAATTGTGACATTTACGAATCAACCAAACTTAAATTAGAGGCACAATCTGACTGGTATGACTCCGTGTGTGTCTTTTTATTTAAAATTGAAATTTTAGTAAAAAAGATAAGTGACACTAAAAACTGAGAAAGCACATTTTTAATGCTTTGATACTTTATTAAAACAATCCATAAGTCATTTTTGATGTAAAAGATTTATAATCACCTTAATTTGATACACAATGTGTAACATCCCTGACCTAAGAGCCACTAAATTAGTGCCCTGAGATGAGTCATCACATGACCTCAAGCATTCCTCCCCATATGTTAGAGGTTTCCGATTGGCACCGTCGGTCTAATGAGTCACATAGGCAGACTAGACCATATTTACCAGAGTAAGATACAATAGAACACAATATAAACAGTGAAAACAATATAAAAATACTAATAAACATACAATACAAATATCTCCAAACTCTGTACAAATCATAATTCAACATTAACAATGTCATGACACACTAGTAGTGAAAGTGAATAAAACCAAAAATAAGAAAAACAACCAATTCCCCAAATCGATCACGAATCTAAGTCTAGATACTTCACCATGTACAACCCAATCCCAACTCAACATCCTAGAGTGGGGGGTTTTTTGTGTTTTTACCTGACACCAAGAAATATTCTTGGGTACCCCACGATGATCCAAGTAGAGTGTCAGTACAAAACATAGTAGGTCACCACCAATAGTGCCTTAAAAATATCTGGTCTAATAGATAGTGTATGAAAGTACAAAATAAATGTTATGTAGACAAGGGACAGTTCAGGTTCCATTTGTTAACAAATTTCATTTAATTCATGACTAGCCTTTATTTTAATTCAATTTCTTATACCATTTTTACTACATAATCTGTTTTTAACACATGTTCTTTGGGTTAGGTAGATACTTCATATCTACATGGGTCTAAGAAAAGAAATGACTATACGTAGGGGTAATAAGTCAAGTCTCTATGTCACTAGGAATAAACATATCACATCAACACATTATCCTCACCTCGAAGCCTCAGTGTGGGTGGAATGAAACCATTATAGGAGTAGATCCTACGTCCCCTTCTATAACCTGTTCATTTATGGGGTGGAGTTTAAAGCCTCGGTATAACTCGACCCATTGGTGTAGAACCTCATGTCAATACCCCACTATAAAAATCCATGTTCACATGCATATTTATTCAATCACCACAACCATATGATAACACAACCAAGCAGAAACAATGCCATTGGATATCACAATTCATAATAAACAATAAGACAATTAATACTATGCCATAACCCATTAATACATTTACCATTTAAAATTCATATCCATTTATCCAAATAACCATTCCTATAACTTAACCCCTCATTTATATTCAAAAACCCCTATCCCTTACCCAATATTCATCAATTACCACATATTAACCCATTTACCCCATTTATCATTTCACAAGCATTTACCCACTTATGCACTATAAGTACAATTCTTGCCTCACAAGGCACAACCACTTTTTTATATTCAGCACTTTAGGAATACCCCTTAATCCCATGTATTAAACTATTCCCCATATTCATCCATTTTCCATTCCATTATACAATCACAAGTTCACCATTTAATATGCACTAATCCTCTTAGGAATTTCTACCCAAAAATTCATTGGTCAATCAGCATAATCTCATTCGACCCATTATGACCATTTTTTCATGTCATGCAAAACAACCCCATGTGCCTTTATCACCCCAATCATAACTAACATCATTCCATTTACAACTTAACCAACCATTGAAAACATGTTCTTTATAGATTCCACATTATTATTCGGCAATCATTCACTTAACCCTACCAATATCTAGGTTCGGGAATGTCGCACACCCCATGGGTGCCCCTAAAATGGTCAATTCATCCTCTATGCATCCCATAAGAATTGTAAGGGTTTGAATTGGTCATATAGACACCCATTTTTACCAAAACCTCCTACAAGACCAGGAACACAAAATCAGAAAACAAGAACAAAAACTTCCATGGACAAATCTAAAATAAAACTACATGATAATACTTGTAGACCACCTACCTCGAATATGATGATGGATGCACTCTTAATCAAAGAAATAGATCCGGATTCAACCACCCTTTAAATATTCAACTTAAATCTCTATGGAAAAGAAAGTTTTTATATCTTTGGATGAAGATAAGGAAGATATAAAACCCCTAAACCAAAAAGAGAAGAAAGAGTGGGATTAGCCTTACCTGGATCTTCGATCCGGAACTGACAGCTCTCCAAATAACCAAGAATCGAACAAAAATCACATCTTTGAAGATCTTGGAATCTTGTCTTGTTTCTAGGGTTCAAGGGAGGAGAAATAGAGGAAATATAGAGTTGGGTGAAAAATCCCATAATGGATTTTTTTAATTTTCTCAAAGTTTCTGGACCACACAGTTTACACACATGGTCTGTTAAACCGTGTGCAAATAGTGCAGATTCTACTGTCCAAAAACACCCCCCTCGCATTGGCACTTGGGATTTCTGCACGGTTTTCACTAAGTGTGTTCAAACTATTCAACATTAATAGAAACTCATTTTTCTTCCTCTTTCATGTCCCAAACCCCCAAAACATCCTTGATCCTTCTCATGAAGTTGGGAAACACTGATTTTGACCACAAGAATGGACTCAACTGAAACATAAACATGGAAATAGATTAAGATGAAATATCTGGGATCTTGTAACCTCCACAACTTATAACGGCTCATCCTCCAGCTACTCTTCCAATCATCACTAAGCTTTTTTTACCAGAGATCATGCCACTAGGCCTACCTATCCGTTCTCATTTACCAAGTTTTTGGTTGCACATCACAATTCCCACTAAACAAGGATCAAGGGAACAGAAAATCCCCACAATTATTCCTCACCACCACCACAAAATTAATTTAAAACTCTTAAAGGATGCATCAACATAAACCATACATACTCACTATAATTTCTTAGAGAAAACTTTGACTACAATTCTCGATTCAAAGAAAGGGGAACTTTTCACACAACATCATCACATCACAGAGGAATAAACTGGTACCCCATCAGTCCGATCCTGTGCACAACTCATGACCCAAATCAATTGGAATCATTTTCATATATTTTTTCCTACAACTCTAATAGTGACCAAACTCAATATCTACCAAAGGATAATTCATGGTCCTTTTAACCACATTTACCAACTTACTTCGATTCACCACTATCGAGGAAAGATCACTATAATCTAAACTAAACTTTCATGACACCTTACTTGTTTCAACTCACCATGCCCAAAAATCCATAGGGGCATTACCCTGTATTGGAATATCACTGCACCATCGAAACCATTTGAGTTGAAATTATTACACTATCAATTTAAGGACTAATATCAACTTGACCTCAATCATGTGAAATTTCACTTCAAAAATGAAATTTCCACCACAACATCAACCCAGAGGTGGGTCACTCTAACCACACCCATTCAAGTTACCATCTTAGGTCAGGCCACCCAGACTTGATTTTTCCAGAACACCCACCATCCACTAATGGTACAGTACCCCTTTCTCACATTGCCAAGGTGAATATTGGCTTGAAGTATATCATTATCATCCCACAATCCCATTAAGTTAATTCCCTAGATTCTAGTATAATTCCATCATCATGACATGGATACCCTCCAGACCATCATTGGGCTTTACCCTCAGCATGAAACCTTATCACATGGCCAAGGTTCTCTCAACATCAAGATGTTCTAAAACCACCCAAGAAAAAATTAACTGAGTCTAACCCCGATCATCTTTGGATTTATAAAACCCAACATCTCTTGCCACAAACTATTGGAATATCCCACCAAAAACCTCTATGACTTCATTACATATGTCACAAGATTTACTTAAAACCACCTTGAGCTCAAAACCTATAGCTGGATCATTAGTCACCACGTCCAAGGCCCACATTGCCTCTCTACGGAACCTAACATGCACCTCACAGGTTCCTCATTAGCATTCTGGTGCCACTACATCAGCTCTATGTTATCCTCTCCACATCCAGAACTGAATTATCACTAACTCACCTTATGAGTGTAGTTACCATTTCTCTCCATGAGGGATTACAACCATCTTGTCTTACACTCTATCACAATCCGAACCCCAAAAATTAGACATGGCCATCTAGATTTTTCCTAAAACAAGAAAACAAATGTCACCCAGTGCCCATTCCCAACTTATATTAATGGCACCCATGGTGTTTGTTGACGTTTGGCCCATCCCAAGGATCTGACCCAAATCCATCGAGGGTGTGCATCCCATCCTCAAGCTCCTCATGTACCATTTATATTAGTGTAAACTCCATGATGTCCCTCATCCAACTAAAAACCTTCAAGTCTCTTGGCATAAAGATAGATCTTCTCAATGCACCTAGGATAATATCAAGATATTGGACAGGATCATCACTAGATGAGGTATGCTAAGAAGTTTTCTAAGAACACCACCACCAACTTATCCATATTTTATTTTTAACTATGGGAGACCATGACCTTCCAAGGGTCTCAGGCTCCCCTATCGAACACATCTCATCAACACTTAACCACCACTTCTCATGTGTGATTTCCAACCAAGCCTCACCACTACTACATGAGAAAATCAAAAAGCATCCATGAACCAATACATTAGGTGGCACTACTTCCACCATATTGCTCAATTTCTTCTGATGCATCCCTGCCAGCTAAAAACTAAATCCCAACAGTCTAACACACCAATAAAACCAACAATATCTTACAAATAGACCTTTACTTATGTGTAGCCCATCACCCACTTACTTACCTAATCATGTATCTTGGTTGGTTAGCCTCATCATCCCTAAGGTGGACTCTAAATCTTACTCAAGAACCAAACCATTCATACAAGAAAGTTCAGCCACATGACCATCTTTACCTCAGGTGTCACCATCAAGATGAAGCATATAACCACAATTCATACACCCTTGTCTATTCCGCTCGAAAACAAATTTGAATCTTCCATTAATCATCATCCAAATAGGTGAGTCATGCATCCATACAATACAACCCTTCAAAAAAAACATTACCTCCTATCACAAACACTTGGGTTCCCTTATAAACAAATCAGGCATAACTATACCATTTACTAAAACTTGGTGTTACATAGTTTACATTGAAACCACCTCTGAAGCATCTCCCATGATTTATATTCCAAAGAACTTGCACCACTGGGATAACCTCCCATGAGGCCACCCATGATTTTCCTAAAAGTATCATTATGTAACCACAACTCGAGTGGCACCAACAACCAACAACCTTCCCACTTATCCCTCTATGCCAAACCCTCACCATACAACACTCTAAGTTCCACTATCAAAGTCCAAAACATCTACATGTGCGACACACACCCAAAAGCACTAGGAACCCTATTAGACCTCTCTCATAGGTCACCTTGAAGGTTGAATGATAACAACTCCCTAAAACAGAGTCACAACCAAGAAAATCCATTAGTCCTCTCTTCAATTCATACATATCATGACACGAACAAAGCAATACGTGTGAATTCCACTCTCACCCCTATTCCGATGCACACTATGCCTAGTGCACCAAACAACCATTTAATCTAGGTTCCATACCAAAGGTGTAAAAATTCATCGTCACTGTGATCAAATAATCCTCCTCAAGATTCAAAACACAAATTCTAAGGTCTCTTCTCACAAGGTCACCAAAACCCAGGCAATATCCTTAAGGTCCATCATGCACTCCATACAGTCACAAACCACGAGAGTTTCCACATTCACATTACTGAACCACACCTCGCAACCTGAAGGAAACAAACCCACTACCATTCCCTAAACACACCACCTAGGTCGTATCATAACTAGAAAGGCCTCACAATTTAAATTTAAAGTCTCAAACTAGGGCACTCTCACTTCCCCAAACCACACATACAAGGGTCAATCTGACAACATAGGGAATACCCAATTTTGAACTCCATCATTATCATTTCAAACTTCTGATTCACCGGAATCTTTGAAGAATGACTGCTATGATTAAACTAGAGAGGGGAAATATATCACGCTATCAACCTTAAAACAAACCATTCTTCATACTCTATCTGAATGGTCATCATCACACATAGACCACTACCCTCTACCATACCTACTACGGGTCATGGTCAAAATGGGTTAACCAATTTACTTAATAACTGTTCTTTTATCAACACCCCTTCACACCGTTTCCTATTTTAGAACCCGAATCATCCTTCACAATTTATTAAAACCCAAAATTTTAACCTAGTCATAAAATTTCATTTTACACTATATCCCTTAACTACTCATTTTCATTATTTTCATTCACCCACTTAAAATTTCCATTATTAGGAATCATTTTTTTAGATTTATCTAGGAAGTAAAATGAATTCTACTCTCTATTCTACGTACACCCATCCAGTGTGTGTGCCTATAATGATGCATGCCACCTATATCCTTAGGTGCCTAAAATGAAGCATGGATGAACAACCTCATTCCATTATGAAAATTAGAAAAATATCATAAATCAGTAAAATCACCCAACATGTGCATCACCTAATGGTGAAATATAATTAAACTATTACAACACATTCAAGAACAACAATTTCCAACTTGGGTGACTTGGGTTTTCCCCAGTACTTGGGTTAGCTACTCCCATGCACAAGCACATTACCAAGGCTCAACACTGTCCTAATATCATATCTTCCATCCCCAAATAGTAACAAAGAGAAAATAATGACTCTAATATCACTTTTTAACATCCCCGACCCAGGAGCCACTAAAATGGTGCCCCCAACCGAGTCATCATATGACCTCAAGCATTCCTCCCCGTACGACAGAGGTTTCTGACTTGCAGAGAGGGTATAATGAGTAATGTTGGGATAATATACCATATTTACAAGAGTAAGACACAACAGAACACAGTATAAATAGCAGAAACAACATGAAATAACTAATAAACATACAATCCAAACATCTCCCAACAAGATACAAACCATAATTAAACATTAACAAAGTCATGATATACTAGTAGTAAAAGGGAATAAAACCCAAAAATAAAACAGAAATCCAAATTCCCATATGGGTCTCGACTCGATGTTCATATCCTTCTCTATGTACAACCAAATCCCAACTCAACATCCTATACTAGGGCCTTTTCCCTTGTCCGGACTTGCAATCAAGAAATCTTCTTGGGTACCCAATAGTGGCCTGAGCAGGGTATGTGTACAAAACTCAGCAGGCCACCACGAACATCATCTACAAAATATCTTGTCTGACAGATAGTTCATTAATTTTCAAAATAAATGTTAAGTAAACAAGGGATAGTTCGGGTGCCATTTGTTAAAAAATTTCATTATATTCATGAATAGAATTTATCCCAATTCCATTTCTTATACCATTTTCGCTACATAATCCATTTTTAACACATGTTCTTTGGGTTAGGCATATATAACATCTCTACATGGGTCTAAGAAAACCAATCAGTATGGATAGAGAAAATAAGGGAGTTCACTATCTCACTAGGTCTACACAGATCATATCCACACATTATCCTCACCTAGAAGCCCCAGTTAGGGTGGAATGGAACTGTTAGGGGAATAAAGCCTCCATACCCTTCCCTAACCCATGAATTTATGGGGTGGAGTTTAGAGCCTCAGTCTAACTTGACCTCTGGATATAGAACCTCATGTCAATACCCCACTCTACCAAGCCATGTGAAAATTATTATTTATCCAATCACCACAACCAAGCCATAACACAACCAAGCATAAAAATGACATTAGAGATCATAATTTATAACAAACAACATGGTAATTAATTCTATTCTGTAACCCATTAATACATTTACAATTTACAATTCATATCCATTTAGCCAAATTACCATTATCATGCCTTAACCCCTTAGGTGTATTAAACAACCCCTATTACTTATCCAATATTCATAATTTACAATATATTAACCCATTTATCCCATCTATCATTTCACAAGAATTTACCCACTTATTCACTACAAGTACAATTCTTGTCTCACAAGGTAGAACCACTTTTTTATATTCAACTCTTTAGGCATACCCCATAATCCCATGAATTATCCCGTTCCAAATATTCATCTATTTTCTATTCCATTATCCCATTACAAGTTCAACCTTTAATATTCACTAATACTCTTTGGAATTTCTACCAAAAAATTCTTTAAACAATCAATATAATCTAATTCGACCAATTTTACCATTTTTCTATGTCATAAGAAATAATCCCATGTGACCTTATCACCCAAGCCGCAACTAACATCATTCCATTTACTATATAACCAACCATTAAAAATATGTTATTTTTAAGTTCCATATTATTATTCGGCAATCATTCACTTAACCCTACCACTCTCTAGGTCTGAGAATGCCTGCACACCCCATCGGTATCCCTAAAATGGTCAATTCATCAATTACACATCCTACGGGGATCGTGAGGGTTTCAATTAGTCATATAGACACCTCAATTTACTGAACCCTCCAATGAGATCAAGAACACAAAAATGATAAAACAAGAACACAAACTTCTATGTATAAATATAAAATAAAACTATGGGATAATACTTTTAGAACACCAACCTCGAATATGATAATGAAAACACTCTTAATAAAATACATAAATATGGATTCAACCACCCTTTGAATCATAAAGCTAAATTTCTAAGAAAAAAGAAAGGTTTTAGAGCATCATATGGAGAGAAGAAAGATGAAACCCCTAAACCAAAAAGAGAAGAAAGATTGGGATTAGCCTTACCCGGATCTTCTATTCGCAATTGAAGACACTCAAATTGACCAAGAATCAATAGAGAATCACATATTGAAAGATCTTGGAATCTTGGATCATTTTTATGAATCATGGGGGAAGAAATGGAGAAAATCTCGAGTGGGGTATAAAATACCAAAATGGATTTTTTTGTAATTTTCTCAATGTTTCTAGGCTGAAAGGATTAGCCACACAGTTTTCCAAACCATGTTAAAAACATGGGGATGATACTATCTGAAAACACCTCCTCACACTGTTACCTGGTATTCTGGAACAGTTTGCAATAACCATGTGCAAACCTTTCAACATGCTGAGAAACTCCTTTTTCTTCCTCTTTAATGTCACGAACCCCTAGAACACCCCTGAGCCATCATATGAAATTGGAATACACTTATTTTGACCACAAGAATGGACTCAACTAAAACATAAAAATGGAAATAACATAATATGAAATATATGGGATCTTACACAGTTTACCTAATATGACTTAAAGTGTCTGGTATCTATTTAAAATTAACATTTTAGTACAAAACATGTGTTACTCATTGAAAACTAAGAAAAAAAATTCTTATATTGTCTTGATAATTTAGGAAAACTATTCAAAAGTCATTTTTGATGTGTAAGAATTAGTATGACATCAAAATGGAACATGATGTGATTGGTATGGCTAATGTGAATGTTTTCAATTTAAAAATGATATTTTAGAAAATAAAAAGGGACATACTCAAAACCGAGAAAACTTATTTAGATTGTTTTGATACTTTAGTACAATGATTCATAAGTCCTTGTGACATGTAATAATCATTCACACCTAAATCAAACTCATAGTGTGATTTGTATTACTCATTTTTTTTGTTTAAGTTTAAATATGAAATTTTATTAATGTAATATTTCATATTTATGTTTATTTTATTTACTAATAGTATTTCTAACATAATAATTTTTTTCTTATACATGTAGATTCTTTTTCATGAGTTGGGGTAGTTTTTTTGGTGACTGATACCATGATCATGCTTCATTGGGAGGGGTTCAGGTGCTAAAGACAATGAAACCATTGATGATTTTGAATTTTTATGATAAATTTTACTTGATAATGTAACTGTATAAAGAAATGTTTAAAATTTATAAAACAATGTCTTTTTTTCTTTTATTTTTCATGTAAATTTTATTTTAATTTAATAATGAATTTTACATATCCTATATTTTTCTGTATTTTCCGATATTATTTTTTTAGTGTGTTGTAATTTTAACACTACACTACATAATTATGACCTTTATTAGCACAAAACTAGCACTAATAAAAGGGAACCCCATTTAATGACACATAGATCAACCTCACTTTTTAGCACTGATAAAAGAACTTTCTAGAACTATTAAAGTCTTTTTCTATAGTAGTGAGTCCAAGGTAGAGTAAAATTAATATTCCAAGGGGAAATCAAAGTCAAAATTCAAAATTAAAAAGTCAAAAGTTAAAGGTCAAAATTATAATTAGGGTTGCTAATTTTCTAGGAATGTCACTTTTTTGAGTTAAACCAATTTTTTAGGTAAGTTATTTTTTGAATTAGACTGACTATTTTATAGGAAATCTATTTTTTAAATTTTATTTATTTGGGAAATTATCTTTTTTGAATAAGGCTTAATTTTTTGAGATAGTCCTATTTTATTTTATACTATAACCATTGAATTTTTTTATAACATTGAACACTTTGTAACACCTTTTCAATAAATATCCTTATCTATAGAACTTTTAATTTATTGAATATATTATTAAAATACTCCATGATTTTATTTATCTATTCACTACTACATATAAGTCATTTAATTGTGTTATCATATGAATTTTCAATAAGGAAAAGTGATGAAAATAAATGTACCCTTAGAAGTCTTAGGACACTATGACTTTGTGAAAAACACTAATAAAGAGACCCTTTATTTGTGATGATAAAGGTGAACATTTATCAATGATTTTATTTAGAGCTAATATAGGTGTAACTCCCCGAACCTAGTTACCCAGAGTTGGTCATTTATTACATGACATTGTCATGATTTATGGAATCATGTCTTGAAATACTGATTGGTTTAGTAGCCATGTAAGTACCAGATACATTCATAAGTTTTACATTACACTATAAAATAAAAAACAACAACAAAATTGTCTCCTTTGACCACATTCATTTACCTTATACTATCCCTACATGTATGTCATAATGTACTTCTTCTCATCCTGGAAAAAATAAAACATAGAAAGGGGTGAGCTCAGATGCTCAGTAAGGATAAAAATATAGTGTAAACTTTCATAAATAACCAAAAACATTTAAGGCAATGTATAAGACTAAAACAAAAATATTTTAATCTTAAAATTCTTCATAATATGGAAAATATAAATCGAAATAATTCCATTTACTTATTCACATGGATATTATACTAGTCAAATAATCACATGAAAAATCAATAGCCAATTTCATAATTATGGAATGCATAATGCTAGACTTCATAACCACATAGTTAAGGCATTGGGCCAAGACTACAAATAAGATTTTTTCCAGGCCTTGTTCCAAGACACTAGTTTGTCTCATGAGACCTACCGATGAATTGAAGAGCTATATCAGGCTCCACCTATCACATACTAAGTCCAATGTATACCTTATATCAAAGGGTGAAACATAATCTAAACATTCGTATTAAAACTATCATATGAAATTTCAATACTTTAATCATAAACCATGAATGGTATAAAAATAGCACATCCAAAGTAAACCATAACCCATTTAATACAATATAAAAGATTTTATTATAATAAATTAACCTCAATCGAGAATAATGAAGGATATTCACATAGATGAAAATAATCATCAAAACTATTTGAGAGAAATATCGCCCTTTTTCTTGAAAACATTTGAAAGTATAACTATTTATCAAGAAGCTGTTTAAAATAGATTTTTGAATTAAAGTTTCCCATACCACATTGAAACTTCTAAAATTAATTTTAATTTTAAAAAATTAATGTCCACATATATAAATCCTTAAAACCTTTTTTAAAACATGGATATTAATGAGAAAGATTTAGACGAATAAATTTTTAAAACATTTAAAATGATATTTTAGTTATAGTTCTTAACCAAATGAGAGATGCTTGAATACAAATAATTGAGGTAATAAAAACTTAATAAAATTTTGAGAATAAATGGTTTCATGATATATTATGTCAAAGTACAATTTATACACCAAATAAAAGTGAATTGGCGCATGACAACAAAGAAGTATCAATGGAATGTAAGCTGAGATGAAATCCCTTATAAAGGTTGTATCCTTAGGTTAAGGATAAATAAATTACATAATTATGTGTGAAAAATATAAATATACTTATTATGACTATATATTTTGTGTAAAACAATCATAGCACATTCACACCATTCTTGTAACAGCAACACCAATGACAAGGATGTTTAACTCAATGAATGAAAATTGAGTTAAGATTACTCTTATCAAGTTCATATCGATGACTTGAGAATTTATCAATGGAGTGATTATGTGTATCAAAAGAATAACCAAACAAAGGGGAGTGGAAATTACTATATAAGTAAATAAATAGTGATTTCACACATAATCTTGGAGTAAAATAATTAATGAAGTTTTCATAAAACCCAATGATTAGAAATCGAAATTAGAAATTTCCTTACCAATTTGGTGACTTACGAAACCTACAACCCAGGAAATATGTATCATACAATTAATATGTAAATATCCATAAATTAAAGTATATTACACAAGTAATACAATCATGGGCAGTACATACACCACACAAAAGGAAATAATGGCAATATAGCATAAATCACATGGAAATAAGAAGTGAGATGAAAACCCCTCACCATGTTGTAATCAATTGAGTCGTATGACCAAAATTTAATAACCACAAAGTTAATCACATAATACCATGAATATAAAGATAATAAAGATAATATATATCAAATGGAAGTACACAATACACCACATGCAAAAAATAAGTGGCGAATTATAGAAATCTCATGGAATTAAAAGTGAGATAAGAAACCCATTACATTGTAATTTTCCTTAGTCGAGGGCAAGTTAACCTCCTATATAATTGTTAAATAATTGTTATTAAATTATAAAAGAACCAAATAAATAAATATTATATCATATATGATCTTATAATATTGCTTTGTTAATAATATTTTAGTAGTATCATTATTTCGGGTGTTAACTGATTCGTTTTCCTTTATATGTTTTGTTACATAAGTCATGTTTATTATGGATAGGATGTATTTGATTCATATCCAGACTGATATCAAGTCTTTAAAACATTATTTTTAATTATAAAATTAAAATTAGTCTTGAATGGTTATGATGAGGAATGACACCTCATCGCGTCATGGAGATGGTAAGCCATACGTACGCACGAGAAACAATATCATTATTTTGATGGTGGAATCATATATAATTGGATGGAATATCATATATAAATAATCATAAACATGTTATATTTATTATTTAAATCATTTATACCCATTATTATACCCATCCATATAATGTTGTTTTTGAATAACAAACTACACCACGACATGGAGATGGTAAGTTGTACGTACGCACGTATGGTGACATTGTCATTTATCGAATGGATAGAATAATGAATATGTTTGTACCAAATTTATAATAAAATCATTGTATGTATGGGGTAATGGGGTTATTATTTTTTTGTACAATATTTAAAGAAAGAGGAAGTGGAATAATAAAAGAACTTGAAAGAGGTGATGAAATATTTACCTCTTCTTCGGGTTCTTTCTTTTGATTTGATCAAAAGGGCTCCTTAGGTTGGATTTCGGACTGAAAGAAGACCTCTAGGAAGGAGGGAGGAAAGTTGGGAGGATATTTGGTCAGGGTTTGGCTGAGACAAAAGGATTTGGTGGTGTGAAATTAAGAAAATGGGAAGTACCCTTTTGTAAGAGAGTTGAGGGTCACTTTAGGATAACTTGAAATATTATTTTTTAATAACATCATTTTCGGTTTCTAAAGGCTAAAAAATAATTTATTTAAAGGATAAGGTGGGGATTTGTAAAAACCCTCTCAACCAATAGGTTTTAGATAGGTTTAGGTCACCATATTAACCTTATGTTTTAGATTTAACTCTTAGTTAAATAGTTTGACATTTACCATGTCTTTTTGTATTTTTATATTATATGGTTAATAAACATACTATAAAAAGCCAAGTGAACCCCAAGTAGTTCATTATTAATACATATCACCTTATATAAGTCTTTTGTCTGAGTCTTAGAATTTTAGGAATATTATATCAATTAATAATATAGTATTTGTTTTAAAAACTCAATTATGTCAATTTTGACACTATTAATTATTTGGTTCTCATGAACATCATAGAAAACATGATTAATTCGAAAAAAAATTATTTAACCAACCCCAAAATGTCATATTAACCTGTAAAATTAGTGTAATTCTTCAAAAGTCTGAAATTACATTTATTTGGATATTTATAATATCAAAAATTTTAGTATTTCCTTAATAACATAATTACTGAATCATCATTCTGTCATAAATAAATTAAATTATTTAAAGTCTAAAAATTGTAAAAAAATACCGTTATGTAGAAATATTAATATCTTTATAATAAATATTTATAGTCAAATTTATCTTTTGTATAAATCTATATTAAAAATGGTTTAGTTATTAAACTTTGAATTTAACTCTTTTAACTCTTCTTTAAATAAAATAATAATAAATGTCATAATCTTATCCAAGTAGACCAAATAGGGTAATATTTTATTCTTAAAGTTGTTTTTGGTCTAATGATACTTATGCAATAGAATTATAACATCTGTTTGGGTAATTATAATACGATTTTTACCCTTAATTACCCAATTTACTTTTAATCGTGGTAAATAAAATTCAAAAGTTACTATTCACCAAAAATTATTTTCATCTTATTAAACCTCATTTTACTTACTAATATCAACCGCGTCTCTCAGATTTTTGAAATTCAATTCACAAAAATGGTAAAATTATGTTTTATGCAAATTTGCAAATGCTCCTAGAAGGTGGGTAAAAAAAGTTAAAAAAATTTAATAAACTTTTATACATCTAATTATATTATAAAATGACTCCAATAAATTACATTGAACTAATATAGGTATAATTTTTCTATTTTGAATTGTAATTAATTTAAATAAAATAAATAATTATTTAAATTAGAAGTCATTTTTTAACAAAAACGCAGGGTTTTTTCACTATTCATCAAGAATTGAATGTTTTCAGAAAAATACTAAAATTTCACCCTAAGATAATTTTGATATTACAAATTCAAAAATGATGTTTATTTTACCAACTTAAAAACATAGAATTTGCATTTATTAATTTAAAATTAATTCCCTTTGTCAAAACCAAAAAGCAGGTTTTAAGAAAACTAAAAACTATCAAAAGATTGGCATGTGTTTATGTCAAATTTAAATGTGGAATTACATATAATAACCAAAATTGTATTAAATGATAAAATTATAATTTAATTATAAATTCAAACAATTAAAATGTATAATTTAAAACTATAAATTATTTTGATTAAAAATGTTTTTTAATTAAAATTTAGTGTTTTTCACTATTCACCCAAATATGAAAGTTATCCAAAAAACACCAAAAATTTATCGAAACTAAATTTTTATGTTACTATTCTAAAGAAGATGTTTATTTTGTCAAAATTATTATATAAAAGTGTCAAATATTGGATTTAAAAAGGTTTCTCCATTAAAAGGTGGTAAAATTGCGTTTTATGAAAAATACTTCTTTTATCTGAAAAATTGAGTTTTCTCTTATATTATGTATAAGAAACCCAAAATATGAATGTTAAAATTATATGGGATATATTTAAAATTCAAAATTTGGTTATTAATATTCATAACTGCTTTCTAAACGGCTAGTTTGATAGGTCGTGGTGTGCTTGAACTCGGTGTTGCGTACATCACACGCTATTGTATTACTTAAAGAGAAGCTTATCATGGAATCTTGGGATGTTACATTTTTTCCATTTTGGAAATTGAGTCTTCACAATTTTAAAATTGGGCTTAGGAACTTCATTAAAACTCTCACATCAGATAAAGATCCAACACAACTATCACTTTAAAAGAAAGAAATAGAAGTACAAATGTCACCTGAGATAACCCATATTAGGATTCCATGTAAGAAAACATGGATGTGGAAGATAAAATAAGTGTCAAGTTCTGATGGAGAGTGATAGAAAACATGATCAGGGGAATGTTAACAATAGGAAAACCACAAACTTGTGATGGGTTAAATGGTCATTAGTTTCCCAGTATGAAAAGTAAATGGATAACATTTTTTGTTTCAAGTTCTATTAGATAAATTTGAGGAATGTATTTATGATACTGACTAAGAACATAAATAGATATACTTAATTTTTAAGTAGGGTTTTATCCTTTAATAAATTTCTACCACTAACTCATGTTTTTTTTAAACGATGAGTATTCAAGATGACTTTGTCACACCTGAAGCGCTAGAATAAACTTCTAGATAATCACATAATCCACAAAGGATAATCTATATATTTACCTTTCCTTTAGAGATTAACCAAAACCAAAATGGTTATTATTGGAGGTTTGCGTTCAATCATTCATGCCAATGTTTAATCCTGAATAATCACCCAAAAATAAAAGTCTCCCACCTATTATAACACAAGATCTACAGATTAACATGTTCATGGTTTAATCCACATTTTTCATTTAGAAATGGACAGGGGAGAACAATAAAGAAAAACCTATAACTCGTTGATGTTTTTTTCTACACGTTCTTCCTCGAGGGGTTAATACATCATCGTCACTTTCCAGCTCCAATATTCAAAAGGTGTTGAAGAATAATAAGTTCCATAAAAATTATTCATTCTTCATTGGGGTGGAATACCATCACAGGTCTGCCATAGAATCCTCAAATTTCATTAATCCACATTTTCCTATTACATCGAATTATAAATAGAAGCATTCCACAATGTTCCTATAATGATGCAATGTCACGACGTTACACTGTTTTATTTAAGAAACAGTGTCGATGTTTCGAGTCCTTAAAGTGTCATTGCACTGTGAGTTTAACGAGCCATTAATGAGCCTCATTGATTCCCGTCGTCGTTGCCCTGTCGCTGCCCCACAACATCATCATCCACCACTCCAAAGGGTGAGAGTAAATAAAATAATTCAGTTAAATTACTTTGTTATTTTTCTAAAAAATTATGAAAAATAACATTTTAGCTCGGCCCTTACCAGCTAAATTTATGTTTTTTCTAGGAAAATCCTGGCATTCTAAATTCAACGATACCCTCAGATTTTCGATCCATGTGATGGTTCAAAAGTTATAAAATACAGCTTCCAAATTTACTGAACTTACCTTAAAAAAAGTTCAAAAATTATTAATAGTCACCCTCGATCCGTGCCTATCTAGGTTATGTCCCACCTAAAGAAAACACGCCCCCAAGAATGCGACGATACTCTTGGATTTTCAACCTGAGCTACCATTTTGATATTAAAGGATTTAAAATTTAAATAATTGTTTCTTAATTATTTTATTTATAGCCAAAAACTAACTTCCACTGTTGGCTCGTGCTAGCCAATGTTAGGGTATACCTAACGAAAGCATACCCTCACAAGTTCAGCAGTGGTCTCAGAATATTAATCTAACTCACGATTCGTGAGTTATAAGAATTTGAAAAATAATATAATTTTATTTAATAATTTTATTTATTGTTATGCCATTTTTTGAGTTTTCTTACTGGAGTCATGCGCTGATTAAACTAAAGTTGCACCTAGAGTAAACATGTCATCCTGAATGCAATGTTGCCTTCAAATTTTATGATCTAGGCACCCGTTTAAGAGTTATTCCACTTTTTCAGTTTAATTTATCATACATGCTATTTAAAACATAACATTTTTCAATGGATCATTTTGAAAACTCCGGGCCAAATGTCACAGTCTTGAAATAATTCCACATAATAATAAAAATCATACAGAAATTCTGGGACATTACAAAAAATTTATAAACACAATTCTCAAATTCATTCTTTATGAAAAAAATTATTCTATAGCCTCATCAAATCAAGTTTTCCACAACCCAAATTCTTCCTTTAATCCATAAATTGGTTTTTAGGATTTTCATATCTTACTGTAATCCTTTGGGGTCACAAACCCTTCAGGTTGTATCATATAGACATCTCCCTAAATGTTCCCATTAAAGAAAGTTATTTTTACATCCATTTTCAAAATCTCATAGTCATGTAAAGAAGAAATGGAAACTATAAATCATATTGGATTTCAGCATTGTAACTGGTGAAAAGGATTCACAGTAGTATATGCCTTGATACTCTTTAAACCCTTTTAAATCCATTAATTACTTATATGTACTGAGTTTTCCTTCCATGTACAATTTCTTCTTGAATAACCATTTACAACCAATGGTATTTATATCCACTAGAGGATATAATTAAATATGTATTTGGTTTTGATACATGTAACCCATTTTAGAATTTAGGGCTTATTTCCACTAGGAGACATCTATGCCAATTGCTATTTCCTTATAGGTTAGATGATCATTGTTATCTAGTAATAATGAGTCAACATCCTTGATGACTATAAAACCATATCATTTTGGTTATATATTCTCTCTTGTACTCCTATGTTTCACTTATGTCCATGTAACATCTTTTTCATCCATGTGGATTTGTGGAATCTGTTCATGTGCAAAATTATGTGTACCTTGAGCCTCAATTTCATTGAAGTCTTTCTCTCTTCTAGTGTCACATTTAGATATCTTCTCCCTGTTAAGATATATTTCATGTATTTTCACTTCTAGATTTTTTCTGATGGGTCTTAGAAGTTAAATCCCTTTATTTCTTTGGTGTAACCTATAAATGTACACTTTCTTCCATTAAGTGAAATCTTGTTACCTAAAGATGCCTTAAAAACACTTCTCGACCACATATGTTTATGTAAAAAACATGAGTTTCTTTACATTCCAAAGTTATTATGGGATACTATCTTCCACATTAGTCATTACTTGCTTTACTCTTTTTAATGATATTTATAATGTGTGTCCCCAAAATGATAATGGAAGACTTGCATTACTCATCATTGATCTCACCATTTCCAATAAGGTGTGGTTCATCCATTTTCTTACACTATTCCACTGAGGTGTACAATGAAGAGTGATTTTTCATGGGATCCAAAACTTCCATAAAAAATCAGATATTTCTTGGTGAAGATATTCTCCACCATAGTATGAGTGAAGTTTCTAAATCTTATTTCCAGGATGGTTCTCAAATTCAATCTTTATATTCCTTAAATATCTAAAAGGAATCTGATTTATACCTCATCAAGTATACATATCCATATATACGAAAATAATATGTTAAATTCATAAAGGTTGAGCACCCACCCCTTTCATCATTATAAAAAGGTCCTCAACCATCAGAATAAACTATTTAAGGAATCTATTTAGCCAATTCACCATTTCCACTAAATCGTTCTTTGGAAATTTTACCTTGTAAACATGCATCCAAAAACCTCAAGTGGTTTTAGTTCAAAAGAATATAAATATTCATTTTAATGTACATTATTCAAATTCATTTAATTTACATAACCTTTTTTGTCATTTCATAATTGGGTGTCATATGATTCTTGTGGATTTTTTTTATAATTGATTTTCAATACTTGGTTTGTATAATCCAACACATGAAGACTATTATTTAAATATATCTTTCCATTAAAAAATGTTATCTTTATAAAAGAAAAGATATGTATTATTGAACTTGAATGTAAATACATCTATATCAAGAGTGGATATTATATATAATTTTTATTCATAAAAGATGTCACCAAATAAACCCCTTCAAATTCATGACATTTATCATTGGAAATGTAAGGTGGAAGTCCCGGACAGCCACAATAACAAGTTCATCTTTATTGGTGTCTCTTAGATTTACCTCCCCTTAGTCAATATTTCTGGATCTTCTTGATTCTTGTATTTTAAAAAATATTTGATCACCACTAGTTGTATCTAATACACGATTTGTAGATAAATATAAATTTCACTATATAACAAATTCACTTGAAGGTTCCCCTTACTTATTAGAATTGGTGCATTTTTTCTTCCAATGGCCCATATTTCCAAATGAAACCCAAACAAAATATATCTCTCTTTCTTTCACCATCATCATTATCGTATTTGAATGAAATGAAGAAGAATTGGTCTTATAGCTCTCTTCATTACCTTTCTTTTTTTTCACCATAAGGACTGAAGTCTTTTCCTGATTCATCTCCTTATATTCTTGGTGATGAAGATTGATCAGATATATAAGAGACATATCAATGTTTTTCATATTAAAATTAATAAAAAACTAGATAATATGTGAGGTATTTTTAAAATAATGATATTGGTGCATAGTTATTCAGGTATTTTAATCCCAAGATACTCTAAGTGCTCAATATAACCAATTATATTAACTATGTATGGCCCAGGTGGTGCACCTTATTCATGCTTACACTGAAAGAGGTCCATAGAGATCTAAAATCTTTCATGTCTAGATCTATCATAGTATAGTCCATAGATATACTCAATCATTTTATAATAATCCATGTTTATGTGATAATTTATGAGTCTAATATAGAAAAAGGGTAGCATAAAACATTACCCCTAAACTGCATCGTTCATACATTTTTCATAGAAAATGAACTCTTCCTCACTAAAAACCCCATCTAGAAGATTTGGAATTGACTACTTTAGCACATAATAAATAAACCCAAAGAGAATCACAACTTATAGTAATTTGAACCACATTAAGATGTCACTACATATGATGATATAGTCTTTCTCTAATATAGATTATAAGGACAATGTGGATGATGAACATTCCATTTTATAAAATTATAAAAGGAAATATCATTAGTACATTTCTTGATTACATATTATGTGAGAAATAATAAAATTAATTTTTTTAAATCTCATATTATTTTATCAAGTCTTAATGTCCCTCATCATTGAACATTGAATCACTTGTTTCTAGAAACTTTTAGTGGAAAGGATCCATATTTCCCTTTTCATAAATAGAAAAAGGGTTGGTCCAGAAAGTTGGAGGTATTTAGGTAGGTATGTCTCTACCAAATATGGCCCTGAAACTCCTTGATCTATTGAGTAGACTCCCCAATTTTGAAATCCCATATTGAATTCATAGAATAATTTCATTAAAGTTACATTAAATCTTGATAGGGATACCTTTATTGATGTTAGATGGGTAAGTCAACCCATGGCCATCATAATAACTCCACGTTAAAAGTAGGTGTCCCAAAAATGGTTGGTCAAACACTTAGTTCTAAGTCTTTCATTATTAATCAGGTAATGTAAGGCCATGTATGACTTAATATTTAGTTTAGGGATTTTAATTTATTCTACATAAACTTCATCTTAGTTTATCCTTTACATGACTTGTTAATATTAAGTGGATTTTTCTTAAATAATTAACCATGTTGGATAAAAAATTTACACGTAATTATTTTATCTATATTATTTAATTTTACAATAATTCATTTATTTATATGATTGGAAACATACATCAATAAATTAAATAATGAATATAATAAATAATTAATTAATTAACTGACCCAATCATGAGCTTATCAAATGGTTGATTTATTGAGAAGATAATAAATCCTCCTATAAACTAGGGGAATAACTCCTTATTATAGTCTTTGAATGAGTTACAACATTCCACATGTCCACCTATATATCACCTGGATTGGCATCATTATGGATTTATATTCATCTTCTTTCATATTCCTTATGATAATCCATTAATTACATGTATTTATAACTGACATAATGGTGACTGGAACAAAATTATTGGTTTTGGATAATTACATAAATAACCTTGGATAGTCATGTCCTACAAAATAATTTAGGGAGAGATGACTCACAAAACATTAAAATTTAATTTAATAGTAAATTATTGAAAATAAATGTAATAAATAAAATTAAAATCATTAACACATACATAGGTCTTGTTCAATATCATTAATGGTCATAGATACAATGAAAATGAAAAAGTAAAACTGGTTAACATTCATTTATTACACATTCTTTATTATTAAGATAAATGTTCTAGCATTAGTTAATTAATTCATTAATTAATTAATTTCCTTCAATCAAAATGACCATTTAAATTTTCTTGGAGATACCCATCATAAATACATTCAATGAAAATAAAAGGAAAAACCAATAATTACATATTATTACCATAAATTAATTGAGAATTTATAATTCTTTAAAACCATAACTAAATATTAGAACACAATAGGTTTCAATTTGTATAATAAGGTGTTAGTGATTAAATTAGAAATATAATGTAATTTCAATTATTCCCTTTATTGGGAGGCTTTATAACATTAATTTTTTAGCAACATGCCATGTATCTGAGTTTTCGTGTATCCAAGGTACACACCTGGGGATTTTTCATGTTCCTTAATCAGACTACATGGCATGTTTTAACTAGTTATTCAATGTGTGATATACATATCCTATTCTTATGTATCATGTGGAAGGAAATGATATGTTCATCAGACATGAGACTACACAATATGTATAATCAAACTATACGTCATGTATCTCAAATGTCATGTGTCCACATAAATCATTTAGGAACTCAACAAGTATTTTGTATATGTTAATTAATGAACTACATGTCTTGTAAACGGGCTACACATCATGTACTTAATTATTTCTCTAGGATGACAGACTCGCATAGTTTTGAATGTGCATTTGACTATGTTTTTTATGAGTGTTTCACTTCTAAACCATGTAAACAACATGGTTTTTACCCTATCTATACACCATGTAATTAGACATGTCATATACCAGGTTTTCCAGGTCTACATGTAATTATAATTAATGCATCACATGTAATTACTGTTCAGAATGTCATTTATCATATGACATGACCAGGTGATGTGTACTTGGGTACATGGCGTGTACTCTAGCAACACATCTGGTAATCCTATTTTTTTAAAAGATTCATCTACACATATCAAAGGAATATTTATTCATTCTTTATCTATTCTTATACTGAGGAAATTGTGAATCATAAATGAAGAAATTGAAATTTCAAATACATGTAAATTTAAACAGTTGGATTAAAGAAAATATACTTATTGAAATGAAATTCTTACCACTATTGTACATATAGATAAAAAATTAGATTAAAAATAATAAATTTTAAATGTAACCCATTTCATACCAATTTAATTATATGGGTGTAGAAGAAGTTCCTTTGGGGTGTAAATTTAAAATTTTCATTTACTTTAGAGTTTCCTTAAACCCTTTAGAGGATATTTCATGTTAAATTTATAATTTATTTATTTTGGTTTGAACAAATTAATTACCTAATATTAGGATAATTTCTTTGGTAACATTTTTTATCTTCCGAAATACCCTTTTCGTATTGCCTTCATTGTACTATAAGGATATTGGTGTAGAATCCATTTAGCAATGATCCAGATGCACTCCTTTGAACTCCAAATGAATATGATTAATTTTTTGTTATTAGAATTTAGAATCAGTCATCTTGAGTTGTTCATCTTGACCACACTAAGATCCTTAAGTTTTGAACAAATTCTTCTTATTCTTGATAGGAGAAGAGGGGAAATTCAAGAGTGAAGTATGTTGTGCATAATGATTCTCAGTTCTCAATTATCAATTAATATAACAAAATAGAAATACCTAATTATTTATAGAGTGAGGTTTTATGAAAAAATATTATTTAATTTATTACCATCCCTTAAATAATATTATAATATTTTTTTCACCCCATGCTAAATAAAAATATTTTTATTTTTGTTATTATTTTATGGAATGTTTCATAACTTGGTAATAAAAAATATTATTTTACTAGCTTCTAAATTAATATTTATCACTGGAAGCAGTCTGGATCAATTTTAAATCCTATTCATTTATTTAATACCTAAATAATATTTTATTAAATAGTTTATTCATCAATTAATCATTGTGATCAATAAAATAAGAGTAAAATTATTCCTCAATATTAAGAATAATATTTATTCTAAAAATTAAATGAAAATAATCTTAATATACATTAATGAAAACACTTAGTGTGTGACCCTCTATTATTCTCTATCATTGCAATAATGTGGGTTTTTCTAAATTACAAGATTTTTTTCTAGAAATGGTTCAAGTCACTGAATATAAAGAACTTAATTTCACAATATTGGAAACCACAAACAAGCACTCACTATGTAATATAATCCATTTTTCTCAATATCTCATCTAGTAGGTTTCACAATTTTCAATCAACCTATATAATAGATATTTATTTCTTTTACTATCTAAAATAAACACATCATTACACCATTTCCATTGAATATAATGTGAAATATATATTCCAATAAAAGGGACAAGATATATGCTTTCATAGAGATATAAATGAAAAATCATTTCTTGACTTATCAATTAATAACATGTCATTCAGGATGCACCCAATGTAACACCCCAAGCTTCCACGATACGTTTCACTTCGAATAATGCAATAGTGTGTGTTGTACGCAACCTCGAGCTCTAACACACAGCACAACGAATTAAACTAGCCGTTGTGAATAGTAATACCTAATTTTTGAAATTTTATAAATTTTATTTATCAAAATGGACTTCATTTTTGGATTCAGAATATCGAAATTAGCTTAGGGTGAAATTTTGGCCTTATTCTGAGAACTTCTATTTTTTATGAATAGTGAAAAATACTTAAAAACAACTTTTTTAATCAAAATAATTTATATTGATAAATTATACTATTTAGTGGTTTTAAAGTATAATTAGAATATATTTTTACCATTTTATCCAATGGTGGTCATTATAATTAATTTAACATTGAAATTGGACATAAACAATTGTCAATCTTTTGATATAAATTGTTTCTTAAAAACACGCTATTTGTTGTAACAGCGGGAATTAATTATAAAATTAATTAATGCAACTTATATGTTTGGAATTGTTTAAAATAGACATCATTTTTGAATTCGGAATATCAATTATAGCTGAGGGTGAAATTTTGGCCTTATTCTGAAAAACATCAATTTTTGATGAATAGTGAAACCACTAAGTGGTTGTTAAAAA
Source organism: Viscum album (assembly GCA_963277665.1). Classification (NCBI taxonomy): domain Eukaryota; kingdom Viridiplantae; phylum Streptophyta; class Magnoliopsida; order Santalales; family Viscaceae; genus Viscum; species Viscum album. The sequence goes on along the minus strand of OY728131.1, from coordinate 1,781,827,957 downwards.
CTGATTTTTCGTTAAAATGAAATATTACCACTTCTGTGATTTGATTTTCAAAAATCCGACATACATGGTTGTCATTAAGAATCAAAATGTGGTTCGATGAGATTAAAATAATTTTTTGGTGAATAGTAACTTTTAAGTTCTTAATCGCGATTAGAGGTAATTAGTGTAGTTTAAGGTAAAAATAATGTTTTAATAATATGAGATGAGCTTGACACTTGTTCTACTCCTATTGGATGAGTCATGGCCGACCAAGACAACCCATGGGTCAACTTGGGGACCCCATGGAGCCACTTTGGTTGGAAAATGACATTAATATATATTTATTTAATGTTAAAATTAAATTGACACAAACATGAGTTGTTTTACTAAAAAAGTTTTTAAGTGGGGTTACACAAGTACAAATTTTGACTATAAATATTAATTAGAAAGATAAAAAGCTTTCCTACATCATAGTATTTTTTTATAATTTTTAGACATTAAATAAATTAAATTATTTATAACATCATTATGATGCAGCGATGACCTCATTATTTAACGATTTTAATAAAATGAAAAGATAATGTAAAATCCAAGGCTTACACTTGTCCAAAGACTATTGGATGGGTAGATTTCGAACCCTTATCACCTTAGCCACGAATTATATAAGTGTGGGACCTTTATAATCCGAAAAGCATTGTATAATAATGTAACATTTCAATCTTTCCAAAAGGGCCCCTCCTCTCCACTTATAAAAGGCCCCCACCTCTCCCACCTCATTTACACTTTCAAGCCATTTGGATCGGCCAACCTCTGCCCAAATACTCTCCCAACTTCCCCCTCTTACTCCTAGAAGCCTCACTTTGGGCAAAACTCTTCCCAAGGAAGCCTTTGGCTCAAATCAAAAAGAGTTACCCGATTTTGAGGTAATGTCTTCTCTAATGTTGTTTTGTTTTATTTTCTACTCCAACTCCCTAAAATATTTTTATTAATATCTTTTGTAACAACAACAGTATCCTCAATATACTTGGATGTTGTTATAATAAGGATTCTAGCTACACTTACACACACCTACGTATAATGGTTAAAGAACATACGGTTTCTGTGGATGGCGAATTTCTGCCTCACGAAACGATGATTGTTCAACACTCATATAACACCTTCAAAGGTGGCCATTAAGATGTAACTATATTTATATATGATATAAAATATGTTTATGTTTTACTTATGCTTCTGTATTTATCATTTATGTCATACTTTATGATTTCCATTATTGGTAAAATGCGATAATTTCATTTTAGGATGTGCGGACTACCGCCCCCTCAAAGTGATTTGAATCGTTAATGCCATATGTGGGATGTATAAAGGATGGATTAAATGGTATTATACACTATATTATACTGTAATTATATTATAAATTTATATCATTATGATTTCATTCTATTAAATACGAAATAGAAATGAAAGTAGCGTTCATGCGTACGTACGGCTTACCGTCTCCATGAACGGTGCATTTCATTTCTTACCTCTAAATGTTACGTGACATTATGAATGAATGTATATACTGTATATATATGATATATATGATATCTACATCATGAATATAATTCTGGATATAATGGATATTTCACCACATGAACAACTTGTAATTATAAGAAGTTTATTTTTGACTCAAGTACCAAAGATCGACAAAACGACCGTTATTAACTTAAATAATTAGATAATGTTAATAACATGGAAATAAGTGATATAAATGGAATAATGAACATGAAAAAGGTTCTTAAGTAAATATAAATTAACTCTAGTTTATTATTCAGGAGTTTAAAGAACGGTCGAGTCAGGACAAGACGCAAGGTAAGGGAATTTCTTAACCCAACTTCCATTCTTTGGGTTAATCTCCTACTTTCAAATTATGTCATGATATTATTATGTCTTATTTTGTATTTTTACTTTCTTTATGTGTAATTATAGTGAATACACATAATAGATCTATTTTATTTTAAAAATGATCTTTTTAAGGACTTCGTCTCAATCTCCTTTCATTGAGGCATATTTGGTTTTATACACAACTTTCTTTTATACGGTGTATAAAACCCTTTGACTTTTACGTTTATTCAAAAGGAATATTTTTATACGAAGAATTTTGCTAAACGAAAAAAGGGAATGTTTTTCTTTCCGTACTTATGCGGCGATAATGACTTCTCCGCCGCCGTGACCATTATTTGAGTATCGGCTTCCTCTACAAGCCATCATTTTTTTTAATGAAAAATAAATACAAAGTTTTAACTTTCTTTTTGGTATTGAAAATGGTTTTGAAAGCATTTTTATTATATAAATGTGTTGTATTGATATCTTGTGATTGAAATGTGGAAATGTTATGTTTCCTTTGTGCATGTTTTATGTGATACGATTATGTTATGGTTTATGATATGTTTAAACCTATTCATATGAGGAATGTATTGGACTTAATAAGTTACGGGTGGAGCCCGCTATAGCTCCTCGATGAATCGGTTGGTCTCATGAGACAACTAGACGTGGAATTGGCCGAGGCCCTTTCCCAATTTGATTTATGGTTTTGGCCGAGGCCTTAATCATTTTAGACGTCTTGGCCGAGGCCTTGACAAAATGTTTCAGAATGTCTGGCATTATACATTCCCTCATTATGAAAGTGGTTATTGATATTTCATGTGATTATTCGACCAGTAGAATATCCATGTGAAGAAGTGAATGGCATTATCTCATTTTACTTTTGCCATATTATGTTGATGTTCAAGTTTAAAAGGCTTTTGTTTTAGTTATACATTGCCTTAAATTTTTATGTTTATTTATGAAAGCATCCGCAATATTGTTATCCTTACTGAGCATCTGAGCTCACCCCTTTCAATGTTTTAATATTTTCCAGGATGTGAAGAAGTATTTTATGAATGACCTGCAGGTATTTTGAGAAGAGGATATGAGTGTGGACTATGGAGACTTTATTATTGTAGTTTTTCACTTTATGATGTAATGTAACGTTTACGAATGTATCTAGTGTTTCCAAGGCTACTAAACTAATCGGTCTTTCGAGACTTGATCTTTTGTGATCATGCCAATGTTACGAAGTAATGCACCGACTCTGGGTAGCTGGGGTCGGGGCGTTACAGTTTGTATCAGAGGCAGTTTAGTACTAACCTTGGAAGCTAGATGTAGATAAACTCTGATTAGAGCACATAGCCCAAAGATAGACTTTGAGGATTAGTATAGAAGAACTTCCTAGAATTTTGGTATTATAGAGATGTTATGAGTTTTCCGAGCAATACATCCCTGTCTGGATACGAGCAGGTAGAGGCGGCTCTGGCACATATGTACCTAGGGGTAAAACCCGAAAACACCGCTTTGAACTAGACTCGAACGGGAACTGGTGCACGACAACGGGCCTTGCTGCACTCTTGGTTACGACACTCCCGGGGGATATGCTTAGGATAATTCTCATTTTCCTTACAAACCACTATGAAGGGTTATGAGTTTATACTTCCTCAAAGGAAACATTTCTTTTTATGATTATAGATTATATCCATAAATAGTTCAATTTATGTAAAGTATTTTACAAATATGGAATTATTTATTTTATTTCATAAACTAATCTAGTTTATGCCATTGTTTAGAAATGGCGCCTAGTGGAAGGAATGGAAACCATATCAATGCATGCACTCCGTGTAGGGACTGCCCTCCAGCTCAAGATAATTATGGTGGAGCTAGTGATACAACTGGTGCTGATCAGCTTCTCACCGTACTGGGACAACTCACGCAGGTTATGAATAATAACCTTACTCGTATGGAGCACCCTGATCCGCAACGTGCAGGATCAATGCTAGACCGTTTCATGAGGCAACAACCACCAACCTTCAATGGGAGTACAAATCCTATAGTATCTGAGCAATGGATAAATTCCTTAGAGAAAATATTCCATGCCTTGGGGAGTATTGATAGGGAGAAGGTTGTCATGGCAGTTTACCGCCTCACTGGAGATTCCGATCAGTGGTGGTCGCTGATTCAAAACACAAAGGAAGATGATGACGTATCGAATATGGAATGGAGGGAGTTCAAAGATCTTTTCTTAGAAAAATACTTTCCTCGTGACCATCGAGCAGATATGGAAAGGCAATTTCTGATTCTGAGGCAGAAGGAGGATGAGAATGTCGCAAAGTATGAGGCTAAATTTACAAGGTTAGCGAGGCAGGCTTCCGATTATATACGTAACCCAAGGAGTAAGATTGATCGTTTCTTTGATGGGTTAAAACCATTTCTCCCTCGAGATTTAGTATCACAATCCTTCTCATCATATGAAGATATTGTCTCATGTGCTATCAAGACAGAAAAGGAATTCTCTAAGTCTTATGACAACAAAGTAAAGCAAGAGAAGAAGAGAACGGTGGAACAAGAGACAGATAAAGGGAAAAAGGGAAAGAAGGATTTTCCATTATGTGATAATTGTGGGAAGAATCACCCTGGTACGTGCCTAAAAGGAATGGGAGTTTGTTATAAATGTGGAGAAAAGGGTCACCAGGCTCGTGATTGCAAGGGAAAGAAAGAGGCTGTCAATGTTGAATGCTACAATTGTAGGGAAATGGGGCATTATGCAAATGAATGTCCTAAGCGTCAAGGAAACTTACCTCAAAAAAGGCCAAGGGATCAAGGCCAATATTATGCTGTGACTACAGTTGAAGCGGAATAATTAATGTATTGGTGCTTTTGGACTCAAGGATTATATTCTGGTTATAAGAATAATGTGATATATATATATGGATTGTACTGTAGTACTTTTTGATTTCAGTAAGGTTTTAATATGATTAAGGTAATCATATTTTTAGTATGTGACAATAAGAGAAACTTTTCTTGTTTGGGGAATCTGATGTTACAATTGATTTTGGAATTAAGAGACCTTTTAGAGAAAGTCTGGACAGAGGTATTTTGGATAACTATAAAGGTTGGAGTGGATTAATTTGATCTTTGGATAGTATTGTTTAAGGTTAAAGCATTTCTGAAGATTATTTTTGCAATATTATAATACTATAGTTTTAGGAAAAGGACAACCTGCAGGGTGGGGAATAACTTGTCGCGTCGGACAAAGCTGCAGGAATCGAACCCACAACCATAGTGCGACGAGCCTTTATTTCCTACCACTAGCCTACAGGAAGTCCCTGGTTATTACAAAATAGTTTTACTAATCTAAATGGCATGTGTTAATATTTGGAACCTTATACAATTAGGATAAAAAGAATATTTTGGAGTTCTGTTACCATTTGGAGTAAAAGATGGGTTTGTGGTAAAAATTTATTAACGAATGAAAGTATACATAACAAGTATGCATATTCCCTTACGTTCTTAGTCAATCTCTTAAATAAATTCCTCAACATTATAAAAGGTAACATAAAACAAAAATGTTGTCTGTTAACTTTTCCAACTGGGGATTCAATGACCGTTTAACCAGTCACAAGTTTGTGATTTTCTTGTATTTAAACTTTCTCCTAATCCTGTTTTCTATAACTCTCCATCAGACCTTGATGGTTTGTTTCTCCTCCATATCCATATTTTCATAGAATCCTAGAATGGGCTATATCGGGTGACCTTTGTACTTATCTTGCTTTCTTTTAATGTTATATATTTATTAACCTTATTTCCGATGTGGGTTTTCCTCAAAGGTATTTTCTCCTTTAAACCTTTTATTTTCCATGAAAAATTTCAAATTGCGAGGATGCAATTTATTGAAGGAGGGGAGAATGTAACACCCCAAGCTTCCACGGTACGTTTCACTTCGAATAATGCAATAGCGTGTGTTGTACGCAACCTCGAGCTCTAACACACAGCACAACGAATTAAACTAGCCGTTGTGAATAGTAATACCTACTTTTTGAAATTTTATAAATTTTATTTATCAAAATGGACTTCATTTTTGGATTCGGAATATCGAAATTAGCTTAGGGTGAAATTTTGGCCTTATTCTGAGAGCTTCTATTTTTTATGAATAGTGAAAAATACTTAAAAACAACTTTTTTAATCAAAATAATTTATAGTGATAAATTATACTATTTAGTGGTTTTAAAGTATAATTAGAATATATTTTTACCATTTTATCCAATGGTGGTCATTAGAATTAATTTAACATTGAAATTGGCAATAAACAATTGCCAATCTTTTGATATAAATTGTTTCTTAAAAACACGCTATTTGTTGTAACAGCGGGAATTAATTATAAAATTAATTAATGCAACTTATATGTTTGGAATTTTGTAAAATAGACATCATTTTTGAATTCTGAATATCAATTATAGCTTAGGGTGAAATTTTGGCCTTATTCTGAAAAACTTCAATTTTTGATGAATAGTGAAACCACTAAGTGGTTGTTAAAAACTGATTTTTCGTTAAAATGAAATATTACCAATGCTGTGATTTGATTTTCAAAAATCCGAAATACATGGTTGTCATTAAGAAGCAAAATGTGGTTCGATGAGATTAAAATAATTTTTTGGTGAATAGTAACTTTTAAGTTCTTAATCGCGATTAGAGGTAATTAGTGTAGTTTAAGGTAAAAATAATGTTTTAATAATATGAGATGAGCTTGACACTTGTCCTACTCCTATTGGATGAGTCATGGCCGACCAAGACAACCCATGGGTCAACTTGGGGACCCCATGGAGCCACTTTGGTTGGAAAATGACATTAATATATATTTATTTAATGTTAAAATTAAATTGACACAAACATGAGTTGTTTTACTAAAACAGTTTTTAAGTGGGGTTACACAAGTCCAAATTTTGACTATAAATATTCATTAGAAAGATAAAAAGATTTCCTACATAATAGTATTTTTTTTTATAATTTTTAGACATTAAATAAATTAAATTATTTATAACATCATTATGATGCAGCGATGACCTCATTATTTAATGATTTTAATAAAATGAAAAGATAATGTAAAATACAAGGCTTACACTTTTCCAAAGACTATTGTATGGGTATATTTCGAACCCTTATCACCTTATCCACGAATTATATAAGTGTGGGACCTTTAGAATCCTAAAAGCATTGTATAATAATGTAACATTTCAATCTTTCCAAAAGAGCCCCTCCTCTCCACTTATAAAAGGCCCCCACCTCTCCCACCTCATTTACACTTTCAAGCCATTTGGCTCGGCCAACCTCTGCCCAAATACTCTCCCAACTTCCCCCTATTACTCCTAGAAGCCTCACTTTGGGCAGAACTCTTCCCAAGGAAGCCTTTGACTCAAATCAAAAAGAGTTACCTGATTTTGAGGTAATGTCTTCTCTAATGTTGTTTTATTTTATTTTCTACTCCAAACCCCTAAAATCTTTTTATTCATTTCTTTTGTAACAACACCAGTATCCTCAATATACTAGGATGTTTTTATAAGAAGGATTATAGCTACACTTACACACACCTACATCTAATGTTTAAAGAACATACGGTTTCTGTGGATGGTGAATTTCTGCCTCACGAAACGATGATTGTTCAACACTCATATAACACCTTCAAAGGTGGCCATTAAGATGTCACTATATTTATATATGATATAAAATATGTTTATGTTTTACTTATGCTTCTGTATTTCTCATTTATGGCATACTTTATGATTTCCATTATGGGTAAAACGCGATAATTTCATTTTAGGAAGTGCGGACTACCGCCCCCTCAAAGTGATTTGAATCGTTAAGGCCATATGTGGGATGTATAAATGATGGATTAAATGGTATTATACACTATATTATACTGTAATTATATTATAAATTTATATCATTATGATTTCATTCCATTAAATACAAAATAGAAATGAAAGTAGCGTTCATGCGTACGTACGGCTTACCGTCTCCATGAATGGTGCATTTCATTTCTTACCTCTAAATGTTACGTGACATTATGAATGAATGTATATACTGTATATATATGATATATATGATATCTAAATCATGAATATAATTCTGGATATAATGGATATTTCACCACATGAACAACTTGTAATTATAAGAAGTTTATTTTTGACTCAAGTACCAAAGATCGACAAAACGACCGTTATTAACTTAAATAATTAAATAATGTTCATAACATGGTAATAAGTGATATAAATGGAATAATGAACATGAAAAAGGTTCTTAAGTAAATATAAATTAACTCTAGTTTATTATTCATGAGTTTAAAGAACGGTCGAGTCAGGACAAGACGCAAGGTAAGGGAATTTCTTAACCCAACTTCCATTCTTTGGGTTAATCTCCTACTTTCAAATTATGTCAGGATATTATTATGTATTATTTTGTATTTTTACTTTCTTTATGTGTAACTATAGTGAATACACATAATAGATCTATTTTATTTTAAAAATGATCTTTTTAAGGACTTCGTCTCAATCTCCTTTCATTGAGGCATATTTGGTTTTATACACAACTTTCTTTTATACGGTGTATAAACCCCTTTGACTTTTACGTTTATTCAAAAGGAATATTTTTATACGAAGCGTTTTGCTAAACGAAAAAAGGGAGTGTTTTTCTTTCCGTAATTATGTGGCGATAATGACTTCTCCGCCGCGGTGACCATTATTTGAGTTTCAGCTTCCTCTACAAGCCATCATTTTTTTTAATGAAAAATAAATACAAAGTTTTAACTTTCTTTTTGGTATTGAAAATGGTTTTGAAAGCGTTTTTATTATATCAATGTGTTGTATTGATATCTTGTGATTGAAATGTGGAAATGTTATGTTTCCTTTGTGCATGTTTTATGTGATACGATTATGTTATGGTTTATGATATGTTTAAACCTATTCATATAAGGAATGTATTGGACTTAATAAGTTACGGGTGGAGCCCGCTATAGCTCCTCGATGCATCGGTAGGTCTCATGAGACAACTAGATGTGGAATTGGCCGAGGCCCTTTCCTAATTTGATTTATGGTTTTGGCCGAGGCCTTAATCATTTTAGACGTCTTGGCCGAGGCCTTGACAAAATGTTTCAGAATGTCTGGCATTATACATTCCCTCATTATGAAAGTGGTTATTGATATTTCATGTGATTATTCGACAAGTAGAATATCCATGTGAAGAAGTGAATGGCATTATCTCATTTTACTTTTGCCATATTATGTTGATGTTCAAGTTTAAAAGGCTTTTGTTTTAGTTATACATTGCCTTAAATTTTTATGTTTATGTATGAAAGCATCTGCAATATTGTTATCCTTACTGAGCATCTGAGCTCACCCCTTTCAATGTTTTAATATTTTCCAGGATGTGAAGAAGTATTTTATGAATGACCTGCAGGGATTGTGAGAAGAGGATATGAGTGTGGACTATGGAGACTTTGTTATTGTAGTTTTACACTTTATGATGTAATGTAACGTTTACGAATGTATCTAGTGTTTCCAAGGCTTCTAAACTAATCGGTCTTTCGAGACTTGATCTTTTGTGATCAAGCCAATGTTACGAAGTAATGCACCGACTCTGGGTAGCTGGGGTCGGGGCGTTACACCCAAAATACCCTACTTCCCTCCAACATATGGAATGATGGTTTTGGTGAGTAAATATATGTGTGTGGGTCAGGAGATGCATAAATTATAATATTAAAGTATAAGGACAATTACAAACTCTCATAAATGAAAATATGATGACTCTAAAGAAAGATAAATTTCTACGAGAGAGTTTTCTCTCATAATCTCTTATCTCTTAGAATACCAAGTGGAAAAATCAAGAGAATAATACTTGTCCTCTCATGAGTAATATCACCTAATAGTCTTCATACTATGAGTCTTATCATAGTAACATATCCAACCATAGAACTATATTTAAGAATATCATCATAACACTTGAAGGTTATCATCATGTGAGAGAACTGCTATGACCTTATCAATATAAAAAATAGCCTAGTAAAATATTATATTAATGTTAGGAAAAATAATGAAAAATATATAAATATTCGTTTTTTTAATATTCTTATCATTTAATATACATGTAATTAAATTAAAATTAATTGGTCATAAGACCCCAAGTCCAAAAAATTAACCCCCAAATATTCAAAGTTAAGGTATCTTAGATAAATGATTATTATTTAAATTCATGAATTGTGATGATATTTTAATATCAATATGAATAAAGAATATTTATTGCGATACAAATTTAATACATGAGGACCAAAATGAACTTTATATTTTGTATTTCTCACTTGAATTTCCCACAAGGAATATTACATAATGTGTCAATAGTATTCTTAGGGTTTATATTTTGAAGTAATCTTCATTTCCTAAGGTTAATAAGTAATATCACATGTGAACCTTATTTATTTGATACCCTAATTAGGCATGACCTGAGGTTGAGATAATCATGGTTTTTTAGGAACTTTGTAGCTGTTGTTGTTGGTTTCTATTAATCATGAATGAATTTTTCCAATAACATGATTTGTATGACATCTGGTCACTCCATTAATAATGAATGAGGAATTTCATGACCAAATGTAGATAAGGTACAACCGGTGTGATTATTTATTCATTAATGTTTTGTGTGATGTACTCATCTACTTGGATAGATAAAATAAAATTTGTTTACCTATCATATACAATAATTACTCAAATAATATAAATTATATGTTTAATATTATCTTAGGTTGACATACTTTGTGTATTTTGGTCATTCAATTTTTTGGATAAATTAATTTTATGTTTATACATGATGTATGAGATTTATATAGAGGATAAATTTATGGAGATACATGTGATTGACGGAGATCACAGAAAATACATTTATAGGGTGATTAGTATCTATTCTCTACTAAATTTCTCTCCCAAATTACAATTATAGATAATAGAATATATAATTTTAATTAATATTACAGTGGATCATAGGGTCACATAAGGTTTTTGTGAATGATGATTAATTTAGTTATTATGTTTTATATAAAAACATTTATAGAATAATGATATTTTTTCTAAAAAGAGTTTTGAAGGATATTAAAAATAATTTTTGGGTATGAATTGATGAGTTGAAAGATATGATAAGGAAATAGGTGAAGGTACATAAATTCTATGAGAATATAGTGAATATGGCATATCTAAATAATTATTCACTAAAGAAAAAACATTGAATAGTTAATTTCACCACTAATTTATCTATACTATAAGAAAATATTACATGGTTAATGTTACCACATAATGTTTTTCATGGTAGTGCATTCATTCTGAGATAAAACATGAAGAATGAAACTTATACTTTTATCGATTATGTAAATGTTTATAGGATATAATTAAATGTTAAAATATTAATTTTTTATCATATGAGATTATAAAGGAATGTTAATTACTAAACATTCCATGAAATATCCTCCCTTTGTTTATTTACAACGCATTATGTTTAGAACAACTCTTCATTGAATTAGAAATCATTAAAATGTGTTTTATACACCATAAATGTTTTATGGTTAAGATATTTGATGATGTATGGTGATTTATATCCTATATATATAATTACTTGAACCATGTTCATTATGTTTGGAGAAATTTTAGTTGTGATGTTTTCAAAGAAATTTAATTTTTTTATTTTTAACAAGGGTTCATTTTCAATTTTGGAATTCAAATTTGATTTTTTAGTAACAATATATGAATTATTAGGTTTTATGGGATGAAGTTTGTGGTTCAGAGAAGGTTTCAGTGGTTCTAGTGGCCAAGATGTATAACCATCAATAGTATTAAGACTTCAGGTGCCACTATGTACCTAGTGTGTGTTCCTAGGTACCCAGTAGTCCAATGTTGGAGGGGGTTCCACTAGGGTTTCCATTGGGTATTCAGTTGACTCCTAGAAGGTACTCAGTAGAATCTTGGTCATATTTTTAAAAAAATTATAATTTGGTCAAAATATTAATTTATCATATCCCATATTTTATCCCTCAACCTATCTCTATTTTCTAGTCATTTTCCCTATCTGAACACCCCTTTAGGTCTCTCCACCTCCTCTCAAAAAGGGCCTTCCAACTATAATATATATTAGTCTTGTTTTCAGTAGATTACTCAAGGATAAGGCTAGGGGATTATATGATGTCGTTGGAGTATGTGGGAGTTTACTCCAAGGTTATTCGAATTATATGTGGTTATTACCCATATGAAATTTTTTAGGGATTTCTCAGATTCATCTGTCATATTTCTTTTTAAGTTAATAAATAAAATTATTCTTATTTATTAACAATATTTACTTATGGTTTTTAATTTATCCCATAGTTAAATATACAAATTATTTTTTCTACAAGTTTTTCTATAATGTTTTAAATAAACTTAAAAAATAATGGTTTTAGTTAAAAACTAGTTTAACTATTTTGTGGTAAAATGATTAATTAAAATTTTTGAGTTTGGAATTTTTTGGATGTTTTTTATATTGAGATCATTTAAAGAATGTTTATCCCTATTATACATTCATGATACCTATAACTGATTACCTATACTTACCTTGTGATATTAACTTGTATTATTGAAGAACACATTGCTTCCATCTTAACATGGATGAGTTAAAAGTTACTATCTAATATTAAAATTGGTTAAGAGTTGAATTAGTAGAAATTTGATGTCTTGGTTGACTCAACGTGGGATGGAATGATGTGTTTTCAAAAAAAAATTGGTTTAACAAAATGTGTCTCAGCCCAAACTGAATAAAATTATTTTGAAAAGTATTAATCATTTCATTTCATTAAATTTCTAAAGAATTTTTTTTTCACAAAACCTTTCATTACAATCAAATTTTTCAAACAACCTATTCTTAGAGAAATGGTTAATATTATTTTACCCAAAGATATAAAGTCAAAAGAACATCTTCGATAACCTAAAACCCAAAATAATATGTATTAAAAGGTAAATTAAAATTACGAAAATCATATTTTTGGGAAGATAAATATTTTTATAAAATGGTTCAAATTCATTACTAAAAACATATTAAACATTTAAAAATTATATTATTTGGTATATATATATATATATATTGTACATGACTAACCATATTATAGGTTTATCGCTTAGTAATCTTATAGTACACCATGGTAGCTTCAACTCATATAAGTAATACCCCATTTATACAGGATGTTAATAAATATTAAATATATTATTAATTTATATCATGAAGTTTGAATACTAGAGTAACATCAAAGGATATCATCTCATAATATATTCCATGTTTTTCTTGATGTTTTATAGTTTTTTTAATTCCATGATGTGACATTTTGGATTTACCAATATTATATAGAAAATCATCTATGGATTGGAATTATGGTTCATTAATATAATAGCTAGTGTGACATATAGAAGTATACATATATTTTTACATGTTAATTATTTGATTTATTATGTCGTAATTTTTATATGAGTATGATTTTTAATCTATTATGATTTTCATGATTACTACACTATTTAATAAGAATTTTATTTTGTATAACAAGTAATGCGAATTAAACATGGATTATACATTGATATATTTTATTTATAGATAATAACTATAAGGGCATATATAATCATATAGAAATTTGTTATGTTATTCATTTTTTAGTTTTCAGATATATAGTATGGCATCCCACCTTTTTATTATATAAATTTCCATTACATTTTACATATAGAGCATCTTTAGAGTCTAGCGTATTGGAAATCAGGAACAAAAATATATGAAAACATAAAAAATTCTTCTAAAACACTTGTAAGGATTAATAATAAGTTCTTATTAAGTAAAAATTACTGCATCTCATAACTTGGAGACACACATCAATGTAAAGGGTGAGAAGAAGGCTCAGTAAGGAAAAACGTGCAATAATTGACATGTGATTTTGAGTAGTATTAATAAGAACATGATAAAAATCATAAAGGCATGAAAAATGGAAGAATAAGAATATCATGATAAAAAAACATGAATCATAACTTGAATATGTGGCTACAACATTTCATTTAGACATTCATGAACATATCACCAAGTTTCATCCCCAAGGTGTCATAAAAATTACCAAGGTATCTCACCAAGGTATCATGAAACTTGTCATCTCTAGAAATTAATTCTTTACCCAATGCATTGGAGCGCTATCAGAAACACACATAATATTTCTTTATTTTCTTGTGATCTGCATAGATTATAATAATAAATTTCATAAATAGCCCATATAGAGTAAAATTAATGGGTTTCACTTCTAAATCGTGACGTTTTTAAAGTGTTTAAAATTATGATCATTATGTCCTTTATAACCCATGGAAAGTGAGTTAGGATTATATGTATGTCAATTACATAATAAAATATATCATTTTTTATATTTATTAACACTTATAAAAATTAAATAGGTCTGGGTATTCACATAAATAGATCAAGATGATTTCTTGAGAGAAAGAGAGAGGAATTTTGAGATGAAAATTCTACAGCATAACGGCTACATAACATTCTTTTAGAAAATAATAAAAATAGAGGGTACAAGGGTAACCCACTCATAAATAATTTATAATACAGTATAAAGGAAAAATAACTTTGAGGTACGAACATTGTATGTATATTATAATGACATAACACATTAAAAGGAAACTTGAAAGAAAACAGAAGGTGCGATTTCATTTACAAAAATTCGGCAGCCTAACGGCATCACTTAAAAATTTAGAAAATCATTTGATGAGAGAGTAAAGGGTCTTTCACCATTTGGAAATAAAATGGAATGTAGTAAAGATATATAAGAACAATCCCCCAAATAATAAAATGGTACAATAAGACATAACATGAATGAAGTCATGACTTAAAAGAGGAGGGTGAAAGGTTCCCCTACCTTTGAAGAGTAATTTATAAAGCATGAAGGTTGGGACCTTAGGAGGCTTGAGGAAACCTTGGGAGGACTCCTTGGGAGGAAGAAATACCATAGATTCATCTAGGAATATTTTAGAATGAAATGAATGAGGGAATGTCTTGGTATTTATAGGAAAGATAGGGAATTAATTATTAATTTCCAAGGGATACCTCATCGGTGGTGTTGGAAATACCATGGGCTTGCCCATGGTATTTACTCATGGTATTGGACACATGGGAAACATCATATCATATATTACTTTTCATAAGTTGACCAGAAATAATACATCATTATTACATCACTAATGATGCCATTACACACCAGAAACTTAAAACTTTATTTTTACTATTCACCGATAATCCAACTATTGCAGAAAAATCCCAAAAATTCAACCTAACCTAATATTGATGCTCTAAATTCCAAAATGAACTCCATTTTATGAAAATAATTTTCTAAATATTTTTAATTTAATTTTTAAATAAAATCATTATTTATTTCAAAAATACACCTTTAAAACTATAACTCATTTTGTAACTCCTTAAGAAAGTAATCAAGGTCACATAAAATTATCGTATGACTATAAGAAAATAATGTAACAATATATGATTACATTTTAGGAAAATAAATTTCCATTTTAAATTATTAAATTAATTATAAAATTATAAATATAATATTTATGGCATACAAAAATACCAAAGCTTATTCTATGACCATTTTTTTACTTTTAAGATGTCTAAAATGTATTTACACATTCATGGGTGAAGTTTCTATTTTTTTGGTCGATTTTCTATTAATTACTATTCATTACTATTTATACGGGTATGTTACTATTCATACTTTACTATTCACTACAAATTATGTTGATCTTATTAGACTCTAAATTTCTTAATGAACACAACTATAGAAGTCCATTTTTTGAAAATTAATTCACATTGGTAATTATTTAACGAATACAAAAATATTATAAAATACTTTTTTTCAAAATTCATCAATAATATGGAACTTCTATAAATTCATCCTATATTTATCTAGACATTTGAAGTTCAAAAATTTTACAATAATAAGAAGTAAAAATTTTATTTATAAAAAAGGATTACAAAACGTAACTATGTCTTCGTTACATAGACCCTTGTAACACCTGTATAGGACCTATGTGTAAGGTGTGCTATAGTGATATAATACTGTGGTTGCTCAGACAAAATTGCCTGAGTGCTGATTTCTATTAGTTTGAACTTCTCCATTAGGCGATTCTGTTCAAGTTTCACATGTTGATGTTCGGATTGGGCTTGGTGAAAGGTAAAGCCTAGTAATTCTACCTCCTTCCCAAGCTTTGACTGATGGGATTCATATGGCCCGAGTCTACTGGATGATGCCATAAACTCTTCTTTCTGTATTAATTAACCAAGATCATTTGAATTTATAAACAATAATTGTAATGATAAGAATTTAGTTTCCAGTAGTCATACTGACCAATGGCCATATAACAGTCAAAACCCAACAGTCTCATTTAACTATAGTCACTACATTAATTAAAGGATAAAGTTTTGTTGAGAATAAAATAAAATAACACAATATTATAGGAAATAAATATTATAAAAAAGTTCAGGTCATTACATTATTCCCCCCTTATGAAATTTTATACCTGAAATTTTAACTAGTACCCTAAGAAGAGAAAAGGTGTGGGTACTTATGCCTTATAGACTCCTCTGGTTCCCACGTGGCTTCTTCACATTTGTGGTTCCTCCACAACATCTTAGCAAGGTGAGTAGACTTGTTGCATAGAACCTTGTCTCTATGATCCAAGATCTCCACCGGATTCTCCTCATAAGAGAGGTCATGATCCAATTGTACCAAGTCTGGATTTATTATATGTAAAGGTTCAGGTATGTACTTCCTCAAGAGGGATACATGGAAGACATCCTGAACTTGTCCAAGATTTGGAGGAAGTGCAAGCTGATAGGCCACTACTCCTACACGATCAAGGATTTCATAGGGGAAAATGTACCTAGGGATGAGCTTCCCTTTCATCCCAAACTACATGACTCTATTACAAGGTAAAATTCAAAGAAAGGATTTATCACCAATATAAAACTCCAAGTCCCTTCGCTGATTGTCAGAAAAGCACTTTTTCTGACTCTGAGCAGCCTTAATGTGTTTCTGGATGGCATGGACTTTTTTTGTCATCTCTTGCACATGATCAGGCCCAAGAAGCTTTCTCTCACCAGTTTTATCCCAACAAGTATGAGTTCTACATTGCTTCCCATATAGAGCACCATAGGTTGCCAATTTAATGATCAAGTGGAAGTTTTTGTCGTTAGAGAACTCAACTAAATGGAGATGTTGATCCCATCCACCTATAAATTCCATTGAGCACTTTCTCATCATGTCGTCGAGTGTTTGAATGGTCCTCTTAGATTGTCCATCAGTTTGGGGGTGATAGGCCGTACTGAAATTCAATTCAATGCTCAGATCATGTTGAAGACTTCTCCAGAATTTTGATGTGAACCTTGGATCACGATCAGATACGATAGAAAGTGGAACTCCGTGCAGCCTTACCACTTCCTTCATGTAAATCCTAGAAAGTTGATCAAGAGATAAATCTTCCTGGATAGAGATAAAATGGGTAGTTTTGGTGAGACGGTCCACAATAACTCATATCACATTATTTCCTTTGGAAGTTCTCTGGAGACCAGTGACAAAGTCCATAGTGATATTGTCCCACTTCCATGTTGGCATGGGTTATGGTTGCAATACTCGTTTAGGAAGTTGTCACTCCGCCTTCACTTCTTAACATACTAGGCACCTTGAAGTGTAGTCACCAATCTCCCTTTTCATATTATTCCACCAATAAAGATCATGAAGGTCCCTGTATATTTTTGTGCTTCCTGGATGTATGGAGAATGTAGAGCTATGAGCTTTATCCATCAGCTCCTTGTTTATTTCCAGAATAGATGGAACACATAGTCTTGTATGAAATTTCAGAACACCTTCTCGATCAATATTGAACTCAGGTAACATCCCATCCTTCATAGCCTCAAAGTTTTTCTATACCAAAGGATCTTCTTTATGAGATTTCTTGATCATCTCTAGTAATGATGGTTGAGAAACCATTTGGGTTAGGTTTGATGATGTCCCTTCCCTTATAATTCCCATGTCACTTTTTACTAGTTCATTTGTCAAAGGATCTATCTGAATCCTCATCATGAAAAGAACAATTGGGTCTTTCCTACTTAATGCATCAATAACTTTGTTTTCTCTTTCGAGATTATAATGAATTGAACAATCATAGTATTTGAGAAGTTCCAACCATTTGCTTTGTCACATGTTCAATTCCTTTTGTGTGAAAATATACTTCAATATTTGATGGTCTGTGTATATATCACATTTCTCCCCATAAATATAGTGCCTCCACATCTTCTGAGCAAAAACAAATGCAACCAACTCTAGATCATGCATAGGATAATTCTTCTCATGAGTCTTCATCTCTCAAGATGCATAAGCAATGACTGTCATTTTGCATGAGGATGCATCCAAGACCTTTCAGAGATGAATCACTTAAAATAACGAATCCTTCTCCACTTGAGGTTAGAGTTAACATGGGTGTAGTAACCAATCTCTTCTTCAGATCTTGGAAACATTACTCACACTTTTTTTCCAAAGGAACTTGACCCCTTTTCGAGTTAACTTGGTTAATGGATTAGAAAGACCTTAATGTTTTTTCACAAACCTCCTATAATATCCAACTAAACCCAGGAAACTATGAATCTCAGTTATTGTTGTAGGCTGAGGCCAATCCTCTACAAATTTTGTCTTTGCAGGGTCAACTATGATTCCATCATTGTAACAATGTACCCCAAGAAAGAAAATTGTTGTAACAAGCATTCACATTTTCTAAACATTCCAAAAATCCTCTCCTTATATAGAGTTTGAAAAATAACCCCTAGATGATCCATATGCTCTTTGTGACTTTTGTAATATATCATAATATCATCAATAAAAACTACCACAAAGTTATCCAGGTAGTCCTTAAAGACTATATTCATCGAATCCATACAAATTGCAAGTGCATTAGTCAGTCCGAAGGGCATAACAACAAACTCATAATTCCCATATCTTGATCAGAAGGCATTTTTTGGAATATCTTCTTTCTTCACCCTCAATTGATGATAACCAGAACAAAGATCAATCTTAGAGAATAATTGAACCCCATGAAGATGGTCAATCAAGTCATCAATTCTTAGAAGAGGGTATTTTTTGTTTATTGTGATCATGTTTAGTTCTCTATAATCAAAGCATAGCTGCATCGATCCATCCTTCTTCTTCACAAAGAGAATAGGTGCACCCCAAGGAGACACACTCGGTCAGATAAACCCATTCTCTAAAAGATCTTGGATTTTTTATTTAATTTCTGAAGTTATACATTTTTCATCTTATATGGGGTCTTTAATATCAGATGAGATCTAGGTATTAGTTCAATGAAGAACTCTACCTCTCTTTCTAGGGGAGGTCTGGGTAAATCCTCAAGAAATACATCAATGTATTCCTAGATGATGTGGACATTTTCTATTCTCAATCTCTCATCTCATTCTTATTTTTCACAGATAAACTCCATAAATAAGGACATAGGGGTCTTCTAGACAAGATATCTCTCCTTAGAAGATAATTGTATGTTTTCCATTCAAGATTACTGAGATTTCCTTACTTTTTCATTTGATCTAATAATTATACTTGGAGAGCCAGTCCATCCCTAGTATAATGTCAAATTCCAGCATGGGAATGACAACTAGATTTGCGATAAGATTGTGGTCACTAAAGTAAACACTAGAGTTCTTAAACACTAACTATGTTTGGATAATCCCACCAGGACTCTTGAATGATAAATATAGTTTTAGAAAATTAGGGCTTGATTCTAAATTATTTTCAAAAATGGAGGAAATAAAGGAATGTGTAGAACCAGAATCAAAAAAATGTACTTGCTGTCTTTGAGAGAATAACCAGAGTGCCTAATACCACATCATTCAGAGCATCAACATCAGCTATCGTGAAAGCAAAAGAATGACCTTGCTCCCTTGGCCTTTGTTGAGGCTGATGGTGGTTCTCCTCCACTTCCCTCAGATTTTAAAAAACATTGGAAAAGTTCCCAAATTGTCCAAACTTAAAGCATTGGACATCATGTAGGGAATGCACCATCTTTCCCTTTTCATTAGTGTTGGGAAGATGAGGTTTCACCTCACTACGACAATTCCTCACAATATGGCCTTCTCTTCTAAACATGTATCATTTCCCTCTCCTGAGAAGGCAGTTCCCCAAATGATTCTTCCAACATTTATTACATGTGGGATGTTACACTTTGTTTCCTCCTCTCCCCTGATCAAAGGTCCTCCCTAATCTAGGCTCCATTGATATCTTCTTATCATTAGATTTATGAGACCACTCTATCTCACCAAACTCCAGCTCGATGTTCATTTCACTCCGAACGATCTCCTTATAGCTACCATAGTCTCGGTTGGCTATATTCTTCCACAGATGAGGTCTTAGACCACCAAAGAATCTATCAACCTTACCATTTGGATCCATGAAAAATCTAGAGGTGTAATGTGAAATCCTTGTGAAGTTTATCTCGTAGCTTCCCACATATTCATTCTTCTTCTACTTCAGCTTGAGAAACTCCTTCTCCATTCTTATTCTCATCAATCGAGGGAAATAATAGTTGAAGAATATCCCTATGAAATCTTCCCACTCCATAGATTCAACTTCCACTCTTTGCCTTGTGTTTTTAATTAGTTCCCACCACTACTCAGCTTCTCCCTCTAAGCGATAGACATCCAGGATAACCATCTCTTTTTCAGAACATCAGATCATAGAAAAGATCCTCTTGATAGAGTTGATCTACTATTCAACAATCAATGGGTTGGTAGATCCACTGCAGGTTTTTGGTCATTGACGCATAAAGGATTCAACATAAAGTTGTTCCCTTCGTAGTGACATCAGTCTCTCAGCTTGATTCAAGTTATTTCCCCTAACTTGAGTTAGTTGGTTCTTCATTCGCCTGAAAGTTTCTATTACAAATTCCATCTGAGGGCCGTCAGTGCATAGTCCATTGCGGTCACCATTTTCATGGTTCCTCATATTGCCCTCCATTTTAAAAATAATAAAACATTAGTGAGAATCTTATTTTATTTATGAATATTTTAACTATAAAGAATTTTATGTCTTACAACGTTATGCTTAAACAACTACATTTCTCTATAATTCCTTCATAATGATTCATAAAAAGCATGTGATTAACCAAAAATATCCCTCGAAAGTCTCGTAACCAAAGTGTATCAAGGCTCATTGTCGTGAACTGGTTTTAATTTCAGTCTAGCTCAAAGTGGGGTTTTTGGGTTTTACCCCTATGTACATCTGTGCCAGAGCCGCCTCTACTGGCTCGTATCCGGACAAGGATGTATTTTCTTGATAAACCACATACTCAATACTTACCAAAATACCAAGAAGTTTTCCTAAATTTAAATATTTCTATATTATTATTCCAAAAAATTTCATAGCTTAATTTCCATAAATAATTAAACTATCCTTTGATAATAACTATTTCATTCTTATAAACCACTTGTAAGGATTAATCATAAGTTCTTCCTAAGTAAAAATTACTATATGTCATAACCTGTAGACATAAATCAAATGAAAGGGTGATCAAAAGGCTTAGTAAGGAAGACAAGTGTAATAGTTGACATGTGATCTTGAGCAATATTAGTAAGAACATGATAAAAATCATAAAGAGGTGAACAATGGAAGAATAGGAATATCATGATAAAAACATGAATCATAACTTGAATATGTGGCTACAAAATTTCATTTAGAAATTCATGAACATACCACCAAGGTTCATCCCCAAGGTGTCATAAAAATTACCAAGGTTACTCACCAAGGTATCGTGAAACTTGTCATCTCTAGAGATTAATTCTTTACCCAATGCATTAAAGCGCTATCAGGGGCACCACTAATATGTGTTTATTTTCATGTTATCCACATAGATCATAATCAGACATTTCATAAATAACCCAATGAGAGAAAAATAAATGGGTTTCACTTCTAAATCGTGACGTTTTAAAAGTGCTTAAAAAAGGTCATTGTGTCATTTATAACCCATGGAAAGGGAGTGAAGGTTATATATATTACAATTCCAGAATCAAATATATCATTCTTGTGTATCTATTTACACCAATAGAAATGAAATAGTTCTAGGTATTCACATAAATAAAGAAAGATAATTTCTTTAGAGAAAGGGAGAGGAATTTTGATATGAAATTTCTGCAGCATAATGGCTACATAACATTCTTTTAGAAAACAATAAAAAGAGAGGGTACAAGTGTAACCCACCCATAAATAATTCATAATACAGTATAAATGCATAATAACATGGAGATAAGAACACAGTATGGATATTATTATTACATACCACTTGAAAAGGAAACTTGAAAGAAAAGAGAATATGTGATTTCTTTTACGAAAATTCGACAGCCTAACGGCGTCACTTAAAAATTCAAAAAATCAATTGATGAGAAAGGAAAGGGTCTCTCATAATTTGTAAATGAAATGGAAAATAGTAATGATGTAGAAGAATAGTCCCCCACATAATTAAATTGAACTCTAACACATAACATAAATGAAGTCATGACTTAAAAGAGGAGGGTGAAAGGTTCCCTTACCTTTGAAGAGTAACTTCGAAAGCTTAATGGTTGGGACATTGAGAGGCTTCAGGGAACCCTGGGAGAACTCCTTGGGAGGTAGAAATACCAGATCTTCATTGAGGTGGATTTTTGAATTAAAATAAGGAGGTAATGGCTTTGTATTTATAGGAAATGTGATGTAATTAATTATTAATTTCCATGGAAAACCTCTTCGGTGGTGTTAGAAAAACCATGGGCTTGCCGATGGTATTTAACCAGGGAATTGGAAACATGGGAAACCTCATATAATATATTACTTTTCATAATTTGATTATAAATATTATATCATTATTACATCACTAATGATGTCTTGAAACACCCGAAACTTAAAACTGAATTCTTTCTATTCACCAAAAATCCAACTATTTCAGAAAAATCCCAAAAAAATCACTATAACATAATATCAATTCCCTAAATTCAAAAATGAACTACATTTTATAAAAATAAATTTCTAAATATTTTTAATTTATTTTTTAAATAAAATAATATTTTATTCTAAAAATACAACTTTAAAACTATAACTCATTTTGTAACACCTTAAGAAGGTAACCAAGGTCCGATAAAATTATCGTATAACTATAAGACAATAAATTAACAATATATGATTACATTTTATGAAAATAATTTTCCATTTTAAATTATTAAATTAATTATAAAATTGTAAATACAATATTTATGACATACATAAATACCAAAACTTATACTATGATTGTTTTTTTACTTTTAAGATGTCTAAAATGTATTTATACATTCATGGGTGAAGTTTCTATTTTTTTGGTTGATTTACTATTCATTACAGTTCATTACTATTCATTACTTTTCATACGGGTATGTTACTATTCATACACTACTATTCACTACAAATTAAGTTGATCTTATTAGACTCTAAATTTCTTACTGAAGACAACTGTAGAAGACCATTTTTTGAAAATAAATTCACATTGTTAATTATTTAATGAATTCAAAAAAAAATTAAAAACCCCATTTTTTCAAAATTCATCAATAATATGTAACTTCTATAAATTAATCATATATTTATCCAGACATTTGAAATTCAAAAATTTTATGATAAAAATAAGTAAAAAATTATTTATATAAAAGGATTACATAATGTAACTAAGGCTTCGTTACATAGCCCCTTATAACACCTGCATAGGACCTAAGTGTAAGGTGTGCTATGGTGATAGAATTTTTGGGTGGCTTGAACAACATTTCCTGAGTGGTGATTACTATCAGCTTGAACTTCTCCCTTAGGCAATCTTGTTCAAGATTCACATGTTGAAGTTCGGCTTTGGCTTGGTCCTGAGAAAAGCCTAGTGATGCTTCCTCCTTCCCAAGCTCCAACAAATGGGCTTCATATGGGCCGAATATACTGGATGATTCCATCAACTCTTCTTTGTGTATTAATTAACCAAGATCATTTGAATTTATAAACAATAATTGTAACTTTAAGAATTTAGTTTCCAACTGTCATATTGACCAATGGCTATATAACAGTCGAAACCAAATAGTCTCATTTAATTATACTCACTTAATTAATTAAATGATATAGTTTTGTTGAGTATAAAATAAAATAACACACAAATTTATGAAATAAATATTATTATAAAGATCGGGTCGAAACATATAGATTATACATAGGTACCCACTCATGGTTTCAAAATTGATAGTATGGGATGAGATGAAAGATTTATTAAAATATATTATACCCACTTCCCTATTCTAAAATGGATTAACTACAAGATCACATTTACTCGAGTATGCACAAACCCATATCTCGTATGGAATGGGTATTATAGTCGGACATCGTTAGGCTTATATAGTAGGAATGGCTTTGAGATTTCTGAGTCATACTCATCTTAGATCCTAATTTCATGCTCTTAGTAGGTATTTCAGGAATGGATTAACCTGGTATATGGGATTATTACTTTTTTATACATATAATATCTTAATATTTTAAATAACATTGTGTTTGATATCATATGTTACATGCAACACTACACCTAGACAAACAAAAATATACAACTATTTAAATGTTACAGTTATAACTAGGACACTGAATAAAAGGATATGAACTGGATTAAATGAATTATAAAAAAATATAAAAATTTAATAATCAATAAAAATTTATTGACTAATTTTTAGTAAATAATCACTTAATTTTAAGAAAAGTCATTTTATTCCTCAAAAATATGTTTTATTCAAAAATAGTTATTATTGATTTTTATGTGGAAAAAATACATATAATTTATAGAAATTATATAAATTTTATTTAATAAAAATAATAACATTTTTGAAATTAGTATATCGAAATTAACTTAGTGTGAATTTTTAATATTTTTTTAAAAATATAGTTTTTATAGTGAAAAGTGAAAATACAGATTTTTATTGAAAACTATATTTTTTTAATAATATAATTTGTTAATTTTACTTTATAATTGTTTAAATGTAACAATAGTTATATGAAATTATTAATAGTCCAATTTATTTCATTGGAATCAATTTTATATTTGAATTTGTTAAAATATACATTTCTATACATAAAAAATGTACTTTTTTAAACTATTTTTCATTACGTTTTACATTTTAACCTTCCATTAATTTATATCACTTACAGAAATTGAATCTTATAAAAATGATTCTATATTTTGAATCATGATGTTATAAAAATTAAATATTTTCCTTTTATTTTGGTCATTGTGAATAGTACCCATAGTAAATAATCGTCACTATGGTAAGGGTACATTGGGTAATTATGGTTAAAAATAATATGATAAGGAAAACAATGACCCTAAAACATTTTATTATCCTATTTCATGATATTTTTTCATATATTTACATATAATTTTATGAAATATTTCAACTTTTTTCCATATTGATTTTATTGTTACATTTATAATATTCAAGTAAAAGATAATTTCAACAATGTCACATTTTTGTTTTGAATATATACGTTATTTTTTGATATGGATAAAAATAATTTATGTTCATTTATAAATGTTTATTTGAAATACAAATGATTTTTTAGAATGGTAATTCTTTTCTAATTTTTAGTGATGAAATAATTACCTTAATGTTTTACGCAATACCGATATAGTATTTATTAAATATATTAAAAAATAAAATATATGATTCTATATAAATTTTGATTAATATAAAATGAATGAATTATTATGTTCCAATAAGTTTTTATATTATTATAACCTGTTAGGGATGTTTGATATCATTATATTAAAATTATTTTATTTTTAATTTGTTTCCACAGACAACTTAAATTATTTTTTACCAAAATAGAATTAATTATATTCTATAATAAATAATATTTTATTAAATGATTTAAAATTCATAAAAATTATATATTCACTTAAATTATTTTTATATGGTTTAAAATATCATCTATTTTATATTTATGGTCCAATTTTATTTTTATAGTAACTATCTTGACCCCTAAAGAGTAAAACATTGTAATTGTGGTAATCGTTAAAATAGTTAACGAAAGGTTAAAACAAAGAAGATAAGGATGAAAAAATCACAAAAAACATATCCAATTTTAATTTTATTTGATTATTCAGATTAAAAAATATACTATCATATAATTATATATATTTTAATCCATTTTAGTATTAAAATTATTTTATACTAATATAATACATTAAGAAATTCTAAGAATGACCCTCCCCTCATTATAAAAGGACACCCCTCTCCTATTTTTTTCAGGCATTAAAAACCATTTAGTTGTGAAAAATACAAAAAGAAAATCATTCCTAAAATCCCTTCAATCAAAATAGATGAATTATTTTGGGTATAATATCAACCTGAGAGGGCTTAAGGTGTTAAAAAAGGAGGTTGTCCGATGAAGAGGTATAGGTTTTAACCGAATGTTTTATTTTTATTTATTCATGGATACCATTCAAATATTACTATAAATTAAATAAATAGTAACATACTTATTTTAAATATACTTATCTTTTTTATGTTAATGTAATACTCTATATTCATATCATTTCCATCATACGAGAAACAAAACTGTCATTTGTGTGTATGATAAACTACAAAATCGTGAACTAATGTAATTCATTTTCCATCACCACCTATCACATATTGTTATAATGATGGATTTTATTTTTATATATGATATTAATATTAACCATCATTAAATTATAATATATTACCTAATTTATAACCTTTAAATCCTTTTAATAAAGATAATGTTGTTCATCTGTATGTGTGGACTTCCACATCTATGAAGCGATGTGATTCATTTTCCACCACCACATCTTGTGGATGATATATAGAAGTTTAATTAAATAAATAATATGATATTTATAGATATAATTATCATTATTTATAGATAAAATAATAGTTATTTTCTTTTCATCATGATTGTTGATAAATTAAATTGTTACCCATGCGTACATATGACTTACCATCTTCATGATTATAACATAGTTCATTTTTCATAACCATATTCTATGGTTGGTTTTTAAAGTATAATTGATGTAAAAAATGATAATTATTAAATTATTATTATTATATATATAATTTATCAATAGCCTCTTTTACTATATTCAACCAACTGAATTCATATTGGATATATAAACCGAATATTGTCAAAACGTACGACGTCAACATAATTGATTAAGTAGTTAAATATAACTTTGTAAAATATAATGTAAAATTAATAATCAAATTTTAAAAGGGTTTTCATAAAGTAAATAATTAATTTGAATCTATTATTCATGATGATAAATAACATAAGTGATGATTCAGACCTAAGGGTAGGGGTTCTTTAACTCAATTTCCGTTCATTATGTTATTTATACATTTACTATGTTATGACATGATTTTTATGAAATTAATTAGAAATGTATTATGTTTTATTTAAAAAATATTTTATTTAAATTATATATATATAATCACTTCATTTATTAAATTCTCACTCCAATCATACCATCTTTTTATGGTATTTCTCATCTCACTTTTTTTTCATGAGATATATGTCATATTCACCAATTGATTCGCTCATGTAGTGTACATACTTAAAATTTTATATGATATATCACAATTATATTTATATTTATGTTATTTAAATATTCATTTGAAGTTATTTATTTCTTGGGGGTTATGATTCAAAAGTCACCAAAGCAGTATGTGATTATTTCACAATCTTGTCATTATTCAGAATTCATTATGTTTATGTCTTCACAAAAAGAATTATTTCATATAAATATCTTAAAAAAATTATGTTATGGTTGTTTCTATAAATTACATTTCTTCCTTTTGTTTTCCACTCATTAAGCAGTCAATTACTGAAATAATGTTTATAGAAATTAACATTGTTTTTTTACTTGGTCGAGATTGTTTTTCTTCCAAGTCCATATTTTTCTTTAATTATATTTAAATAATTTTATTTTATTCTCTATGGATATATTAAATAAATTTTTACCAATATTTTAATTTTTTTTAAAATATTTTAATAGAATATTATTTTTATTTTCTAAACAAGGTACATTAAGTCTTTTTACCAAAAATGTTAAATAAATATTTGTTTTAATATACTCTGAATGAGAGAAATTTCCCACCATAATGAGAAATAAATAAATTTAAGCCAAATTTACGTGTTTACATGATTCTTTTAAAATAAAGTGTTTTTTCAAATATTCTTGTAATTATTATTTTTTAAAATTAATTTTCAAAAGCTAAAAGGGTATTATCCTCAACAATGTTTTTAATGATTTATTATTGTATTTACATTAATAAACAAAAAAATTATTTTAATTATTCTTAGGTGGGGATATATTGTTATAATGACATCCTTAGTCTTTTATTAGATGGTTTATGATCAGTTTGGCTTCATAAAGTGTTGACATTCTTTATGCTAGTTCTTACTATACATAAATTTTTTGACATTAGGGAATGTTGATTAAGTTTTATTATATATTCATATAATGAAAGCATTGGAAATAGTAAGTTATGAGTGGGTCCAATTATAGCACCTTGATGAATCAATATGTATAATTATACAAACTAATTTGGGTATTTGGCTGAGGCTTTATCCATTTATGTATTATATCATTTCACAAAGCCCTGGTGGTAATTTTATGATGTCCAAAATTATGAATTCTGTCATGATAAAATCATTTTTCAGTGTCCATATAATTATTTTAATAGTTAAGAACTTCATGTATAAGTTTCATGATCATATGATTATTTATATAGAATTAGTTTATCATAATGTATTCGTTCCATATTTTCATTATTCTCATGTTATTGATTTAATTTAATATGTATTCAGTTATTTACCATTATATACTGATTATGCATTATTTACACAAGATAGATTATACTTTATGCATACACTTACTGAGCATAAAACATCCCCCTTTATTTTTTTCCTTTTCCAATGAAATTAATAAATAATCATTAAATGAGTTCAAGGATTAAGAATATTTACATTCACTATGTTGTATTTTTATGTTTTTAAATGTAATTTGAGATTCAAGTATGTATCTATATTAACAAAACTACTAAACTAACCATTCCTTTGTGATGTGATCTATTTTTTATTATACTAATGTAATAATGTAACCCCCAGATCTAGGCTATCGGAGTCGTGGTATTTACACTACCAACCTATGTGGTACTTCATTATCTATTATTTTTATTTATTAATTCTTAAATATTTATCATATTATCTTAATTTATATATTTAAATACATATATTGATCCAATGATCAAAATTTATTTTATTTAATATAGGTTGGATTATTAATGTTCTCAACTTTTTATATTAAAATCACTCCCTACATGTGCACTCTAGTGCACATGAAGGTTAATGGTCTATTTTTTAGTTACCCATTGCTATTGGTAGATTCTTGGATGGTTTTATTTCTTTACTATATGGTCATTGTGGGTATAATTAGATCTCTAATCAGTGTGGAAATGGATACTGGAGTTTTAATATTTCACTTTTCCATGTGTTTCTAATAATTGATTCATAT
This sequence comes from Viscum album, assembly GCA_963277665.1. Classification (NCBI taxonomy): domain Eukaryota; kingdom Viridiplantae; phylum Streptophyta; class Magnoliopsida; order Santalales; family Viscaceae; genus Viscum; species Viscum album. Next base: position 1,781,798,435 of record OY728131.1, on the reverse strand, counting down.
TATCTATCATGAATGGAATTTATTTTTCTATTGTATAAATTTACTTTATTTTTTATTGTAATTTTCACCTTAATTAAAGTCCTTGTTATTTACGGGGGAAAGTACCTTCCAATACTATTCTATAGAGCCCCAGTATGGGTTCGTAGCCCTTGAGAGTAGGGAGGTTTACTTGAGGTCATGTCCCAACAATATCTGAGTATATTTTGGGTGACTTGATTCAGGTTTATTAAAATATATATTATCTTTATATTTCTATTTACCATTTTGGAATGTTGTGATGGATAAATATGTATACATACTACATTGGATCAAAATATTTAATGGGAGATTTCAATCTATTTGATAAATACCAATTAGAGTAGAGATTCCTTATGATATGAACATTTTGTTTTGAAAAATACAGTATAAGAATGTAATATTTTATAACCACACATAAAGCTCAATATCTTTTCTATTATTATTAATGGGATCACAATAAACTAAGGGTTTTTTAATAATGATTAAACTAAACCCTTATGGGTATGAAAATATATCACTATATTCCCTACTATAATTCCCGTTTTCATATAACAACTATTAAAATCGTAAGGCATGAATTCATCAATTTTACAAAGAATTTCTTTCTAGACGACATAAATATGGAATTGTTCCCTCAATTTAATAATTTCAACATGAAAAAATTAAAATTATACATTTTTCATTGAGATAAAACTTATGTGTGATCATATAATATAAGAATCTATCAATATTATAAAATATCTAAATGGTTCATACAGTGGATGAACAATTCAACATACAACTCCTTGAATTCATTTAATAAAATTTTTATTTCAACCTTAATTTTAATTAGTGATGTCATTATAATCATATTTTTATAGGAATGGGCATCATGTATAATTTTTATTAGTGGAAGGATATTTTTAACCTTTATTAAATATACATGTATATTTTGAATTATATTTTTCATTATTCCTAAACCAAAAACACTTAATAATCATACTAAAAACTCACATTCTGAGGTTTTGTAAAATCATAACCCTACTCAGTTTAAAGTAATCAGATGAAAGATCCATAGAACCTCAGGCATGCCTCCCCATATTCAAGTGGTTAATAGATAGTATAAAGGGTTTAATGGGTGATATTTGGGATACTATATAATCTAAAGATAAATAAAAAACCCTAGAAAAAAGGAAGAATCACTACATTAAATGAAACAATAAGTGTGAGAATACATACAATACAGAAGTTAAACATCTATAATATCATGACAGTCAAATAAAAAAACAAACTGAACACTCGTAGTCTGATCACACACACACACACACACATATATATATATAAAGTAAACAAAATAATATATAATTCTATCTCTAAGGAACTACTTGGTCCATCTACAAAACCACAACACTCAACCCAAGCACTGCATGAAATTCCATCTCCACTACACTCCTAAAAAATATCTGTTACCCTTTATATTTTCATAAACTATAAACTCTATATGCATCCTAGAGGTCTGATGTAGGGTGTTATTATGAAATCTAAATTCTCCCATCAATGGTTTCACAAGATAATATCCACACATATAGAATTATATGAAAAGTGAAATAAAAAAACCAATGAACACCACTCAGCCTACTCCACTCATGAACTACTGGCTATGAGTGAGCCATTTCCTTCTTTGGGCAGTTCAAGAGTGTGAAAATGAATCAATGGTCTCTCATATCATAATTTACCTCATTTCTCTAACCAATTTAATGTCACAAAGAATAACACACTAACCCATAACCAAATAACCATCTCAACTTGACCATGACACCATGAAAGATTGTCAAAAAAACATATAACAAATCCTATGGTCATCAAAACCCTTTACCAACTACCAGATTTATATCATGACAAAACCTACGACATGGTGTCACCTGTCCTTTAAAAATCCTAGAATATTAACTCTAATATATCTCATATATACTAAAATTCTCACACTATTTTCTAGTGTTCTCAAGCACAACCAAGAGCCTTTTTCCACCTATATCATATCCCTCCACTATAATAATGTTCAACATTATCATCCCTAATCTACTTAATCAATAGAAGATACCAACAACAACCAGTTATAAAAACTACATCATGGGACGTATCATGTTTTCATAGGACCCCAATGGCCTTAACCACAAAGAGTGTGGAAATAACCCAAAACCAACATCCATAACTCAGTAAACCTTTTTCTCCTCCCATAAGAATGGTTAATATTATCTACTTCACATAATTGAACCATGTCACCCCATTCCTAGTGATAAATATCACTCATGAACACATAGGTTACACCCATAAGGTTATCGCAGAACTAATTCAATCAATGTATTCCATGAAACATAATTCACAACATGTGGCATCATACCCAATAAACCCTGAGGCCACACCACCAAGAAATACAAACCCTAACAATCCATACACATCGTTTTATACATGATACTACCCCTATACGTATCTTATAAAAAACAAAACTATAATTGGTTCCATTCCAAGTTCCTCACATGTCCTTACACTCACCCATTAATCACATAATGAAGATCACATGTGAAACAAAGGAGATAGATATTGACCACTTACCCAGTGTAAAAAGGACTCTACTCACAAAGAAACTACAACCAATCCAAATATGATTGGATGAAATTAGGTAATATATAAACAACACCACATTATAGAACAACTAATAAAAAGGGAAACTATGAGAGAAACCATGATTGAAACCCCAATTAATGTTTCTTTACCTGTGGATATTCCCTATAATTAATTGTATGAATAATGGAAATAATTGATAAATATCACTCAAGAGGGAATAAATAATGAGATATATAAGAGAGGAGAGTTAGGGAATACCCACTGTAATGCTGGATAAAATGTATAAACCCCTCTACAATATTTAATTTCCAAAAATTATTAATTAATTAACTAAAATTGGGGCACGAGAAGCATTACGGCATAACCCCCAAGCTCATAGAGTGATAACCCCCTCCAATATGCTAGATACAATTTTAGAATAGTCTTGATCGACCCTGAAACATCACCTAGAAAAAACATTACATATCATCTAGATCAACTGTTACAATCATTCAGATCAACCATTGCATATCATATAATTTACCATTTTCTAACAGAATTATAATTACTTTAAAGACATGAGAATTCATTATAATTTTTTCATGATTTTATAGAATTATTACAAGACTGCAAAAAAATGACAGTACGTGATTCCGATGCTTGGAGTGCCCGAAATGATCCGTCGAAAAAAGGTTAATATTTAAATAGAGCATGTGAGTAGTTTCCCCGAAAATTGGAATAAATCTTAAGTGGGTTCCCTGATAAGAAATTTAAGGGCACCATTGCGTTCAGGATAGTGGGGTTACCCTAGGTGCGAATTAATTTTAGTCAATGCATGCCTCTAGTGAGAAAACCTGAAAATGGAATATGAGTAAATAAAATAATTCAATGAAATTATTTTATTTTTCAAATGTTTATAACTAACGAATGGGGAGTCATACTCTTTATGGTATGATTTCTTTAGGAAGATCCTAACATTTTCCAGTGCGGGCCAATAATGGAAGTTAGTTTTAGGCCTTAAATAAAATAATTAAGTAACAATTATTTTATTTCCAAATACATATAACTCATAAAAAGTAACTCTAATTGGAAATATGATAGTACCGTTGAGCTCTAGAGGGTTTTCCCCCTTAGGAGAAGCCTAACCTCAACTAGAACATGTTGAGGGTGACTGATAACAAATTTTGAACTTTTATAAGGTACATTTAGTAAACGTGCGAGCGGTGATTTCTATCTTTTGAACCGGTGCTTGGATTAAAAATCTGGGGGCACCATTGAATTCGTAGCACCGGGATTTTCTTAGGCAGAGATCAACTTCAACTAGAAAGGTTCAGATGAAAAATTTAATTTTTTGACATTACAAAAAATATAACTCCATGAGTTATTTTATTTTCTTCTCACCATTGAGAGGAAGATGGTGGGACCACAGTGTAACATCAAGCTTGAATGGGAGTAATTTAATGAAACGTCCCTTGGGTTGCATACCCATGACTTTTATTGATTTAATGGAACATTAACTGTGGTTTATTAATGAACCATATTAATAAAATGCAATGTGGAAGGTTACGTTTCTTCTATTTAAACAAAACAATAGCATGGGTGTTGGGGACCGACGTGAGGAATCTCTAACAAAATGACAGTGGAAACCTAATCTAACAAATAATGAGGAACGAATCAATATTTATGGACATCTTAGAATGCGGACCCTTCTTCCTCATCTACAACATCCTCCAATGAGTTCTAGCTAGAGTTTTTCCATTTTTATTTCAAAGAGTATACAAATTCATCTTCTCTTGAGAATGTTTCAACCGTTCCTGTTGTATAACGCTAACACACAGGGTGTGGGCCGAACCAGAAAAGGCATAGACCCTCTTCCATTCTTGGTGTAGTTACATTCTTCGTGGGTGACTGAGAAACATTACAGAAAGGAAAATCATGGGTCTTACAATGATGGAAATGTGCTGGGAGGCCTGAAGGCACAGTCAGAAAAGAAAACGGACCTTCAGAGCTTCACTGAAGGTCTGCCAAAGCTCCTCTGGTGTGGCGGAACCGGCGACCGAAAGAGGTGGCGGTTGGCTCACACCAGACACGAGGAGGGAACGAGGCCTGAATGTGCCATGGTAGACTGGGGGCGGTCGGCCGATTCCAGTCGCACTGACGGGGGTGACGCACCACGGTAGCATGCCATGGAGCAGGGTCGTAGCTCCGAGCCGTGACAGAGGGATGACCTAAGCCCCATGGGTCCCAATGTTTACTAGTTCATGCGGACTGATAAGGTTGAGTGGTGCCAACTGGGGCCACTGGTTGAAGAATTAACTGACACCTTTTAAATTTAGGGGAAGCTGCACCCTTCCAGTGGGCCTGGCCGGGCCAGTGACCAATTCACTAAACCCGCGACCCAGCTGGCTGAACCGGGCCCAACCGAACTGGGACAAGCCTGACTGATTTGGGCCAGGCCCAGCAGACCAGGTTAGGTCAGTCCAACCAGGTCGGACCGGACCCTGACACTTTTAGGCCCAATTCTTCTTAAACAGGCTTATATTCTAAACCATACATCCATTTGACGAACCATCTACGGTGCTTAGACCCTTAGTATGAAAATTTCCTTTTAGGATACTCCACTTGTGTTTTGGAGAAAGATGGAATATGGCCAGGTTATCATGTTCGAATCCAACCCAGCCCCCGACACTAATATTCGTATAACTTACAGACCAGGAATCCAATTGACGCGTCATAGGATGAAATAGAAACCATATGACATGGTGGTTCATTAGGTTACTTCTTCGTGGGAGTTCGTGGCGGTTGAGGTACGATCGATATCTTGGGGAGCGGTTTCTCAGAAACTCAAGCACACCAAGGGCGGGAATCTTGTGGCTTGTTGTCAAGTGAAATATGACCCTTTTTTGGAACAACATCAGAAAGACCATGTGTAGATGAACAATAGAACAACCCAATGAGTACCAGACATAGAGTGGACTTTCGTAGAACATCAACTTATGACCCTATGTGGATCAATGACTTACGACCCTCTGTGGATTAGTTACTTACAACCCTATGTGAATCGACTACTTACGACCCTATGTGGATGGACAACTTACGACACCATGTGGATCAGTAGTAGCACGACCTGATGAGGACCAGCATTAGAGTGGCCTGTCATGGATCAGCAACTTTTGACCCTGTGTGGATCCGGGACTTACAACCCTGTGTGGATCAGCGACTTACAACCCTATGTGTATCGATGAAATATGACCCTCTGTGGATCAATGAATTACTACCATGTGTGGATTAGTATTAGAATGACCCAATGAGATTCATCCTTAGAGAGGTACGTCGCAGATCAACGACTTAAGACCCTGTGTGGATTGACGAATTGTGGCCCTGTGTGGATCAGTGACTTGCGATCCTGTGTGGATCGGTGAGAGAGTGACTTATTCATGGTTTAGAAATGGAACATCTCAATGGAATAAGATGTCTTAGCTTTAAGACTAATCATCATTATTCATGTTATTTATGTTATATACCTGGTTTGTAATGAGTCTTTTAATTTGTACTTTGTGATTGAGATCATGATTTGTGGTTTTTCCTTTGTTTAATTCTGACAGACCATCAGGGGTCTTAGGGTCCCCACTTGGTATTTTTTATACTCACCCATATACAAGCTTTGCCCGAACCTTTTTGTGTCTGGTGCAAATGATGGGCAGATTTGACCGAGACATGGGATCCAGGACTAGACGGTGTACGAAGGTGACCAGTTAGTGTGGAGAGCTGCAGAGACGAGTTATACCTAGCCTTCATGTAGGATCCTTAGTAGATGATCTTAGGAGATGTTTTCTGCTTTTGTTTTACCTTCTTTCCAATTGGTATTTTATACTACCCCCTTTACTTTCAGTACATACTTTTACACATAGTGGGTTTTTTTAGTTGTGGTTGTACCATTATTCTTCTATTGTGTTTTACTTGTGCGCAGTGTTCCCTATCTGTGTGTGTACAAGTTTTGAGGAAATGCTTTACCATTTTAGATATAATTATTTCTGGTACTAGTCTCCAACCCCTAGAATATAGAAGGATGGATTGAGGTAGTCACGACATGGGCCCCAGGGACAGGTCATGATAAAGTGGTATCAATGGAGTCAATTCTACAAAAAGAACTAAGATTCTATGTTTTCAATGGTGTAATACTGTTATGTGTCTTGAGTTCGGATTACAGTCTATAGAGTCCAGTGTTGGTGTGGTAGATAAAGTATCCATACACCATCACCTTGAATTTTGTTTTCTCACTCGGTACACAAAAAAATTAGTTTCATGTGTTTTGAAAATTATTTTCTATTGATCTATTTTGAGTCAGCTCACTAGGTATAACTTATTGACTATGGTTAATATTGATTCTCTTTCAATATTTCACCATGGAGATAGTCATCTAGGATTCCAATGTGTGACCATGAGGATGGTCTACATAGTGATGAGGCTTTAATACAAGGACTGTTACCCGAGATGGTACCGTCGAGCGGTGTCCAAGTGATACCACTTCCCGTTGCTCAGCAGTTACTATCAGCACTACCGGTAGAGGACACGTGTAGCCTCAGTGCCTCACACGAGTTTTAATGGAAGATACCCATCAGGTTCTGAGGAGAGACTGAATCAAAGGTAGCTAAGGACTGTCTTGAGGTGGTGATCGATTTTACTTCTATCCAGGTCACTATTATATAATATGGTGGTCCCGACAGTGAGCATTCTACATGGATCAATAAGGATATAATAGGTTTTAGATTACCCCTATCTTACGTTGAGGTGACCTTTCTGTTGACAGAGCTTGAGAACCTTTCTCAGGGAATATTTCTCTTTCCTTAATAATCTAAGGGGTATATGTTCCCAAGATCTTCTATTTCTTCGGCAGGACGACATGTCAATATCTGAGTATCTATATTGGTATACTGACCATTCCAGGTACTCCATTAATTTGATACGACCAGTGCTTCATGGCTCGGACCTCTGAGTGGGATGTGTTTAGGGACATATGATATAGCACTATTCCTCTGTGCATTCCTACAAATGTTAGGATTTTAGAGAGAAACATAGTGGTCAAAAGTTCTTTGGCTCAGCTGATACAGGTAATGAATGTTAGCAGTGGGAAAGTAGGAAACTAACATTAGTCTCAGAGACATGGACGTGAAAATGTTTCAGGAATATGAAGTGATAGGTATTGATGATTCTATAGGGTATCGTAAGTGGAAGAGGATCTAGGAGAGTACCTGGAGGTAGTATATATTTTGACATGTTACAATCACCACCCAAATGTGGTCCCCACGAGGCTCAGGGATCTAGAGGACAGGGGAAGGGAGTAGATGCATGACGTCAAGGAGTGTGACCTAAGGGCTCCATGAATGATTTAAGGTACGGTTTGTGTCTAATAATAGATTCTGTATTAAAAACATAGGTACTAATCATTCTTTCTTGTCATGAATCTTGTTCAAGACCAAGAGTTTCCTATTAAATCGTTGACTTGACCATTACATCTATAGATACCTATGGGAGGAGACTCGATAATCACTCTTATTCCAATGGTGTGATCTGACCCCTGAGGTGAGAGCTTCGGTTAGAACCTCTTGGTGTCAATATTGTGGACTTACGTCATTAGTTTGGGTATGGACTAGTCAACCACAGATCATGCTCAGATTGACTATGATAGAAAAAAGGGTGTGGTATATCTACAGTGTTAGAGTGGGTTTTTCCTTAATTGAAAATAAAGAAACCCAGGCAGCATGAGATAAACTCATGCATAGGATGGTTCAGTTGATCACTCTTGAGTCGGCCAACCCTAACCATGCAGTAGGAGGTGTTTTGAGTTTTCAGTTCCCAACAGTAGTGGTAGAGTGAGGGAACATCCTTTCAAAATATGTTTCCAGGATTACCTCCCTAGAGGAAGAGAGACTTCTGCATTGGATTTTACCCAACTACAGAACCAATTTCTAAAAATTCATATCAAACGGCTCCCATGGAGCTCCATAAGATGAAATTATAGTTAGGAGAATGGTTTACCATCTAATCTCATCACAAGAGTCTCAGGCAAATCTTCTCATAGAAGGACCTGAACCAGAGGCAACAGCGATGGCTAGAGTTCCTCTATGACTATGATATTGAGATAGTCTATAATCATGGGAAGGGAAACATAGTATCAGACACAATTAGCAGGAGGTCGGGTCTACACCTGCTGAGTGAGGTGACAGAGAAGTTTTTCGGGATGTCGATATCCTTCGTGGATGATGATGGAGTACCTTGCCTCCAGTATTTGACTATCACTCCTCCACACATTAAGTGAGTTAGTGAGACACAACTTATGGATGTTGACTGTGAGGCCCAATGTGCTCAGATATCCTTAGGATGGGATTCTATTGAATTTTTGATAGGTGGGAAGCATGTCACCCTTTTTAGAGGACACACCTCGGTACCAGTGATGTTACGGGAGGAGGTTTTGAGATAATTCCATACATCCCCTTTGGTGGTATATCCAAGTGTGGTGAAGATCTAATAGGACCTCCAACATCAGTACTAGTTTCCAGGGATGAAGAATGTGGTGGAAGAGTTCATTTCATGATGTGTCACTTGTTAGCAAGTGAGAGCTGAGCATCATGTTCCAGCACATTTGAGCACAGCTTTTACCACTAAACAGATGGTCAGACGAAGCATACCATATAAACTTTGAAGGAAATGCTTCGTACTTATGTCCTGGTTTTTGGTTACAATTGGAAGGACAACCTACCACTGGTACAGTTTGCGTACATCAATAGCTATCACTCCATTGTTTGCATGCCACTATTTGAGGCGTTTTATGGGCGGCCATGAAGATCACCTCTATGCTGGACAGACCCTGGGGAATCAGCACTCATGGGTCCAAAGATGGTAAGGTATACCAATGAGAAGGTGAGGATCATTTAGGAGTGGATGATAACTGCATAGAGTATACATAACTCTTATACTGATAGGAGATGGAGACCCTTGGAGTTCAAGGAGGGAGACCGTGTTTTCTTTCGAGTCTCACCCCAATAGGGATTGTAGAGATTTGGCTGGAGCGGCAAGCTATTTCTGAGGTTCATCGAACATTTTCAGTTTCTGAGTGGAGTAGGGAAGGTGGCATACCTTTTAGATCTTTTCCACATATGAATCAGGTGCACGATGTTTTTTTCACATGTCATAGTTGAGGAGGTAGGGGCATGATCCATCGCACATCATCGAAAATGGAAAGTTGGGCACTGGTGATGGGGTGAAGTTTGAGGAGTTCTTGATGAAGATAGATGATTGAAAAGAACAGGTTCTTCATGTATCGTCGATTCCTGTAGTGTGCATTCGATGGAAGCACTGGTATCTTCAAGAGTGCACGAGGGAGCAGGAGGCTTAGATTCTTGCTCAGTACTCCAACATGTTTGATTTGCCGTTGTTTTGGATTTGGGGGACATAAATCCCTAAGGTGGTGAGAATTTAAAGACCTGGAAAGGTTGTATATTTTTTTTAATTATATGGAATTATTGAGAGACTGCAAAAACTAACAGCACATGATTCCGAGGCCTGGAGTGCTCAGAATGATCTGTCGAAAAATGTTAACCTTTAAATAGTGTGCATGAGTAGTTTTCGTGAAAAGTGAAATAACTGATAAACAGGTGCCTGGATGAGAAATTGGAGTGCACCATTTCATTCTATATAGCAGGTTTACCCGAGGCACAACTTATGTTTAGTGGGTTCAATCCTCTATTGAGAAAACCCAAAAATGGCATAATCGTAAATAAAATAATTAAATAAAATTATTTTATTTTTCAAATGCTTATAAATCACGAACGGTGAATCAGATTAAAAATATGAGACCCCCACTAAACTCGTGATGGTATGATTTCCTTATGTAGATCCTAACATTTTCTGGCACGAGCCAACAGTGGAAGTTCGGTTTTGGACATAAATAAAATAATTATGTTACAATTATTTTATTATCTAATCCTTATAACTCCTAAATAGTAACTTGGATAGGAAATAGAAGAGTACCATTGATCTTATGGAGGAGTGTCCCCAATAAGAGGAACCTAACATCGATATGTACGGGTTGAGGGTGACTATTAATAATTTTGAAATTTTTTAAGGTATGTTTATTAAACGTGCGAGTGACAATTTCTATGTTTTGAATCGGTAATCATATTAAAAATCTAAGGGCACCATTGAATTCATAGTGTTGGGATTCGGTTAGGAGAATCTTAACATTGACCGGAAAGGGTTGGATGAAAAAGTTAATATTTGGACTTTACTCAAAAAATAACTCCATGAGCTATTTTATTCTCTTATCACCGTTGACCGGTGGATGGCGTGACTGCGATGTAACATCAGGCTTGAATGAGATTCATTTAATGAAATGACCCTTGGGTTGTGTAACCATGACGTTCATTGATTTAATGTAACATTAATTGTGGTTCATTAATGAACCACATTAATAAAACGCAACGTGGGTGGTTCCTTTTCATATATTTAAACAAACCTATGGCATGGGTTTTAAGGATCGATGTGAGGAATATCTAACTAAACGCTGGTGGATACCTATTCCAATAAAAAATGGGGAATAAACGAACTCCAATGAACATATTCGAATGCGGACCATTATTCCTGATCCGCATCATCTCAAAATTACTTCTAGGTAGGGTTTTTTCTTATTTTATTCTAAGAGTTTACGAATTTGTTTTCTATAGATGACATTTCATGTCTTCCCTTATTATAATGATAAAGTGGAGGGCACAGGACAAACCGAACTAGGATTAGACCCTCTGACATTCTTGGTTTGGTTGAGTTCTTCATGGGAAATTGAGCAACAGGGGGGCAAGGCAAAAAATATGTGGGCTGTGCAGTAATGGCAGTGTCCCAGGAGGCCCATAGGCGTAATCAGAAAAGACAATGGACCTCTAGAACATCACCGAAGGCCCAAGAAACCTCTACTGGTGCGACAACCAACTCTTGTCGTCCACGAGGAGGCGTAGGCGCCCGAAGATGCCATAGAAGACAAGGGGCGGCTAGCTGTCACTAGCCCCATTGACATCATCAGTGCATTATGGAGGAGGGTCGTGGTTTCGAGCCATAGCAGAGGATAGTCCCGTGCCCCGTGGGTCCCACTATTTACCGGTCTACACGGACCGGTCAGGTGGAGCAGCCCCAACTGGTGCAAATGATTAAAGTCTGAATAAACACTTTGTCAATTTGGGGGAAGTCATACCCCACCCAGTTAGCAGGCCGCACCTAGCGAGTGGGTCGGGCTAGTTCCAGGGCTCGGTGGGCCGCACCCAGCCAGTTGGCCCGAACTGATCATGCGGCCTAGCGGGCTGAACTAGTGTCCATGCAAGATAGAACGAGCTCAACATGACCGGGCTGAGCCCAGTTGGTTTAGGTCGGGCCCAACGGACCACGTCGGATCGGTCCAACTGGGTCAGACCAGACCCAGACCCATTTAGGTCCAGTTTTTCTTAAAGGGGCTTATCTTCTAAACTAAACATCTTTTTGGAAAACCATCTACGGTTTTGGGACCCTTGTGATGAGAGGGTCCTTTTTAGATACTCCACTTAGGTTTTTGTGATGGTTAGAGTATGGCCGGGTTTGATCGGACTCGAATCGAACCGGGCCCCTGGTACTAAAATGCCTATAATTTACAGATCAGGTGTCCGATTAATGTGTTGTATATTGCATTGGAACCCATATTACATGGTGGTTCATCATGTTACTTTTTTTTGGGACTTCCTAGTTGTTGAGGTCTGACCGATATCCTGATGAGTGGTTTCTCAGAAACTCAAGCGCACCAATTGTAGGAATCTTGTGGTTGGTTGTCAAGTGATATACGACCCTTTGTGGATTGGCATCAGAACAACCCCTATGTGGGTCCCCAGTAGCAGGACCCGACAAGGACTAGCCTAAGAGAGGCCTATCAAAGATTGGAGACTTACGAACCTATGTGGATCGGGGACTTACGACCCTATGTGGATCAGCGACTTACGACCATGTGTGAATCGATGACTTACGACCTTGTGTGGATAGATAACTTACGACCCTATGTATATCAGCAGCAGCACGACCCGATGAGGACCAGTATTAGAGCGGATTGTCATTGATCAGCAACATACGACCCTATGTGGATTGGTGACTTACAAATATGTGGGGATCAGTGACTTACGACACTATGTGGGTTGATGAGTTACGACCCTATGTGGATCAGTAGTAGTGAGATCTGACAAGGACCAGCCTTATAGCGGCCAGTCATGGATCAGTGACTTATGACCCTATGTGGAATGATAACTTGTGACTCTATGAGGATGGGTCACTTACAACCCTGTGTGGATCAGTGACAGAGCTATTACTTCTTCATGTTTTAGTAGTGTAACTTCTCAATGGAATAAGATGTATTAGATTTATGACTAATCATCATTATTCATGTTATTTAAGTTATATACCTGGTTTTAGTTGAGTATTATTATTTGTACTTTGTGATTGAAATCATGCTTTGTGTTTTTTCCTTTGTGGAATTCTAAGAGACCTTCAGGGGGTCTCTGGGTCCCTAATGGGTATTGTTATACTCACCCTCGCACGGGCTTCTCCTGCACCTTGTTGTGTCTGGTTCAGACGATGGGAAACTTTTTTCGAAACTTTGGAGCTAGGACTAGGCTGTGTATGGAGGTGACCAGATAGCGTGGAGAGCAATAGAGATGAGCTATACCTACCCTTCAGGTAGGATCCTTGGTGGACGATCTCAGGAGCTGTTTTCCCCTTTTTCTGTACCTTCTTTTTTGTTGGGCTTATATACTGGACCCTTTACTTACAATACTTATTTTTACACTCATTGGTGGTTTTTAGTTGTGGTTTTACCTTTCTTCTTATGTTGTATTTTACTTGTGTGTAGTTTTCCCTATCTCTATGTGTATAAGTTTTGTGGAAATGCCTTCCCATTTTAGGGATATGCCTTTTCGGTGCTAGTCGGCAACCCCTAGCCTATAGAAGGCAGGCTTGGGCTAGTCATGGCATGGGCCTTGGGGGATAGGTTGTGACAATAACCCTTACATATTAGATACTTTACTATTTTTCTAACTCAGCCTCATCTCTTACATTTATGTACCATTTGTAAAATCATATCATCCCTTAAATAGAGGGTTTTATTCTTATCTTTGAGTTGTATACCATTATAAACCAGGACTTTACCAATTTTCTATATAATTTATATACCCTTACACATGAGTACATAAATTTTCATAAATTTATTATTACTCTTGATGAATTTATCCTTATATTTGAGTTTCTTTACACCCATCATGTTGTGGTGAGCCTTGGTTATGGTGTAACCTTTGTCCCATACTAAACTCAATTGGATTCAACCCCTTTACCATGTCATTGTCCCATAAATCATCACTTGGTGTTCTTATTAATGTTGAATTCTAGCATTAATATCATGAAATATCTTTAAACTTGAATCTTTACCTACACCAATATAACAAAAGTATCCAAAGACAAATTATTGTTCTATGATCCAAACCAATTTACCACTCCAAAAAACCTAGTCTATTAGAATCTCCCCATTATATGTTTTCTCTTCCCTGAGATATCATGAGACATGCACTAACCAACCCTTACTAAAACCCAAAACTCCCACTCTCTGGATCCTCGAAACACTAAGATGACGTCAAAAACAAATTTTGGATCCCAAAAATCTCAAATAACCAACTAAAATAGTACAATTCCTTCTATAAGAACACCCACTATAGGAATCACTTTCCAGGTCACATCACTACCAAACTTCATGATATAATGATGGTATCATACCCATCCATCATTTTGAAAGACTCATGTTTCCACCATCATACATAATAATTACATAATACACTAATTCCCATTATCATCCTATAGTATAACTAAATCTCATGACTCGACCAGTATTTGGTTGATCCATTTATCACATATACACACAGTGCACCAATACCCATCACAAAAAACCTAAAACAACATGATTATGTCATACCTATGATGGGTAATAGTTATTTATACTACTCCAAATATATCGAATTGATCAAATTTAATTGACCCAAATATTGACTAACCAATATAGGTTCTACCAATGGATTTACAATCACTATAGTCCACAATCTTCACTATCTCGTTCATCCATATTCCAAAAATTTCTTTTGTGGTAAATCACACTAATGTTGAATATTCCATGTATTCTCACACTAGAAACAAATGTGTTGAGCCCTCTGGAAGATTGTTGATTTCATGTCTATGATTGATGTTTTAATAATCACAAATCATCACATACCATTAATACTTAATCAGGTTTGATTTCTCATAAACTTAATTACAATCTGTTAATGAATCTGTTATCATGTTTTTGTCTATGCTTATTGACTGACAAAGTATTTTGGAAGTCTTCTGGATTCAACAGACATCGGAAGCACCAATCCATTCAACAGACATCGGAAGCACCGATCCATTCAACAGACATCGGAAGCACCAATCCATTCAACAGACATCGGAAGCACTGATCCAATATCAAAGGACAACGGTCGCACAGATGCAAAATGAGTCACCGATCAATCTGACTCACCGATGTAGATGACTCACCGATCAATCTGACTCACCGATGCAAATGAGTCACCGATCAATCTGACTCACCGATGCAGATGACTCACCGATCAATCTGACTCACCGATGCAGATGACTCACCGATCAATCTGACTCACCGATGCAGATGACTCACCGATCAATCTGACTCACCGATGCATATGACTCAACGATGAAAATTGACTCACCGATGCATCTGACTCGCCGATTCAAATGAGCCACCGATCAAATGACTCACCGATGCAAACTAACTCACCGATCAGATGACAGACTGATGCTGATCAAACTGACTCCCCGATCAGATGACAGACTGATGCTGATCAAACTGACTCACCGATCAGATGACAGACTGATGCTGATCAAACTGACTCACCGATCAGATGACAGACTGATGCTGATCAAACTGACTCACCGATCAGATGACAGACTGATGCTGATCAAACTGGCTCACCGATCAGATGATAGACCGATGCTGATCATCTGATTCACCAATGCTGATTTATCTGAGTCACCGATCATTACTTACTAATACTGATGACCTACCGATCACTTGATTCTTCAATAGTCATAAACAACTGTTTGAATTTATTTATCTTTATCTTTATTTAATCTAACCAACGGTCATATTAGGTATATTTTAATGCTTTGACAATTAATTAATAAAGGTTGTCGGATGTCAGGAAACCGTACCTCGTACCTGCGGAAAGGAAACTTTTTCTGTCTTCCGAAGCACGAGACATAAATACAAGAAGACTCTGCTGAAGAAAAAAGATGAGAGCTTTTCGGTTGACAGTAGAACACAAGAAGAATACAGAGAAAAAGAAAGAGGAGGAAGAACCAAGCAGAACAGAACCTCATACACAGTCAAGCCTACTCAAGAAGAGTTCTGTGCATACAAAAGAACATTGAAGAACTTCATCGACTACATCTCACTACCTTTGAGCCTGAAGCATACGACACTCTTCTTCTCAAACAAAAACGAGAAGAGGACTCAGAATAAATTCTGACCAAATACAAAAGAGTCCAGAGCTACACTGAAATCACCAGATCCATTTCTAAACTCTACATCTCTGCTCTGTGATACATTTGTTTTACATTATGAGCAGTGTGTGTTATCTGCTGTATTAAACACTCACACTGACTCCTGTACTTTCACTGGAGGATCTGTAAATCCTCAGCAAACCTTTTTACACTTCATTTCCCACTGTGGATAGTGGTAGAGGTCGTGTGAGACCTGGACAGCTCTAAGCTGTTGTTTGTTTTCCCACGCAGAACTGTGGTAGAGGTCTTGTGACCTGGACAGTGTGTTCGCTGTTGTTAACCCCGATCTAGAGTGTGGATCATTTTTATATAAACTTTTGAGAGGACTAAGTCTCGGCTTGAGACTGAACCTCTTGGTTAATTCTCTGTGTTTGTAGCTACATACTATATCCATACTACATATTTATGTCATATTCCGCTGATATTACTTTGAAATATAATTTATTTCCAAAGCTACTTTGATAGTTAAACTCGCAAGTGTTTATATTTATTATAGACCAGTAAGTTAGTTTCAAAAGTTAATTTAATCATAAGATTAAGTTAACTGAGAACTAATCAATCTTTGAGAAACTAATTGAACCTTTACAATCTGTATAAATTCACTACAGTTTAATCTGTTTTTGAAACAGGGAGATTTTAATCAACATTGTTTTTAACAGAAAATTTTAATTGGAACTCAATTCACCCCCCTCTTGAGTATCCACTCCGACCAACATTTGGTATCAGAGGTTTGGAAAATATTTTCTAAAGTACTCTGTTTTGCAACTGTGATTTTAGTTGTATTTTAAAGTTCTTAAAATTTCTGTTATTTCTAAATTTTTATCTCTTTAAAATTATTTTTGTAACATCATGGATAATAGACTTGAGGGTGCTGCTACTAACCGGCCACCTTTCTTTAATGGAAACAATTATGCTCAGTGGAAGCTAAAAATGAGAATTCACTTAGAAAGTATGAGCTTTGATATTTGGACTGTCATTGAAGCTAAATATAAAATTCCCAGTACTGATAGATCTACTTGGGATGAACCTACAAAGACTGCTTACAATAATAATTGTAAATCTATGAATGCTCTGTACTGTGCTCTAGGAGATGAAGAATTTAATAGAATTTCTGCATGTAAAACTGCATATGAAATTTGGGATACCTTAGCTGTTTGTCATGAAGGAACAACTAATGTTAAGGAAATGAGATTGAATACCTATACTATTCAGTATGATAATTTTAAGATGAAGCCTGATGAACCCATTTCTGATATGTATCTCAGGTTCAATGAGATAGTAAACACAATGAGCTCACTCGGAAAGATTGTTCCTGCAAAAGAACAAATCATGAGAATTTTGAGATGTCTACCTAAAAGATGGAGAGGAACCTCTGTCTCCATTAGAGAATCGTGTGACATTGGAGAACTTCCAGTCAAGGAACTAATTGGTAATTTGATGATGTATGAAGAAGAACTCAAGGTAAATAAAGAAGAAGATGATGAACCTAAAAGGAAGTCTATTGCCTTCAAGACTACAACCTCAAAGAATAAGGATAAGGAAAAGCCTCAAGCTATAAATGAAAGTTCAAGCAGTGAGTAAAGTGAGAATGATTATGACAGTGATTCTGAGATGGCACACATTGCTAGAAGATTTAAGAAATTCTATAGGAAGAAGAAGTTTTTCAAAAAGTCAAACTACAAAGGCAATTATGATAACAAAGGACACTGGAAAAAGAATTGGAAGAAGGCTGACAGAACTGATGATGTTTTCTGCTATGAATGCAAGCGAAAAGGACATATCAAAGCAGACTTTCCAAAGTTAAATTTCAAAAAGAAATATGATTACAAAGACAAGAAGTACAAGAAAGCCATGAAGGCTACCTAGAGTGCTTCAGAAGACAGCACTAGTGAAGCCGAATCTTCAGACTCTGAAAGAAATCGAGCCAACATGTGTTTCATGACAAACAATTCTGAGGTAACATCAGAAACTCCTGCTTCAAATTCATATTATTCTGGAGATGATTATGATTCAGAAAACATGTCTAAATCTGAATTGTTTGAATATTGTGATATGCTTGAAGAAACCTGTAATGAGATTAAAGATAAATATAAAGGTTTAAAGAAATAGTATGCTTTAAGTGTTAGGCATCAATCTGATCTGGATATAGAAGTAGAAAAGAATGCTCAGTTGCTTAAAGAGAATACTGAACTAAAATTGTCTAATGAGAAACTCAGAAAAGACTTAGAAAAGTTCACAAATGGCAAGAATACTCTAACTCAAATGATAGGAAAGAAAGTTTCACCTAGATATACTACTGGTATAGGATACCAACCTGGACAAAGAAATGTTGCCAAAACTAGATTCATTCCTAAATCTGGACAGAAGATAGTTAATTCTGGAACTTCATATCCCTCAACCAGTTATATTCATAGTTATGGATATAATAAGGTTTATCTTTCAAATAATGTTAATTCTACAAATTATATGAGACCCATTAGACAAATATGGGTACCTAAAGTATCATTGGCTAACATGTTTGGACCCAAGAAGATCTGGGTACCAAAATCATCTTCCATCTAAATCTGTTTTGTAGGAGACCTGCTTGAAGAGATGTCACAAGAAGATATGGTACTTAGACAGTGGATGTTCAAGACATATGTCAGGAGACGTTTCATGTTTCAAGAGCTTAGTAAAAGTTGATGGCGGCTTTGTCACTTTTGGTGATAATTCAAAAGGAAAAATCATCGGCTTAGGCCAGATTGGTAACACTGATTCAATCTTAGTTTCTGAAGTTTTATTTGTCAATGGACTTAATATAACCTGTTAAGAATTTCTCAGTTGCGTGATGATGGTTTTTATGTGAAATTTTAAAATGATTCTTGCAATGTTTTTAACTCTAAAAATGTTTTAGTATTTTCTACTTTAAGAAATGAAAATGTTTATGCTGTTGATTTAGATTCTTTAGCTAAGCAGAATATTCCTTGTTTAAATGCTTTTCATAAAGAGTCTTGGCTTTGGCACAGAAGATTAGGACACTGCAATGTACACTCACTTAGAAAACTTTCTAGGAAGAACTTAATTACAGACCTACCCAAACTTGAATTTCCAGCAGACAAAGTTTGTAATCCCTGTCAAAAGGGAAAGCAACATAAAGTTTCTTTTAAATCAAAGAAAGAAGTGTCAACTTATCAACCTCTCGAGTTGGTTCACATGGATTTATTTGGACCTTCAAGGGTTTCTAGTTTGAATGGGAAGCACTATGTCTATGTTCTTGTAGATGACTTTTCTAGATATACTTGGGTATATTTTCTAGCTCACAAAAGTGAAGCTTGTTCTTACTTTGTTAAATACTCCAAGTCTGTAGAAAATCTTAGTGGACTCAAGATTAAGACCCTGAGAAGTGATCATGGTCGTGAGTTTGAAAATCATGAGTTTGATTCTTACTGCTCACACAATGGTTATAGTCACAATTTCTCTGCCCCTAGGACACCCCAACAAAATGGTGTAGTAGAAAGAAGGAATAGAACCCTGCAAGAAATAGCTAGAACTATGCTCAATGAATATGATCTGCCTATTTACTTTTGGGCTGAAGCTGTAAATACAACTTTTTATGTCATTAATAGAGTCTTGATCAGACCAGTTCTTAAGAGGACCCCTTATGAGTTGTGGAACCATAGGAAACCTAAGGTTAACTACTTCAAAGTTTTTGGCTGCAAAGTCTTCATTCTCAATACTAAAGACAATCTTGACAAATTTGCATCAAAGAGTGATGAAGGAATTTTCCTAGGTTACTCTATCTCTAGTAAAGCCTATAGAGTTTTCAATAAAAGAACCAAATGTGTGGAAGAATCTGTTCACATCAAATTTGATGAAACTGATCCACATGAACCTAAAATCTCTGTTGAAGATGATCTCTCTGGTTTGAATCTCAATGATAAAGACAATGGACCTATAGTTAAAAGGATTTTTAAATATCTTAAGTATACTGTAAATTTAGGTTTGTTTTATCCAAAAGGACAATCATTTAACCTAACTAGCTATTCAGATGCTGACTTTGCTGGATGTAAGTTAAATAGGAAGAGCACATCTGGAACATGTCATTTGCTTGGAAACTCCCTAGTGTCATGGTGTAGTAAGAAACAGAACTCTGTTGCATTGTCTACTGCCGAGGCAGAATACATAGCTGCTGGTAGTTGCTGTGCACAAATTCTGTGGATGAAACACACTTTATTGGATTATGGATTTGATCTTAAACGTGTGTCAATTAACTGTGACAATACTAGTGCAATCAATATATCTAAGAACCCTGTGTCTCACTCTAGAACTAAGCACATTGATGTCAGACATCACTTTCTAAGAGATCATT
The DNA here is from genome assembly GCA_963277665.1 of Viscum album. Taxonomy (NCBI): domain Eukaryota; kingdom Viridiplantae; phylum Streptophyta; class Magnoliopsida; order Santalales; family Viscaceae; genus Viscum; species Viscum album. Next base: position 1,781,777,824 of record OY728131.1, on the reverse strand, counting down.
ATCAAAAAGGTGATATTTCTTTGAAATTTATTAGTTCTGAACATCAATTAGCTGATATCTTCACAAAGCCTTTATGCTCTGAAAGAATGAAATTTATTAAACAAGAGTTCTGTATGATTGATCTGTGAAACTGATCTGTGAAACTGATCTGTGAAACTGATCTGTGAAACTGATCTGTGAAACTGATCTGTGAAACTGGTCTGTGAAACTGATCTGTGAGACTGATCTGTGAAACTGATCTCTGAAACTGATCTGTGAGACTGATCTGTGAAACTGATCTGTGAAACTGATCTGTGAAACCGATCTGTGAAACCGATCTGTGAAACTGATCTGTGCAACCGATCTGTCGTACCGATATTCTTTTTTTTATTATATTATAATTAATTAGTAAATTTCTTTTATACTTTTTATGGGAACCCTAAATGATAAAATAAATTATACGCGGCTATTTATCTTCCCTAAACCTTTGACCTTTCATTTCCCGCCGAACCTTTCAACTTCTCTTCCCCTCTACATCGAACCTTCGAACTCCTGCCTTCCCAAAATCCTCGAATGGCTCAGCAAAAGAGACCGAGCAAAGGACCATATAGCCCTGTACCTTCAAAGCGTGCTCGAGGCGAGTCGAGTAGTACCTCTCAACGATCAGTAAATCCGAACCTGGAAACTCGGATTGTTGCTGTAGAAAAAGAAGTCAGCTCTGCGTGGCTTTTGTCAAGTAAGTCACTGTTGCTGCAAGTTCTTGAATCGCAAGGATGGATAGACTGGTATTCAGAAAACTCTCGAATAGACTACCCGAAGCTGGTACATGAGTTCTACATGAATCTGAAAATCACTCTAGATGGTGTGGAGGCTGCCAGAATGTCGTCTGTGGTAAAAGGAATGAAAATTTCCTTCTCATCTAAGTAGTGGGTTGAGTGCTTGAATGTACCTTATGAAGGTCGGTATGAGGATTATGTTGGGAATATTCCTCCAACATCTAATTACTTCTCTTATGAATTAGCTCTAGAGATTCTGACCGGAAACAGAGAGTCACAGAGAATCACAGCTTCAGAATTAGATGGTGAATGCAGACTTCTTTTCAAATTTATTCAGCACCAACTTTTCCCTAGGAGAGGAGATTTTGCTGCTGTAAAGTACCAGGATGTTTTCCTGTTGTTTCTTTTGAAAACACATGAGAAGATCAATTTGTGTAGATATATGATAGTTCACATAGCTGGAATGGTAAAACCGTCCAAGAAAGCCACTGCCTTGTTTTATTCAAAGATGATATCTACCATGCTCAAGAATCTAGAATGTATTGATGAAGATGATGAAGTTAATGAAACAGATCATACCTTCTGTCTCAACAAAGAGATCTGCAAGAGGATGAAAATCAATTGGAATCCATGGAAGAAGTGCTGGGTTGCAGATGAAGATAAATTGTATGAAGCCTAAAATCCCTTAGATCATGGAAAGAGGCCAAAGGATTTGAGAGACCCTGGCTTGAAACCAAATGAGGAACCAGTTTATTCTGATGATGATGAGCAAGAAGAAGGAAAGGATGAGGCCACCGAAGCCCAAGAGCAAGAAGAAGCTGCGACTGAGGAAGGAAGTATGTCATCTCCTGATGATAGGAGTGATCCTGACACTACTAGTCCCAAAAGAAGAATAGAATTTGGACCTGCTAGTCCACCCTTAGCCCTACCAGAATCAGAACCTATTCTTGGTGATGAAGAAGATTCTGATACTGAAGAATATCACATTGAAGCTTCTGAGAAAAGTGATGATGGACATGCTGATGATGCTGAGGCTGCTGTTGATGGTGATCACAGACCAGTGGATGTTCTGTCTGAAGATCAAATAGAATCACCTCAGTCAGTACAAGGAATACATATCAGTGGCAAGGTTGATTCACCAAAAATTAGTGGAACAACAAGCTATGAGAAACCAAATTACACCCTGTGTGCTGCTGTTTTGGGATGACTACCCAGGTTATGCTGTATTGGGCTTAGAATATTCTGAAGAAGAAGAAGCAATGCCAGAATCTGTTGCAACTGTGAAGAGGAACCTCCCAAGAGAAGCAAGGTCTGTTCCTGCTGTTGATCCTACAAATGTTAATTTATCAGGTTCTGGAATCTGTCAAGCTGATCTTGATAAGTTTAAGATTGAATTGCTAACTGCTGTGAGAAACATAGTTAGAGAAGAAGTTTCTAATACTCTTACTCAAGTGTCTCTACAAGTTTCTGAAAATTCATTGGAAGCCTTCTCACAAAGAGTATCTAATGCTGTGAAGCCAGAACTGGCCAATACTGGTGAACTTATTGGCAGGCACATAGCCTTTTTAAATCAGACTATGAAGGATCTTCACACCGGCCTGGTATCTCTATCAAGCGAATGCCAATCAACCATCTCTGGAATGATGGAAGTTTTGAGAAATTTGATTGAACATCTCAACAAGTCTGACCTGAGGAAGTTGAAAGCTGAGTTAACTCACATAGTTGGCCAAGCCAGTACAGGAAAGGTAACCAAGATCACTACCCGTGAGCTAGATGCTCTAAGAGAAGTTGTTCATAATGAGTTAGCTGCTGTTAGACAAATTCTTGATTTAGAATCCTTGAGGAAGATGAAAGAGCTCTGTGATAACAGTCATAAGATGGCATTGGTGTATTCAGAAGATGCTATGAAAGCTCTGCAAGAGATCAAAGAAAAAGTTGATACTAACTTTTCCAAGATTTATACAAAACATGAGATGGCTACCAACTTCAAGGTGTTGGCAGAGAATCTGAAATTACCTCCAGTCACTCAGGCCTTCAAAACTCAAGTTCATCAGTTGCAAGATTTTATCCCCTCCTTGGCACAGTTCATGGAGAATAAAGATGATTTTGAAAAAGCTATGAAGTATGGAGCAGAAGTCATTCAGGACGTTATTCATCTTTTGAAGCCCTATTTGCATGCACAGGCAACTGTAATAGTCGTTCCTACTTCTGAACCTCTCAGTGACTCTGATGTAGCTCCAAATCAGCTATCCGTTGCTCAAGCTCTATCTCAGTTAAGATCAGTCCCACAGCAAGCTTCTCAACCAGCTCCTGTTTCTCAACCACAACTCTCTATGGCACCTGCTCCTACAGCTGCCCGAGTTGTCCTACCACCACTTCAGATTCGCCAAGACCATCCTGCCTCCAAGCCTTCAAACTTACCCACTATTGATCCCAAAGACAAAGGCAAATCCCCTTTGTATCCCAACAAATAGTTGTGTATTGTTTTTGATAGGGTGACCAATGTGCTGCTTGTAATAGTCTGTACTTTATCAAATATTTTTCTATCTCTACTCTCTGCTGACTGCTTTTACTTTCACTTTCTCCTATCTGTTTTCCCTCCTTTTTTATTATCCCAAAGGGGGAGAAGAACAAGTATATGGGAGATATCTGGGGGAGAAGAAAAAGAATGGTATATGGGAGATATCTGTATAAGATTAATGGGAGAAGAAAGATGTATGGGAGAGATATATGAGCGATGTATATATCTCAGGGGGAGAAATCTGTAAAATATATATGGGTAATCTAAATTAAGGGGGAGATTTATATCTCTTTATATTTATTCTCTTTATGGTTTAATTCTCATTATGTTTTTATTAATGATATATCATATTATTTATATTTAATAATAAAGATTTGTGATTATCAAAAAGGGGGAGATTGTTGAGCCCTCTAGAAGATTGTTGATTTCATGTCTATGATTGATGTCTTAATAATCACAAATAATCACATACCATTAATGCTTAATCTGGTTTGATTTCTCATAAACTTAATTACAATATGTTAATGAATCTTTTATCATGTTTTTGTCTATGCTTATTGACTTACAAAGTATTTTGGAAGTCTTCTGGATTCAACAGACATCGGAAGCACCGATCCATTCAACAGACATCGGAAGCACCGATCCATTCAACAGACATCGGAAGCACCGATCCATTCAACAGACATCGGAAGCACTGATCCAATATCAAAGGACAACGGTCACACTGATGAAAAATGAGTCACCGATCAATCTGACTCACCGATGCAGATGACTCGCCGATCAATCTGACTCACCGATGAAAATGAGTCACCGATCAATCTGACTCACCGATGCAGATGACTCACCGATCAATCTGACTCACCGATGCAGATGACTCACCGATCAATCTGACTCACCGATGCAGATGACTCACCGATCAATCTGACTCACCGATGCATATGACTCACTGATGAAAACTGACTCACCGATGCATCTGACTCACCGATGCAAATGAGCCACCGATCAAATGACTCACCAATGCAAACTGACTCACCGATCAGATGACAGACTGATGCTGATCAAACTGACTCACCGATCAGATGACAGACTGATGCCGATCAAACTGACTCACCGATCAGATGGCAGACTGATGCTGATCAAACTGACTCACCGATCAGATGACAGACTGATGCTGATCAAACTGACTCACCGATCAGATGACAGACTGATGCTGATCAAACTGACTCACCGATCAGATGACAGACCGATGTTGATCATCTGATTCACCGATGCTGATTTATCTGAGTCACCGATCATTACTCACTAATACTGATGACCTACCAATCACTTGATTCTTCAATATTCATAAACAACTGTTTGAATTTCTTTATCTTTCTCTTTATTTAATCTAACCAACGGTCATATTAGGTATATTTTAATGCTCTGACAATTAATTAATAAAGGTTGTCGGATGTCAGGAAACCGTACCTCGTACCTGCGGAAAGGAAACTTTTTATGTCTTCCGAAGCACGAGACATAAATACAAGAAGACTCTGCTGAAGAAAAAATATGAGAGCTTTTCGGTTGACAGTAGAACACAAGAAGAATACAGAGAAAAAGAAAGAGGAGGAAGAACCAAGCAGAACAGAACCTCATACACAATCAAGCCTACTCAAGAAGTGTTCTGTACATACAAAAGAACCTTGAAGAACTTCATCGACTACATCTCACTGCCTTTGAGACTGAACCATACGACACTCTTCTTCTCAAACAAAAATGAGAAGAGGACTCAGAATAAATTCTGACCAAATACAAAAGAGTCCAGAGCTACACTGAAATCACCAGAGCCATTTCTAATCTCTAAATCTCTGCTCTGTGATACATTTGTTTTACATTTTGAGCAGTGTGTGTTATCTGCTGTATTAAACACACACACTGACTCCTGTACATTCACCGGAGGATCTGTAAATCCTCAGCAAACCTTTTTACACTTCATTTCCCACTGTGGATAGTGGTAGAGGTCGTGTGAGACCTGGACAGCTCTAAGTTGTTGTTTGTTTTCCCACACAGAACTGTGGTAGAGGTCTTGTGACCTGGACAGTGTGTTCACTGTTGTTAACCCCGATCCAGAGTGTGGATCATTTTTATATAAACTTTTGAGAGGACTAAGTCTAGGCTTGAGACTGAACCTCTTGGTTAATTCTCTGTGTTTGTAGCTACATACTATATCCATACTACATATTTATTTCATATTCCGCTGTTATTACATTGAAATATTATTTATTTCCAAAGCTACTTTGATAGTTAAACTCGCAAGTGTTTATATTTATTATAGACCAGTAAGTTAGTTTCAAAAGTTAATTTAATCATAAGATTAAGTTAATTGAGAACTAATCAATCTTTGAGAAACTAATTGAACCTTTATAATCTGTATAAATTCACTACAGTTTAATCTATTTTTGAAACAGGGGGATTTTAATCAACATTGTTTTTAACAGAAAATTTTAATTGGAACTCAATTCACCCCCCTCTTGAGTATCCACTCCGACCAACAAAATGTATAATATCCTACTCTATGATGAAAATATTGAACCTATGCTCTGACTATCCAATTGGGTATCCTAATGTCCTGAATTTTGGATACTCAAATCTCTATTACTTAACTCCCCTAACACCATTAGATGGATTATTATGCTTCGATCCAACAGTTTTTTATTTTTTATCTTTTATTAGTTCACTCTATCAAAAAATTTGGCCAACATAAATAAATTTACCCACAGCCTAATAGAATGTCTTAATCAATTACAGAATTTCGGAACATTATCGATCTATTCTCCTTTTAGTATCAATACAACCTAAAGTAAATCTATTATCCTCGCATCATATTCTCTAATTGAAGTCTCTCCCTTAACCAAGTGTAAAAACTCCAAAGATCTATCCCCCCTTAATTTCTGGGGAAATAATTTATCATGTAAACAATTATCAAATTCCTTCTATGTAATACCCTCATGTATTCCTGCCTATACTTATGAATAACATTCATGTTTCACTATTACTTTTATTATATATGTAGTCATACTCACCCTCTACCCTGACAATATCTAGACCTGATCCTAAATCATTTTTACTATATCAATTTAGTACTTCAATTCATGGGGTCCAACTTCTCCAAAAAAAATAAGGTTTCTATTATTAGAACTCTAATATCAGGTATTACATATATAGATTAGCTCATTGTTCTCCCTAATCGAAACATTGGATAACCCACACTAGGATCAACCTGAGTTGCACATCCACACACTTCCTCAAAAAACAACAATGTTTATCTTACACGAAACATTAAATTACATCTCCACAAGAAATTTTATAAGGATAATTTACTGTTATCTTCACCATAAACCATAAATTTTACATCTACCTCAGAGGAATCGTGAAGGGTGTGATTATAAACTCAATAGTCCACCACTATTTTTTCCCTTGATTATATCCATGCATATAAAAGTGAATGAAAAGTGAAATAAATCTTAACCAAGGTACACCACTAAATGCACTCCACTTGTGTTTGACCATAGATGAGTGATCGTTTACCTACTTCAATCAATGCTATATATGAAAATGAATCTAAAATTATTCATACTATAATATACCATGGAATTCCAACCAATTTAATGTGACACAAAATTTCACACAAACAAAAAACCAGATAACCATCAAGATTCAACCATGATGACCCAATGAAATATACATAAATCTTATCATAATTACTATGTTCATGCATACTCTTTACTGAATGCACATATCCATATCTTAAAAAACCCGAAGTCATTATTAACCCCAACCATTATCAACACTATGTCATTTACCCATCATATATCATATATAAAAAAACATCCCCTTCTCATCTAGTGGTCTTAACAACCACAAAGATCCCATGTCCACCTATAATGTGTCCTTACTCCATAATAATAGTCAACACCATCACCTAGAATATTCTCAATATATAGATAATATGGCTAATTACCAGTGATAAATACTAGCACATCATCCCATTCTTACATTTACATGGACCCAATGTCTGCATCACCACGGTGAGTGAAAATCACCAAAAACCTATGGCCACAACTCGGAAAACATCCATTGCCACCTAATAAAATAGTCAACACCATCTTCATCACATTGGGGAACCACATCACCCCATTCCCATTGATCAACATCACTCTCACTCAACTGTGTTACACCCATCAATTTCTCTTTAATCAATATCATTCACCACATCTAAAGAAATTTTATCCATAACATGTGGAATCATTCCCATCAAACCGTAAAACCATACCACCAAGAAATAAAATCTATACCAAGACATACCCAAAATTTAACACATGATAATATACATTGGTATCTTATATGAATAATGGAAATTGGAATTGGTTTCATTCCTAGCTTCTCACATAAACATACCCTCTCCCATTAATCACAGTACTCATACCACACATATAGAACAAAACTTTTTTTGTCACCATCTACCTAAAATTAGCAGAGCTCTACTCACTATTAAACTATAACAAATCTCATATTGATTAAATAATATTAGGTAACCTGTAAAAAATCCTACTTTGGGAATAATCAGTTGAAAATAAGGAAACTGAAAGATAAACCCAGATTAGACACCCAAGGTCTGCTAACCTTTATCATGGATACTCCCAATAAAGAATGTCATAAATAATAGACAACAATCGATAAATATATCTTAATAGGGGATAAATAATGAGATTAAGAGAGAGAGAGAGAGAGAGAGAAATGAGATGAGAGATAGGGAGTACCCACAGTACTTCTTGATAAAATTGCTACACTCTTTTCAATATTTAATTTTACTAATAAATTGACTTTTTAAAAAATATAAAAAACAAATAATCTTTTGACCTCCTAGATCATTACGTGATTACCCCACTATTCCATCACACTTAATTTTTCAAAATTTTTGATCAACCATTAACTATTATCCATATCAACTCTAACATATCATCCAAATCAACCCATACATACATATACATTACCAATTTATAACACAATTCTGACAACCCTTATATATCCAATACTTTTCTATTTTTCTAACCCAACTTCATCTCTTACTTTTCATGTCATTAAAAAAATCATATCAACACTTACATATATGTTGATTACCCACGTGATTGAGTTGTGTAACATAATGAATAAGGTCTTTACCAATTTTTCTAAATGAGCTACATACCATTAATCAGGGATAGTTTACCCATTTATAAGTTTACCCTAACACATGAGTAATTTACCCTTACAATGGGGTTTCCTATAATCCATCATGATGTGGTTCCCCTTAGTTATAGAGTGACTTTTGGTTCACTCCAAACTCTATATGATGTAACCCCTTTACCATGTTTTGATCCCCTGTGTATCAGAGTAGGGTTTTTCTATTAGTATAATTATATCCCCAAGCCCAGGAAAACTCTAAAACTTCAATTCCTAACCTATACTAACACACTAAAAACCTTGATAGGGTATAGAGACACACCGTCGATCTGATATTCAACCCAAATTCCTACTTTTGAATACATATTCCATTACATGGTTCATTATTTACAAACATATATGTTTTGATTGTATTTATCTTGGTATAATTCAATATATATAATATTTTTAATATAATTTCTAATACACGACTTTTACCCTAATCATTAATGGTAAGAAACTTGTATTTTTCATTTACTTTAATTATAGACATAATTTCATCCTTATGTTGGTATATATTATTGATACATAATAAGATTATCATATAACTTATTTAAAATAATAAATTATTAATAATGACCATTTTTTAATTGGTTAAAACAAATTTGGATTAAAAAGTAGATTCTATCAAATCTAAATGACCTGATATAATATAAATAACTAATTTTGTTTATTTTATAATAATTTTTCATGGATTATGTATATTCTGTGATCATATGGAATAAAAATGTTATTGTTTTGATTTCTACATTAAAAATATATTTTCGTTATTAAATGTAAAATAATAAAATTAATAAAAATAATACCAAAACTTTAAATAAACTCAAACTCTATAAAATAGACTAGTATACTGAGGACATATACCATAAATATGATTTCTTATATTAAGAGAGTTTCTCTCTTGGGATTCCAATGGATGGAATTTTGGTGATTCATATGTAGTTCCAGCATCGTCCTTCATTACATCCTTTTATGACAAATTGTTTCTTATACTTATATTCTTAGGCACACATTCAAGGTGGTTTTTGGAATCATGGGTCATTGAGAATCCCAAAAAATACTTTTTCTACTTATTTATAGCTAATTTATATTTATGGTATTACCCTTACTTCCTGGGGGACCGAAGGTCCCCTAAACTATCTTTCCACCACCCTTTGGTTTCATTTATGCAGTAGTCAAGATTTAATGTGTTACTTACTTGGGTGTTTGTTCTCCATTTGGTGGCCCAAGTTTTTTCCATCACATTTTCTTAGGTAAGATCAATACTGGTATTTTATTGAGGATTCATGTTACTGATGATGATGTGAGCATCTGTTGTGGATGATCAGTCCTGTATTGGAATCAATTTTTTTAGTGGGGATATGGGGTAACAGATGGATTCTCTCATTTTATTTCTTGTCTATTATATATATATTTCCACATCTAACATTGAGGGGGTTGTTTCGGACTTTTTTATTATTCTAGAAGTTAGTTGATCAACATTTTTCATGGAAGTAGGTTTAATTGTCTTCCCCTCTTGTAGTATTCCTAAAAACATTTAATTTTTTGTAAGGATTACTCTAACAACGTCATTGTAATTATAGCTCCTTCTTATCCCCCAAAAAAGTACTTTAGGTGGTGGTGGAAATAACTGGTTCATTCTTTGCTTCCATATTTATATGAAAATGAAGGTATTTCACTAGTTGGAAATGATCATTTCCCTAATAGTGATCTTGGTGTGAGACACAAGGGGTGGTGAAATATTCATTGGTTAGGGTGGTAGGAAAAGTATAATTACTAAGATCAATAAAGTAAAGTATCAAACCAATTTTAATTATCATGACATGCTATTTAAAGAATCATCCAAAGTGGATAAGTGAATCAAATTCACACAACTATGAATTTTAGTCAATGAAATAATTGGGGGAATTATGATCTTGGACCACCAATCTAACAAGTATATTGATAATGAAAGAATACATAAGTGAAAGGGAATATAAATCAATTCATAAACAATTTAAAGTGAAATAAACTCTTAGAGTTTTTTAATAAAGTATTTAATGAATTTAAAGTACCATATAAATATTTATTTATGACCATTTATTTTTATCATGGTCAATGTTTTAATCCCAATAATTCAACGATTTATTGTTTATGATCAATAGTATAAATAAAAAAACATTTTGGGAAATTTGGTCTTAGTCAAAATGTATCATTCTAAAAAAAGATGCTCAAATTCAAAAAATTGAATTCTTGAAAAAGGTTTGTCTAAGTCCAAAAGTGACTTACCCAGAAATGTTTTCCTATGTTAGAAAATGAAATTCCTATAAAATTAGCACTAATAATTTTGAATTTTTACTTTTTCTTGAATTTTGACACTTGAATTTGGATTTTTACTTTTTATTGACCTTTAAATTTGATTTTTTACATTTTATTTCATTGTGACTTTGACATTGACTTTAATTTTTTAACTTTTATAGTGTTTCCACCATTCATTAGTTTAGAGATTCTTAACATGGGTTGGGCTTCAAAATTATTGAAATCACTTATATTGGGAATGATACATCATATCTAGGATTTAATAAGATACATTGCATTCCCATTTGACTCATCCCTATGTGGTGTGATTCATTGGTTCCTTAATAGAATAACATAAACACCCATTATATCAAGGAGTCTCTATTCTTCCAATCATCATTGCACCTAAAAAATATAAATCTATATCATGATAAACCGGCTTGGTTCATTGACTTGTTTCTCATCGAAGACCCAACACTATCGAAAGGGTTCATCCTTGAATTTTCATCCTCTAAACCAAAATAAAACGGTTGGGAATAAATATTTAATATACCACTATCATGATACTCACCCGATAAGTCATTATTGTTTTAATTGTTGTAAATTTTATTGATTAGTTAAAAAACTCTATCACCTCAGGTAATAGTATTTGAATTTATTTAGTTATGAAAACTTATTTTTAATAGTTATATTCATACCAAAACACCTGGATTAAATATTTCTTATTTGTAACCTTATCTTGATTGATTCATGTATTTTTGTGTCATCTAATCAATATTTTTTTTAGTCCTTTCAAAAAGTTTATAGTTAAATTACACATTATTCTTCACAATCATATAAATTATTTTCTAAAAAATAATAGAAAAAATACTCATAAGGTAGATATGCTAAAATATAAAAACAAATTAAAATAAATTTAATTTAATGGTAGATTTTTCCCCATTGTATGTTAAATCAATATTTGGTAAATACTATAACCAACCCTTTAGACTTATTATATTTTGGATAGAACTTTTAATTTTTTTTCCACCTATAAGGCTATGAAATATTCTAAAACAATCAGAAGTAATTTAACTTATATGATATTAATTTAATTCTGAATACCTCTAATGGATGAAAAACCTAGTGCCACATTTACTAAAAAGGCTCCATCATAATCTAGTAATAATGATTCGTTCATAGTTGGGATAGAATACGTTAAGTAGTTAGTGGTTAGTGATAATTATCATTTATTTATACATATTTACCATAAGTTTTTCCTATTAAATAAAATATTTATTCACCACACCCAATTTTCCATTTTTAAAATTTTCTTCTCAATCACTTCCTTACTCACTCTTATTTTTATTTAATCTCAATATCTTTTATTTTGCCATTATCTTATCTTTAATCATTTTAACTTTTTTATATTTCACTAAAATTTTCATTTTCACTCGTTATTTTCAATTATCCTAGATTTTTTTCTTCTAAGACATTTGAGGGGAGATAATTTTTTTGGATATGGGTTCCCCTATGTGTATAAAAGAATTAAAATTCAATAAAACATCAAGATTAATATATCAATCAAACTTACATGGGTGGTCTAGGAGTAAATGATTGGACTTCATTAGTATAAAATTTTATAATAAATCATTATTATACAATAAAATGTGTATTTTTTTCTTGTGAATAAAATTAATTCAAATAGCTCTAATACATAGAAAAATCCATTCTAAAATTAAAAATTGTTTATTTATACAAAAAATATTCACACATGAAGTTAAAAATTAGTCCCTATCATGATTACGTCTTGATGATTGTCTATGATTGTCTGTATTTCTATTCCACACTTTTTTAAATATTATTCCACATCATGTGTTCATCAATTTCAGAATATATAAATAATATTTAAAATTGGGATTTTCATTTGATGCAATTAAATACCATTATTGGATAATTTTTTCCTTATTTCTTTATAGTAGTTTGTTGATTTATATAATCAAAATTACTTGTGTACATATATATAAAATTAAAAAATATTTTTAAATATTTTTTACATTAATAATATCTGAATTATAATATAAAATCATTTATATGGGAATATGTCTTTTATAATTAATAAAAATCTTGGTAACAACATTCATTATGTCATTAAAATACCCAGGGATCTCAGATTTAGGAAATTCATTATGTAATAATTCAAATTTCATATACTTTAATTTATTTCTAATCCCACATATGCACTTGATATTATAAAAATTTATTAATAAGTGAATGTTTTAAATACACGAGGCAACCTCTCTATAATTTTTTATTTCCATATTTAACTAATTCATGAAACACATTTGTTTTCTTTGGAATGTTTTCACATTATATGGTCTCTACGACAACAAGATGTGGATCCATTTGTATGTTACAATATTGATCTAGTATTTCTGAAATTCAAAGAAACATCATTTTTAAATTCAATATTTCTATCATCCAAGACTGGATATACTTATATGTTTTAATGTAACAACTAAGCATCAACTATATCAAGAAATCATTTTTTTCTAAAGAAACAATGACATAATTCACAAAGTATTTATTTAAGAATCTTATTAAAATATAAATTAACAAAATTATAAATTGAATTTTATGAAATTAATTTTTTTATTTCACTATGTTAAAATATTCATAGGGAGAATTTTTGATATTTTTTAGAAATTTTTTATTTTTATGTGAATAGTGAAAAATAATGATTTTATAAAAACTATAACTTTTATAAAGTTGTAGTGATCTAAGAATAAATTTAATTTTTATTAAAACCTTTTGGAAGAAAAAAAATATATTTAATAATCAATATAATTCATCAAAAATATAATTTTTAACTTATATATATATTCTTGACAATTTATAAATCTATGTAATGTTTTTATTCAAATATAATTTTTGTACATCTTCTATTTTGTTAATTTATTTAAAAGGTTCCTTTCAATTTTGGTTTGTTTTTAAATGAAAATAAATATCCTTTTATTTAAACTAATCTAATTAATTCCATTTTAATCAACATTATACTTTATTTGTCGAAAAAATGAATTTTATGATTAAATAAAAAAATTTATAAAAAAAGTTTTCATATCATTTTATGAACATATATGAAAAGTAGTTTTTACAGCTTATAGAAATTCAATCTTGTAAAATTGATTATATATATTTAATTATTATTATTATTATGTAATAATGTCGACATAATTTTTTCTCATCATGAATAGTAAAAGTAGTGAAAAAATCACCATTAAGGTTAAGAGGGTTTACTAGTGGTTAAACTAAGAGATAATGGTAAAAATAAATCATAAACATGTGTAATTTTTATTTAATGAAACAGTTTATACCGATTATTATTTTAAATTTTAATTACTATCCATTTATTCCCACTTTCAAAATAAAATTAAATTATATTTTTAAATATTTTAAATAATTCCATGTGTGTCTCTCCCCGCACTTATAAAAGGAAACCTTTTATCTAGCCTTATTAATAGACTTTTAGAATTATATATTAGACAGTACCTAGCCAAAAAAATTTCTACATTAATTCATTTAATTATTTATCATTCTTTATTAACCTAATACAATCCTAATGAGGATTAATGTTTAAACCAAATAGGTCTCTCAAAAAAGGGGTGATCGTCTTACTCAAGTATTTCAAATTATATTTCTTCTTCCACTACCTATAAATATTGTATATCCTTACTTAATCCAATATCATAGATTAAATTATATTTTATTATAATTATTTGAAACCCATTTTCCAGCACATTTACATCAAATGGGAAATGAAAGTATCACACATATGTATGTTTGGACTACCACCTCCACGTAGTGATAGGATTAATTTTATATCACCACCTCACATTGATTGATATAATTATGGATTTAATAAACATTTATGATATTTATGATATAATTATCATATTTTAATGATAAAATATTTTTTATATTTCTTTATTTTTTCATTAGAAAAGGGAAACAATTTTCATATGTATGTACGAACTATCACCTCTATGAACGGTGTAATTCATTTTTATATCTCTATATTTTTTATGGTTATATATATATATAATATGATTATACCATGATCAAGATTTATGAACCAAAACAGTTGAATCAAATCAAATATAAAATAAGAAACAGTTAACACCTAATTTGATAATGATAAATGAATGATTGTTAATGAATGGGTAATAAGATATTATCAGTAAAAAAGTATGGTATTATAGGTATGGATATTATACTATTATATAATTATAATAAATTTAAATTTTTATGAATCTGGTTAAAATCACTCAATAAGCGTGTTAGACCTAAGGTAAGGTATTTACATTACACTCTCACTTTTTACAAGGATTGTTTATGCTTAAATTATTTGTGATGAAATTCTATGATATATCTCTCAAAAATATTTTTTTCTTATCCTATGTTCATTTATATAAATTAAAGGTTTTATTTAATTTTTCTATTCCTAAGTACTCAAAATTGTAAAATAATGTTTCAAGGAAAATCACATTTAATTTTCACTTCAATAGAGAAACTTTTTCTTATGTGCCTATATTTTATATAGAATATTTTCAATAATAATTTTAATAATATCCAATAATTGATTAAATTAATTTTTACCCATGTTTTAAAATATATAAAATCAATAAAATTTAATCTTCTTGTTATTTTATAAATAAAGAAACTTTTACCAAGTGTTTAAATTTAATTGTTATTTTAACATTTACCACATTAACGAATTTTTCCACCTTCATGGCTATTATTTTCCTCAAATATATCTTTATAAGTTTCCAGGGTTCTTTATAATGAAAATGTATTTCCAAATATTTGGAAAAAATATATATTTTAAATAAGTGATTTCCAAATGAAAAGGGTATGATCCTCAAGAAAATTTTCAAGTGATATTTTAAAATTATTTTCATCTTTGAATATTTTCATTTACTGTGGATATATTCTAGTGATACCATACTCCATTTTAAAGTTGATATTTTATGAATTAATTTCTATAGTGATTGAATTGGGAAAATATTAACATTTCATATGCTCTTTTTTCAATAAAATGTTTTATATTGATTGTGTATTGAGTTTATCTTCATTTAATTCATTTGGTGAACAAATTATACTTATTAATTAATATGCAGTACCATTGTAGCCCCTCAATTCATTGGATGGTCTAATGAGAAAAATAAGTTTGGGAATCTTTCAGACACCTCACCTATTTATATAAGATGTATTGGCTTGAGGACTTAGCAGTAGGATTGTGGTGCCTGAAATTATCCATTCAATCATTATGAACCCAGTTATTATTATCCATGTCAATATTTATGTTGTTATTTTATACATGGATATATTTCCATTTTATGAAATTTATTATACTTTTAATTTGACTATTTTCTATTCTAAAATATTATTCATGATTCATTTGGTCTATGATAGATTTTATTATATGATTTCCCTTACTAGAAATCTATGATCGACTTTTAACATGTTTTATTTTCCCCAAGATACCAAGAGATATTATATGAATTCTTTTAGGTATATAATATAATAAAAAATCATTTCTATAATTTTGAGTCATAATCCATGACTTCAAATGTAATGTGTGAATCTTGTATGTATCTGTCCTCCTAATATGGAAAAACTATTTAGTCCTTCAAGATGAGATCTATTGTATCTTGTTCCGATGTAGTAAAATAACCATAGGCTCTAGTTTAATGTAATTGGGTTGTTTTAGTTGGTATCATTTTATATTTAGTATAAAACTTGGGAACTAGATTTTGAAAAACATATATTAAAAAACATAACCATCTGAAAGACTCTAAGGATAAGTCTAAATATAGCATAAAATCATAAATTTTTGGTAAGGTAGAGAATGTGTGGTTTATGAGAAATTAAATCCCTATATAGATATTGTAATCTGGATATGGCTATGGCTCATATGTTCCTAGTGGTAAACAAAATTAGAAAGGTAGGTTGAGTATCATCTCAACCTTCACTCTGTGTATGATGTGTGGGCCTAAGACTTCACACCATGCTAGAGATTCTTGGGGTATATTCTCTGGTTTATTCATATTCTTTTTAAAACCCATTATAAATTATTAGAAAATATTTTTATGACTAAAATATATTCCCAAAGATACTAAGCTTATGATTATAAGATTATCCATTCATAAATCTTCCATTTATGTTAAGTCTTGTTCCATATCTGGAATTATAAAATATGATCTAAAATTCATAATCTTATGAGAAAATTTAGTGTATTAAATTATTTATAAATGTATCATATGATAAAAAATAGAACTGTATCAATGCACTTAATTTGTATAGGGATTCCCTGTAACACCCTGAGATTTTGTGAGTTTTTTTTAATTAAATTAAACTTTTTGATATATTTCATTTCACACAAAACTATATATATTATTTCATTTGTATAAATAAAATTGAAATAAGTTTATATTTTTTTATAAACAAACCCTATTTTATCTTTCCCTATACATAACACTTATATTATCTTGTGATACACACAACTCTGAGTCAGCTTGCATTACACACAGGACCGAGTTTTGTCGCTTTTTAATAGAGAACCTATTTTAAAAATAAATTTTGAAACCTTTGTGAATTCTATTTAAAAAATAAACATAATTTTTGAATTTATATTGTCTACATTCACATAGGGATAATTGTTTGTGATTTTTTTGAGAAACTACATTTTTTGATAAATATTGAAAAATATTGTATTATAGTTTAAAACCACCACTTCACTTAAATAATTATAAATGTTAAATTATATTTTAAATTAGATTCTATAGTAAAAAAGAACAATTATACATATATTAATCCATTTTTTTCACTGGAATAATTTTTATGTTCAAATCATATATAAATACTTATTGAACTTTTGAACTTCTACTTTAAAAACTCACTTTCTCCCAACGCCTACAGGATTAGCGTTAATCTTAATTTTCCCAATTATGTGATTTTAATTTTGAAAAATATACATAAATATCTGTAATTATTATAATAATTATTTTTTAATAAATTAAACTTATTTTTTGACTAAAAATATTAATCAAAGTGATTAAAATAAATTTCAATGATTATGGTAATATTAATCTTAATAAGGGATTAAAACATAATATTAAGGTCCATAATGACCTAGAATAATTTACAGAGGAATTTTTTTCAAATAATTCAACCATAACCCCTCTTAGTTTGAATTTATGGGTTATTGTGATATTATTAAAGGGATATTCTCTATATAAATGGTTTTGTAGGGAAAAAGACAAAAAATGGAAATTTCCTTACGTTTAACATTTATAAAAAATTGAGATATGTAAAAAAAATCATATTTATAGTAATAAATATCCTTATGAAATATAAATGGGTTCTTTTTATCATAATAATTTGGTAATAATTTTTAGAGATTATTTAGTTACTTAAAATGCTTACAAAACGCCAATGTAGTGATTATTTAGTTAATAATTAACTAAAATAAATGGTACAATAATTATTAATCGTGAAGTGAATTGATTGAGTTATTATATTTTATTTTTTTGTTAGATTAATATATCATTTTAAATATCTTTAAAATTAATTTTTTTAGTTTCAATATTAGTTTTATATTTTAAAATTAAAATTATATAAATAATGTCAAAATTGACACTATTGTTATTTTACAATAAATGATATTTTATTTAATGGTTTAAAATTAATAAAAATACTAAATTATACCAAGATATTTTTTAGGGTTAACAAATTTTAAATATGGTCTATTAATTGACCAATTTGTCTTTTATAATTAACATAATGACCCATAGATTGAAAAAAAATATTAGCACGGTGTGTGTCTAATCAGTGTTTTGTGGACATGGCTTGTTTTAAAAATTAATTTCCAAACCACATAAGATTTTTATTTTTTAAATTATGTGTATTAACTATAATTCATTGGATATATATTTTATAATAAATATCACTTTAGTTTAATATTGATAGTTAAATTACTTAGGTTAGAAAACTAGATGCTTTAATAAAAACCAAAATAATAAAATTAGGGAATCATAGAAGTTAAGGACCCAGATTAAAAAAATGAACATGTTTTTTTTGTTTTATATTTGGTTCGACTATAAATTAAAATTACTCTATTATTTTTACATTTTGGAGGCACATTATGTAAATGATACCTCCCATTATTGAATACATTTTGATATTTATAAGTGTCACTCCCCCTCGACTATTAAAAAAGAATTATACACTTTCTTCACACCTCTAAAACTACTTATGTTCAGATAATATCTACTAAAATATAATACCAAAAACCCTAAATTCCTTTATGATGTTTTTATTTTGATAGAAATCTGTCCTTGGAAGCCCTTTGATGCAAACCAAAATGATTTAACCTACTAAGAGGTAGTGCTCTCCCACAAACACCATTATTTTATTTTATTTATCCACTCCCTAAACTTTAATTATTCCATGATTTTATAAAAAACAGTATCCTAAATATACTAGGAAATTTTTATTCTAATGTTTCAACCTACTCTTATACACACTTCCAGCTAATGGATAATGAACATACAGTTTACGAGTACGGAGAACTACCGCCTCACAGAATGATGATTATTTATTTTTAATTTACTGCATCTCATGGTGGAAATTATGATGGAAAAACCTTATATATATGTTATATATTATATTTATTATTATTTTAATCTTCTTTAATCCTTTTTAATCACATATCATTATACATTCCATTTGGGGTAAATATAATAATTTCATTTGATGAAGTGTTGACTATCACCCCCTCAAAGCAATTTGATTCGTTCACACCTTACATGGAATGTATTAAGGATGTATTTATTAGAAGTATATGATATATATGAAATAATAATTCTACTTTAATTATAATATATTCAAATATACATATATGTCATTTAATTTCTTTCATTCAATAGGTTAATAAAACAGATGCAACTTTCATCTGTATGTAAGCCTACCATGTCCATGAATGTTGTATTCCATTTCATACTTAAATATTTTATAGTTAATTATAATACACATATAATTAATATAAATTGTATTTATTCCATGTTTTAAATTATTTAAATCATTATATAAGTATAAGGACGAAATATATAACCAATTAATACATATGTAAAAAACAAAGTAAATATTACTTAAAGTGTAACCTTAACATGGAATTTTTAACAAGCGGGTAGTATAAATTCATAATCAACTTATATATTGTATTAGATATAATAATTGGGTTATTTTATATATTTATAATAAATTTATATTTATTATATAGTATATTTTAATGACAACGATGAGAGTCAAGACATAAGGTAGGGGAATTTCATCTCATTTTTTATTTCCATCATATACATGCTTTATTCACCACCCATTCCATTTGTGTGGTGTGTATACTTACCATGTATGCATTATATAATTATTATACTTAAAATTATGGTTACTTACATTCCCATTGTTTTGATCTTATATCCTGGTAATGATGTATAAAAAGTTATCAAATCAGTAAAGCAATTTTTTCTCAATTTTTATTCTTTGAGACACATTCCATGTTATGAACCTATTTTTTCCATGAAGTTTATATAATAAAATTAAAATTTTATATCATTAATCTACTTATTTTCATAAAAAATTAAGTTTCATGTAATTTATTTTTTTACATGTGTTGTATGGTTCAAAGTTACTAAGTGCTAAAAGTTTATTGAAACAATATAAGCAACTTTCAAAGTTGTTTAGATTTATATTATATTTGAAGAAATATTATAATTCATATCTCAATAATATTCATGAATTTTATTCCTCTAAGGGTATTTATGAGTTATTCGGGTATTAGTACCATTTTCTACTCTTTGTTGCATAATAGGGTTAAAAAACAGTTTTCAATAAATCCCAACTTTACTCTCTCTTCGATCGGAAATCAATTTTCTTTCAAAAACCCATTTTCTAAAAAAAATCAAAATTTTTTCCATAATTATTTATAATTATTGAAATATTTTTATATTAAATGGTTTTATTTTTTTTCAATATTTCTTTTTTCTATTGTCAAATTATTTTCAAAGATATGGTTTTCAAAACATTTTCAAGCTTTTTATAAGTTTTCAATGTATTTTTAATGAAATTGTTTTCAAAAAAATTTCATGACTTATTTATAAGTTCTAAAATTATTTTCAATGAAATGGATTTCAAAATATTTTCAATGTTTATTTATAAGATTAAAAAAAATCAATGAAAAACGAATTTAAAATGTTTTGTATACTATTTTATAATTTTTCAAGGAAAACGTTTTAAAAATGTTTTCAAGAGTTTTTTTATAAATTTTCGAATGAAAAGTTTTTCAAAATGATTTTCAATCCTTATTTCTATGTTTTCAAGTTATTTATAAAGATAATGGTTTTCAAAAGGTTTTATGTTTTAAAAATATTTTAAAAAAAAGGATATTTTCCTCAAGAAATGTTTCTAAAATTTATTTCAAAATTATTTCCCATCTATGATGACATTAGTTGGTGTTACTCATTCATTTTGGGGGAAATTATTCTATGTATCCATTTATATTTTTTAATTTAATGGTTTATATTTTAATAGAATAAAGTTTATTAAACGTATTTCTCTTTAATGGGTTATATTTTTATGAAAACTATTTCTATTTCATGTGTTATATGCTTATAAAACCCACTTCATTTCAGGGATTATGCTTTGATGAATTTATTATGAAACCCTTCCCTTTTCACAGGTTAATATATAAATTAAGTTTTTATGACACCTATTTCATTTCATGGGTTATGATATGATTTTTTATGATTTGTTGGCACATGTATCTATGATTTCATTATGAGATATTTGGGACCTATATCTCCCTCCAATGCATTGTGTAAATATTTTTATCTCTATAGATATGCATCAATAGAATGAAAAATTAACTAAGTTTAGTATTACAAGGTTGGAACATGGAGTGAACTCTGTTCAGTAATGAAATGCTGGAATAGGGTGTGAGCATTGTTTAGTAAAATAATTTTTCCTCTATGATGGCCTTGGAAGCAATGCATTGACTAGTATAAAAATCATTATATGTGTGTATATGTCTTGCATAATTATATGTATTATTCCTATGCTATTCATTCATGACATATGTTAGTTATTTCCATACAATTCATGTCTTATGAACTTCTCATATTTATTTCATGATTCATGTTTATATTCTTTGATATGTAGGGTATGATCTTCTATTTCCTTATCATGTTATCACATACTTATTATCATGATTTTTCTTACATATCTCTCTTTTTACCCTTAATGAGAAACTAATCTCTCCCCATTTTTAGGATTCCTTCGCCTAGGTTATGAAGATGTGTATTATGTTTTATGTGTTTGAGAAGGGTTATAGTCATGAAGAACCTAGTGGGATATGATGTAGTTTATTTATGTACCAGTGATTATATTTCCATTTTTTGAAAGACACTAGACTAGTACGGTATTTGGGGGTCTATTTGTATAATGTTTTAAGTATTCCAAAAATGTTATGTAATGTTAATGTATGAAAAGTTAGGTTCTCTATAGTTATTATCAGAGAAAAGGAATAGTTTATCTTTGGAAACTAGGATGAGAAAAAATGAGTGAGATCCCCATATATATTTCTAAGGATATTTCTAGTGATGTCTATAAGAATAATTATATTGATGAGTCAACATTTATAAAAATTTATTGGAATCTTGGTAAAGGTTATTGCGAGTGGTTCCTATTGATACATCTATTTCTGGATACTACATGTGTATGTGGCTCTATAACAGATTTACCTAGGGGTAACAACTCTGACAAGATGTCCTGGTCCTGAATTAGGGTAATCTAGTACATGACAACGAGCCTTGCTGCACACCTTCTTTGATAATCTTTGGGTATATGATTTCGGAATTCCTAAACTCTTTAAAACAAATTTTGAAGGATTTAAATAGAGTATTACTATGAATAATCTATAATAAACCTAAGGTTTCATTGTTTAAATAAGTATAATCCATGATTTAGGAACCCTATAAGAAATTAATCATCATTATATGGTATGTCATTATGATAAATTTTTCTTACACTATGCATTATGGTTTTAGTCAATTGAGGGAACTATAAGGAACATGGTTAACATTTATTGTTTTAGATTTAGAAATTATAGGCATTATATGAATCTATTTCTGAAGTGGAAATATCCTAAACAGAATCAGGAAGGTGTTATGAGTATTGGTTGTACTTCTGAAGATAATGAGACTGAAAAAAACATGTGAAAGTTATGTGATTTTCTTCTACTATTGTGTTCATTAGACATAAGAAGAATGATTAGATTGAGGTAGAGTAACCTTAAGATATGATTAATATTTTATATTCAAAGAAATAGGTATTAAGGAATAAGTTGATGAAACCTAATTAATGGTTTAAGAATAAGGTGGGATGAATGAATTATTTATATTTTGGAATTCAATGATTATGTTATATGAATCATGAAATATATAAGTATTTTCAGTATAAGAATTAATTAAGGATTTAAAAGGATATATTGAATGGTAAAAAAGACATAGAAAATTGATTTCATAGAAAGGTTATATTTTGATTAGGGGAAGTTAAACTTTAATTAATTCATGTTTTTTAGATAATGATGTTTGGATTGAGATATGATGCATATGAGTATGTGAATTGGATGTTACTGATTACCCTAGAACTGATTATTGAGAATGTATTCTATAACATCAAGGATAAAGATTACAACTTATTATATCTAAATAATACATCGATTAATCATTGTAATGAAAAATATTTCATGTTTTCTGAAATGATTTATGGTAATTAACGGAATACATGATGAGGGTATTCACATGTTTTGGAATGAGTCAACCAAGTGGTAATTTATGGTATTTTGTGACCAATGTTAATCTGATTTCATTAATTTATTTCTAAAGTTTTGAATTTTTATATTTTAGAAGGTTTATATGGATTACCATTTATGGAAAATTTAAGTTAATCTTTAGATGAAGTTAGAAAGATTAAAGTGTTACCTCTCCATATAAGGATTTATGAGTATTGGATAGCATGTTCAAACTATACTGTGTTGTTGATAACTGATGAAATGTGTGATGGAATATCATGGATCTCATGATCTGTTAGTACTTTTGGAATGAAAATGTCACCTTCAATTTCAGATAAAGATGTAAAGTGGGTGTATGAACAAAAAATGGTGGCGTAGTCCTAAAATCATTCATGTATATATTTTCATGAAAATTATTTGAATTTAGGAAAATGGATCTTGAAACCAAAAAATGTTATCCTTTACCTCCATTTTTGATGAATCAAATTGTCCCCTAGAAAATCACATATTTTAGGATTTTTTATTGTTAACATTCTCTTCACCAAGTTCTCTACTACTCTCCATCAAAACATTATGGCTATATTTCTCTTCCATTTCCACGTTTTCACTTCCCACCGATGTTCTCCTATGTGAAAATATAGTTATGTATTATTTTGGATAGCCGTTATGTTTCCAACATTATTTTCTTAATAAATTTTTAGTATATATTTTTACAATGTGGGTTTCTGTGAAAGTAAATCTCATGTATTAAACCTTTGGTAACCCAAAAAAATTGAGAGAGAAATTCATTTTAAGGGGGTAGAATGTAACATCATGAGATTTTTTGATTTTTTTTTGAAATAAATTAATCTTTCTGATATATTACATTTAACAAAACACTTTATATAGAATTTTATTTATATAAATACAATATAAATAATTCTGTATTGTGTTATATGAAATCCAATTTCAATCATGTACTACACACAAAACTAATATTAACATGTTGTACATGCAACAATGAGTTAACTTGCATTAAATGAAAGACTAAGTTTTATCACCTTTTAATGGATATAATATTTTAAAACAAAATTTTAACACTTTTATGAATTTTAATTTTAAAAATAAACATCATTTTTTATTTCAATGTGTCAAAATTATCATAGGGTTAATTTTTGTATTTTTTTGAGAAACATCATTTTTTAATGAATAGTGAAAATACTGTATTTTAGTTGAAAACCGTCGCTTCTCTTAAACAATTATTAGTGTAAAAATATATCTTTAATTTATTTATATAGTTAAAATAGATCAATTAAAAATATATTATTCCAATTTTGGTCATTGAAATCATTTTTATATTTAAATTAGATATAAACACATATTGAACTTTTGATTGTTTTTACTTTAAAAACCAACTTTCTCGACACATCTCTGGGATTAGCATTAAAATTTTTTTTCCCACATCTGTGATTTAAATTTTGATAATTGTACATGCATGGTTGTAATCATTATAATTTTTTGGTCTAATAAGTTTAACTTAATTTTTGACCAAAAAAATTAGTGAAAGAGATTAAAATTAATTGTCGTGATTAAGGTGAAATTAAGATTAATAAGGGAATAAAATAAAATATTAAGAAACAAAATTTCTTGGAAACTTTTAAAAATGAAATGGGTTGCCAATAATTCAAACATATACCCTATTAGATCTAATTTTATGGGTTATTATGATATTATTAAAGGGAAGTTCCCTCTATAAAAGGTTAAGTAAGGAAAAAGACAAAAAGGGAACACTCCTTAGATTTAATATTTAATAAACATTGAGATATGTAAAAAACATAATATTTTAGGTTATATATATCCCTTTCAAACGTAAATGGGTTATTGTCATCATAATAATTTATCAATAACTTTTACAGATGATTTATTTTCTTAAAATTCTTACGACACCAACAGAGTGATTATTTAGTTAATAATTTACTAAAACCAATGATACTATAAATATTAAAAGTGAAGTGAATTGATTGAATTATTGTATTTAATTATTTTTTGAGATTAATATATAATTTTAAACATCTTTAAACCTAATTTATTTTAACTCCAATATTATTTTGACATTTTAAAATTAAAATTAAGTAAGTAATGTCAAAATTGACATTATTGTTATTTTACACACGATTTTAAAGTCTTAAAAAACATTAAATGTTGTTTATTAATTTAACAGTTTTTATTTTATAATTAACATATTGACCCGTGTGTTAAAAAAACATAGTTAGCATGGTCCTGGTTTAAGCAATGTTTTGTGTGTCACAGGCGCTTATTTTAAAAACTAATTTCATAAAAAACATGAGATTTTTATTTTTTAAATTATTTTTCATATTTATAATATAGTGGATCTATATTTTATAATAAATATCACTCAGTTTCATCTTAATTCTCAAAATACTTATTCGAAAACTGGGTGCTTTAATTAAAACCAAAATAATAAAATTTGGGGATCTTAGAAGTTAAGGAACCAAATTATTAAATTTTACATATTTTTGTGTGATATAGATTTGGTTCAACCATAAATTCAAATTAATTCATTATTTATCCATTTTTTAGGAACATTAGGTAATAGAGACCTCCCATTATTAAATAACTTTTGGTATTTACAAGAGTGACACCCCCTCCACTATAAAAAAGAGAGCACTCTACCCCATCTTCTCACCTCTCAAAACACTTAGAGTTATCTAATATCTTCCAAAATATCCTCCTAAGAACCCTAAATTCCTCATTAAATCCTATGTATTTGCATAAATTTATCCATGGAATCCCTTTGGTGCAAACCAAAATGATTTTACCGATTAAGAGGTAACACGCTCCCCCAAACACTTATCTTTTATTTTCTTTCTTCACTCCATAAACTATTATTATTACATGATTGTATAGAAAAACATTATAATCAATATTTTTTTAATTTTTTATGCAAATTTTCTGACCTACACTTACACACAATTCCATCTAATGGGTAACGATCATACTGTTTACGTGTACAGTAAACTACCGCCTCACAAAACGATGATTGATTATTTTTCCTTTACATACCCTCATGGTGGATGTCATGATGGAAAATATATTTATATATGTTATATATTATATTTATTATGTTTTTAATCTTATTTAATCTTTTTTAATCACATATCATCATACCTTCCATTTAGTGCAAATATGATAATTCTTTTTGGATGTGTGGAATACTTCCCCCTTAGAGCGATATGATTCATTCACACCTTACATCGAATGTATTAAGGATTATTTTAGTGAAATAATATGATTTGTATGAAATAATAATTCTATTGTAAATATTAATTTATACATATATACATGTATTTAATTTACATTCTTTCTTTCAATACGTTAAAAAAATAGTAGTGTTCAATCGAACGTATGACCTACCATCTTCATAAAAATTGTATTCCATTCCATACATGTAAACTCCATATATTATTATAAAAAAATTACTGAATATAAATTATATTTATATCTTGGTTTAAATTATGTAAATCATGATATAATTATAGGAACAAAATATATAACAAATTTAGACACATGTGAAAAACAAAGTGAATGTTACCCGAAGTGAAACCTTAACATGGAATTGTTAACAAGAAGGTAATATAAAGTCTTAATAAAATCATATATGGTATTAGATATAATAATATGGTAATTTAATATATGTATAATAAATTTATATTTATTATAGATTCTTTTTTAATGGGTATTATTGGATTTAAGACATAAGGTAAGGGAGATTAGTCTCACTTTTTATTTTCATGAGAAACAAGCATTATTCACCATCCATTCATTTCTTGTGGTGTGTATAATTCACATGGATGTATTCTATTATTCTTATAAATAAAATCATGGGTATTTATATATCCATTTTTAGGATCTTTCCATTATGAAATTTATGTTTGAAAAGTTACCACATCAGTATAGAAATTTTGTCTCAATTTTCCTTCTTTGATACACATGACTATGAACCTATATTTTTCCATGATGTGTATATACTACATTTGAAATGTTATATCATGAATCTACTTATTTTCATGATATATTAATATTCATGTAATTTAATTTTTTACATGGTTAGTATGGTTCAAAGTTATGAGGTGGTGATAGTTTATTGAAATAATATCTTCACCTTTCAAGATTATTTATGTTTATGCTTCCTTTGATGAAATATTATGATCCATATCTCAAGAAAATTCATAAAATTTCTTATCCTATATTGATAATTTATAAATCCATTA
This sequence comes from Viscum album, assembly GCA_963277665.1. Taxonomy (NCBI): domain Eukaryota; kingdom Viridiplantae; phylum Streptophyta; class Magnoliopsida; order Santalales; family Viscaceae; genus Viscum; species Viscum album. The sequence continues at coordinate 1,781,749,876 of OY728131.1, read as the reverse complement.
GTTCCATTTTAAAACTCTTTGTTACATAAGATATGTAAGAAAGTGTTTTTAAGAAATCTCACATTTACTCACTCTTCGATTAGAAATCAATATTATTTTAAAACAATGTTTTTTAAAAATTATTTGAAAATGTTTTCATGAATTATTTTTAAGTTTTCAAATTATTTTTAATGATTTGGTATTAAACAAAATTCAATCTTTCTTCAAAATTATTAAATGTATTTTCAAAGAAATTGATTTCAAAATGCTTTCAAGAATTATTTATATGTTTTCAAATTATTTTTAAAGAATTTTTTTAAAAAGATTTTCTATATTTATTTATAAGTATTAAAATTATTTTTAAATAAATGGATTTCAAAATATTTTGAAATTTTATTTTTGACTTTTAAAAGTGTTTTCAAATATTTTTTTTAAAATGTTTGGAATATTATTTTATATGTATTCAAGGGAAAAAAATAAAAATCTTTTTGGGATTATTTTTGTAAGTTTTCAAGGGAGAATTTATTCAGAATAATTTTCCAGCCTTATTTCTAAGATTTCAAAGTATTTTTAATGAAAATGGTTTTGAAATGGTTTTATGATTTAAAAATCCTTCTAAAAATGATATTTTCCATAAGAAATGTTTCTAAAATATCTGTAAAATTTATTTCACATGTAAGATGATATTTTTTTGTGTTACTCATACTTTGAGTGGAAATTATTCTATGTATTCATTCATTTTATTTCCATGAATGGTTTATGTTTTTATATAATGATTTTTAGGAACCCTGTTTCTCTTCCACAGGTAATCTATTTATAAAATTCATTTCAATTTCATGGGTCATATTCTTATCAAGCACACTTGTATTCACAGTATATGTCTTGATAAAATAATTATGAAACCTTACTATTTATATAGGTTAATATATTATTACATGTTTATGACACCCATTTCATTTAATGGATTATGATATGATTGTATATGATTTTGTGACACATGTATATATGATTTAATTATGAGATGGGTGAGCCCTATATATCCCTCCAATTCATTGGGAAAATACTTCTATCTCATGAGATATACATGGATGAAATGATAAATGAAATCAATTTAGTATTATAGGGATGTAATAAAAACTGAACTCAGTTCAGTAATACATATGTGGAATGGGTTGTGAACCTAGTTCAGTGAATGAATTTTCCACTAAGTTGGCCTTGGAAGTAATGCCTTGACTGCTATATAAATCATTATATTTGTTTATGTGTCTACCAAAATTCAATATATCATTCATATTTTATGATTACATGGCTTACATTATTTATTTACTTAGGTTTTATGTCTTATGAACTGCCATTATTTATGCCAGTATTCATATTTATGATCTTTGATATGGAGGGTATGATCTTCTATTTTCATGATTTTGTCATACCCTTATCCTCTTGATTATGGTTACATGTCTCCCTTGTTTACCCTTACTAATCATCTAAGCTCACCCCTTTTTATGTTGCCTTCCCATGAGTTATGAAGATATATATTATTTTTGACGCATCTAAGAATGGTTTTAGTCAATAAAATCTTAGTGGGATATGATTTATCACATTTATGTACCAGTGTTTATGTTTCCATGTTTCAAAAGGCACTAAACTAGTACGGTCTTTGGGCATATGTTTGTATAATTTTTTAATTATTCTTCGAAATTTAAGCAATGTTGATGTATGATAAGTGAGGGTCTCTATATTCCCCTCTTGGGGAAGATAATGAAAATTGAGCTAGATCTAAAAAAATTATATCTATATTATGGCAGTTGACCCAGGGTAATATTAGATTTGGTGTTCTAGAACAAACTAATTATAATTTGATTTCATGTGTATTTGATGATTTATAATATTTATAAAACATATTTTTACATATTTTACATTATTTTGCATGACATTAATGTAATAATTTAAAAGGTTATATGTCACATTGATAAGGCCGTAGTAGTTCCCCTTTAAGATGATAACATTGAAGTTTCATTATGATATTATGAAATATAGTTGTACGGCTAGATAACATACTATGATAGAACACATAGTAATTAAAATATCAGGTCTGAGTACACAAAAATGGATTATAAATATTATCATTAAGTTAACACTAGGAAATATTAATGATGGGAAATTATAATAAAACAACCGCCTATAAGAATTTTTCATGTTTTGATGTCATCAAATATTCCTATATGTGAGAGTGTGTAATGGTACTTTGGATTTAATATTATCATTAATGCGTTTTATGACATCCACACTTAGATTTAATAAAAAATACTATGATTCTCTATTTTCATGGGGAGTGGGGTATGATGGGTACGTCATGAATGATATGTTATTAATTGATAAGTTGAAGAAGGATTTGTACCTTCCATCTTTATGGAAGTTGATATCTCAGTCCTTTGATTGGAATAGAACTATAGTAATAAATTCCATATCCATGATGTAACAACCTATTTATTTTAGATATTAAAAGAAATACATATCAATCATATAGGTTAATGAATTGTATTTGAAACTTTATCGATGAGATATTGTGACAAATTGATTATATTACATAGTGAGTTTTAGAATGTGGTTGTTGAAATTATGACATGAAGTTATTTATCTTGGAAGCATTGAGCCTTTTATAAATAGTAATAATGAACATTAGGCAACCCTGCCTAATTCCAATGGGAAATAATCCTAGTGGTTCACACACTATGTTTTTCTGTTTATCTCGATTAAATTATAATTGAATTTAATTAATGGAATATATATTTTCTTGAAGTCTGATGAATAATTTTATTCAAATTTTATTGATTGTAAATATTTATTAATGAATGAAATATTTAACTAAATAATTATTTAGTTATTCAATAAATTCAGCGAAGTTGGATTTGAGCAAGATCATTTTTGGTGATGTGTGTTAATTTAAAATCTGGTAAAATATTATTTATTATTTTTCTATTTAGAACACTCCATTTAAAAATAATAATAAAATTATTATTATATTAAATAGGGATTGATAATTATTATTATATTATTTATGGTTTGGTATGCATCTAAATAATATTTTAACCAAAACCATAACTCTATAAATATATGGAAATCTCTATTGTGTATGGTTAATCAAGATTTGAGAATTTTTGTACACAATTGAATTTTCCCTCCATTATTATTATTTTCCAATCAAGAACGAGAAGTACTAAAGAGATTACTTCAAGACAAATTGAATGATAAGTGATCAACATGATCAATAAAATATGTTAGGACCACCATCCTATCACCTGAAATTCTTTCAATGTTTCTCTATGATTATAGGCGTAACGGTCCATGCCCTCCTGGTCTGTTACATTTTCAATTTTGGTTGTCGGAGGTGTTCAAGGATGGATACAAGATGTTTTAGGGGAAGATGTATGTGTATAAGAACTACTATAATAAATACATGCCGTGTAACTATATTACATGATGTAAAAGTTGGTTTTAGGGCTTATCCAGGGTTGGTTCATGAAATGCTATTTTTTAGTGTTAAATAATAAAAAATCAATGTGTTATTCATTTGAACATAGAATCATGGTATTACATGACATGAAAGGGTATTTCAAAACATTTAATTCCCTGATGTTGTATGGTTTTAAATGTTTTAGTTTTTCATATTTTCTAAAAACCTTTAACTAATAACTATTCTATTGTCCTAGGTGTCTGATTACATTCTCCTTTAGTGTTTGGATATTCCTTTTGATGGGGATCAATCCTTGGGCTTCCATCTTCAATCTATTGTGAGTTTTCCTCTCTTTGTAACATGTTTCCTACCGTTCTTCTTCAATGTTTCGCAATGATGGTATGGTTTGGGTTGGGTTGTGTGTTTTGGTAATTTCTTGATGTTCTTTGGGTTCAGTATATGTTGATCCGTGATTCCTCATGGTGTGGTTGCGGTTCGAGGGCATTATTCTTCGCCTTGCAGTGCATATCAAGCCGGAGAAGCATCTTTCAGGTAGTATTTCCATAATTTCTCATTATTTTGTAACATGTAGGAGCGGGTTATTTTTATTTACCAATGGGTTATTCTTGTTCTGGATAAATTAAAGATAATGAATTGGTTAATTTAAAATTGTAGGGTAAAAGGGTTTGTTTCTCATACTTTTACATATTTGATATTTTTGTGATATTTTAGATTGTACGATACTATTACCCTATTAAAAATTGTGGTCGTTAGGGGATTTCTTTGTGTGGGATATATGTGTTGAGATTTCAACTTTGGTTGTGATTGTTTTGATATCACCCTAAAAATAAAAATTTGAAAACCACTTATATTTAGTTAATAAATTTGTTATCCCAGGATTATGATTTGTGTGATGACATCCCTAATATATAGTGGAATTTGATAAAATATGATTTTTAAATTTGTAAATGAATCTTGATGTATTTCGATGTGTTGTTGTGGGATATGGGTCTGTTAGTTTGTGTGTCATGTTTTTGGGGCAATGAGGTGATAGTTTGTGGGCCATGCTTTTGGGGTGGAAAGGTGAGGTTTTTATGGATGATAAGTTTCTTGGGATATTTGGTTGTGTTGTGATAGATTTCTATGTGATGTTGGAATAACTAAATGTTTAATAATGTTTGAAATTTAATGGGTTAGTTTGGTTAATTTTATGGAAATTTTTAATTCAAAATTAAATGATGGGTTTTGTGGTTAATTTTAGTTGATCATAAATAATAAAATGAATGGGTGTTAAACATGGATGAAGTGTGAACTCATGATAGATTATCAGGGCTCTTTACTTTCTAAAATTATTGTTGTAGATACTCATAAATGCATTTAGGGGATGAAGAAAAGGGGAAAATGTTTTGATCTGGTTAGTCTGTTTGAGAACCCATAGGTTTGGATTGATTATTTTATACTATATATATATATATATATATATATTCATATACTTTTATTTTCCTTTTTATTTCTATAAACACCCCACCTATGTTGAGAACTATGTGCCAAAAACTACATAATCATGCGGGGAGTGTTTTTTCCAACATCTAGGTGGGAGGATGGATGGATGTCCACCCTCTATTACCTACTCCATATTCCATGTGATGATATCCCAAGCTTCATCTGGTAGGGTATGATGAGATCTTGTATCCCAAGTGTCTTTGGGATGAGTTTTGATGTGGTGTCTCATGTGTATTCACGATGAGTTGTGATATTATTTACCAGTTCTCTTTGGGATAAAATTTATTCTGTTGTGAGGCCCAGGTGTGTGGAGGTGGGATGTATTTTGAGGCCCAAGTGTTTTCAATTGGGATGTGTAGTGAGGTCCAGGTGTGTGTGGATGGGATGTGTTGTGGTATATTCAGAAGAGGTGGGAGCACCATGATGTTTTCTATTGGCGTGTGAGAGCATATATTTATTGGAAATGTGGTGTGGGGTACCCTATTATTGATTTGTTTTATATTATAATATATTATATGATGTAGGTTATTTTTTTAGCATACCTTGATGAGGTTGGTATGGTTAGTATGCTTGTTTAGGTGATGTCTGGTTCTGTTGTTTCCTCACAGGTACATTAGTGTTCTTCTTTCACATGTGCATGAGAGAATTTCATTTTCCTACTAAAAATACTTATATAATCACCCTACGTATATAAAATAGTTTTCATTTTTTAAAAATTATTTTATGGACTATGTTAGATCTTACTAGCTCAGATCATTGATAGTTATTGTGTCGCTTCTTTTTCTTTACTTTTGGTTATTTAATTTAGAGACTTTTATTTGTATCAGTTCTATGTATACATGTATGTGAGATTATATTTTATTTATTTTTATATTATGTCTTATATTTTTTGTAGATAATTTATTATATCTCCCGTTCTTGTTTTCTTACAAAGGTTAACGCATTCCATATTGTTATATATGTACATCCCTGGTGCTAGTCGCCAACATGGGTACAATTGGAGGTAGGACTCTGGGTCATTATCTCTCTCCCCTAATTGTGGTATCTTTGGGGGGAGGGGGTTATGACATAGTGGTATCGTAGGGATGGATGAGAGATAGAATAAATTTTGGAGTTAGGTTCTGAGTTTTTTTCATTGTTTGGTATGGAAATAGTGTCATTTGGCCTTGGTATATGACATGGGCCAAGGAGATCAGCTAGAATGTGGGATTTTAGCCCCCCTAGGTGATCTAGTGCATATGCTCTGAGCTTCTCGAACGGACAAGTGAGATGGACTTTCTAGCAGGGCAGAGTCCTAAGAGAGGTACATAAATCATAATTAATTGTGTTCATCTTTAAATTGGGTAATTTTGTGAAGGTTAAAACAGGTGAAAGAAATAAAATAAATTAAAATGTATCTTAATAAAACTACACACTACTAAAATTAGGAAATATTTGTTTTCCATTCATATATGGATCTTATTTGTTTTGCGTGTGTGGATTAGAAAGTTGAGGTTTATAAGGATGATTCAGTTGAACATTTTTTGGTTGAACCAATTTAAAAGGATGACCAATGGAAGAGGTAATTGCATTCTTTCTCATGCCATGCTTGGAAAAAGTACAAGGAAAATGTTTCATACGTGGATATAGAGAAATGGATTTATGAGCTCAATATTTCATTCATTTTTTATCTGGTCCCTGATAGAGTACTGGGTCCCTTTTTCATCCAGTCAGATGCGAGGAGTTGTGTGTCAGTGTTTGACATTGTATTTAGGAGAGTAGAATGAGGCATATGTTTTGTGGGTCAACATCTTGAAAGAGTATTGAGTAGAGATCCCTTCATCTACCATGAAGTTATTGAATAGGCAAGAGAATCTTTATCTTCAGTAGGGGTGTATTTCAATGTAGGAGTTGGGAATCAGGTTTAAGGATCTTCTTCATTTTGTGCCAAATCTTTTCCCAGATGATGAGTCTCGTGTGAGACATCTTTAGGAGGCACTCTGTTGTTCTATCTAGTATGAAGTAACTCCTATCACATTACCAATGTATTTAGAGGTTCATAAGATGGTATAAGTGATCTATCAAATTAACATATGATGAGGTTTTCTATAGTAAGGGAACTAGTAGGGTTCTTTAAGGGTAAGTGTTGTCCATGTCAAGTCTTAAGAACCAAGACTTTTGAGTTTTTGACCAGCTGAGAGTCGACCTCATTTTCTTCTCTTTAAAACTTTGGGTTTTTGTGTCTTTCCTAGGGGGTTGGGTTCAATGTGTTTATTTTATGGAATTTGTGAAAATATTTAGGATCAGGGCCCAGTGGCTTCTCGAGATCAATTTGGACAAGGTATATAGGTCCATCATCAACCTTAGTAGAAGTTACCAGTGAGGACATTTTAGTATCAGGGGAAACATGCTTATTCTCTTCAATGGGATATGGAGAAGGTAGAGGCTGGTATGAGGATGTTCATTGTGTTCAGAGATCATGACTTGAGCATGCATGTGGAGTCGGTCATCAATATATAGGTAGATGAGTTGGGCATGGTTAGTTGCATGTAGTGAAAGAAACCGTTCTAGTGGCACTAGAGATTATTAGAGGTATGATCAGTCTATTTTGTTCCCTTTTTGGGCCTTGTTGGATTCATGAGATTGACACTCCTTAGTTGCAACTACTCTATCACATTCTCTAGGAATATATGTGGAGAGGCTTCCCATTCCCCTAGTGTTGACTACGTTATTCGGAGTCCAGACTAGATTTTTTGATGTATTTTGAGTGTGTATACTGATGATGGGGCTACATCAGTCACATGGGGATCTTTTCATGATATATATGTAGTAATATGATGTCATCCTCACAATCTACTATTTTTATTCCATATGTGTTTTTATCTACTACTTCTAGAGTAGAGTCTTGTTTTCAGATATGGATGGTCAGCATTTGGTTTACATCAGTGAGCAGAGTTTTTGGGTCTGAAGTTGGTGTGTGGAGCCCCTTCTATCTTTATTGGATGATTTGTCGGTGGAATTATTATATGTTAAGATGATAAAGGTTCGCATGGTTGGTGGGGATTTCCTGTATTTTTTTTTCCTGTGGAGTTTTTGATTTCACCCCCCCCCCCCCGACGTGATGTTTAGTTTGCGATAGACTTATAGCATGATGCTTCTCTAATTTCAATGAATCCTTATTCGATGGAACCTTTTTGAGTTGTAATATTTGAGGATATAAAAAGATTATATGATGTAGAAGGGTTTTATCTAGACCAGTGTTTCCTCATGGGGTTCCCCAGTGTTGTTCTCCAAGAAGTAGGATGGCAGTATGAGGTTGTGTATAGACTACATGAGATTGAATTTGATGACGATCAAGAACCATTATACTATTCCAAGGATAGAAATTATTTATAAATATATGAGATGGTTGATTTGGTTTTCTAAGATCAGTTTTTGGACTATATATCACTAGTTGAGGGTGAATGAAAGTGATATCCTAAAGACTGCCATCAAGTACAGGTATGGACAGTTTGAGTTTGTGTTCATGCCATTCGGTGTTGCGAACACACCAGTCATGTTCATGGGGATTATTAACTCAGTGCCCCATAAGTACTTTTATTGGTTCATCATCATTTTCATGGATTATATCATGACCTACTCAAAGTCAGAAGAAGTGCATGTCGAGAATCTCTAAGCTGTCTTGTGGGTTCTTCAGTGCCACTATCTCTATGGAAATCTTTGAATGTTTACTTTCTATATGCGAGAAGTGAAATTCCTTGGGAATGTGTTGTCTCAGAAGGGTGTGTAAGTTGATCCATAAATGTTTGAAGTATTTGTTTCTTAGGTGGAAATGAAGAACGTTGAATAGGTTTAATATTTTCATGGCCTTTCAAGCTACTATCAGAGGCTTGCGCCCAATTTCTCTCAATTTTCAATCCCATTGACATCTTTGACAAGTAAAATCTAATATTTTTGTAGAGTGATCAGTGTAAAGAAGTGTTTGGTTGCCTCAATGGGATGTTAGTTAGAGTTCTAGTTCTCCATTTTCCTGAGGAAGGGGTGATTGTTTAGGTATTTTATGAAATTATCATCTTGGCTTGGGATTCGTGCTGCTGCAACAGTGGGAACTGATATCTTATAGGCCTTGGAAGTTATATACCCATAAGAATAACTATTCATCTCATGATCTATAGCTAATAGCGGTGGTGTTTTCACTAATTTTGTGGTGATATTACCTCATTGGTGAGTGCTTTTTGGTCTTTATAAATCACAATAGCCTGAGTTATATCTTTTCCCAGTGTGATCTAAATTTGAGATAACAGAGTTGGATGGAGTTTCTTCAAGATTAGGATTTTGAGATCTCCTACACCTTGTGAAATGGGAATGTTGTTGCCAATGCTTTGAGTAGGAAGTAGTGGAAGGGTGTTTTTCAGGAGTCTGGGGATTCTCGAAGAGTAATTGAGGTGTTGGTAGTATTTCACTTTGATGGAAGAGTCGACAGTGGTAGAGTATTCTTTTTTCGTATGAAAATGAAGTATTCTATGATGAAGTAGGTGGAGGGTTATTAATGGGAGGAATCATAGGCAAAGGTGATGTGTGATCATGTTGGCCATGGTGATACTGTGGAGGGGTGGTCAAAGGATGGTCAGAAACGGATGTTGTTTCATGTAAGGTCATTTGTTCTGAATGTAATGTATGGTGAATTCCTTAGTGAGTTTCATAAATCACCTTTGTAGTACACTTAAGAGTTTTCAATATGTACCAAGGCTTGAGGGTGCAGTTTTGGGGGCCTAGGGTGAAACATGTAGTTGCAGAGTTTGTGGAAAAGTGCCTAGTTTTCCAACAAGTAAAGGTCAAGCATCATGTTCCTAGTGGTTTGTTTTAATCCCTTGTATTTCCTAAGTAGAAATGTCATGAAATATTGATGGATTTCTCCATAGGGTTACCCATAGTTGTGGGACGTTGTGATATTAGATTTGTGGTTGTGGATCAGTTGAATAAATCATCTCACATCTTTGCAGTTAAGGAGTTGAGTAAAGTGGATTCTTTAGAAAAGAGGTTTGTGGGTGAGGTGGTACGATTTCTTGTATTTATGAGGTCTATTTTATTGGATCAGGATTCATGGTTTTTCTCATGAGTTGGGAGGGTATTGTGGCATGGTTTTGGAACTCAGTTATGCCTTCGCACTACTTTCCCCCTTGGACTGAGGGGAAAGTAGAACGAACTATCCATATATTGGAGTATATGTTATGAACATCCATGTTGGAATTTGGTGGATCTTGGGTACGACACCTAACTTTGGTAGAGTTTTCCTATAATAATAGTTTTCACTCTTCGGTCGGTATAGATTTGTTTGAGGTATTGTATGGAAGATCGATTCATTATCCATTTTGATTGAAGGATGTTGGGGAGACAATTGTTCTTGGCTTGATGTGGGGTCAAGCAATATAGAAAATGTTCAAATTTTTCATGAGGTGATTAAACTAGTGAAGGATTGGTAGAAGTATTTTTTTCATTGGATAAAGGAGGGCCATGGAGTAAATTTTTGGGGACCACATGTTCTTGAAGCCTTCAACTAGATTTGGGAAATAGAGGTCTGGTAGAGTGGGTAAACCTTCTACCAGGTTGGTTGGGCCCTTTGAGGTATTTGGTAAAGTTGGAAATATGGTGTATCGATTAGTGATTCCATTGTGGTTGGATAGGATCCACAATTTCTTCCAGGTATCTCATATTCGTTGGTATCTTAACGATGAATCACATGTCATTGAATGGGGAGATTAGGATATCTAGGATGGCACTACATTTGTGGAGAGGCCAATAGAGATCAAGGATCACCAAGAGAAGTTGTTGCATGGATGAACCATTACTTTTTTATGTGTTGTGGAGGAATGGTGTCCTAGAGGAGAGTATATGGGAGATATATATAAAAATGTGTACCCAGTACCCATAGCTGTTTTGAGTTTTTATTTTCATTATTTTTCATTATAATGTGATGTTTGGATCCTTTTGTGCATTAGATGAGTTGTTTTCCAGGGTTTTGATGTGTTTATCACGATGTGTGATAATGTATTGACATATGACAAGGGTATGGTTAAATTCATAACTTAGAAACATTAACTATGATGAAATTAAACCTATGCAAGTGAGTCAGCGCCTTCTAGAGAAGATAGTATCTTGACAAGAAAGATGTAATTACCAAATTTCTGTGTTTGGGACAATGTAGTTTGTAGATTGTAGTATTTTTTGGGTTGGTCTGTATGTAGGATGAGATCATTTGTTTAGTGGTTGTGTAGTAGTTTGGTTGTGTGAGATGAGGTGACTTGTGGTTGTGTAGTATGTTTTGAGGCTATTTGGATTTTTTTGTTTAGTTAGTATTTTCTTTTTAGTTGTGGTGAGACTCTTGAGAATTATCTCACAAGGTTGTTGTTTAGAACCCCTTTTTCATCTAGGATTGTTTTTATATTATTGATTATGAGAATCATATAAGAGTTATCTAATGTAAGGGTTTGTGCCCTTCCGGTTCGTTACTTTGTCGGTTTTGTTTGTTGGTGGCTTTTGTGGAATGTTCCAAGAGTTTTCAGTTGAATTTGGAGGTGCCTTTCAAAAAATACACATCATATAAGTGTATTACACTATGTGAAAGTTGGTTTCATGGCTTGTCCATATCTAGTTACAATGTGTATATTTTTAGGGTTAAATAATAAAAAATCAATGCATTTTTGACAAAAACTGGAATCTTGGGATTACACGACTTGAAATGGTATTACACGTCGTGTAATTCCCCAATGTTGTATGGTTTTAAAGGTTTTATCCACTCAGTTTTATCCCAACCCCTATAGATAGTGTCTCTTCTCTCATCCTAAGAACCTAACGACCTTCTCCTTCAACATTTGGGGATTTATTTCAATGGGGATCAATCCTTGGGCTCCCATCATCGATCTATGGTGAGTTATCCTCTCATTCTCACATGTTTCCTTGCATTCTTCTTCAGGTTTTCACTGTGGTTGTATGGTTTGTTGTGGTTTGTGAGTTTGGGTTACATCTTGATGGTCTCATAGGGTGTTATAGTTTCATAAGTGATTTTTTGTTGTGTGGTTGTGGTTTACGGGTGTTCTTCTTCTCCCTACGATGCACAATGAGTTGGCAAATCTTCTCTAAGGTTGGATTTCACTCATTTATCCTTATTATGTAACATGCATGAGTAGTATTATTTTATTTACCTATGGGTTAATGTATTACTAGATTAATTAATGATAAATAATTGGATGATTTTAAATTGAAAGGTAAATGGGTTTGATTTTCATGATTTTATGGCTTTGATATTTTTGTGTTATTATGTATTGTACATGAATGATGTCCTACTAAAAATTGGGGTTGTTGGGATCTTTATTTTCACTGGATATATGTGATATAATTTCTTATTTGGTATTTATTTTTGTAATATTACCCTAAAAATGAAAATTGGCTAACCACTTATATTTTTAATAAAGTGGTTTCCCCATGATTATGATTTGTGTGATAACATCCCTAAAATATAGTGGAATGTGATAAAATACCCTTTGTAAATGTGTAATAGAATCTCAATATGTTGTGATGTGTGGTTGGGAAATGTAAGGATGATGGTTTGTGTGTCGTTATTTTGGGGTGGCACTATGATAGTTTGTGAGTCATGATTTTGTGGTGGTGAGGTGATAGTTTGTGGGCCATGATTTTGAGGAAGCAGTGTAAGGATTTTGGGGATGACAAGTTTCTTGTGATATGTCTTTATGTTGTAATAGATACCTGATTGGTGATGGAATAAATTAATGTGGAATAATTTTTGAAATGAAATGTGTTGGTTTGGTTAATACAATGAAATTTTTTTAATGGAAAATTAAATTATAGGTTGTGTAGTAAAATGTGATTTATGCTAAATTAAAAAATGAATGAGTGTTAGAAATGGAGGAAGTGTGAATCTACATTATATTTTCATATCTTTTCAATGTCTAAAATTATTATTTCATATACTAGTAAATACATTTAGAGTTGGAAGTAATGGTGATCGTGTTATGGGTTGGTTTGTTTGTTTGAGAACCCATAGGTTAGTCTTGAGCATTTCATAATGTATTTTTCTTTTATTTTTCTTATAATTTATATATTCACCCGACCCATGTTCAGAACTATGTTCCAAAAACCTGCATCATCAGGTAGGGGTGTCTCTCCCAACATATTGGTTGTATGATGGATGTTTGACCACCCGATCTTCCTTGCTCCCTCTTCCAGGTGATGATGGCCCAAGATTCTCTGGGCAATATGTGATGAGATTTTGTATCACAGGTTCCTTTGGGAGGAGTTTTTATGTGGTGTCCTAGGTTTCTTTAGGATTAGTTGTGATATGATTTCCTAGGTGTCTACGAAATTAGATGGGAGCTATTGTGAGGCCTATGTGTGTGCGAGAAGGATGTTTTGTGAGGCCCAGGTGTGTGTGAAATGGATGTGTTGTGAGGACCATGTGTGTGTGGGAAGAATGTTTTGTGAGGACCATGTGTGTGCAGGAAGGATGTGAAGTGGTATATTCAGAAGATATGGGAGCACCGTGACATTTTTTATTGGGGGTGTACATTCCTAATCAGTGGGAAAGTGGGGTGGGGTAGCCTATTATTGATGTGTTTTACTTTATACTATATTAATTTTCATGCATAATTTTGTGAGAATAACTTGGTGAGGTTGGGATGGTTAGTATTCTTATTTAGGTGTTGTTTGTTTCTACAATTCTCTCGTAGGTTCATTAGTACAATACTTTCATATATGCATGAGAGAATTTGGTTTTTATACAGAGTATACTTGTTTTCTCACCATACATATATGAAACTATTTTGTGGTTTCTTGAAGGATTTCATGGACCATTCTAGACCTTGCTAGCTAATATCATTGGAAGTTGTTGTGTCATGACATTAGATTTACTTTTGGGTATTTACTTTGGAGACTTTTATTTGTACATGTCTTATTTATACAGGAATGTGGGCTGGTTTTTTATTTATTTTTATATAGTGTATTTGAGTTGTTGTGGATGATTTATTACATATCCCAATCTCATTTTCATATAAAGGGCAATGCCACCTATATTGTGATATTTGTATACCCTTAGTGTTAGTCGTTAACCCAGGGCATATTGGAGGTAAAACTCATGGTTAATTAACTTTCTCCCCTCATTGAGGTCTCTTTTGAGGGGGGGTTTCATAATAAAAGAAGCATATATAGATAAAAATTATAGAGATTCTACACATGGATCCTTATAGAATAATGAAGGTAATCTAAAAAATGTTTTCTCGATGATCACCATCTTCATCGAAGAATGTTCATAAGATGAGGAAACTATTTTACAATAATAAATAAATAAATTATAAATTTAATGTGAAAATATACTCTCTGGGTTTTGGGTTTTATTATATGTCAATATTTGGTGGAAACATTTTATTGGCAATGATGTTCACATCATGTACAATACTGTGAATTATCTATAAAATCAACACGAACTTTTATGGATATTCACCAAAAAATTCGCTTTTGCTGAACCCAGAACCTTCAAGTTGTATTATAATGTTCACATTTAAAATTAATAATTATTTATTATATTAATGATCCATATTCACAATAGTGGTTAGATATTTCATTTCTAGATTATTAGATCTTAAATCTAGTTTTAATTAAAATTCATTCGATATATTAAATATTTTGGTTAAGGGTTTGATTTTCATAAAAGAATATAAATATATAAACAATGATCATAATTTTCATGGGTAAGTGCTAAGGATTCTAGTTTGAAAGAAAATAATTACTGCATTTATCCAGAGTACACTCTATGTACTCAAGTGCACTGCACCTAGCCATTTTTTAGATACACAGCGTGTTGAGAAGTAACTACATATGGTGCATTTATTGCACACCACGTGTAGATCAGGCCAATGTAATACCCTAAGACTTTATTATATATTTATTTTTGAATAAATTAAATCTCTTTTATATCTTGTTATGCATGAAAACTCAAGTTAAATTGAACGTTACCCTATTAAAATATTATTATTTAAAAATGACCATTATAACCTTGTTGTTAAATTGCAAGATATGATGAAGACTTAATAAATTTTGTAATTTTTTTTAACATTTATAAAATAAATAAAATGTATATATGTTGATGATAAATAAAATAATAACTTTTAAACAGAGAAAACATGTTTTATAATAAACATTATTCTCTCAAAAAATGGTTTAATCGCGATTTTCACATAAAATTTAAAATTAATTTGTAAAACTCTTATAAAATTTATTTCAAAAAATTAAAAGAATTTTTGAAATTAACATAACAATATTAACGTATTGTTAAATTTTCGTATTTTTCAAGAAATGCTAATTTTTCATGGAATAATAAAAAATACCGATTTTTATTTCAATGTGCATTTTCATTTAAAGATTTTATTAGCCTATTTTATTTTAATATAGTTTTAAATGTAAAATTAATTTAATTATGTATTAGTTAATCCAAATTATTTTATTCAAATAAATTTCATATTGAATTTTCATATAATTTTTTCAACTTATGAATGTTTTTCTATTGGAAATCATTATTTTGATGGGTCTGCAGGTTTAATTTTAAATTAAAATATTCCACCTCTGTGATCAGAATTTGGGAAAATGGATTATATAATTGAAATCAGAATAATTTATATTATGTAAAAAGAACAAATTAATTTATTAACATAATGAATAATGAAAACAGTAAAAATTATTTACGTTGATTATGGTAAAAACGTGGTTATCGTGGGTTAAACTAAAAATATAACAATTAAAAATGACCCAAAACCAAAAATAAAATATAATTCTAATTTTATGGTCATATTTTGACCTTGTAAATTCTATGTTTATAAAGTTTTCCATTTCATAGAATTGTGACATGAAAAAATTTTGGGTGGAATTATTTCTTTTAAAAAATTCCATGTGTGTCCACACCCCCCCAACCCCCTGCTTACAAATGGTTACTCTCTCTTTTCTCATTTACAAGCATCCAAAACTCATTTTTTTATAAAATACCTTACCAAATCACTTCCTTAATTACCTCCCATCATCCTATAATCCATGATGTGTTTATAATTCTAACCAATGAATGATTTTGGTTTAAACTAAAACAAGTTGATCGAAGAAGAGGCAACATCCCTGACTATGAATTTTATTTTATTTCTTCTTCCAACTTTTTAAAATATTATTAAACCATTATGATATAATAAAATAAGTTTATACCATATAATTATATTTTTTAATTTTAATTTAATTATCTAAAACCATCTCATCAACCCTCAAATTGTAAATGAAATCATTGATCGTGTGTTCGAAAGATTATCGTCTTACGAGCCAACGTAACTTTTTTTCCCTCACCGGTTCTTGTGGATGAATATAATGATTTATATGATATTTATATATTATATTTATGATATAATTACACTTATATAATTATAATTCTAAATATATCTTCTTACTTTCTACTCTATAGAGAATATATTAACATCGCTCGTGTGTTTGACGAACTATCACCTCGTGATGTGATGTGATTCATTTTTAACATAGAATTTTTGTGGAATGTAATAATAAATAATTTAATAGTTATATTTGATATTCAGGAAATATTAACCATTATATAAAATTAATATATCATATACTTTATTTCATTGTCATCTATGGAATAAAGGATAATGTCATTCATTTTTTCAGCGGACTACCGGCTCACGAAGAGATGTGATTCACTTTTTTAACGCATCCCATGGATGGTATGTGTATGGGTATTTAAAAAATATATATGATATTTATGATATAATTATCATTTTTTTAAGATAAAATAATACTTACCTTCCTTTCATCATGATCTTCAAAAAATGTAAACGTTAGTCATGCGTACGTACGACTTACCATCTAAATGACTGTAGCATAGTTCATTTTTCCTAACCACATTTCATGTCTGGTTTAAAAAGTATGATTTTTGTATAAATATATAATTATTTCATTTTTACCATTCTATATATGATGAATAAATAGTTTCTTTGACCTTATTCAACTTACCAAAATGATTCTGTCCATTTTAGTATTTTTCTTACAACATCTGACGTGTGATTAATTGGTTAAGTAATTCAATATGAAATGGTAATAACTAAAATAAAAGTAATAAATAAATTTTAAAAAATTTCCAAAGTAATTAAATAATTAACATATGTTTATTATTTATGGATATACAAGAATACACGTGATAAATCAGACTCGAGGTAAAACATGTTTCTAAACAACCATTTCCTTCATACTATGAACATTATCTCTCTAAATCTCTTTATCTCTCTCTTTAATGTTATGAAATTATTATAAATTTTGTATATATTTGTCTCACATATATACCTATATTATTATCACTATTTTATATGGGGTAATAAGTTTCTTATGACCAATTCTAAAATTCCTTAATTATGAAATGTTCCTTTGATTATGTTATGAAGCAAGATTAATAAACTCGTTTTATTTAAACTGTAAATTATTATGTAATTTCTTATTATTGATTTAATTTATGTGGAACACATAGATCATGAACATGTTATTAGGGGTTCACCCATATAGCACTCAAATTCATTGGGTACATCTTTAGTCTCTTAAGGTATTATGTATTGGATTAGGTAGTAAACCAATCCATTATAGGAATTTTTTATTCATGTGATATTATCTAGGTAGTTAGACTTGAATCATGTTTATGTAATGTTGTATATTTTTTCAAATTTACTATGATTACATGATCTTCTGATACAATTTCATTTATGATATTCTTACTTACTCATGATCATTTTCATGTTTCTCATGTTATGTGTATTCCCCCATGTTATCCCATGTAGTTCTAGAAGATAAAATGGATTGTATGAGCTCAATATGAAGATTGAAATAAGTATTCCATATGGTATGTTCTTTATGATGTAATATAAACCATGTTTTCCAAAAAAACTAGGCCTTTACGATCCTTGTTTTGTATTAATGGATATTTATGTTTAAGAATCATGTAATAATATGTGTAAAAGTCTTAGTTCATCATTGTTGGTATGAGAGGAAAGGTTTAGATGGAATTTGGAACTAAGATGAAAAAACATTAGTGATAGCCATAGGTACAAGTATAAGGGTAACATTAAGGATAATTATATGTATAGGAAAATATTCTAGAATATTGTTGAAGTATAAAGAGAGTGGTTTTCAGGATAATGCATCCATGTTTAGATACTACAAGTGAAAGGGGATCTAGAACAAAGGTACCTAGTGTTAATAACCCTAAAAGTGGAATATTGATTTGGAATCAATCATTAAATGGTGCATGAAAAATGGCATTGATAAACATATAGTTTGGCACTCCTTGGGGATATTACATAGATATTCAAAAAATCATTTCAAAACACTATTAATTACAAGGAAAGAAATTTATCTTATTAAACCTAATAGGAAACATTACCACAAATAATGTTAATTAAAACTTAGAGGATGAAACTTCATGGCATACTTTTCATTCATGAGTTATTAATTTTATCTTTATATGTTTCTCTTTAGTATGTTCAATTATGCTAAACCTATATTTTTATTTATTTATGTTAATTCAATTAAATATGAGAAGGTTTTCTAATCACTAACATTATAGGAAATGTGAAGATTTCCCCAAGGATATTCCTAACCTTATGGGAGTGGGATATGAGAACTTTATTGAAGTACTAGATTAACTAGATTATATTATGAATAACAATGTGAATCATGTGTAATGACCATCTCCTCCTAATAAGGATCAGGTTTCATTCGAGTATTTTATACTGCAAAGGCCCATAGCTTTATTAGAACTTATGATCCCCTCATCGTTGAACATGGTATTTAATCCATTGAGAAGATATTATTTTTCCTATAATGTATAGAGTGTGAAATTTATGCTAGTCATTTATCAAATGTATGGATAATATGATAAGTGGTGCATACTGATCATAAAAACAAAGTCTGATGATCATATTTATTCCATGGAATAGTAAGACATAACTGAAATATTTTTCAATAAATATTTTCCCTAAACTGTCCATCCTAAAATCAAGAGTGAGTTCCTTGGTCTGAAGAAAAATGAATTATAGTCCATAAGGGTGCATGAGGAAAACATCACAATTATATCATGGTATGCCTCTAGATTTATTATCAACACAAAATGTAAGTTGACCCATTTATTTAATGGGTTAAACTCGAGTCTATAAAAATATTGGGTGATTCTAGACTTTGATAGTTATGAATACATTGTTCATTATGCCCTAAAATTTGGGATGGATATCCGTGAATCTCAGTGGTCTCATGGGACTTGAGAAAAAAACCATAAAATATAGTTTTCATTGGGGGTATAAATAGATAAATCCCATGGTGGAAAGAAAACCCTACATCTCAGTTTTTAAATTTTTGGGAAGATTCATCCCAGAAACTACCTTAGGGGAACTAAAGGATGCTTCAATTATGTAAAAGAGGGACATCAGGATAATCAGTTTCATTGGGTAATGAATATTCCCAATAATTCTTATTAAGGAAAAAATGTTCATATCAAAACTATACCTACCATATAGTGTTTTAACTCCAGGTAACATGGGAATTATGAAATCCAATGGTATAAACCAAGGGTTTTTGGAGACAATCATTGAAAATAACTTCCATGGTAGTCAGGAAGGGTATATGTTATCACTAAGGATTAGGTGGGTTCCTACAATACTATGGTGATATGTATGCTAATTATTCATTCAAGAATAGTGAATTCTATTTCTATTCCTTATTTCATATCTTGTAGGTTTACTATAATTATTTAAACTCCACGTTAAAACATGGGCACTGGTGGAAAAACGTTTAACACATCATCATTTTTCACATCGGTTTTATATAACCGATGTGAAAAGACTTAATGATCGATATATCACGTCAGTTATAAAAAAACTTAAGTGATATATCAATCAAGATCCATATTTTATGTCAGTTATAAAATAACCAACATAAAATATACAGAGATTAGATTTCTTACGTCAGTTATTGTATAACTGATGTGAAAATCATATCTGGCATGCATTATAATATTGGTTATTTTATAACCAACGTGATAAAGGAAAGCTCAACGTGATACCACATTGGTTATAAAAAATCGACATGATAAAGGAAAGATCGGAATTTTACCACATCAGTTATAAAAAAACTGATGTTCTAAATCAAATCTCAGCAATTTATCATGTCGTTATAAAGCGACATATATCACGTCAGTTATTTTATTAACGACATGATAAATTTTTTTCTATTTCGGTTATTAAATAACCGATGTTATAAACATTAAAAAAATAGCTTACCATGTTGGTTATCAAATAACTGATGTGATAAATCTTTTAAATGATTTATCACACCTCGTATTCAGTCATTCAGTTTTCTTCAATCCGGCGACCTGCAACTCGTGTCTCTCATGTGGAAAACCTAGAAACGATTTGTCTAAGTCATTCCCTCGCACATCGTTTTGCCAACATCATTATTCATATTTGTAATCATCAGATCTATCAGGTCGACTCACAACACTCAAGTAATCCTCACATGACTCCTTTTCAGTTTTCATTTTCCGAGATGCCCTAAAATAATTTTTTAAGATTTTATTTTTCTTTTTTCTTACTATCATGTAAGTTTCATAGTGTTTATATATACCATGATAAATCCTTTTCTGGTAAATTAAACCTATGGAAGTGATATCATGCATGTTTATAATTTTTGTGTGTTCTATCAAGTGCGTGTGCGCATATAGGGGGATTCCAAGGGGGTAGGGGGTCTGTGCAAGTGGGTGGGGTGTCCAGGGGGTTGGGTGGGATGTCTAGTGGGGTAAGGGTGTCTAGGGGTGGGGGTGGTGTCAAGGAGGGTGAGGGGGTAGTCCAAGGGGGTTGGGGTGTCCAAGGGGTGAAGGGGATGTCAAAGGGGGTAAGGGATGGTGTCTAGGGGGTGTGGGGGCTATCCAAGTGGGGTGGGGCTATCCAGAGGGTTCGGGGGGCTGTCGAGAGGGTTGGAGGGTGGCCAGGGTGTCGATGGAGGTGGGGGGATTCTAGGGGTGTGGGGGGCTGTCTAAGGGGTGGGGCCTATCCAGAGGGTTTGGGGGGGTTGTCCGGGGGGCTGTCCAGAGGGTTGGGGGTGTCCAAGGGGGTAGGAGGTGGGGGTGGTGTCCAGAAGGGGTGGTGGTGTCCAAGGGGGTGGGGGGCTATCTAGAGGGGTGGGACTGTCCAGGGGGTGGGGGCTGTCCAGAGGGGTGGGGGGCTGTCCAAGGGGTGGTGGTGTCCAGGGGGTGTCCAAGGGGTGGGGGTGGTGTCCAGGGGGTGGGGGGTTGTCCACGGTGGTGGTGGTGTCCAGGGGGTTGTCCAAGGGGGTGGGGTGGTGTCCAAGGGGTGGGGGATAAGTGTCAGTTGGGATTGACTATTGAATCATGGTTTGTGTGATTATGACATGATGATTGTATTGTTTCGTGGATATTAGGATATAATTTATTAGTGTTGTTTAAGCGGGTGGGGTGGTGTCCAAGGGGGTCGGTACAGTCTATGTTAGAAGTTTCCACTATAAATTTTAGGGATTCAAAAATTATAAAAACATGAGGGGTGTTCCAATATTATTTTTTTTGGTTATATATATTTTGACTAGTCATTTAAAACAATGGGTTATGGGGGAGACTACATCGTGGTTTTCAAAGATGCACAGTTATCCTAACCCCATTGTGCCATGATGAAAGGCTTTACACTGTTATTTTCTCCATCCGAGTTTTTATTTTAAATTTGTTTTGATTATCAGGTTTAGTCCATTTTCTCTAATTTTCTATCAACTATTGGAGGCACCATTTTTTTATTGCATGGAATTTCATTAAATAAGTTACATATTCCATATTATTTTTCCTTTCTTCTTTGTTTCTCTTTTTCTTTTTCATCAACTTCTTCTTATCTTTCATTCCTTCTGTTATTAGGGATGTTTATTCATTTTTAAATTGACATTTTAATAGTAATAGATGTGTTATAGGGTTTTTAGGAGGGTTGGAGGGGGGAGTCCAAGGGGGTGGGGGTGTCTAGAGGGTTGGGGGTTGTTCAGGGGGTGGGGTTGTCCAGAGGCTTGGGGGGGCTGTCCAAGGGGGGGTGGTGTTCAGGGGGTGTCCAAGGGGGTGGTGGTGGTGTCCAATGGGTTATGGTGTCCAGGGTTTGGGGGTGTCTAGGGGGTGTTCAGGGGGGTAGGGGTGGGGGTGGTGTCCATGAGGGGTGGGGTGTCTAAGGGGGTGGGGTTGTCTAGAGGGGTGGGGGTTGCCCAGGGGTCGGGGCTGTCCAGAGGGGTGAGGGCTGTCTAAGGGGGTGGTGGTTTCCAGGGGGTGGGGGTGGTGTCCAATGGGGTGGGGGTGTTGTCCAAGGGGGTGGGGTGTTGTCCAAGGGGTGGGAGTGTTTTTTAAGGGGGTGAGGGTGATGTCTAGGGGGTGGAGTGGTGTCTAGGGGATGAGGACTGTCCAGAGGTGTGGGGGCTGTCCAGAGGTTTCAAATCCTTTGGATCTGTGTAATTTTTAGTTGTTAATTTATACATATTTTAATATTTATACTTCATATTTATTTTAAACAGAAGGGTGAATTTCGTATCTAGTTTCACCATGATGTATTTTTTTGTGAACCTTAAGAAGAAAGGATCTAAGATGAATTTAAAACTATTATATCTTACTATATTTTCTCTTTAAAATTATATTCAAGCATATTTTTTTAAATATGCATTGATTTCTTTTATTTTCCAAAATTGTTTTACATTTAAATTATGATTTTTTTCATATAAACATATATTTGTCTTATCTAAAAAAAGTATAATTTTGATATTTTTTATAGGTAATAATGAGTCAATGTTGGATTATGGAACATCGAATGAGAAATGAATATGAGGAAGGTGTTGATTCCTATTTTGGAATTTTCTAAACGAAATGTTCCAAGTAGTGGCATTTTTTTCTGTCCATGCCTAAAATGATTAAATATGAAGATGTTGAAAAGTAGAAAGATAAAACTTCATCTGACTTGTCATGGATTTAATCCGAGTTACAACCCTTGGATTTGGCATGGTGAAACTAGATGAAATTTCACTGATGGTGATGATTCGCAAGATGGTAAATTTGATGGAATTGAAGAAATGATTCGTGATATTGCAATAGAACAAATTGATATAGAAGCGAAAGTTGTGCATCTATATGGTGATGTTGAAAACCCATTGTATCCTGGTTGTACAGATTTTATGGTTTTGTCGGTGGTGTTAAGATTGATAAACCCGAAGGCGAAACATGGATGCAGTGACAGAAGTTTTACAGAGATGCTACAATTGATGAAAGAAATTCTTCCAAAAGATAACGATCTTCCAGATTAACATTATAAGGCCAAGAAAATATTTTTCCAGATGGGATTGGGATACAAGAAAATACATGCCTCTCTGAATGAATATATGATATATAGGAAGGAATTTGAATTTCTGTCAGAGTGTCCTAAATGTGGGACATCAAGGTATAAGGTGAAAGAAAAATCACATGCTGATGTAGGGATTACAAAGATCCCTTCCAAGTTATTTTGGTATCTTCCTATAATTCATCATTTCAAACGTTTATTTGATAATTCACATGATGCAAAAAGGTTAAGATGGCATGCTGATGAGTGGTTATGTGATGGAAAAATACGTCATCCAGATGATTGTCCACAATGGAATAAAATTGATGAGTAGTATCCTACATTTGGAAATGAAATTAAAAATCTCATACTAGGGTTGTGCACAGATGGAATGAATCCATTCCGAACCCTCAGTAGCACACATAGTTCATGGCCTATTTTATTGGTAATTTAAAACCTCTCTCCTGAAGTTTGTATGAAGTGAAAATATGTCATGTTGAGTATAATGATCTCTAGTACGAAGCAATCGGCCATGATATTGATGTTTTCTTTTCACCATTGATTGAAGATTTGAAACTTTTACTGTAGGATGGTATTAGGGTGTATGATTCTTATAAAATGGAATATTTTCAACTACATGCAGTGCTTATGTTCACTATAAATGACTTCCCA
The DNA here is from genome assembly GCA_963277665.1 of Viscum album. Classification (NCBI taxonomy): domain Eukaryota; kingdom Viridiplantae; phylum Streptophyta; class Magnoliopsida; order Santalales; family Viscaceae; genus Viscum; species Viscum album. The sequence continues at coordinate 1,781,725,852 of OY728131.1, read as the reverse complement.
GCATATGGAAATTTTTCGGGATACAGTGTTAAAGGGCATAAAGCATGTCTAATTTTTGAAAAACAAACTTCATATTGTCAATTGCATCATGGGAGGAAAACAGTGTACATGGGTCATCAAAAATTTTTGCCTATGGATAACTCTTATAGAGGACTAAAAAACGAATTAAATGGTTCATAATAATTTGATATTGCTCAAAAACCATTATCCCCAAATCTGTATTTTGAGAGGGTGGAAAACCTTGATGTGACATTGTGAAAGACACAAAAATATGGTAATGATAGACATATTTGGAAGAAAATGTCAAATTTTTTTGAGCTACCATATTGGAGATATCATGAAGTTAAACATAATATTGATGTCATGCACGTGGAGAATAATATCTATGATAGTTTGATTGGAACATTGAATAATATTAAAAGAAATACAAAAGATGGGTTGAATGCATGATTAGACTTACTATCAATGGGAATATATTTGGAGTTAGCTACCACTCCTAATGGAGGATGAACAATCCTTCCCCCGGCTTGTCACACATTATCCAAGAGGGAGAAAATTAGCTTTTTTCCATATCTTCATGATATTAAAGTGCATCATGGTTATTCTTCAAATGTAAAAAAATTTGTCTCATTGAAGGAATTGAAGTTGATAGGTATGAAATATAATTATTTTCACATCATGATGAAACAACTTCTACCAGTTTCATTGCATGGAATATTTCCCATCCGTGCAAAAAGACTATAATAAAGTTGTGTTATTTTTTCAATTCAATATTTAATAAGGTGATTGATGTGAATTCTTTGAACATTTTGGAAAAGGATGCAATATATATACTTTGTCAATTGGAAATTTATTTTCCTCCAACTTTTTTTGATATAATGGTGCATTTAATGATTCATCTGATTCAAGAAATAAAGCTTTGTAAACCTGTATATCTTCGCTAGATGTATCCTTTTGAAAGTTATATGAAAGTATTGAAGGGGTATGTTAAGAATATATATCGACATGAATCCTCCATTATTGAAATGTATATTTCTGAGGAGGTTTCCGAGTTTTGTATGAGCTACTTTTCTGCGGCGCAGCACATAGGTTTTCCTCCATCTCGCCATGAACGAGTTAATAATGAAGGAAATGGGATTCATGGATTGAAATTCAAATCATTGTCAGCTAAATAGATGAAGAATTTAGAATCATACATCTTGAATAAAATAGCTGATGCTCAACCGTATATTACATTTCATATTAATGAGTTGAAACAATGTCACCCAAAGAAGAAAAAAATGTGGATTTTGAATGAGCACAACAAAACATTTTTGTCATGGTTTAAAAACACCTTGCTTGGTAGATCAGTTGTATCAGAGACATTAAAATGGGTAGTGGGTGGTCCATGTTTAAATGTGATAACATGGTCCAGTTATGACATTAATGGATATACATTTCATACGAAAGCTCAGGATAATAGAAGTGTAGTTAAAAATAGTGGTTTATTGGTGTTTGTAGAAGTAATGCATTTTTCAAGTGCTAAAGCCAAAAACCCAATTTCTACATCAAGTGCATATTATGGAGTGATTGAAGATATATGGGAGGTTGATTACTTTAAAATTAAAGTTCTTGTTTTTAACTGTAAATGGTTTATCAGTAAAAACAGTGTCAGATACTATTAATTTGGAATGACAGTTGTTGATTTGAATAGATTGGAAGACACAGCTGATTCTTTTATAATGGAAACACATGAAAAACAAATTTTCTATATAGTAGATCAATCAGATATGCAGTGGGCTATTGTTTTACAAGGGAAAAAAAATATGTTGGTGAGGAGGAACTTTATGAAGATGTTGATTTATGTGAGATCCCAACATCCATGGAAAGATTAACAGAACATAATGATGATCATGTTGAAGACATGGTTTGTGCCATAAGGAACGATCACGCGAAGGAATTTGGGAAAACAATCCATTTGTAAATTCCAAAAATTACAGGTAACATTTGTTTATTTATTGTTTACATTTATTATTTTCATAAAATGTTAGATATTGTAAGTTTTTTCTTTATTAAAACATTTATTAAAACAAATAAGTACAAGTGTTTGTTTGTTTTAATTTTTTTAGTTTACTTTATCATGTTTACCATTACATAAATTATATATCTATTATTTTTGTTCAGTGAAAATTACTTTACCTTGTTTACCATATTTACCAGGTTTACCATATTTACCAGGTTTACCATGTTTACCATCTTTACCATCTTTACCATTGTTTAACATGCTTACCATATTAACTATGTTTACTATTATGTAACTTAGTACAATTTTCTATTTTATGTTTACATTAGTATTGTAGTATTTGAATTTTTATATTTGTGAACTAATGTTTGTTTCGTTGATTTGAAGGATAATGACAGATCAATCAATTAATCAACCACATGATTCTGGAGATGAGAATATTGGTCATACCTCTTGGGAGGACACTCACATTCTCATCTTAATGTTCCCCAATGTTCCTCATGTGCTCCCATTATGAAAAAGTTTTCAAGAGTTGGTAAACGTGGGTGCATGCGTTTACCAAAATTATCACTTTCCCATACGTAGGATCAGAAGATACTCACTGAGTTTGATGAGGATGATATTCCTAGAGGTCTAAATGCAAAAGATTTTAAGAGTTGGTATCAACACAGGGTAAGAGAAAAGTAATCATTTTGTATAATGACTGGAGAAGTGTGGAAAAAGAAATAATCTATCAGTTGTGGGAGACGATTTTAGTAAGATATTTTGATATTGTTTTCCTATTATTTAAATGTTTCTAGTATATATATTATGTTTAACCTCTTCTTTATCAGATGACATTTGATATTCCTAACACTGGAGGAGTCAGGAAGAAATGATTATCGATGGCTGCTAGGAGATGGATGGATTTCAAATCAACCCTCTCATATGCTTTCATTTTTGGTAATAGGAGTCATGAAAATCAATGTCATATATATCCTTTCATAGATGAAGACACATAGAGGCAGTTTATTGAAAGTAGAAGAAAAGATTTATTTTTGTTAAGGGCAGTGTAAACATTTATAAGATTTCTAATATAAATGATCTTATTAATGTTTAGTTAATGATTTCTTATTCTTAATTTATAGAAAACAAGTAAATATCATCCAGATATCCAATCTAAAAATGTATACCCTCATATTTTATCTCGAGGAGGGTATGCATTATTGGAAGAAAAATTGATGGTAGAAAATTTTCAAAAACTAAGATTTGAGTCTTCAAGCTCTAGAGAGGTGGCCCCACCATCTCCTCCATCTAGACATGAAAAATGAAAGAGAGATCATATGGGAAAAAGGGAAATATCTTTTAGAAGACTCGAGAATCGTAGATGAGAGTATTGTAAGATATCTATTTTATTTATTTAAGTTAACTATTTTCTTCACATAATTTCAATCATTACAGAATTGTTAAGTTTATTAATAAATGATTATCTTGAGGAGCAGTGCTCACAGGGGGTATTTACAGATGTTGGGAGGCAAGATGTTTTATTTGTAGCATTGGGAAACCCCGAACATTCTGGTCGTGTACAACGATATCTGGTAGGTGTATCGGTAAGAAAAGTGTTGCCACATTCTTCAACTTATTACATTGAGGGTGTTTATAAAAAAATAGAATCCTTGTATTCTGAAGTTCATAATATTAATGCGATGATGGAGGAAAATATTAGAGCATCACTACAGTCTATATTTGCAAACATGCACAGACAATTTCAGACTGCAGCTCCCACTTCACCACCTCCCCATGGGGACTCCATTATTTATAATCCACCTCCGCCAGTAGCACTCACTCCCCCACCTCAGCCTACAGACACCATTTTTTATCCCAATCCTCTTCCACAGCTTATTACTTATTGTGACTTGTATGTTGATTATCCTCAACATCATATAGTTTCATATGGGTTGTTATATTGTATAGGAGATAAATTTCATCATCAACAATTAGATGTAGAGAATCAGAGGGTCACTATACAGGATATTATAGATAGATCAGCTCAAGTACTATTACCTACAGATGAGGTGATGACAGTTGGACATAGTATTAGCCATTTTTTAATTTGTCCTTCTAGACTTCTTCAACTCATTACCATAGAGGTATGTATGTTATATCTTCTATTTTATTTTTTTTATTAAAGTTGTTTTTATCATATGAAAACTAATATTTTTTTCTATTTATTTTTACATGAATACTTCAAAGGTAAAGAAATACTGTATAGACAACAACAAAGACAAATGTCTATGACATCAGATACAGATTCTAGTAGTATTGAAAAAATGTCAAGATACTCAAATTTGTTGGTGGATCATTATGAGTTTCCCATGGAATATCTTATTTGTGGACGTGCAATAACTGTGGGGATTGTGAAAACTAATATCATGGATCTTGTTACTGGAGATAAGTTGGGCATCATCATGGTGTAAATTTTTTCCATGTAAGTCTTAACACCTTTTCCTTGAGTTATATTTATTAAAAATGTATACTTCTGTTTGTTTTGTATTAGGTATCTTTATAACATTTATGATAAGAATGAGCGGATAGATTTATATGGATTCAAGGACCCGCATTGGATTTCCCCTGAAGCATGCGCATTGGATGAGGAAAAAAGAATGCTTTATATTGCTAAAAGAATTGAACAGAATATAGTTACACAATGTTGGATGATGCCTTTTTGTGACAGGTATGAAACACATCTCTCTCAAAGAGTTCAATATATTTTAACATAAAAAACCACTAACCATAAATTTTATTTTATCAGTGATCATTGGATGTTAGGGTTTTTTTTTCAAGGTAGAAATCACATTATGGAATATACTCTGTCCATGGTGATGTGCGATAATGATTAAAAAAAATGTAGGAAACGTATGTTTCAATTTCTCAATAGTTTTATATATTATAATAAATTTTAAATTTATCCCATTCGTATTATTTTCTAACAGGGGATGGGTCTACTTTTGAAAAAACACAAAGAAAAGGAGTGTGAAGATCAAATATGTAAATGTAAAGGTAAATATCCATTTATAATTTGAACTTTTTGATTTATTACATAAAAATAATTTATTTAATTTACACTCATTCAAACAGAATTTTCATGAAAAACAAGGCTTCCTCGAATGCGGGTATTATATGTTAAGATTTATGTATGAAATAAAAACAACTAGAACAGTTTTGAACTTTGACCTGGTAAGATTTCCCTTTATACTTTTCCATAATATTTCATTTGATTTATTTATTATACACATTAACTACTATACTTTTAATTTGTATCTATTTGATGACCCTCAACCCTATAGTGCTCAAGAATCAAAACACTTACAAGTGGAATGGTAAAATTATTTTACAAGTTTGATTTACTTTTAATTGTTTGTAGTGTAAAATGTAATTTTGAATATTGTCATTGTAATTGTGTATTTGGTAGTTGTTTAGGTTTGATTTAGTTTTTTAAGTTGACTTTTTATGTGTTGAATGTTATATATGTGAATGTTTAATTTTTCTCTACTTCTTGTTTTGGTCTACTTATGATGGTTTTTCTGGTATAGATTCTAGTGTGGGGGGAGGGGTTCTATGGGTGTGTGGGTGTCCAGTGGGGTGGGGGTATCCAGGGGTGTGGGAGGGTTGTCTGGTGGGTTGGGGGGAGTCTTGGGTGTCCATGAGAGTGGGGAGCAGTCCAGGGGGTGGGAGCGTTTCCAGGAGGGTGGAGGGCTATCCAGTGGAATGGGGGCTATCTAGGGGGTGTCCAGGGGTGGGAGGGAGTCTAGGAGGGTGGGAATAAAGCATTGGTAAAACATTTTAAGAGCTCAAGATTCTCATATAAGAGTGATGAGTACCTTTCAGTGGCATTCAGCCCCCTGAGGGATGACAGCACCTCCACTCCCAACACCAGCTGTCCAGGGGCTGTCCAAGAGGTGGGGGTAGTTCAGGGATGTGGGGGGGGGGGTCCAGGGGTGTGGTGGGGGTTGTCAAGTGGGGTGGGGGGTTTTGGTATGTTTTTGGTCGAGTTTTGGTCTTTTTTTGGTCTGGGGGTGTCTATTGAGGTGGGGGTGTCCAGGGGTGTGGTGGGGGATGTCCAATGGGGTGGGAGGGATGTCTAGGCGAGTGGGGGGGGGGAAGAGTTTGTCTAGGGGTGTTGGGGGCAGTCTAGTGGGGTGGGGGGTTATAGGGGTGTGGGAGGGCTATTCAGGGGAGTGGTGTCTAGTGGGGTGGATGGTGTCCAGGAGGGTGAGGGGTTTCTAGGGGTGTGTGAGTGTTGTCTAGGGGTGGGGGTGTCCAACAAAGTGGGGGGTTTTCCATGGGTGTGGGTGCTGTCCTGGTGGTGGGGGGTAAGTCCAGGGGTGTGGGGGTGTCCAGGAGGGTGGGGGTTGTCCAGGGGTGTGGGGGGATGTCCAGGGGTGGGGGCATTCCAGTGGTGTGGGGGTGTCTAGGGGTGTGGTGGGGGCTATCCAGTGGTGTGGTAGGGGGGTTCTGGTCTATTTTGGTCTATTTTTGGTAACTTTTTGGTCTGTTTCAGGAGTGTGGGAGGGCTGTCCGGGGGTGTGGGAGTGCTGTCCAGGGGGTGGGGCAGTCCAGGGGTTTGGGGTGTCCAAAAGGGTGGGGGGTTGTCCAGGGGTGTGGGGGCTGTCCAGGGGTGGGGGTAGTTCAGGGGTGTGGGGGTCCAGGGGGTAGCGGGCAGTCCAGGGGTGTGGGGGTGTCCAAGAGGGTGGTGGTTTGTCCAGGGATTGGGGGAGTCCAGGGGTGTGGGGGTGTCGCGGGGTGTGGTGGGGGTTGTCCAGTGGGGTGGTAGGGGGGTTTCTGGTCTGTTTTTGTCTGTTTTTGGTAACTTTTTTGTCTATTTCAGGGGTGTGGGAGTATTTCCAAGGGGTGGGGGTATACAAGAGGGTGGGGGTTGTCTAGGCATCAGAGATATGTTTTCACATCAGTTATTATATAACTGACGTTGGAAACTGCTTGGCAGATAGGTTTATCACGTCGGTTATAAAAATAACTGATGCAATAAAGGCTTTATAGGTGTGCTTTATGACGTCGGTTATGATATAACCAATGAGAAAGGGTATATTCCACATCATTTATTAAATAACCAACGTAATAAACCATGACTCCAAAGTGTTTCCCAAATCGGGTTTTTATCAACCGACGTGAAAAACGCTTCAATTTTTTTTCGTCGGTTGTAAAATAACTGATGTAAAAAACTATGTATATAATGTCTCCTGTAATAACGTCGGCCAAAATACGGTGTTAAAAATAAAAAATAACCACCGTAAAAAACTTTTTCTACACTAGTGGGGGGTTCATCTATCTATGAAAATAACAAATAAAGAGATGGTTTCATCCCAAGTATATAACATATCCCCAGTCAATGTTTGGGGACTAAATATTCTAGAAAAATTCATTTTAAATAATTTAGTATAGTTTTATAATATTTTGGGCATGGATTGACTATCCTTATAAAAATAAAACATCAACTGTTGAGAGAAGGATATCACTATTAACATCCTAAGACGTCCTCTATTTTTGTAAAAGTGTAAGGAGGAGGATGAATATCACATAGAATTTTTTATTCAATCATGTATATTATTAAATCATGATAAATAATAAATATACCAAATTATTGAAAAAAATGAGAGAATAATTCTAGAAGACATTCCCATTATGAGGGATTATATTGATGTATTCTTTAAATATATATGTGGTCTTTCTCCAAACCGATAGGTTGAGTTACCAATCGAATATATATATGAATCTCTACCAATATCCAAGTCTCCTTGTAGAATAAACAATGTTGATTTGGAATAACTAAATAATCAGTTACAATAGAATCCATAAATGGTTTCTATACACCTAAATGCTTCAATGTGGGGTATACTAGTTCTCTTCATCAATAAGACGGACGGGCCAATGTTCCTTATTATTTATTATTATAGACTTAACCAAACCATGATAACGAACAATTATACACTTCCACAGATATATGACTTGTTCAATAAACTACATGGAGGTTAGTATTTTTCAAAGGTGGGACTTCATTTATGATAGAACTAATTAAAGGTGAAGAAGGATGATATTCTCAAAACAACCATTCAGACAAGGTATAAACACTATGAGTTCATAGTGATTCCTTTCAGACTCACTAATTCTTTAGCAATCAATATGGATATAATCAATGATGTTTTTTGGTATTACCTCAAAAACAATTATAGTCTTTATAGATGACATTCTGATATACTTCAAGTGAAAGGGGGTCCTGATAAGCATTTGAATACTATTTTAAGGGCATTCATGAAAGAGAAGCTATATACAAAGTATATTAAATGATAGTTCTGACTAAAAGAAATATCATTATTGGGGTATATTATCACCAGAAAAGGGATATCTATAGACCCTTATAATATAATGTACATTGAGGATTGGACTAGATTAGTATCTAAAATAAACATTCATAGTTTCCTTGGATTAGTTAGGTATTACTGAATATTTGTTAAAAATATTTCCTGATTTTGAAACTCACTAATAATGATAACAAGGAAGGGAGTAAAATTTTTATATACCAGTGAATGTGAAGAGTTCTTTACGAAGTTGAAAACAAGGCTTATCACCACACCAATACTTACACTGCCCTTAGGTGGGGAACTTTTTTTTGTTCTTAGAGATTATTAAAATAAGTATTTCGGGTTTGTACTAATTCAGAATGATAAAGTGAGACCTTATGATTAAAAGAAGTTGACATTTCATTAGAATAATTATCCCATGCATGACCTATAGCTGGCTACTGTAATATTTTCACTAAATATCTAGAAACATTATCTCTATGGTGAGAAGTGTGAAATATATATAGATGAAATGGGTTTAAAATGAATATTCACATAGAAGGATCTTAACAGGTTCCATTAGTGATGGTTAAAGATGATCAAGGACTATGACATCTCAATCCATTACCATACATGGAAAGAAAACATGGTGAAAGATTCCATATGTAGAAAGTATCCAATAATTTTATCAATAATGTTAATTCCGAATGACCCAATATTCATTAATTTGAAAATGATAGATATGGTAATAGTAAAAGAATATTTATCCAACCTCAATTTAATATCCTCTCAGCCATCCAATATTTAGAAGATCGTGGAGTCTTATAAAGATGGTGAGGTTCTACAGAAAAGTTAGAGAATATTCTATGGTTCAGTTTTTTTAAATATGGATCTATAAGGTTTGGAACAAAAATATGTGTCCCATAAAAGCTAGAGTTGAAGAGGGAGCTTCTAGATGATGTGCATAACTCGTGCTTCTATATTCATCTAGGAATCATTAAGAGGTATAGAGATATAAATCCAAGATTCTATTGGGTTAACATGAATAATGAGATTATAGAACATTTATCTCGATACAGGGTATTCCCACAAATTAAGGACAAATGACAAAAGTTTAAGGGTATGATGAAACTATTTCCCATAATAGTATATAAATGGGATTATATAACCATGTATTTCATCCTAGGAATCTCTGAGACACCCAAAGGAAATAATTCCATCTCGGTGGTAGTTTATCACAATACATGGTCAGCACATTTCATTTATTTCAAGGAATATTTCTCTCTTGAACAAGTAACAAACATATATATATATATAAGGGAAGTTATAAGATTTCATGGATTTTAACTCTCTATTCTATTTCATCATGATCTAAGGTTTTCATCAATGTTCTGGACAAGCCTTCACCCTGTATTGGATACTTAATTCATTTTTAGCACAACGTATCACCCTCATATGGATGGTCAGTCTAAGAGAACCATACAAGATCTAAAGGATATGTTTATTTCTTGTTCAATAGATTTATAAGGATGTTGGTATTAGCACCATCTCCTAGTATAGTTCTCATATAACAACATTCTCCATTCTATTATTCAAATTGAACCTTATAAGGCTGTATACGGGAAGTAGTGTTGGTATCTAACTTGTTGGGATGGAGTTTGTGACCAGAAGATGATGGGACATGATCTTTCCCTACAGATGATAGAGAAGTTAAAAAACATTCATCATCTTATGAAATCCATTCAAAATTGAATGAAGATATATGCATATAATCATCGATGAGACCTAGAGTTTGAGGTATTATATAAGGTGTTCCTATATATTTCACCATGGAATAAAATCATGAGGTCCAAAAAAAGGGAAATCTTATTCCTAGATACACAGTCCCATTTGAGATCCTTGATCTCATCTAAATGGTGGCCTAACTACTACTAATCCCACATAACCTATCTCGAGTACATGATGTGTTCTATGTATCTTTCTTGAGGAAGTATATACCAGACCCATCACATGTAATGAATCTAGAAATGGTACCAATAGAGAAATATCGTTCTTACAAAGAGAAGACAGTGAACACATTGGATCATATATACAATGTTCTATTAAAAAATAAAACTCACATGGAAAATGTTATGTGAAAAAACCACAAGTTTGAGGAAGAAACTTGTGAGCTGGAAGAGGCGATGAAGCAGAAGTACCCTTAGTTATTTTCAGAATAGTATGTAATATAATATTTTGATGGAAATATTATTTAAGGTTTGGTGAATGTAACACCCCAAATATTTATGATATATTAATTTTTAAATAAATTAAATCTCTTCAAGAGCTTAAGATGCACACAACAACGAGTTTAAATGAAATGTGATACACTATTAAAATATTATTATTTGAACATTGCCCTTATTACCTAGCCATAAAATTGGTGGGTATAAATGGAAATAAATAAATTTTAAAACTTATGTTCTAAAAAATTATAAATAAATCAATTGTTATCTATTGATTAAAAATAAAATAATATCTTTTTGAAATAAAATATAAATGTTTGCTAAAAAATTGTATTATATAAGAAGACAGTTTAGTCATACTTTACAAACATAATTTAAAACAAATCCTTACCACGTTTATAAAATTCATTTTAAAAAATTAAATTAATATTTTAAATCAATATATTATTACAAACTTATAGTGATATTTTATGATTTTTTAAAAACTATTAATTCTTTGGTAAATAGCGAAAAATATTTATTTAAATTAGAAACTCTATTTTCATTTATAAAATTTACAAAAACCTGTTTCTGTGTTTTTTAAATTTTATTTCAATTATATATTAATTAATAAATACTATGTCATATTAATCAGTTTTTTATTGAATTATTATATAAAATTTTATTCAAATTTTGAATGTTTTTTTGGAAAACCCTTTTTGGCATGTCGGCAGGTTTAATTTTAAATTAAAATATACCAATTATATGAGTTTAATTTAAAAAAATGCATTAAAAATTTGGAGTAAAAAATAATTAATATTATCAAATATGGTAACATTAATTTTTTACAATAATTAATAGTGATAATAGTAAAAAAAGTTTAGTTAAGGTAAAAACGAGTTTATCAGGTGTTAAACTAAAAAGATAATGGTTAAAATGACCAAAAACATGTATAATTCATATTCTATGGTCATATTTTGATATTTTATCTTCTCTATTTATAAAATGGTATTTTTATATCCTCATGGCATGATTAAATTGTGGGTGGAATTATTTCTTTTCAAAATTCCAACAGTGTCCTCTCCCAAACTTATAAAATGTCTCCCACTCTCCTCTCCTTTACTAACTTCAAAAACATATTGGTTCATCAAATACCTACCCAAATCAATTCCATAATTATATAAAATCATCCTATAATCCTTATTTTTGTATGAAATACTACATATGAAGGCTTTTATATTAAACCAAAAGAAATTGTTTCAGGAAGATTAACTGTCTTTAATCAAGAGTTTCATTTTATTTCTTATTCTACCTCCATGATATAATTTTCAACCATAATGACATAATAAAATCATTATATTACATATAATTATATTTTTTATTAATTTCATGACCTAAAACCATATCCTTCTCCCTCAAATAAGAAATGAATTAGTTGATCGTGTGTAAGGAAGACTACTGCCTTGCAAACCGACAAAATTCATATTCCATAACCATTTATCACAGCTATATATAATGATGTATATGATTTTTATATAAGATATTTATACTATAATTATACTTATGGTATTTTATTTTCAAATATACCTTCTTACTTTCCATTCTATCGAGAATATGATATCGTCACTCATGTGTACAGAGCACTACCGCCTTGCAAAGCGATGTGATCCATTTTTCACGTATGATTTATGTATAAGGTAATAAGAAATAATATAACTTTTATATATTATATTAATGAAATATTTTACGTTATATGAAAGTAATATATCATATATTTAATTACCTTATCATTCTTTGAATAAATGATAACATCATTTCTATGTTTGATGGACTACCACCTCGTGAAGCCATGTGATTATTTTTTATTAAAACATCACAAAAATAATATATTTAAGGTTTTTAAAAGAAATAATATGATATTTATTATTTAATTATATTTTTATAAATATAAAATATTACTTAAATTCCTTCCTTCATGATCTTGAAATATAGATATGTTACTCAAGCGTACGTACGACCAACCATCTCCATGATTGGCACATAGTTAATTTTTTATAACCATATTTCATTATTATTTTAAAAAGTACAATTTATCTATAAAAATAATAATTATTTCATGATTACCTTTTTTAGATGATTAATTAATAATATCATTTAACTTATTCAATATACCAAAGTGATTTTGGACATATAAGTTGTTTATAGTCAAAATTCCTGATGTGGAATTAATATGTTAAGTAATTGAATATCACATGATGAAAATTAAAATAAAAGTAATAATAATATTAACAAAATTTCTTCATAATTAAAATAATTAACTTAATTTTATTATTCATGGAGATAAAATAACACATGTGAAAGATCGGTCTTGAGGAAAGGGATCTCTCTAAACCACCCTTTCCTTCGAGTTATGAACTTTCTTTCTTTAACTCACTTTATATCTATATTTAAGGTCAAGTAATTATTCTAAATTATTTATATATGTCACTCATATATATAATTTTATTATATTACTTTTTTTATGTGGTAGTGAATTCCTTATGACCTTTTCTCAAAGTACTTCATTATGAATATTTCTTTTGATTATGATATAAAGTAAGATTATGCAACCCATTTTATTTCCATTGGGAATTCATGTGTTATACCATATAATTGATTAAATATTTGTTTCATGAATATGTTATGAACATTTTATGATATTTTCACCGATATAGTACTCCAATGCATATGGTAAATCTTTAGTCTCACGAGGAGTCATGTATAAGATTATAGAGTAAACCTAATCTATTATTGGACTTTCCCCCCATGTGATATTGTATATTTAGTTAGCCTTGACTCATTTTTATATCATGTTATAAGTTTTTTCACAATTTCTATTATTCCCTGATCTTATAATACCATGTTATTTATGGTATTATTTCATGCAATTACTCATAAGTCTTCTCTTTTATGATATTATGTTATACCTTTGAATATAGTGTTATGTTTTCCTATCATGTTTATTTCTTTACTGGTATTTTTTTATCAACCCTTTTTATGTATTCCTTAGGTCATTCCATGAAGTTTTAGAAGGTCAAATGTATTTTAGGATCACACTATAGAGAATAAAATACGGATTATATGTATTATATTCCTTTTGATGTAATAGGAACCTTGTTTTCCAAATACACAAGGCCTTCATGATCCTTATGATATATTAATGGTGATTTATGTTTATGAATCATGTAATAATATGTGTAAAACACATGGGTCTCAATTTCTATCCTGGAACATGGATTTTCAGATTATACTATCAGTAACTGGCATTCAATTTGTGAAGTTTACATGGTTTAGTATAAAAATTCATATAAACTGTGTGGTCAAATACATAGTTAAATTCTATGAGTGATTTAAATATAGAGAATTAATGGAATACATAATGTGTAGATAGTGTACATGAGGTTTAGTTCATTAATTCCCATGTCTAATGTACATGATGATCCATTCAGTGAGTCATGTGGACACACGACTAGAAGAATACACATATAGATGGCATACATTTCATGTGAAACAACATAAAAAAACATTTAAATACTTTTGGTAGGTTTCATTAACACGTGGTAAGATTTATACATGGTGTGTAGCTGGCGTTTAAACATTTTGTAGTCTAATCGAGGTACATTCCATAACACTAGGAATTTACCATGGGTACATAGGATGTTGCTTATAAGTACACACCGTATAGAATACAAATAAATTATGTAATTAAATTACATTAAATTATCAATTATAGCATAAAATATTTATTATATTTTTTCAAATCAGACGTGTTTGAAAATATAATAAAGGTTTCAAAGAGTAAGTAAACTATCAATTAATTTAATGTAGTTAGGTGTAATTCTTGGTTCTACCATTATTTTCAATAAATTCATTTATGATTGGTATATCTAAAATAATATGGATGACCATTAAGATAAAAGGGAATCAATTACTAAAAGTATGTTTATATTAAATATAAATAATTAATATAAATGAATGTTATCCAATATACTTTTTTGTAACCGTTTCATGTGTATGACTAATCATGAGCTTGACTAAAACCTATTTATGACTTTCCAATATTTAATATAATTTATTACAAGGTTTTAAAATTATTAATTATTAAAATATGATGATTTTATTTCAGTAAACTATTTATCCTTTGTTATGAATTTCATGCAAGTACAATGTGATTTATGTAATTACCCATTAAACAATCCTTTGGTTCCCCTCACTTGTGTGTGAGTTTTAAATAGATGTAATAAATTGAGTATCCCAAGGCACATGGAGGAAATTCAATGTAGAATGGAGATGGTATGAACCTAGGTTATATATAGTTTAATAGGTGGAATAATATAACTTGTGCAAATACCGGCACAAAAATATTTCTCTTGGTTCAAAGATTGATTTATTTTCTTCTCAATAAATCAACTATTAGATAAACTCATGATCATGAAATTTATTTATTTATTTATTTCTATCTTATAAATTTCTTATTTTACAGATGAAATTCCAATATCATATAAATAAATGAATAAATTTAAAAATATAGAATATAAATAAATGGATTATGTGTAAATGTGAAGGATAAAATAAGACAAAATTTATGAATAATAAATAAAATCGCTAATATATATATTTGTGTAATATTTTTCCTATTATTATTTGATTATAAATGAAACTAATAGAACTATGTTTTTGACCAACCCTTGATGGGAAACTTACATTTATAAGGGGAGTTAATATGAAGGATTAGGGTTGACTTTCCCATTTGACGTAAATAAGAGGATCCCTTTCCAGACTTGTTTCAATTTTGAGGAAAGTGTTGAGGAAATCCTAATTAGGATTTTAGGATTAAAAAATCTTTTCGATGGATCAAGGAGTCATAAACCTGTAGTTATAAAATACCCAACTACTTAAATAATTTCAAATATCTTAACCAACCTTTATTATGGATATACTAAAGGTCGTATGGATCGTTTCCACTATAATGTCTAGAAAACATGACATTCCACATTCAAATGTGACAGTTTTTGGTCCTTCATAAAATAATGGAAGTCTTAATGAAATTAATTTCATTTTATCTCACATGAAATTTGTAATCATGAAAATTAATAATTATCTACTCTATTATAATTATATAATAAATGGTATTTTAATCATCCTCATTATCCTTGCAATAAATATTGAATAAATAACATCTATCTATTAGAAGTAACTTCTAAGGTGCAGACTTCTATGGGTTGTGTTGTACCATGATTGGAAATCTTACATTCAAGAATCCTCACTACATGATATTCCTACAATGGAGGAGAGTGATGAATATTTTCATTTCTTTGATAAAAAATTGAATGATTTGGTATAATTTTAGTGTTTAATGATTTTGCCTTTGTCAAATGAACTCATGAAGTCTCATTAAAATATGGACACTTATAGAATGCTCAAGTATCACTGTGGTCTTTACCAAGATAGATAACTGGAATAATAGTTTGAGATATCCAAGGCACTCTTTCAAAGAAATGTTATATAAGGTGAATCATATAGGCCTCACAATGTCAAACCAATTTTCTATATTGAAAAATTATAAGTTCTAGTGTTAAACTGCCTAAGGAACTATCCAGAGGTCTCATTATTGAATCAATACCTCAAATATTATCCATCACTACTATCAATTTAATATCAACAGTATTGGGAATTATCTCCCATATACACTCACTCCTCTTCTCCAAGTAATTAATGAAATGATGTTTGAAAATTCTTCCATTCTTATAGTGAATAAACAGAAATTTTTTGTGAAGATCTCTTAGACCAAAGCTTCTTTATTCTATTATAAGTAGATAATGATCAAGGGTAAAGTATGGGAGAATGATGAAATATATACCATATGTGGTGTGAAGGGTCACTAGAAGAAAAAATTCACCCACCCAAAAAAGAAATTAAAATATTTTGGTGGATTTTTTATCAAGTAAAATTTATATATCTCTAAAAAATTGGTTTTAGATACAGAATTTTTCCCTCAAAAATATATTCAAATACTGGAACCAAGTATATTCAAAAACATTTATTGAGATTATACTGCTATATGAGTGTCCAATGGATCCAAACATGATGTTGTTGATATTGGGGAATAATATATCACATTGAATATGGATTGATATTCATATATAAAGTTTTTTTTATGTTCCATCCATTACCCAAAATATTATTTATGTATTCATACTTGATATAAAATAATTTCATTTCATTTTTGGTAATAAATTTTTTCTTATTTTATGAAAATATCATTTTTTATGGTAATTCATTTTTAAATTACATTATTTTTTGTTGTATTTCACTAAACATGTAAGGTAAATCGATAAGTAAACTACTTCACATGACTCGTACCACACCCAAATTTTGAATAACAGGATAATATTTATAAAGAAAATGTATTTAACTAAATTTCACCAAGATAGATATTTATATTCCCTTTACCTAAAACTACAGTGTGTATGACATGCATTTTTTCAAGAAAAAATGACCAGATCCCCATTTAATTGAAAGAGTGACAGAGCTAAAGAGATTCTTATATCATTTCGTACCAATATGTGGGGACTATTTCCAAATGAAGAAAGGGGTGGGTACTAATACTTTATAATATTCACAAATGATTTAAGTGAATATGGATATGTCTACTTAATGAGGTATATGTTGGATTTGTTTTCAAAAATCCAGGAATCCACAAATTAATTTGAGAACCAACTTGGTATGAAGATTAAGAAAATCCACTCATACAATGATATAGAATATATTAATCAAGAATTCATTGATTATTTATGGCAGTTTGGAATTTTATCATAACTTGTTCTTCCTTATACACCTTAGTGGAATTGTGGAATCAAATGGAGGAACCAAACCTTGTTTGGAATAGTTAGATCAATAATGAGCCATGTGATTATTCCATTTTCATTTTAGAGATATTTTTTATAAAAATCAGAAAATATAATAAAAAATTATCCAACTAATGTGATAAAGGAGTTTCTATATGAACTTTGGTGTGGAAGAAAACCCATGTTGTATAATTTACAAGTCTGTGGTTGGGAAACATTTTTTAAGGCCTCTTCAGGTAACAAAAATGTAACCATTGGTACAAAGTGTACAATAATAGGATTTCCCAAGTAAATAAGGTGATATTACCTAGTATAACCCTCATAAAAATGTTATAGTTGAAAGAAATTAAATATTCATTCGCATATCTAAAAGTGATATTTGGTGTGAGATAGGCTTCAGTGAGGTCAGGGCTCAAGGTACACAAGAGTTGACATAGGAATTGATTCAAAAAATCTCTATGGAAGAAGATATTCCAAAGACACAAGTACTTTTTAAGAGCACATGAGATGTTATAGAACCAGAATGGTACAATTTTCTAGTCATTGAGGTTTTTAAATCATTATTAGTTGATAGTAACTATCTTTTGACCTATAAAGAAGTAGTATGTGGCACCAGGGTTAGCAAGAGTCAAGAATCCATGAATTCTAAAATGGATTCCATGTACCAAAACCAAGTCTAGATTTTGGTGGATCCTTTAGTGGATGTAAATCCCATTGGTTTTAAATGCATATTCAAGAATAAAATGGACATGGATGGACAATTCAATAGCTATAAGGAATAAGTAGTTGCAAAAGGGTTCAAAACCATCATGTCATAGATTACAAAAAAAATCACTTGTTGTAATGATACAATCCAATAGAATTATACATTCCATTTTGGATTAAAATGAATATTATATTTGAAAAATGGATGTAAAAATAACATTCCTTAATAGAATCCATTAATAATATGTCAATATGACATAAAACTGCGTGTTTTTACACAAAAAATATATAATAAAGTATATAAATAGAATAGATAAATTTATGGATTACCGAAGGCATCTAGGTCATTAAAAATATGATTTGATAAATCCATAAAAGAATTTGGTTTCATAAAAAATAAATTTGAGACTTGTGTCTATAAATAGTTTAGTTGATGTATGTTCCTTTTCTTAATAGTATATATTAATGAAATATTACTTATTGAACATGAAATAAGAGTCTTACAGTCCGTTAAGGCCTAGATGAATAAATGCTTCTCTATTAAGGACTTATGTGAAGAAAAGTATATTATTGGGATCAAAATACGTTTTTATAGATACAAGAGGTTTTTAAGCCTAATTCAAGGTACATATATTGATAAGATGCTGAATAGATTCAATATGGGAGAAACTAAGAGTCTATTGTTAGTAAGGTCATAAGGAATTAATCATTCTAAGATCATGTATCATCAGACATGTAAGGAAAGACATAGTATGAAAGGTATTCCGTATGTATCAGTGATGGTTTCGTTATTTTATATTATAAAATTTACGAGGCTAGATGTTTCTGAATATTTAAGCATGGTAGGAAGATATCAAAATAACCAAGTAACATCTATTGGACTGTAGTAAAGACTATCCTTAAGTATATAAGGTGTACTAAGGATATGATCATATTCTATGGAGGATATTAGGAATTAGTCAATAGATGATTTTTATATTATTGTTTTTTAAATAGATAAATATGATTTAAAATCCCAAACATGATACATCATCACTCTAAATGGAGGTGCTGTGAACTTGAAGAGCTAAAAACAGGTTCTAATCCCAAATTTTATAGTAGATTCTGAGTATATTATGGCATTTGGATCTGTTAAATAATTAATATGTATATTAAACTTCATACAAGAACTTGATTTGGTACCTTGTAGTAAAGACCCTATCATAATATATTGTGATAAAACTGCAGTGGCGTATCTTGCAATGGACCCAAGGTCACATCAATGGATGAATTATAAACTTCAAAATTATAATCTATTTAGGTATTTTTATCAGAGAGGTGATGTTTTGCTGATAATAATATCCATAGAATACAGAATTGTGGACCCCTTGACTAAATTTAGAACTTTGTAGAAACATGATCATCATATGAGGTCTAGCAGACTGAAATTCGTAGGTACTATCTCTCTTCCAAGTGGGTGTTTGTTAGAGTTGGTGTCCTAGAGAAAAAAAATTGTACTCTGATTATTATAATATCTAGATATTAATAAAACATATTATCACATATTTTTCATTATTCTTAATGAATTTAATGTAATAATATTTGAGGGTTTATGTCACATTGATAAGGTTATAGTAGTTCCATGCTATGATGATAACATTGAAGTGTCATGAAGATATTAATAAATATATTTCTATAGTTGGATAATTTACTGTGAAAGGACACATTATATATAGAATTTCAGGTGTGAGTATGTTTAAGTTGATGATACTTATTCTTATAAAGTTCACACTTCGTAATCTCCATAACTGGAGATTATGAGAACTAACCCGCCAGTAAGAATTTCACGTGTTTCAGTGTCATTAGATATTTCTATTTATGATCATGTGTAATGGTACTTAGACTTTTATATTACCATTAATTCATTATATGACTCACATGCCTATATTTACTAATCAAAACCATAACCTCATATGTTTGTAGGAATTAAGGTATGTTGGGTGCATAAAAAATGATATGATACTAATGGATAGGTCAAGGAAGGATTTTCCCTTCAATATTTATAGATGTTGATATATCATTCATTTTAGTAGAATATAATGTCACATTAAATTCCATGTCAATGGTGTAATGATATGATTATTTTAAATAGTCAAAGAAAGACGTAACAAGTTTATAGGTTGATGACATGGATGTGAAAACTTCTTTATGAGATAGTACGATAAATTAATTACATTACACAATGAGTGTTTTTATGTGGTCATGAATTTGGGGACATTAAGTTCTTTACCATGGGTCCATTGACCCATTTTTTGACAAAAATATTGGACAGTAGGTAAGCCCATCAAATGATAATTATAAAAAATCTTATAGGGTCACACACTATGTGTTTCAGTTGATATAGAATAAATTATATTTGAATTAATTGATTGGAAGAAATATTATTCTCAAAATTGAAGAATAATTTTACTCATGTTTTAATTATTAAAAATATTAATTGATGAAAAAAATATTTAATTAAATATTTATTTCGATATTCAATAAATTTTGAGTAGTTGGTATAGACTATGGTTGGGTCCAGTTATGAATATTAAACTTCAAGTTGGTAAAATAATATTTATCCTTACTCAAGTAGGTGCACACCATAAAATAATAGTAATAATAATAATTTTGTTATTATATTGAATGGGTTTTGATAATGATTATTATAATATTTAAGGGTCTTGGTTTAATTAAATAATATTTTAACCTAAACCCCAACTTTATAAATATATTTTTATGTTTATTGTGAAGAGTTAATCAAAATTTGATAATTGTTTCACACAATGGAATTCTATTTCCATTTTTCCTCCTCTCTTCCTCTTAATAATGATAATACCTAGAGAGATTTATTTAAGATTCATGGAACTAAAAGTGATCAATTTGATCAATATAAAATGTTAGATCTACCATGATTGCAACCAATGTTCTTTCAGCATTGCTCAGAGATAAAAGTAGCATGTGTAGATCACCGCTATAGGGATTCTACATTTGGATAATTATAGTGCAATGAACGAAATATATTTTAAAAAAATGTAATATTTTAATCTAATCATAAATTTATTAATTATAAATTTAATATATAAATATCCTATTTGGTTTCCATATTTTATTCTATTTTAATATTCAGTGGAAAATTTCATTGGTCATGGAGTTCATGTCATTTACTATATTGTGAATGATTCATCAAATTAACAGAAATATTTATAGTTATTCGCCCACCAACAAGCTTATGTTGTTCTTGGAACCATTATTTAAGACCAATAACCTTGATCATATGGAGAGGAATGTTGATCCCCAACATGGTGCAACAATGTTTGATCAATTCATGTGATAGAAACCTTAATAATTCAATGGGATTGATAATCCATTAGTAGTTGAGTAATGGATCAAGTTCATAGAGAATATATTTCTTGAATTGGTAAGTCATGAAATAGATAAAGTTTTCATTGTAGTTTATCACCTTAAGGGATATTATGATAGATGGTGGTCAATGATACAAAATAAAAATGAGCCAGGGGAAATAAATAGTATGGAGTGAAATAATTTCATTGAGATATTCATTGAAAAATACTTTCCTCATGTGAAATTAGGTAATATAGTGAGAAAACTTCTCAATATAAGGAAAACATAATGAGAAAATGTTTTTAAAATGAATCTAACATTAAAAGGTTAGTAAGTCATACTTTTGATTATGTTTGTAATAAAAGATGTAACATTTATCACTTATTTAATGGGATAAAGCCTATCCTTTGAAGGTAATCAGTCTTTAACATATTTTTAGTATATCAGGGTACAGTTTCAAGTTCCATCAAGATCGAAAAATAATTATACAATCCTTATTTTTTTCGGGAAAACATGATAAGAAATGGGTAGATGATTACTTTAGAAGAATAAATACATAAAAAAGGAAGATGGGAAGGGTTGAGTTTCCGATTTGTAATAAATATAAAAAAAAATCATGGAACATACTAGATAGAAATTAGAGTTTGATTTAAGTGTAGATAAAAAACCATGAGGATCATGATTTCATGGTTAAAAAAGAATCAACAAATTTTAATTCTTTAACTATAAGGGTATGGGGAGTTATTATAATGAATTCCTAGGGTGTCAATGGAATTTTTCATATAAAATTATAAGGGAGAAAGGAAAATATTATGTGATCACTGTAACTGAGTTTGAAGTTCCTAAAGATTTGGTGGAAAGTATTTTGATCACAACATCAAATTTAGATAATGTTTTATTTGATTCTGTATCTTCATACACTTTTATATCTTTCATGTGTATCAAAAAATTAAATATTTCCCTATAATCTTAAGAATGAAGTTGCTGAAAAAGACTCATAGTGGAAATTTTATTTCAATAAGGATATGTCAGTCTGTTCCCATTATGAAAAATAGTCATACCCTAGTTTTAAACTTAATAATTATACAAATGGTCTACATTTATATAATCCTTGGTATGATTTTTCTTTCAACTTATAACTTTAATATTTATTACCAATATAAATATAGTATGATTTGTGATGATGATATAGAATCCATTGTCTTCATAGGGGAGATGGAATCATCTGAATCAAGTATGGATCTAACTCCAATGGATCTATTTAATTAAATCTTTATTTATTAGGAGAAGAAACAGCATATTAATGGGAATTATACCCTTATAATAGTGGATAAAACTATTTTATAAGAATAAATTGACGTGTTTTCTAAAAAACTACCAGTACATCCACCTATACATGAGGTTGAGAGTATTTTATTAATCTTATACCTGATGTAAAACCTATTTTTTAAAACTAATTATAAGATGACCACTATGGAATTATTGTAACTAGAAAAAAAATGTAGTATTTGTGTGATAATAGGATTTATATGCCATAGTTCCCCACCATAGAGAGTCCCTGTTATTTTTGTTAAGAGTGAAGATGGTTCTATAAGGTTTCACAACGATTGGAAGGAAATTAATTCCATTAATATAAATAAAAGGTGAAGTGGACCAAAGATTACATACACAAATATTACATCATTTTATATGAATATTAAATACATCTCATATCAATAAATTCCCCATAACCATAAAGGTTTTGTGTATGTTAAGACTAGATACATAATCATTTAATTTCATGAAATATTACCAATATCTCCCACAATTTTATTCTTACATAGTACAAGTCTTATACATACCCTACGTATAAAATTTATTCATAACCTAGGGAAATGAAACATAATAAAAGGTGATTTCAAGTGATCAAAAAGTGTAAAAATGGGAGATATAAATAAATTATAAAATTTAATCATATTATGAGTATAATGGCATGATAAAACGGGCTTAAAATTTAAAATTCTCCCCAATAATTCATAGATAATAATCATCACAAAAGGATTTTGAAGATTATAAGACATAAATCATAGAATAATCAAATATCATGATCTATTAGATCACATCATAAGTATAAAACAAGTATTAGAGTGTGACATAAAATTTATGTAATAATCATAATCGTATAAATATTGTATAATGTATACCCAACAAGTAATACATCACATATTAGGCTTGGTATAACCACCCAGGTACATGTTTCACGCTTGGGAGAGCCTCTCGTGTACCCTATTTTGGGCATGGGAAAACCTGTCATATACCCTCTTTCAAGATGGAAATAACCTCATATCTAACCTTTGAGATCATAAACATTAATCATTTCTCAATGTATTGTATTTATATAACAAACCCACCACTCATATAATCTATTTATATATATACCAAAAGATCATGAAAACATTTTTCATTTCATCATAGCATAACCTCCCGAAAATAAAATGGGTTTTATAAATATATCATCATCATATTCAAAAATATTATATAGAATTAATGAAAATACATTAATTGGATCATATCCCTAGTGAATCATAAGTGACATCTATATATGTTTTTATATGTTAATATACCTTTAAAATTCCACTAGAATATATCTTGATGAAAATACCCATTTCATTTTGATATAATTATTTAAAATAAAAAAAAATATTTAGGGAAAATTTGTATTTAAAAATAAATAGTGAATCATTTAACTAAATTATGAAAGAAAATATGTGTTATGATGATGGGAAAATCTTTTCATGTGGTAAATGATAAACCAAGAATTCCTTTCACATTTTTAGTAAAAAGTAAAAATTATCACATTTAGAAAATGATAAGAATATTCTATTTATTAAAACTATATAAAGTCAAAAAAATGGCTTAAAATGACTTTAAATAATAATTAGGGAACTTAAAAAACATTCATTAAATCTATTTTAAAGAAAAAATGGGTATATGAGACAATGATTCCCCATCGAACTGGTAAATAAAGTTAACTTTTCTTAAAAACATTTTCTCAAATATTCTAAATAAAAAAGAGAGGAAAATGAGAGTAAAAAATGTAAACTATATAAATAAAAATAATATAATAAAATACATAATATTTACGACATATATCATCATATAATTTCATCATTTTAAATTTATTCATAAACATTCCTGTTAAAAATGAGATTGTAACATAAATCCTTCTTAATTTTGTAACATTAGAGCCATATGTCCCATGAAAGAAATGACTAAAAATAAAACAAAAAATATAATTTAAATAATTATATTCAAGATAAAACTTATCATATGGGTTTTATACACACCTTATAAATTAAGATAGGTGTATAACACAACATATGTCCCAAAGAAGACAATTTGAAATGATAAACCCTTACCACTTTTGTAAATTTTGAATCAAATCCAATTAGATAAAATTATTTTAATTTTGATTTTAAATTCCATAAATTAATAATGATAAATTTTATTCAATTTCAAATGGTTGGTATATAAACCTCATAAATACAAATAGGTTCATAACATCAAACATGTCTCAATTAAATAATATTGAGAAGAAGAACCCTTACCTCAACTTCAACTTGCTTCGTAAGTGATGTAACATTCAATATAACAATTTTAAAATTATTATTATTATATAAAATGACCATATTAATACTTATAATACAATACATTTTTTACTTATAATATATTATCATCCTTTTATTTACAATTATTTATTAAAATCACTATTTTATGTTATAATTGTTTTGTTTTTCATGTATGTTTTTGTTTGGAAGTTGGGGTACTCATACATTGATCATGGTTGAATAATATATAGAATTTTAATAATGATATAAATATAATATATATTAATTATATACATATTCATGATCATTTATAAAAATTAGTGATGGAAAAATAAATTACATCACTTTGTGGAGACTATAGTCCGTATGTATACACGAGTGATGTTTCCACTTTTTCTTGGATGAAAAAAGGATTGATAATAATTAAGAATTAAAATCAATAAAATTATCATTAATATCACATATATATATTAAATCCATCCTTATAACCATAAATGCTTATTGGTGATGGAAAATTAATCACATCATTTCCTGGAGTTGGTAGTCCACATGTATGCATGAACGATACTTTTATTTATCATTGATAGAAAAGTGCTAGAATATGATACTACCATAATGATAATAAAATATAAATATATTATGATACTGGATAAATTATTTTAGTATGTATACAATATATTTATATGAATTATTATTAGAAATTTACATTGAAATAGTCATGTAAGATGATTAAATCTTCATTGATAGACCTCATTTGGCTTACACCTTAAGAATTATTAGGTTCATATTAGGTTAATAAAAGTCTCTAAATAATGACTTTAAAGAAGATAAGAAGGTATTATATAATGTATTGGATAATCTGAAGTGATCAAACATTTTGAATAAAGTATAATATGTTGTTCCTTTATATATGTGAGGAAAAATACACACATAGAATTACTTAAAATATTTAAATATAATATATATCATGATAATGTAAAGTAGCCCAAATGGACATAATATTGAAGTTAGGAAGGTAAAATTTATAAATTACTTCATACAATATTATTTATATGTGTGAAATTATTTTTTAAACTTTATATTTTTGGTTTAACCTCTTCCTTAACCCTTTTTAACCTTTACTATAGTGACACATTTTTTAACCTTTAAGGGTTATAAATTTACATATAAGGTGTAATGTAGTTAAAAATGGTAAATAGATGAAATTTAATACCATTTACTATAATTAATTATCTATTTAATTAATTTTATGATTTTTAAATCAATTAAAAATAATAGTTAATATAAAATATCATTAAATTCATTTTGGGACTATTTATTTAATTTGAATTCAAAGACATAAAGATAGTTATATAATTAAAATATAAACACATTTACCATAATTTATAATTTATAATAACATATAAAATTCATTTCCGAACAAAATTCATCCAAAATATATTAATGTTATTATTTTTAAAATCATTTACCTTGATTTTTCTACTGCTTGCACAAGAAACGTATCGACATTGAATAAGAGTGTAAGGTAATTATATTATCACTAAAAATTAAAAATAAATTTCAATAATAAAATTAAATTATTCATGTTCAAAATAAACTTATATATTCAATAATAACATCCTTTTATCACTATTAACAAACATAATATAAATTAAAATATCAAAAAAGTGAAATTTTTTATTTATCCTTTCATTAATAAAATAAAAATGCTATAATCAATGTAAAGTGGAAATACATTTCAATATTTTAATATATGGTATTAAGTTTTTTTAAGAAACTCATAAAATAGGATAAAGGAATGTTTTAGGGATATTTTTAGGCCATATCTCATAGTTTTAACCATGTTTAACTTATTTCACCCTTACCGAGGGGAAAATTATTTATCATTATTACTATTCATAATGAACCCTAAAAGGGATAATATTTACAAAAATTAAACATAATGATTCAAAATAAGTAATTTTTTTCATCATTAAATTTATATAAGTGAGATAAATTATATTTAATATAAATTTTTAAAATGAAGTGAAGAATTTTTTTTAAAAAAACTTGATCTTATAAATAAGATTATACAAAAATAAATTATAATTTAGATTCTAATTTTTGTATTTATGTTCTTATTTTACTTTAATATGAAATTATAAAGATAAATAAAATTTTTAATACCTTTATTTAATGAAAATAAATGACAGTATTACAAAAATTGTAATTTTTCACTATTCACATATAAATAAATATTTGCAAAAATGTCAGAAAAAAGCACTCTAAGATAATATTAACATGATTATTTAAATTGTATATTAATTACATGAAATAAAATTTCTAAATATTTTAGAAATTAAATATAATTTTTTTACAAAATATTCACTGGATTCATAATTCTGAAAAATTTGGAATCAGAATTATAAGGAATTCAGAATCAGAATTCTGAGGAATTTTGAATCTGAATTTTAGAGAATTCGAAAACTCAATTTCATAAAATTCAGAACTTGAATATCAGAGAATTCAGAATCTGGATTTCAGAAAATTCAGAATCTGAATTTTAGAGAATTCGAAATCTGAATTTCAGAGAATTCGGAACCAGAATTCAGAACCTGAAAACAAAATACTCTATATCTATGTATTTATAGGACTACAAGGTTTTAGATACGAAACCTAATTTATCACTTAGAAATAAAATGATTTAGATTTAGATAAACTATAACATGAACAATGAAAACAAAGGTAAGAGGAAAATTTCCATGGGGAAGGAAATTTTCTTTTTTAAGATAAATCTCTGGGGAAATAAAATTTTCCTTGAGATAGATTGTGTTATTTTCAAAACATAAGGTAATGGAAATGTCATAAGAAAACCATATTGACTCAACAGTTACATATGCCAAGTATGTGCCATGTGAAATTAATATTTTACTCAGTTCATTGTATGAAATTAATTAAAATTTTATTTATTTGAATAAAATGTCCTTAAATACTTAAGGTGTTGCACCGCAACTCAGAAGGTGTCATCCGATAAGGAGACATTGAAATCGGAGAAGAGTCAGGATGCAAGTCTATCCCAAACTCAACATCGTTTTGATGGGGTAGTGTCATAGCCTCCTTAGAAAAAACATCCAAGAACTCCCCAACGACCTTGGGAACCACTACCATCAAAGTATCTTCTAATTACACTGATAACTCAGACAATAAAGGAAGAATGGTATCGACACGTTGATTTCCTACCTGACAACTCTGCTCAACGATGAAAACCATATGCTCACCATCCACATCTGAAAACATGACTCTCATATAGAAGTAGTTAAGAACAACATGTATGGAATAAAACTAGTCGATTTCAAGGATGAAATTGTATGACTGTGTCTGTAGAAAGAAAAGATCCCCACAAGACTGATGTGACCCCATCATTACTATGTGCCCTCAGCACAAATCAAACAAGATCGTATGACCTCCGACTGTTGTAGTCAAAAACAGGGGTATGAGAATCCCCTATACATCTAGTCCCAAAACATGGGATAGATTGGGTGCAATAGAAGAGTGTGAATCTCCCGAATCAAACAAGGCACAAATAATATTACTAAACAATCTGATTGTACCTCTGATGATATCTAGCCCCTATGGAACTGCTACTTCCACTACGTGAAACTGACCACACCAAATGTCTCTACATATCTACTAATGACCACCTCTATGGATGAGCTCAGGTGGTAGTCCCTTAACAATAAGAACAACCTGAGGTGAGCCTCTACCTCCTCTGTCTCCCCTTGTTGTAGCATAAGTCTACTACCCTTACTACTAAAATGGCCTCACTGGTAAGAACTATTGAGGCTGATGCTTAAACTTTTTATCTAGGACAAACTATGCTCGATAAAAAACATGAAAATGGTCCTGAAGATAGCTATGAATTCCACAAAATAAACACATTGACACAAACCCCACAAGAAAGGTAGTGGAACCATAAGTTCTAAATGGAAGCTAACGTAGTCGACTCTATGATGGTCAAAACCTAGAAAGTCCTTGAACCTGAGACCTACCACTGACAAATCTACACCTCAAGGAACCCTTCTAATTCTATTCCCACATAAATCCTCTTCGTGAGTGCATGCTCTCAATCACCTCCACCTTATTCTGAACCTCCAGATACATTGGAAACATAAATAGAGTTATTGCGTACTGGATATAAGGATGGAATGCCTCCTCAATATGTCTCACATGAGACTCCTCGTCTAGAAAAAGTTCTATTGAGAAAAAAAAGAAAACCATTGAACCTCATTCCCAAATCCTACATTGGAATAATCCCCGGATGAAGAGAATGATTCTCATGCATCTTCACTATATTCATTATCTCTAAAAGGAACTCTGCTTGAAACTCCTACTGGTAGTCGAACCAGAAAAAAATTTCCTCCTTCTGCTCTTCTAGATATAATGTCCACCATTGATGTGCATCTCCTCACATCTGACTGACATCCAAAGGGACCATGTCCTTCATCGAGGTCCAGATCAAATTTAATGTGATCTCGAGCTCCTCCAGCCTACTCTTCATCTCTATGTCTGAATCATTACCCCAATACATTCTCAAATCTAACCGCTAGATAGCACGCAACGCCGGATGTCACTGATCACCCTCCTCAACCCGATAAAACCTATAATGATCAACTCAATCATATTGTTAAACCTAAGCATTTTGAGTCACATGGAAATGAAAAACATGAGCCATATCTAAAAAGAAAATAATGATTTCCTAATCTAGAGAGTCTGAAGTTTTATTAATATTCATGTTCATTTGTTTTAATTAATTTTATTTATCTCATTAATTTTATCTTTCCAAAAACCACAAAATTAAAAAAAACCTAAGTCATTATTATCCATGTACATCTTCTAGGTCTCTACCCTACAATCAATTCCATCTCATTTGGCCTTTTGATAATCTCTGATCTTGGAAATGGGTCACAAGTGGGGAATCCCATGTCCTAACCAATTTCCCTATCCTTTGTCATGTACCAAGGTAAACCAGAACAATTTCCATACCAAACCATGAAAACCTCATAGTTCAAAAAATCCAAAATCTATCTAATACCTCAAACATCTATTTTATAACACTCTTTCATGACCCTCATGATCACATTGTCACGCTCATCAACCTAAATGATTATTTTTTTCTAGAATTTCTAAAGTATAGTTGGAACCCTAGATTATTTCTTGATGGATCCATTGATTGTTAATTTTAAAAGAATGTTTTTAATAATAAAATGGGGAATTGGATTACATGAAAATTGGGGTTTTTTATTTAAAATGAAATTATATAAAACAAATCAATAAAATAGAGTACAAATTAATAGAATTAATTAAGTGTGATCAACCTGAGGAATTATCATGATGATAATCCTTTATCATTTCATGAGAAAGGTTCTTGATATTTTAATTTGAAACACATAGAACTAGAATGCTACTTATTTTACACTAGTTTAACTCCTAGTGTTCAGTCGTAACCACACAATGATTCACCGGATACCGCGGATGATTGGGTGATTTGGGTTCGCTTTCATAATTGAAACTCACCAAGGCAACACATGAAAAACATGATGCGCAGTCCAGGTTTGTATGTTATTTATTTGTGATATAGTGAAAAAAAATTACATTTACATTATAGTTTTTATGATATTTAAAATGACCAATATTAACCACACTAATAGTGAAATTAAAATAGGGAAGAATAAGTGGTGAACGGTGTGATAAACATCTCATGAATGGGTACCCCCAAACATAATCATATGTGTTGAGCATGACAGACTAATACACAAATCAATTAAATAAGAATGAAAGATGATTAAAAATAACATAAAAACCTGTAATTAAAAATATCATTCACATTTTATAGACTTGATTCTTGGGATTGACACCACATTCCCCTAGGTGATCACAAGGTGTTTAGAACTCCACTGAAAAGGAGGAAGCCGTAGATGATTAAGTAGAACCTCCAATAGCCTCCATAACTTATAGGGATTATGAAAGGACTCCATTGGGACTACAAAATGTTAGCACCTTGCCTCCTTGTCGAGCACCCAAATGGGTTCCCATGGTGGCCTTTTATATTTAAAATGGGAAGTGGTTTTGGGAACCCATATTTTGTAAAATGATTTGGAACATTTTTTTCCACAAGATAATAATATCTAACTTTTTAAAAAACTAGAAACATGTTTCCCCACCCATTGGTTTTCTCCACCAAAAATTTGTCATCTTATGGGGTCTAATAGTTCATGATATAGCCAAAATATTGAAAATAACTTTTGACATCAAGAATATTCCTTTTCTAGGATAGATCGGTTCCTATGGGACTCATAAAAGATGAATTGGGCTTGAGTTATTTAATAAGAGTTGTATCCCACCTATATTTGGATCCTCCTAAAAAAATTAATCCCATTTGTATTCACTTATTTCTTGAAACATGGAAATTATTGGACATGTGTTCATGAGATTCCTTCTAGTTTGGCCCATTTTCCTTCTACAACATCATGGGTTCTCGACATCACCTCCACCATCAATGAAATTATCAAAAAATGTAAAATTTCTTTTTTAACAATGAAAAAACAAAATAATTGACATAATTGTGAAGTTAAATTTTTCATTAAATTTTTAATTTATGATACAAAATTAGTTTAGCACAGTGGTATAATGATTGAAATGAATAGAGAATCATTGTGTGATCACATCCCCATACCTAAACATCTTCACTCATGGTAAAGTTATTATATTTTAATCAATTCCTATTACTAAATAAAAGGTTAGAAAACATCCAAGATTATTTGAAATTAAATCCATCATGTCTAGATTATGAAATCAATTTTCCCATCATATTTCTTCTCTCACATTATAATTTGTTAAACTTAATTTGTTCACCCATAGAACATGTCACTACCATTCTCACCTAAAAGATATCCCTCTTCACTCAAGGAACATACGAAAGGGGAGTTATTCTATTTTCCCTTATATCATTTGATCTTAACTTATTCTTTCCAAGATCCTACAATATCTATTAGCTGAAACATGTGTTCTACTTAAGGGGACTTACAACAGGTTGTTCTGAGGATAAAGGGTAGGTATGATATAATTTTTAAAAATTTTAAGTAGAAGAGAAGTGTTTAATATCTTGAATAAAAAACATGTCAAAATGTAGAATTTTTTAACAATTAATGTACACCCTCAACCCCTCAGAAATTGTATCTCATACAACTCACTATCTCTGTTTTCCATTTTTGTGGGTCACAAAAAAGCAGTAAATAATAATGAGTAAACATCCACTATTATCCATTTTTTTATTTTTTATGGGTTTTTCGATGTATTTTATTTCTATATAAGTTTTTTAGATAAATAAGGAAACATGTTTAATGTAACGACCAAAAGTTTTTCAATGGAAATTACCTTCTTATATTTATGTCATAAAATAACATGAAAACACAACAAAATGAACTACTAAGTGATAAGTAACCTTTAAACATAAGTTTGTCACTTCTATGTTAGGAATTTTGAAAATCTGACATTCACAGTTGTATTCAAGATGATTTTTGGAGTCGAATGAATCAAAAATATTTTTTTTGGTGAATAGTAACCTACCCTTATGGATAGTAACCTACTCCTTTTGAATAGTAATATGAACCTTATGAATATTAAATAAGAGAAACATTACCTATAAATAATAAAATAAAATGTAGAAATCTTAGAAAGTGACAATTTGACCTTAGTAAACGTTTTTGGTATTTTATAAGTCATAAATAATTAATTATAATTAATTAATTAATTTAAAAAAATATTTATTTCCCTGAAATGTATTCATAAATTATAAAATCAATTTATAATAGTTTTTAGATAATTTTATAAGACCCTACGTAATTTTTTAAAGCGCCATAAAATCAGTTTTAATCATAAAAACTGTTTTTTTAAGTAAATTATGATTTTAATTAAATATTAAATTAATAATATTTTAAAAATTATTTTTGAAAAATGGACTCCATTTTTGGATTCTACACATCGAAAAATGGTTGTGGTAAATTTTTGGGAATTTTCTGAGAAAAATGAATTTTTGGTGAATAATAGAATACATTAATTTACCATATAAATACATTTTAATTAAAACCCACTATTCCTGACATCACAAGTGATGTAAGCACCCAAATCCCGAACACACATGCCTTAGTTACTATTCTTGGTCATCCAAGACTCACTATTTCTTGTCTTAGGTGAAATTAATAAACTAATCAATTTTATATTATGGAAACCCCTCTCCCCTCCACTATAATAGCCACCCTTCACTCCCTCTTTTCCTCACACCTCTCAAACTCCAATCCCTCTCTAAACTCTGACCAAACATATTCCCTATCCCCTCCCCCACTTCCAAAAGTTTCTGGTCTCATCAAAATACCAATCCTAGCTTCCTTAAAGAGGATCTCAGGAGGAAGATTTAAGAGGTAATTTCACTCCCTCTTCTCCTTTAATTTCCTTTCAAGTTCAAGTTCCGTTCTTGATCTCTTCCCACCTATATTCATCCAAATTGGTTTGTAACTCCAGTATTATACATATACTGTAATTTTATGATTCTAATGGGAATTTATATCACCCCACCCCCTTTCCCTCTTCCTTTTATTTTATTAAAGAGAACATTGTTCACGAGGTGTTAAATTTATCACCTTCAAAAACGACATGTTCTCTTCTTCCATTTCTACCTTAAAATCTGGTCATGAAACAATTTTTATGGTTAAACCATAATATTTTTTATTTTTTATTTTCTATTTGAAGTTCTGGAAATAACCTATTTCCATATTACTAAGTGAAAAGTTGAAACATGTTCGTTGTGATCCAAAAACCGCCCAAATTTACCCAAATAACCATCATTAAATTCTTATCTAATGATTCATCCACATGGATCTAATATAATTCATTATAAAATCATTAAATCTCCTATAATATCCCTAATAACATGTAATATCATTTCTGGATGTTTACCCATGATCTACCCAAACTTCAATCTAAGAATACAAGTGAACCACTCAAGAAAACCATAAAAACGAACATCCTCGAACAATGTTTTTAAGCACTATAAATCATCCAAAGGAACACAATATGACATAATGAAAATAGAATAAACCTTACTAATGTATAAAAGGTTCTGGAATTTCTAATTAATGAATATAATGTCATTATACAAGACATTAAAGAGAAGGAGGCATTCGAGTACAAGGTAAGGGGAAATTCTCGAACCCAACTTTCATCCTTCAGGTTCTACCTCTTTCACTCCATTTTTAATATGGTCACTCCTTAAAGATCATTTTTTCATCATTTTATTTCCTTTTCTGGGATATACATGTTTTCTAATTATGTTTATGTCAATCCAAATGTTTCCAAAAGAACTCTTCTTTTAAGAACTCAACTTTTACCTCTCATTCATGGTTGATCGTTCTTGTATCAAGCATATTGTTCCCTCTTTCTTTTGGGAACCCAAAGTTATGAATGTGTTCTTATGAGATGAAACCCATTCTTTTTCATGGGTTAGTTATGTTCATTTATGTAATATTTTCTTCATGGAATTCATGATAAATGATAATGTTATGATGTGACGGGTGCACCCGGAATTATATAGCGCAATATGAATGTTTAAATGTGACGGGTGCACCCGGAATTATACAGTGATCCAATGCATTGGGTAAAGTGATTAATATCATGATTAAATTTGAAATTATGTGTGAAAAGATTCTATATTGGTTCAAAATTATGTGTGGTAGTTAAACACTAAGACATGATGTTTAATTTTTATGCATTTCCACATTTCAAGTCTTTTATTTATGCTCCTCTCGTGTTCATGATCTTTTTCCTATGTCATGATTATGATCACCCCATGCTATATTTTTCATATCTATCCTCTTACTGGGCTTCTAGCTCACCCCTTTTGATGTATATCCTCATGTGGCTACATGTACTAAGGAGAGGACAACTGCCACTAAGAAGCTAGTGAGGAAGAAATTAAATAAATGTTTATGACTGATGTTCTATTTTTTATGTGTGGTCCTAGTTTTCCCAAGACACTAAACCTTTGGATCCTCTATGTGTAATACTATTATGATTTTTATCTTAGAAACTATGTTATAGTAATGTAAGAAAAGGCAGGGTCGCTATAGTTGGTATCAGAGGAAAGGTTTAGTTAATTTTGGAATTAGGATTAGTAACCCCTAGAGAAAACTTATAGTATGAGACTAAGTACAAAAATTCACACAAGAATATTTACCTATGGATCCCATATGTTTTGTTTTTGGTATGAATTTCTAAATGAATAAGTTATTCATGACTTGTTTAATTATGTTTTGTTATAACCTTTTCTATTTTAGAAAATGGTGGGAACTAGGAGAAATCAGGCCAACAACTCATGTGAGGGACAATGCAATGATTTCCTGAACGACATCCCTAATGATTTGGGAGGTGGAGTTCAATACTTCATGGCGATGCTTACCCAATTATCTCAAGTTATGAATAATAACCATAATAATGGGGAATTTCCTCCTTCACCGAAGAGGGAGCAACTAGCTATTGAATGTTTTATGCGGCAACGACCACCGATGTTTTGTGGATCTTCCGATCCACTAGTTTCAAAACAATGGGTCAAATCCATGGAGAAGATCTTTTCTGTGCTTCACTATTCTGAGACAGAGAAGGTGGCTCTAGCCGTTTATCATCTAGATGGAGAAGCTGATCAATGGTGGGCTTCGATTAAGAACACCAAGGCAAGGGAGGAAATTTAATAGATGGAATGGGAAGACTTTAAGATAATGTTTCTTAATAAGTACTTCCCACTAACTCTTCACACGAATATGGAGAGAGAATTGATAGAGCTTAAGAAAAAAGAAGGAAAATCTATCACAACCTATGAAGCAAATTTCACAAGGCTCTCAAGGTATGCTTCGGGTTTTATTATCAACAATGATAGAAAAATTGATAGATTCTTTAGTGGATTAAAAACACACCTTC
This sequence comes from Viscum album, assembly GCA_963277665.1. Lineage (NCBI taxonomy): Eukaryota > Viridiplantae > Streptophyta > Magnoliopsida > Santalales > Viscaceae > Viscum > Viscum album. The sequence goes on along the minus strand of OY728131.1, from coordinate 1,781,689,765 downwards.
GAAAGGATCTTACAATTAGAGACTTTGGGAGTTATGAAGAAGTCATTTGGTGTGCTCTCAAAGTGGAGATGGAGTTTGGATAATGGTCTCATGGATATGTTGATAAGAAAAGAAAGATGGAGTTTCAAGATTGTGGATATAATGAAAAAGGTGGGACTAAAAATCAATGACCCACATGTCAAAAACGTGGAAAGTTGCATAATTGGAACTGCCTCAAAGGGACGGGGAAATTCTTTAATTGTGGGAAAGAAGGAAACCATACTCAAGAGTGTTGAAATGACACAAAAAGGAAGGAGAATGTAGCCGATGAAAGGGGAGAACCACGCATGGTTCAATGCTTCAACATTAGGGCGCTAGGGCACTATGCAAACTAGTACACTAAACCTCGAGCTCTCGAGGGTAATCGACGTCAACAGCCACCAAAGCCAAAGGAACAAGGGAAGGCTTATGTCATCACTACTATAGAGGTGGATCATGATAATGAAGACGTACAAGGTACCCTTCCTATTCACTCAAGAATGGAAAAAGTATTATTTGATTCTTGTTCTACACATTCCTTTATATCTTTCATGTTTTCTAGAACTATAGAATAAAAGCCCCGAAACCTTGAAGTAGAGATATCTGTGAAAACACCAAGTGGTGGAATCATTGCAAGCCAAGTGTTTGGATCTTCTCTTGTTGGCCTATGTGGGAAGATTCTTCTGGAAAACCTCGTAATACTTCCCTTGGTGTAATTCGACGCTATAATGGGAATGGACTGGCTCTTGTTATATAGAGCGCATATCAACTGTTGGGAAAAGGAAATATCTTTTCATATTTTGAACCATCCCATGCTCCTCTACAAATGAAAGGAAGATCATGAATCTCCTTTGAAAAATCTTTCAATGGTGTGGGTATTGATTCACTATGAAGAAGCATACCTTTCCCAAATAGTTGAGTCAAAGTAAATTTATAACCTTGAGTAAATTCCCATCATGAGGGAATACATCGATGTTTTTCCCGAAGAGTTACCCAGAATTCCCCCGGATCGTGAGGTAGAGTTCTCAGTTGAACTCATACCCGGAGCTACTCCTATCTCAAAGTGCCCCTATAGGATGGCTCCTATCGAACTAGAGGAGTTGAAGAAGAAGCTGCAAGAGCATCTGGACAAAGGGTTCATATACCCTAGTGCATCACCTTGGGGTGCGCCAGTGCTCTTTGTGAAGAAGAAAGATGGAACGATGCGGTTGTATATCGATTATCGGGAACTCAACAAGATCACCATAAAGAACAAGTATCCCCTCCCAAGTATTAATGACCTATTATATCAGTTAATAGGAGCTTAATACTTCTCGAAGGTGGATATTCGTTCTGGATATCATCAAGTAAAGGTGAAGAAGGTAGATATTCAAAAGACTACCTTCCGTACAAGGTATGGGCACTATGAGTTTTTGGTAATGCCCTTTGGACTTAAAAATTCCCCTGAAATCTTCATGGATTTGATTAATAGAGTCCTTAGACATTACCTCGATAAATTTTTGGTAGTTTTTATTGATGATATTCTCATTTACTCCAAGAGAAAGGAGGAACATAAAGAAGATCTAAGACTTGTGTTGGGGACATTGAGAAAGGATAAGTTTTACGCCAAGTTCAGCAAGTGTGACTTTTGGATGAATCAAGTCACTTTCTTGGTACATGTGATCACAAGTGAGGGAATTTCTGTGGATCCTTCAAAAACAAAGGCAATTGTGGAATGGACTAGGCCCTCTATTGTCACAGAAATTCGTAGTTTTCTTGGATTAGCTGGGTACTACCGATGTTTTGTGAGAAACTTCTCACGACTGTCAAGACTGCTAACTAAGTTAACAAAGAAAGGGGTAAAGTATGTCTGGACGGATGAATGTGAGGTAAGATTCAAGGAGCTAAAGAGAAGGCTAATCACTGCACCTGTACTCACACTACCAAAAAGTGGAGAAATTTTTGTGATATACAGTGATGCTTCAAAGAAATGCTTGGGTTGTGTACTCATGCAAAATGATAATGTGATAGCCTACGCCTCACGATAGATGAAGATCCGTGATCATAACTACCCGACGCATGATCTAGAGCTGGCAGCCATGATTTTTGCCTAGAAAATCTGGCGGCACTACCTTTATGGCGAGAAGTTTGACATATACACCGACCAGAAGAGCCGAAAGTATATATTCACACAAAAGGAGCTCAACATGCGACAAAGGATATGGTTAGAGATAATCAAGGATTATGATTGATTTATTCACTATCATCCTGGAAAGGCGAACAAGGTAGATTATGCTCTAAGAAGGAAAGAACCTGCTACTCTATCCATGTTGCGGATTGAGAAAGACCCAATCTTTTTGGATATGTAAAGGATGGATTTGGAAATCATAAGGGCAGGGGATACATCCTACCTTGCCCAAATGATTGTGCACCCATCCATCCAAGAGAATATTATGGAAGCACAAAGGGATGATGTGGAGATACAAAAGAGGGTGAATGCAGTAAAGGAAGGTAAGTTTCAAGAGTTCCATATCGACAACGATGGTGTGATTCGGTTTGGAACGCGGCTTTGTGTGCCTTCATCACCCGGGATAAAGAAGGAGCTATTGGATAATTCACATAGCTCAACTTTATCTATCCATCCTGGGAGTACCAAGATGTACTGTGATCTCCGAGAACACTTCTGGTGGGAAAACATGAATAAGGAGATTACGGAATATATATCAAGTTGATTGGTATGTCAGCAAGTTAAAGCTGATCGGTAAAAGTCCAAAGGTATGATGCAACCATTGCCTATACCCATGTGGAAATGGGAAAATGTTACTATGGACTTTGTCATGGGTCTCCCGAAGACGAAAAAGGGGAATAATGCGATATTGGTTTTGGTTGACTGACTCACCAAGACTGCCCATTTTATCGCTATTTGGGAAGACTTCTTACTTGAACAACTTGAAAAGATATATGTGAATGAAGTGGTGAGACTACATGGTGTTCTACTCTCAATTGTCTCTGAATGTGATCCAAGGTTCACATCTATGTTTTGGAGGAGCCTTTAACATGCTTTTAGTACTGAATTAAATTTCAGCACGGCCTATCACCCCCAAACCGATGGACAATCTGAAAGGACTATTCAGACGCTTGAAGATATGCTAAGAGCCTGCTCTCTTGAATTCAAAGGTGGTTGGGATCAGCATCTCCTATTGGTTGAGTTCTCATAAAACAATAGCTTCCACTCGAGTATTTATATGGCTCCGTTTGAAGCTCTTTATGGGAAGCGATGTAGAACTCCAACATGTTTGGATGAAGTTGGAGAAAGAAAGCTTCTTGGACCTGATCTTGTTCAAGAGATGACAAATAAGGTCCAAGTCATCCAGAAACACATCAAAGCTGCTCAAAGTCGACAAAAGAGCTATGCTGACAACCGTCGAAGGGACTTGGAGTTCGACGTTGGAGATAAATTCTTCCTTCGAATATCTTCATGGAAAATAGACATGCAATTCAGGAAGAAAGGGAAGTTAAGCACAAGGTACATTGGCCACTTTGAGATCCTTGACCGTATAGGAGCTGTGGCCTATCGTCTGGAACATCCACCGAATATGGCTCATGTTCATGATGGGTTTCATGTATCACTATTGAGGAAGTACATATCAGACCCCTCACATGTACTAAACTACGAGGTGGTGCAGCTGGAAGATGATCACACTTATGAGGAGCAGCCGGTAAAAATTTTGGACCGAAGTTATAAGGTTCTATGCAACAAGACAACCCACCTTGTCAAAATTTTGTGGAGGAACCATAATCTTGAGGAAGTAACTTGGGAACCAGAAGTGGCAATGAAGGAGAAGTACCCTCACCTATTTGTGTAAAGTGAAATTTCAATGGAGAAATTTCTTAAGAGGGGAAGAATGTAATGACCCAAGTTTTTCAATGGAAATTCCCTTATTATATTTATGTCATAAAATAACATGAAACACAACAAAATGAACTACAAAGTGATAAGTAACCTTTAAACATAATTTTTTCACTTCTATGTTTGGAATTTTGAAAATCAAACATTCACAGTTGTCTTCAAGATTATTTTTGGAGTCTAATGAAACAAAAATATTTTTTTTGGTGAATAATAACCTACCCTTATGGATAGTAACCTACCCCTTATGAATATCAATATGACCCTTATGTATATTAAATAATAGTAACATTACCTATGAATAATAAAATAAAATTTAGACATCTTAGAAAGTGACAATTTGACCTTAGTAAACATTTTTGGTATTTTATAAGTCATAAATAATTAGTTATAATTAATCAATTAATTTAAAAGAATATTTATTTCCCTGAAATTTATTAATAAATTATTGAATCAATTTATAATAGTTCTTAGATAATTTTATAAGACCCTATGTAATTTTTGAAAGCGCCATAAAATTAGTATTAATATTAAAAAATGTTTCTTTAAGTAAATTATGATTTTAATTAAATATTAAATTAATAATATTTATATAATTATTTCTGAAAAATGGACTTCATTTTTGGATTCTACACATCAAAAAATGGTTGGGGTAAATTTTTGGGATTTTTCTGAGAAACATGGATTTTTGGTGAATAGTTGAATACATTAATTTACCATATAAATACATTTTAATTAAAACCCACTATTCCTAACATCACAAGTGATGTTAGCACCCAAATACCAAACTCACATGCCTTATTTACTATTATTGGTCATCCAAGACTCACTATTCCTTTTCTTAGGTGAAATTAATAAACTAATCAATTTTATATTAAGGAAACCCCTCTCCCCTCCACTATAAAAGCCACCCCTCACTCCCTCTTTTCCTCACACCTCTCAACCTCCAAAACGTCTCTAAAATCTGCCCAAACATCTTCCCTAGACCCTCCCCCAAGAATCAAATCTGCTGGTCTCATCAAAAGACCAATTATAACTTCCTTAAAGAGGATCTCAAGAGGAAGATTTAAGAGGTAATTTCTCTCCCACTTCTCCTTTAATTTCCTTTCAAGTTCAAGTTCCTTTCTTGATCTCTCCCCACCTATATTCATCCAAATTGTTTTTTAACTCCATTATTATAAATATAATGTAATTTTATGATTATAATGGGATATTATATCACCCCACCCCCTTTCCCTATTCCTTTTATTTTATTAAAGAGTACGTTGTTCATGAGGTGTTAAATTTATCACCTTCAAAAAAGACATGTTCTCTTCTTCCATTTCTACATTCAAATATGGTCATGAAACCATTTTTATGGTTAAAACAGAATATTTTATATGTATTATGTTCTATTTTAAGTTCTGTAAATAACCTATGGCTATATTACTAATTGAAAAGTTAAAACAAGTTCTTTGTGATCCAAAAACTGCCCAAATTTACCCAAATAACCATCATTAAATTATTATATAATGATTCGTCCACATGGATCTAATATAATTCATTATAAAATCATTAAATATTCTGTAATATCTCTAATAAAATTTAATATCATTTCTGGATGTTTACCCATGATCTACCCGAACTTCAATTTAAGAATACAAGTGAACCACTCAAGAAAACCATAAAAACGAACATCCTCGAACAATGTTTTTAAGCTCTTTAAGTCATCCAATGGAACATAATATGACATAATGAAACCAGAATGAACCCTATTAATGTATAAAAGGTTATTTAATTTATAATTAATGAATATAATGTCATTATATAGGACATTAAAGAGAAGGAGGCATTCGAGTACAAGGTAAGGGGAAATTCTTGAACCCAACTTTCATCCTTCGGGATCTACCTCTTTCACTCCATTTTTGATATGGTCACTCCATAAAGATAATTTTTTCATCATTTTCTTTCCTTTTCTGGGATATAAATGTTTTCTAATTATGTTTATGTCAATCCAAATGTTTTCCAAGATAACTCTTCTTTTAAGAACTCAACTTTTACCTCTCATTCATGGTTGATGGTTCTTGTATCAAGCATGTTGTTCCCTCATTCTTTTGGGAACCCAAAGTTATGAATGTGTTCTTATGAGATGAAACCCATTACATTTCATGGGTTAGTTATGTTCATTTATGTTATATATTCATCGTGGCATGAATTATTAATGATAATCTTATGATGTGACGGGTGCACCCGGAATTATACAGCGCTCCAATGCATTGGGTAAAGTGATGAATCACATGAGTAAATGTGAAATTATGTGTGAACAAGATGCTAGCTTGGTTCACAATTATGTGTGGTAGTTAACCACTAAGACATGATGTTTCATTTTTATGCATTGCCACATTTCAAGTCTTTTATTTAAGCTCCTCTCATGTTCATGATATTTTTCCTATGTCATAATTATGCTCACCCCATGCTATATTGTTCTTATCTATCCTCTTACTGGGCTTCTATCTCACCCCTTTTGATGTATATCCTTAGGTGGCAACATGTACTAAGGAGAGGACAAGTGCCACTAAGAAGCAAGTGAAGAAGAAATCAGATAAATTCTTATGGTTGATGTTGTATTCGTTATGTGTGGTCCTTGTTTTCCCAAGACACTAAACCATTGGATCCTCCATGTGGAATACTATTATGTTTTTTATCTTAGAAACGATGTAATAGTAATGTAAGAAAATGCGGGCTCGCTATATGTAAAAAATTAATGCAATATGGATTCTGAACCCACTTCCCAAGACAAATGTCGGGGCCCTTATATCAACCCCTAAAAATGATTAAATCCCCATAATTCCCAAGGATACACTCTCTCCCCCACACTTGAAGAAAATAAAACAAAAATATACATAATGTATGGGTATTTTGGGATAAATTAACTTGTAATGTGGCTACCTAAAAGAAATTCCATGGTCACTATGTCTTAAAAAGGATAAAATTTCATGGTTTCCCAAAATAGAGGTTAATTGTACAATGGTATTTTCAATGAATGGTTTCCTATATCAGGAATGTATCACACTATAATATTATGGTTTTAAATAGAATAAAGAAAATTTATAGTTTTTCTACATGACCCAAGACTCTCAAGAAAGGGATTAAAATTCCAAATAAGAAAAAAAGGTCTTAGAATGTCTCTTAGGTAATAGATTAATATATTGGCCAATGATAATGTTTCATGGGTTTCAAAAATACATTAAACTCCTAATAATTATTTTAAAATAAAAATTATATAAAAATATTCCATTTAAACATTCATTTGAGAAACATTTGTCCAAAAACAATTAAATTTTCCACATATTCAAATCAAGCATGAAAAATGATTTTGGATATTCTTTTTAAGATCAATGTTTATCTAAAAAACAAAATAAAGAAAAATATATCAAAGTTGAAAACAATTTTTTGTTTTGTTTTTGTTTTTTAATCCTAACTATGACATGTCACCCTCCCACACACCTAAAAATTACAAAGTCCTCAGTGCAATTATTTTAAATTATTAGACAACTAAATAAATGTAGAAAGAAGGGACAACCTAAAAAGTGGTTTCATATGTGTTGTCCATTAGTTTGTTTTACTCCAATAGATGCTTCAGAAAATCATCATAGAAGTACTTGAGCCTCTACCCATTGACAATAAACTTTTTTCCTCTCTTCTCATACAAAAAAAAACTTTATAGCGCGAAAAGGGTAAACTTTAGTAACAATATAAGGACCGAGCCATTGGGAATGAAACTTACCTAGGTGGATATTTAGCTTGTAATTATAATTAGAAACTTATCAAAAATATTAAACTTCCTCTGATAAATCATCCCCTCATGGATATCCTTTGTCTCCACTTTATAGATTCAAGAGTACTCATATGAATCATGCTGAATTTCGTCCAACTCCTAAATCAGCAACTTCCTATGCTTCACTTCCATCTGAGAGATTCATATTACATTGTTTAACAACCCAATATGCCTTGTGATATACCTATAATAGAAGGTGAAAATTCTTTCCAAACACAATAATATATAATTTCATTCCAATTGAGGTTTCAAAAGTTGTATGGTATGCCCAAAATTCATCATCTTAGCACAAACATCAATCTTTCGTATTGGGTTGTACCATTTTCCATGATTCTATTAGCTTCTTGATTTTATATTTTTTCTTTTATCTCAGTTTTTTGGTTGATATAAAGTGGATAATTTTTGAAAAAACCCATTCTTAAGAAGAAAATTTTTCATTTTGATACTGAATAAAATGTGCACCTTGATCACTAATGGTGAATCTCGGAAAAACATACCTAATAAATATATGGGATCTCACAAAATCAACATCCATTCGAGAGTCATCCATATTTGTGTCCATTTCTTCCACCCATTTAGTGACATAGTCAATATCAAATAAGATTTACAAATATCCAAATAAATTTGGGAAAGGAACCATGATTTCAATGCCACAATCATCGAAGATCTTAGAAAATAACATGGGCTATTGGGGAATTTCATTACTCTCGGAGATATTCCCTATGAATTAAAATAGTGTAAAAGACATAAAAAAACTTATATTAGTATTTATAAAATGTTTTCTAATAATGTCCCATGTCAAATACCTTTCTAGTTGTACATTGAGAGCCAAATTTGACCCCAGAAGAAAAATTGTTGAAGAAGGTAAAAATAGAGGTGAACTCATGGTGAGGGACACACCGGCGAAAAACATGGTCACTAGAAATTATCCACAAATATAGGTCATCTCAAATAAACCATCATGAATCTTGTTTAATTATAAGGTATTTTAAGGTTATTTAATTTTGCGTCACCCTAGATGTTGCTAGAAAAATTTCAATGTCTATATACCAAAGGGTAAGGTCAAAAACATGACAATGGTTCTCCTGAGGGAAGAAATCACCAATGGGGATGGATGAGTCAACAGGGTCATCCAACAGTGGGAAAATTTTACTATTGTCATATGGTATAACATTTTACACTCCTCTCTTATCACTAATATTGTGTTCAAACTCCAAGAGGTGGAGAATCCACCAAATGAGATGAGGCTTAGAGGTAGGTTTCTTTAGAAAAAATCGAAGGGTAGCATGATCCAAAAATAATGATTTCGGACTTGATAAGATAAGAATAAGCTGTTTCTAGTGAAAACACAATAAAAAGGAGTTATTTTTCAATGGTTGAGTATTTTTCATGGGTAACTTCAAAGGTTACACAAGGTATACATAATGAAATGATGAGACTTCTCAAACCTTTGCGATAAAACTACCCAAACTCTAATGTTAGAGGAATCAAACATAAGTTCCAAGGGGATATCCCAACTTTGTGGATGGAGTATGGGAGGTGATGTGAGAATACTTTTTATTTAATTAATCCTCACAATTTTTATCAAAAATAAATTCAGAATCCTTTGAAAACAATCGATACAAGGGGAGTGTGATCTTACTAAATTCATTAATGAATCGGCTCACACACAAATTTTCGATATGAAATTTATGAATTAATTCAATTTTTGATTTATCAACCTGAATTACAACTTTTCAAATAACAATCCCAAGAAATCTCTCCCACTCAACCATGAAATGTAATTTCTCATAATTTAATAGGAGATATTTTTTAATGCAATGGTTGAGGATAGAGCTTAGGTGTTACAAATAGTCAACAGAGGAAGTTCCAAAATATATGAAATCATCCATAAAAAATTTAGAAAATTCTCAATGTACTAAGAAAAAATTATCATTATACATCACTTTAAAGTACCAAGAGAATTACATAGACCAAAAAGCATCCTTATGTATCAAAATGTGGTGAATTTAATAGAAAATGCATTATTTTCTTGATCCTCGGGGGCTATATAAATTTTGAAATAACATCAATATAAATTAATGAAACAATAATTGGGCTTACTAGCCATAATTTCTATCATTTGTTTAATATAAGGTAGAGGAAATTGGTCCTTTCTCATGGCTTGATTTAGTCGATGGTAGTCAATACAAAATCCCCAACTTTTTTTCACACATATTAGAACCTATTCATTCATTTCATTAGACACTACTATTGTAATATTTTTCCTAGAAATTTTTTTACTAGGCTAAACTATTTACAATCAGATATAAGAAAAATGATCCTAGCATCATGTAATTTACTAACATCTAATTTCACCACTTGAAGGAAAGTAGGATTCTACTAGCCTTGAGATTACCTTTTGTGCTTATCCTCATCATCTAAAATTATATAGTGCATGACAATATATGGTCCCATTTAGGGAATATAATCCAATGATTATCTAATTTCTATTTTACACACTCTCAAAAGAACTATTAGTTATAATTCCTACTGTGGAAATGTCACGACCCGTCCTTGGGGCCCATGCCGTGACTACCCCAAGCCCGCCTTCCATAGGCCAGGGGCTGTCCACTAGCACCAAGGCATAAATCCCAGAAAAAGGGAAGGCATTGCCTTTGTAAAGTAAACAAGAACCACAGAGTAAGCAAGCGGAAAAGTAAACACTAAGTAAAAGTTGGTACAATAGTAAGTGCGGAAAAGTAAAGGGGGCCGAAAATACAAGCCCAACTGTAAAGTACAACTAAAAGGGGGAAAAAGCAACTGAAAAAGTAAAGCCGCAACGTCGAGCCTTCCTCTGGAAGTCCCACCTAAAGGGTGGGTACAGAAAGCCTCCACTGCTCCTTGGGTCCAGCCTACCGCTCCGAGTACACCTCGCCCAGTGGTCTACCTCTAGCTACCGTCCTGCTCCGCAAGCCTCCACCACGATCAGTGATGTCCGTCGTCTGCAACCAACACAACGTAGTGCGGGCATAGCCCGTGCAGGCGTGAGTATAAGCTACTCAGTAGGGACCCCGAGACCCCCGATGGTCTCCCGAAATCCACGAAAAATAAACCACAAAGGAAAGATACAATCACGAAGTAACAACCGACACTGCTTAGGTATATGCCCATACATATACCTAAGTAACCAATTCTCGCTCGGCTCCAACATCCGAGCTCAAGTACAACCCAGTCCACATAGGAAAGCAAAACGTAAAATCCACATAGGATAGCTCAACACAAGTCACGAAGGAAAGTAAAACGTAAATCCACACAGGATAGCTCAACACAATCCACAAAGGAAAGTAAAACGTAAATCCACACAGGATAGTTTAACAAAATCCACAAAGGAAAGTAAAACAGAGTTTCAGCTCACACAAGTATACTTCTTCGGATGACGATAAAGATGATCACTGATCCATCTAAGTCGTCAGACCCACAAAGGATTGATAGGTACTATCCCCCGCAAAGACCCACACAGGATCGAGCCCACACAGGACCTGTAGGCGCTGGCTCACACAGAACCGCTGAGCGCTGACCCACACAGGATCGGACCCACACAGGATCAGGCCCACACAGTACCTGTAGCACTGACCCACAAAGGATCGCTGAGTGTTGTAGTCGTCGTCGTCGAATCCACTGAGGATCTCCGCACAGTCGTCGTCGCAGTCACAGTAGCAGTCGCAGCCAGCTCTAGGGTTCCCGCACACAACAAGCTTGTTCGGGAGGGTCCGGTCCACGAGCCGAGAGGCTGATACATCAACTGATACATAGTCCAAAGTTCATATATCTAAAAGTTCCATATCAACAACAGGAACTCAACGTTGCAGACGGCGTGTCAATCGGACGCCCGGTCTGAGAGTTATTGTCTTTTTCGTCCCAGGGGCCCGGTTGGTTTTAAGGCAAAACCAACCCGACTATACTCCACCTGCGTCCAAACCTCGGGCGGAGTATTCCAAAAGATCTGTCTCACTTAGAGGAATTCAACAAAGTCGACGACACGTCAATCGGACGTCCGTAGCTCAAGATATGAGTGTTTCCGCTCCGAAGGCCCGGTTGCTTTCGTGTACGAACCTACCCGGATGAACCCAAAGTTTTCCGAAACCTTGAGTGTGATATACCGAAACGACCATCTCTATCCAAGGATCGCATCTCCCCTGACGGCGCGTCGTTCGGAGGCCCGTAGCTCAAGTTACAGGCAAAAGACCGAAAATGGTCCGAAGACGGGGGGTCTGGGCCCGGACCGACCCGTCCCAACCCCCCTGGGTCGGCCCGAACCGGGTCGATCCGACCCGAGTCCGGGTCGGACCTGGTTCGGCGCGGCCCGGGTGCGACCCGGCCGGTCGGGCTGGCCCAGCGCGGCTCGGCTGAGCAGCCGAGCGTGGCAGCCGCGGGGCGCGGCCCCCGCAGGATGGTAGTGTCGCGGCCCCACGTGGGGCCGCGATGGAGTCAACGGACGCGGCTATGCCCCGTCCCGTGCCTGAGAGCCGGACCCGCATGGCCACCGGTCCGCTGGCCGCCTCCGCCGGAGGCTTCCGCGGGCCCCCAGAGTTGCTCCGGTGGTCCGTTTTCCTTCACATCTGCGCCAGAGCTCCTCCTGGGTCCCGTTCATCACTACGGAAACAACGGATCTTCCCTACAACATGTTTTGTCGTCGCCCGCCAATCCGTGCATCAACGAAGAACTGCGGAGGGTTGTCAGGCCGTATTTTTTTGGCCCGCACCCTCAGCGTTAGGCGATAACAGTTGGGAGGATTAATCAACACAAAGAAACATAACAAAAAACAATTTTAATAAATTAAAATTGTTCTTATGAAACCGGGTTCTTTGTTTTAAAAGAAACAATCACGGGAAGAAAAAGGATTGTTCTCAAATAAAAACCCCAACCTCGCCAAGTCGTCGCACGCGCATTCTTCGTGGAATTGTTCGTCGCGGAAGGAGGGGATCGTCGCGTCGTCGCGGTATCCGGTGTTGCGTCAACGAACTCCGAGGACCAAGAAACAACGGATTTAATTAATAATAATTAAATCCATATTTTTGTTTTAATCCACAAAGGAAATTTTAAAAAAAGAGCGCAACCCCCTACCTTGTCGCTGCCGATCGAAGGTTGTCGCGGGGTTGGATTGTCGCGGAAGAACGTCGCAGAAGAAGAATCGCCGGCGTCGCGGAACATGGCATCGCGTCGTCGATTTCCGAGGGCTCGGCGTTCTTCATGTTCTTCGCGTTCTTCACGATGGAGGATGAAGAACTCTTGGTTTTTGTCAAATCCCCTCAACGAACATTTTTTCAGAAGTCGTGCGTTGGTCTTATTTTATTATTACGCCAACTGATTGAAAACAGGTTAAGAAACGATTAAATTAATTCATAGAATTAATTCAACGAATATAACCGCCCAATTAATTCAACGAATAAAACGGCCCAATTAATTGGTGTGTTAAGAAATTAAGAAAATGCGTCAGTTGACTTTCATAATGACGGGTTTTCGCGGGTGCGTTACTTAGCGGAAAAGAAACAGTGAGGCTCGTGCGGGCCCCACCTCACAAATATCCTACCAAGAGGGTAGGATATTTTTGGATAGCACCCTATCCGCATCAACTCATCTTAAGCAGCATTAAGTGGCTTCAAGTGGCTTCCAAGTGGCTTAAGTGAAATAAAATAAAGTTTCTCGTACAATTTATTTTATTTCTTAACTTTAAGCCCAAAAATTAAAAACCAAAACCGAGCAAACACAACTCCGGAAGAGGCGTTTATAAGAAATTACCGGTGCTGCGATTCCATCGGTGCCCTCAGAATTTGATTCCGAGCACTGGTTCAAAAGTTAGAAAAACCAGCTCGTCCGTTCACTGAACGTACCCGAGCCTAACTTCGGAAAATGATTCCGGGCACACTGGTCCTCGGAATCAGGTGCCGTCAGAAACTTTGTTCTTGTAAAAATCCAAGGAAAATTAAGAAAAAAAATTCCTTGAATTTTTCGGGTCTTCACATCACTCCCACCTCAGGGCTTTACGTCCCCGTAAAGATACATCATAAACTAGGGAAACAAATGTGGGTACTGAGCACACATCTGAGCCTCCCGCTCCCAAGTGCTCTCCTGGAGGTTCCCGTGCTGCCATCTGATGCGCACAAGAGGAATCGATCGTCCACGTTGGACCCACTCCTGTCGATCCTCGATCTCCACCCGGACCTCCGCAAAAGTCTCCCCATCATCCACATCTATCTCCCCATGGTCAATGATGTCCATCAGGTCGTGCACTTATCTTCTCAACTGAGATACGTGGAAGACGTCGTGCACCCGGTGCAACTGAGGTGGTAGAGCCAGGCGATAAGCCACCTCTCCAATCCTGCTAATGACCTGGAATGGTCCGATGAAGCGTGGAGATAACTTTCCAACTCGGCCAAATCTCCGTAATCCACGTCGATGTGAGACACGCAAGAAGATGTGGTCACCATCCTCGAACTCTAGTGGCCTCCGCCTCCTGTCAGCATAAGACTTCTGCTGGCTCTAAGCTGTCCTCATCCGCTCCTGGATGACCTGGACCTTCTCAGTCGTGGCCCGGACCATCTCTGGTCCCACAAGTGGTGACTCCCCAGAGTCCTTCCAGCATAAAGGAGATCTGCAAGGTTTGTCGTACAACGCCTCGTATGGCGCCATCCCGATGGTGGAGTGGTAGCTGTTGTTGTATGTGAACTCCACCAAGGGTAGCTGGTCTCCCAGCTGCAACCAAAGTCGAGGACACATGCGCGGAGCATGTCCTCGAGAGTCTGAATGGTCCTCTCCATCTGACCATCCGTCTGAGGGTGAAAGGCGGTGCTCAGACGTAGCCGCGTCCCGAATGCCTCCTGCAACCCCTTCCAAAGCTGGGAACTAAAGCGAGCATCTCGATCGGAGACAATAGATTATGGCACACCGTGAAGCCGTACAATCTCCTGAACATAGAGACGCCCCAATCTCTCCACTGAGCCCTGCTCTCTGATGGGTAAGAAGTGAGCCGACTTGGTGAGTCGGTCAACAATCACCCAGATGGAGTCGTGACCTTTGGAAGTGCATGAAGTCCAGTCACTAAGTCTATAGATATGCCGTCTCACTTCCACTCTGGGACCTCCAAGGGCTATACCAAGCCTGCTGGTACCTGGTGCTCTGCCTTCACCTACTGGCAGGTGAGGCATCGAGAAACGAACTCTGCCATAGCCTTATCCATGCCCGGCCACCAGTGCTGTCGTCTGAGGTCCTAGTAAATCTTCGCCACTCCAGGATGTACCGCCAATGTAGAAGTGTGAAACTCTCCCAGCACCTCCTCTCGTAAAGCGACCGGTACCATGGTATGTCCTCTGAAAAGGATGTCGTGCTCTGCTCCAAAGGAGAAGCCATCAGGTTCATGTCATGAGGATATCTATGCACGCCTCATCTCACAGTCAGTGTCCCCACGTTGTGCCTCTCTGATCCGCTGTAGTAGTGGTGGGGTGACTATGAGAGACTGGAGAAATGCTGCTCCATCTCTATCCACGAAGGATATCTGCAAAGTGGCTAGCTGCTCTGTCGCCTCCTCAAGTAGCTGAATGCCCGTCCTTCTGCTGAGGGCATCGTCTACCACGTTCCCCTTCCCAGGAGTATAGACTATCTCAAAGTCATAGTCCTGGAGGAACTCGAGCCATCGCCGCTATCTCAGATTCAGGTCCTTTTGCAAGAAGATGTACCTGAGACTCTGATGGTCAGAAAAGACTGTAAAGCGCTCGCCTATCAGATAGTGTCGCCATGTCTTTAAAGCAAAGACCACTGCTGCTAACTCTAGGTCATGGGTAGCGTAGTTCTGCTCATGCAGCCTCAACTGACGTGATCCATAGGCGATCACTACCCGCTCCGGCATCAGAACACATCCGAGTCCGGTCCCTGATGCATCGCAGTAGACTACGTACCCTACTCCCTCCTCAGGCAACCTCAAGATAGTTGCGCTGGTGAATCTCTGTCTCAGCTTCTGGAAGCTCTGATAACATCTGTCTGACCACACAAAGGGTTTCCCCTTCTTCTTCAAAGCTGATAGTGGTGCCGCAACTCTGGAGAAGTCTGGCATGTATCTCCGATAGTATCCAGCTAGTCCCAAGAAACTCCTCACCTCTGTCACGCTCCTAGGTGGCTCTCAAGCTTCCACTGCCTCAATCTTCACAGGATCAACTACAACTCCCTCCTCAGAAATGACGTGCCCCAAGAAGTGGACCTCACGTATCCAGAACTAACACTTCGAGAGCTTTCCATATAGCTGGTTCTCTCGGAGTGTGTCTAGTACAACCCGCAAGTGGTAGGCGTGCTCCTCCTCAGTCGTCGAGTATATCAAAATGTCATCGATGAAGACTACGACAAATCGATCGAGATATGGCTGAAAGATCCTATTAATGAGGCCCATGAACACTTCTGTAGCATTGGTTACGCCGAAAGGCATAACCAAGAACTCATAGTGGCCATACCGACATCTGAAGGCCATCTTCTGCACGTCCTCGTCTCGAACTCTGAGCTGATGATAGCCTGACCTGAGGTCTATCTTCGAGAACCACCGTGCTCCCTTGAGATGATCGAAGAGGTCATCAATCCTCGGTAGCGGATACTTGTTCCTCACTGTCACCTGGTTCAGGCGACGATAGTCAACACAAAGTCGCAAGCTCCCGTCCGCCTTCTTGGCGAACAATATCGGGGAAGCCTAGGGTGAAATGCTGGGTCGGATGAAACCCTTGCCCTGCAAGTCCTCCAACTGTACCTGTAGCTCTCGAATCTCAGTAGGGTCCATCCAATATGCTGGAGTCGATATCGGGGTTGTCCCGGGGTACATGTCGATATGAAAGTCTACCTCTCTGCGAGGAGGTAGCCTGGGAACGTCGTCGGGAAAGACGTCCGCGTACTGATCCACCACTGCAAGAAAACTAGGACTCCGCACGTCAACAAATCCTAGGATGAGGCTAGGAAACTGATGAGTGATGGGTTGTCCTTTCCTCTGTGGAAGTCCATCCTGTGCTGTGAAGGCTCCCTTCTTGTCGGTGAAGGTGAACCTACTCCCGTCGGTACGTACACATCGCACCTTGCGCCTAATGCAGTCAATCTCTGCATGGACTGTAGATAACCAATCCATGCCCAAGATGACGTCGTAAGGCCTCGACACCGCTACAAGAAGATCCCAGCCGAAGCTCTTGCCTCCTAGAGTAAGCTCACACTGCCGGCACCAGTGTGTAATCGTCGAGTCTCCTCCCTTAAGAGTCTCTAGCCGTAAGGATCAAGCCAACGGCTCTATCGGAATCTCCGAGCTCCGAACAGGGGCAGCGGCTATGAAATAGTGACTCGCTCATGTGTCTATAAGAACTGCAGCAAGGGTGGAATAGACACAGATCATACCTCGAATCATCTCGGGCGCGCCGTGGTCATAGGCCTCCGCTGCCTGGAGCTGTGCCTGTCTCTGCCCGCCAGCTCCCTGTGGTCGGGGCGGGCCTCCTAGTGGTGGTGGTGGTAGAGCCTCAAAGCGTCGCCCACCACCTGCTGCTCGGACAACTCCTCTTCCTCATCTGCCTCCTCCCTGTGGACCGCCACGGTCGACCCTCTGCCTCTGCCAGGGTGGCCCCTCAACTGTCTGCTACTCCTCGGCACGGTGGGTCGGGCAATCACGAGCCATGTGACCCTGCCCGCCGCAATTGTAGCACTGCCTGCCTCTCGAAAGACTGGCTCCGCGCTGTGTGCCCCGCACTGCTGAGCCAGTGTCCTGAGGCCGTCTGCGTGAGGGTCTGGTCTACCTGGACCCCTGATTCATCCGCCAACTGCCTGCTGTGGAAGACTCTGCTACGTGCCGCCCCGCGGTAGGTCTCGGCGCTGGAGAAGTCTCAGCAAGAAAGATCTCGATCAAAAGGGCTCGCTGCAGTACTCCTACCTGGGTCGTGATGCTGAGGGAGATCAGCAATGCCCTGATCTCATGTCTCAAACCCTGCTCAAAGGTCCGGGCCCGGAAGAACGGGTCCTGTACCATGTCAGTCGAGTAGCGCGAGAGATCGGTGAATCTCGCTAAGTACTGGGCTACCGTCAAGCTGCCCTGCCGCAGCTGAAGAAGCTCCTGGATGCGCACCGCACGGAGGGTGGCCAGGACGAACTCTGAGCGGAAGAGGCCCTCAAAGTCTGTCCAGATGAGAGAGGCCTCATCTTGCACCTGGAGCATCAAGCTCCACCATCGTCCTGCTACTGCGTGCAGTAGGCTCGCTTCGTGGATCACCATGAGGTCTGCTGGTGTCCTCACTAGTCGGAAAACTCGCACCACTGCCTCCAGCCAGTCCTCAGCTGCCTGGGGGTCCGTCTCCCCATGGAACCTAGGTGGTCGCTGGTGCTGAAACTCGTGCAGAGCACTGAGGCGATGTGCATCATCAGCAGCTGGTGCTGGAAGCATCGGGGGCTCGGCGGGTAGAGGTACTGCTGGTGCCCTCGCCGTCAAAGGGCCCTGTACCGAGGCCTCGTCGCTCGGCGGGCTGTCGTCAGGTACCACTCTCAGAACCCTTGCTGGATGATGTCATGGGGCCATCCTGAAAAGGAAACAGGTGCTCCATGGTCAGAACAGTATACCTAGTGAGCTGATATGAAGTAATCACAAAGAAAACTTGAAACACACATGCAATCAATGTTTTCGTGCAATAAGTCGGAAATCAGAAGTCAGGGTCCTGGTGTACGGATACGTCGGCCGCCGCACCAACACTGGACTCCCTGGACTGATAACCACACCCAATACGCTAAACACTATTGCTTCACATAGAAGAAAGATCAGAGTCTGCGGTAGAACCGACCACCTCTGATACCAATTTGTCACGACCCGTCCTCGGGGCCCGT
The DNA here is from genome assembly GCA_963277665.1 of Viscum album. Classification (NCBI taxonomy): domain Eukaryota; kingdom Viridiplantae; phylum Streptophyta; class Magnoliopsida; order Santalales; family Viscaceae; genus Viscum; species Viscum album. The sequence continues at coordinate 1,781,671,181 of OY728131.1, read as the reverse complement.
GCCGTGACTACCCCAAGCCCGCCTTCCATAGGCCAGGGGGTGGCGACTAGAACAAAGGCGTAAATCTCGGAAAAAGGGAAGGCATTGCCTTTGTAAAGTAATCATGCACCACAGAGTAAGCAAGCGGAAAAGTAAACACTAAGTAAAAGCTGGTACAACAGTATGTGCGGAAAAGTAAAGGGGGCCGGAAATACAAGCCCAACTGTAAAGTACAACTAAAAGGGGAAAAATAGCAACTGAAAAAGTAAAGCCGCAACGTCGAGCCATCCTCTGGAAGTCCCACCTGAACTGTGGGTACAGAAAGCCTCCACTTCTCCGCGGGTCCAGCCTACCACTCCGAGTTCACCTTGCCTAGTGGTCCACCTCCAGGTACCGTCCTACTCCGCAAGCCTCCACCACGATCAGCGTTGTCCGTCATCTGCAACCAACACAACGTAGTGCGGGCATAGCCCGTGCAGGGGTGAGTATAAGCTACTCAGTAGGGACCCCGAGACCCCTGAAGGTCTCCCGAAATCCACAAAGGATAAACCACAAAGGAAAGATACAATCACGAAGTAACAACCGACACTGCTTAGGTATATGCCCATACATATACCTAAGTCACCAATTCTCGCTCAGCTCTAACATCCGAGCTCAAGTAAAACCCAGTCCACACAGGAAAGAAAAACGTAAAATCCACACAGGATAGCTCAAGACAATCCACGAAGGAAAGTAAAACGTAAATCCACACAGGATAGCTCAACACAATCCACAAAGGAATGTAAAACGTAAATCCACACAGGATAGCTCAACAAAATCCCCAAAGGAAAGTAAAACAGAGTTTTAGCTCACACAAGAATACTTCTTCGGATGACGATAAAGATGATCACTGATCCATCTAAGTCGTCAGACCAACAAAGGATCGATAGGTACTAACCCCCGCAAAGACCCACACAGGATCGGGCCCAGACATGACCTGTAGGCGCTGGCTCACACAGAACCGCTGAGTGCTGACCCACACAGGATCCGACCCACACAGGATCGGGCCCACACAGGACCTGTAGCACTGACCCACAAAGGATCGCTGAGTGCTGTAGTCGTCGTCGTCGAATCCACTGAGGATCTCTGCACAGTCGTCGTCGAAGTCACAGTAGCAGTCGCATCCAGCTCTAGGGTTCCCGCACACAGCAAGCTCGTTCGGGGGGGTCCGCTCCATGAGCCGAGAGGCTGATACATCAACTGACACATAGTCCATAGTTGTTGTATCCAAAAGTTACGTATCGACAACAGGAACTCAACGTCGAAGACGGCGCGTCAATCGGACGCCCGGTCTGAGAGTTATTGTCTTTTTCGTCCCAGGGGCCCATTTGGTTTTTAAGGCAAAACCAACCCTACCGTACTCCACATGCATCCAAACCTCGGGCGGAGTATGCCAAAAGATCCATCTCACTTAGGGGAATTCAACGAAATCGACGGCACGTCAATAGGACGTCCGTAGCTAAAGATATGAGTGTTTCCGCTCCGAAGGCCCGGTTGGTTTCGTGTACGAACCAAACTGGACGAACCCAAAGTTTTCTGAAACCTTGAGTGCAATATACCAAAACGACTGTCTCGATCCAAGGATCGCATCTCCGCTGACGGCGTGTCGTTCGGAGGCTCGTAGCACAAGTTACGGGCAAAAGACTGAAAACGGTCCGAAGACGGGGGGTCTGTGCCCGGACCGACCCAGGTCCTGGTCGGACCCAGTTCGGCGCGGCCTGGTCCGGCCAGGGTGCGACCCGGCCGGTCGGGCCGGCCCGGCTCGGCTTGGTCGAGCGGCCGAGCATGGCAGCCGCGGGGCGCTGCCCCCGCGGGATGGAAGTGTCGCGGCCCCGCGGGGGGCCGCGCTAGAGTCAACGGACGCGGCTATGCCGCGTCTCGTGCGTGAGAGCCGGACCCGCACGGCCGCAGGTCTACTGGCCGCCACCGCCTCTGGCCGCCGGAGGCTTTTGCGGGCCACCGGAGTTGCTCCGGTGGTCCGTTTTCCTTCCCGTCTGCGTCGGAGCTCCTCCTGGGTCCCGTTCTTCACTACAGAAACAACGGATCATCCCTGCGGCATGTTTTGTCATCGCCCGCCAATCCGCGCATCAACAAAGAACTGCGGAGGGTTGTCAGGCCGTGTTTGTTTGTCCCGCACCCTCCGCGTTAGGCGATAACAGTTGGGAGCATTAATCAACACAAAGAAACATAACAAAAAACAATTTTAATAAATTAAAATTGTTCTTATGAAACCGGGTTCTTTATTTTAAAAGAAACAATCATGGGAAAAAAAGGATTGTTCTCAAATAAAAACCCCTACCTCGTCAAGTCATCACACGCATGTTCTTCGTGGAATTGTTCGTCGCGGAAGGAGGGGATTGTCGCATCGTCGCGGTATCCGGCGTTGCATCGACGAACTCCGAGGTCCACGAAACAACAGATTTAATTAATAATAATTAAATCCATATTTTTGTTTTAATCCACAAAGTAAATTTAAAAAAAAGAGCGCAACCCCTACCTTGTCGCTGCCGATCGAAGGTTGTCGTAGGGTTGGATTGTCGCGGAAGAACGTCGCGGAAGAAGAATCGCCGGCGTCGCGGAACATGGCGTCGCGTCGTCGATTTCCGAGGGCTCGGTGTTCTTCACGTTCTTCGTGTTCTTCGCATTCTTCGCGTTCTTCATGAAGGAGGATGAAGAACTCTTGGTTTCTGTCAAATCCTCTCAACGAACATTTTTCCAGAATCCGTGCATTGGTTTTATTTTATTATTACGCCAGCGGATTCAAAACAGGTTAAGAAATGATTAAATTAATTCATAGAATTAATTCAACGAATAAAACCGCCCAATTAATTCAAAGAATAAAACCGCACAATTAATTGGTGCGTTAAGAAATTAAGAAAACGCGTCAGTTGACTTTCATAATGACGGGTTTTCGTGGGTGCGTTACTTAGCGGAAAAGAAATGGTGAGGCTCGTGCGGGCCCCACCTCACAAATATCCTACCAAGAGGGTAGGATATTTTTGGATAGCACCCTATCCGCATCAACTCAGCTTAAGAAGCTTTAAGTGGCTTCAAGTGGCTTCCAAGTGGATTAAGTGAAATAAAATAAAGTTTTTCGTACAATTTATTTTATTTCTTATCTTTAAGCCCAAAAAATAAAAACCACTCCCGAGCAAACGCAACTCTGGAAGAGGCGTTTCTAAGCAATTACTGGCGCTACGATTCCATCGGTTCCCTCAGAATTCGATTCCGAGCACCGGTTCAAAAGTTAGAAAAACCCGCTCGTCCGTTCACTGAACGTACCCGAGCCTAACTTCAGAAAATGATTCCGGGCACACCGGGCCTCAGAATCAGGTGCCGTCAGAAACTGCGTTCTTGTAAAAATCCACAGAAAATTAAGATAAAAATTTCCTTGAATTTTTCGTGTCTTTACAGGAAAGAGGTTATTGGAAATAATGATGAGAAATTGGTCAACAACCTCAAGATATTCATATATAAAATTAAATGGAAGTGGTTTTAATTCCAACATCAATGGTTTTTTTATTAAGGGAGGGTATTTTGGGGGATTGAGTCCCATGAAACTATTTATTTTATCTTTTTTATTCTTAATGTAAATATAATCTATTAAAATGAGATTTTTAGAATCATCAATGGTCATGGGTACCTTATAATGAATGAAATCATCAATTAAAGAACAATATTTACCCTTTTATAAAACCACACAATGCTAATGACATGAATCAATACTAAAATCATCCATGAGAGAAGAGGAATAAATTGAATCAGAGTATGGGTCGAGGAGAGAATGTTGTGTATGTGTGTCATTAGAGAGAAAATCCATCGAATGGACATGAATAGTGGAGTTCTCTTCAAGGGATATTTTGTAGCCTCTAGGATATTAAAACTTACCTTTTCTCCACTGAACTCTAGGACAACATACCATTGTAAACATTAATAACCAATTTTTCTATTTTCAATATGGTTCATCCATGTATGATAGGGGAATATCCCTGCGCTTAGGTATCCTCATTCTCAATAATGTAAGTTAGGGGGGAATATTATATTCTTCACTTTTATGTTGATGTTCTAAACCACTCATGATTGGTGTGTTGTGACCTGGATGGAATGTTTCACTATGATTCCTATCTTTTGAAGCTCTCCAACCCATATATAATTGTACACACAGTAAGGAATTACATTAATTAAAGCACCAAAATCTCGCATAGTGTCTGAAAATATTGTATCTCTTATGGTTTAAGGAATTATTAAAGTTCCCAGATCCTAGAATTTGGTTGGAACTCCTTGTGGAATCATGATCGATAAATTCCTTCCCAGGATGACTCTCTCTTTCCCCTTTAGTCTTCTTCTATGGGTGAAAAGTTGATTAAGATATTTGTCATATTGGGGAATTTTCTTAACTGTATCCAATAGAGGAATGCTAACATAATCATTGTTAAATTTCTACCATTATTTCATTATCAATATAATTATAAATCTTTAGATTCGTTTTATAGATTCTTTAGGGGGAAAGAAATATGAATGGATTGTTTAGTGGAATCTTCAATGACAATTTGTTTATAAATTTCATTGTTTTTTGTCATCATTAAAATATTTTGAGGGAAAGGAAAGAGAGTTTTCAATATGGGTTCATACCTTTTTTATAGAATCATTGGAAGATGAAACCTCTTTACCAATACAAAATGTGATTTCATCTACATTACCACTATCTTTTGGAATATCAATAGGATGGGATGGTAGTTGTCCATAACCATTCATCTTTATCTCACCAATGGTGTTTTTTAATTGTCCATGTTGAGTTCATAGGTCCTTAATAGCTTATTTCTTGGTCTATTGGAATTAGAGGTTCTAGGTTTCCATTTTCATCACTATTTTCTCAAGGATTGGTTCATATTTGGGAGGAGGACAAGGATTTTCACAAAAATTTATGTGATAAGAAGTTTTCATAAGTTGGCCTTGTTGAAACCAGTTATTCGTGGGGTATCTTGATTTTCCTCCTTGTCATAACTGTGGTTTGATTGCGACACATGTTATGGATTTTTCCTAAATGTTTCATTCATGAATAGAGGTTCTTGTCGGAATAGACGCCTAGGGAATAACACTACACAAGACTCAGATGAATCCTAAATTTATGAGCAATGGTCAGAAAAATGAGTGATATCAGAATAAATGACACAATGTAATGGAACATAAGACTAGTGTGAGTTACCTTATGCTTGGAATAAATTCCTTATAAGGATATTAAAATAAACAATTTTATTATCAACTTATTGTTCTAGGGATGAATGACCTACCTCTTAAACTCCTTGGGTGGGTGCACTGGCTCATGTACCAAATTTTTTTGCATTTTGATCCATATTGGCTATTAGGTAACAAGTAGTTGAAGGAGTTTTATCTACTATGGAACCACCATCTACAATATCTATCATTATATAATCCATGGGAAAAAATTCATCATTTTAGTATTTAATTATCAATTGTAAACATATTTTTTGGTAGAGGTAACCTTAACATAGTTGTTTGAATCTCTCCCAATATTCATGAAGGGTCTCTCCTTGTGAGTGCCTAATTCCAATTTTTTTCAAATTGATACTATTTGGGTGGCAGGGAAAAAATTCTCCAGAAAGATTCATTTATGGTTATTGTATCCCGCAATTTTTGTATGTAAATAGTAATCCATTCATTGGCTACACCATCAAGGGAGAAAGGGAAGGCCTTAAACATAATGAGGTCCACAAACACATTTTGGGGTTTCATGGTGTAAGGAACTATATGAAACCCCATGAGATACATGAAATGGTATTCATCAAGAAGACTATGGAAATTAGGATGTAGGTGGATGTGGTTTGATCTTAGCTAAAAGTTGGCTACTTCTTTGGGATATTGGATGTACGTGGGTTGGTACTCCACATCCGGGGTGGTCAGATCTTTTAATGTTTGAGTGTTTTCATCCATGATTTCTAGGTTTTTATTTGGTTCAATTTTTGGAAAGGTTGGGACTAGTTGAGGTTAAAAAGTGGGTTCCTCAATGTTACATGATTTTCCTACTCAATATAACCTCATTTGTGAGTGAAGTGTCTTTTCAATTTCAAGGTCAAATTCAAATATTTTTTTTATGATATGGTCATGCAAATAAGTTGTGATGTTTTATTTTGTTTTTTACGATAGATGTTGGATAAAATAAAATTTATTAGGAATAATTAAATATTTAAATAAATGATAATGTGATTCTATAGAATTATAGAGATAGAGAGGAAGAGAGATAGAGAAAAAGAAACACACAAAAACAAACAAAATAAAAAAATAGAAATAATCAAAAGGGATGTGGGGGATACTAAAAAGGGTAATAATTAAGAATTAAAATAATGAAATAAATGGAAATAAAATGATAAAAAATTGATCTTGGCTCCCTAGAAACGATGCCAAAGTTTGATCGCGTTGTCGAGCATGTCAAAAATAAATGTTTAGTTTTTACGAAATCCCCTTAATAAGAAAAAACGATTCGAAGATTGAATGAATCATCAAAACAAAATCCAAGACATAATATAAAAATAAATCCCAAACCCATCCCATATTCATGAATAAATAAAAATGATATAGATAAAGGTATCCAATGTAAATACCCAAAAGTAATGCTAAAGTAGAGACAAAGATTCTGTAAAGAATCTGAGCTAGTAAGGTCTAAAACAGTACATAAATTCCTCCTAGAAACCTAAAAATAGTTTAATATATGTTGGGTGAGAATACAAGTATACATATTAGGAAATAAAAAATCTCTCATGTGAATGTTAATGTATCATAATAATTCAAATGTGTGTAAACAACATAACTAAACAACATCTAAACATGCATACTAACCATCTCAACCTCACCAAGGAATGCTCATGAAATAATGCACATCAATTAAAATTACATAAAGTAAAACACATCGATGATACGGTACGCCACACCACTTTCCCACTGATTAGATTCTCTCACACCCCAAAGAAAAACATATTAGAACTCCCATCACTTCTAAATATTCACATCACATCCCATCCACAAACACATGGGCCTCAAAACAAATCCTGCCCACAGACAACATGGCCTCCCAACACATCACATATCATCCCAAAGAAACCTACGACAGAACATCACAAATCATCCAGAGGACACTTGGGGCACCACATGACTACACATCTTGAAGGAATTTGTCAAACAACAAATCCTCACATCCTACCCAAATAAGCATGGGCCATTATAACCTAGAAGCAGGAGTGGGGAAGAGTGGGTGCCCAACCATCCATCCTCCCACTGAGATGTTGGGAAAGGTACCCCTATGTGAGGATTTTGTTGTTAGGCACATAGTTCTCAACAAGGTTGGGGTGTGTATAGAAATTACGATGAAATTACAAGTTTATATATAGTAGGAAACACTAAAGCCCAACCTATGGGTTCTCAAACAAAATAACCAACTCACAGCACTATAACCTTTACCCCAACTCTAAATACATTATTAGTATCTACAACAGTCATTTTAGAAGGTGAATATCCCTAATAATCTAATGCAACCTTACACATTCTTCATATTTAAAACACATTCATTTAATTATTTATCATCAACCACATTTAAGTTCCCAAATAATCATTTATTTTTCCATAAAAAATTCATTCCCATTAACCAAACTAACCCATTCCATTGAAAACATTAATAAAAATTCATTTCTTCCATCAACACTCTGGAATATATCACAACAGAACCACATATCATAAGAATTTTGTCATCCAAAACAACCTCACATTGACTCCACAAAATCATGGCCCGAAAAATATCTCCTAACCACCCCAAAAGAATGGCCCAAAAACTATCACCTCGCATACCTAAAATCATCAAACATAAACCATCCGCCCCACATTCCCTAACCATACATCACAACACGTCAAGAATATTTTATAGATTTACAAAGGGTATTTTATCACATTAAACTATATTTTATGGATTTCATCACAGAAATAATAATCATGGGGAAACAACTTTAATACCCAAATATAATTTGTGAGCTAATATTCATTATTAGGGTGATATCAAAACAATAACAACCAACATACCAATAACATCACATATATACAGTGAAAAGAAAGCCCCTAAAAAACAATTTTCAGTGGGGGAATCTGGCCTGTACAATCCACAATATCAAAAAAAATATCAAAGCTGTAAAAGCATGTGAAATAAACCAATTTTCTTTTAAATTTCAAATAAATTGGTTTTTTTCTTTAATTAAGACAAAATAGACATAACCTATATGTAAAAAATTAAAACCCATCATGCATGTTACACAATAAGGATAAATGAGAGAAATCCTACCTCAAATAAGATTTTCCAACTCGCTGTGCTTTTCAAGGTGAATAAGAACACCTAAAACCCACAAATGCAACACAGGGAGTCACATATCTACCTATACCACACCGAGATACCATCAAGATGCATCCCAAACACACAACCCAAACAAAACCATACAACCATAGTAAAACCCGATAGAAGAATATAATGAAACGGGTGAGAATGAGAGGAGAATTCACCATGGATAGAAGATTGGAGCCCAATGATAAATCAAAAATGAAATAAATCTCCAATAATTAAAGAGAATGTCATCATATTCCTAGGACGAGAGATGGTCCTCTAGAAACATGGTTTATAAAAATCACGAGAGGGTAAAACCATTAAAACTATATATCATCATGGAATTACACTATATGTACTCTCATTTCACATCATGTAGTCTTAGGATCCCATGTTCTACAAAAAACAAGTCACTTTTGTATTATTTAACCCAAAAAAATCTACACATTATGACCAGGCATAGAAAAGATGTGAAACCAACATTCACATTGTATAATACACATACACAATGTCTATTTCCAACGTCAGTTGTGCTACATGTCCAACATCCACCAAATAATCTTGTAACCTTCCCCGAACACCTCCAACAACCAAAACTAGAAATGTAACAGACTATGATGGAATAAACAATTACAACCCAATTACAAATATTTTTTCCCCTAGAGACTAAAACCCAAACCAATCATGTACTTTTTTATCTAGAGGCACAACCCGAATAGTCTTCTTTTTCCACTGAAGGCACAACCCAAATACCGACATTTGGATAGAGTTATAACCCAAATATATGGATTTTAATGGGTGTTAAAACCCTTTATAATTATGCATATATAAGAAGAAACATGATTAATTATTTCATATTAATTGTACAAAATCACCAAGGTTTGATTGGTGAGAAGGAATTTGACTCTCCAACTGTAAATTATTACATGATCTACGTTCTTCAATAAGTAGTAGTTATTTTGTAGGTTAATATATGCTTGTTTATAGTGATCACCCATGTGGTGAGAAATTTTTTTTCTGATGAAAACTTTATAGTCCTTTCATTTTATATTGTCAAAGATATGGTAAAGTAAGATGATTCCACATCAAGTTCACCATTTTTGTATTGTCAGAAATGATTTGGAAGAGTTTTTATTGATGGTTTCATTGTGAGGGAGTGATGTTTGTCCAATAATTCACACATATTTTTGAATTCATGATTATCATTCGAATAAAATCTCAACGGTTCCCACATCTATTACTGGGTATAGACCTACTTTCTAAAGGTAGGCATCCAATTGGGGTTTTAGACCAATTGAATATTGGGAAAATACATTGGCCAAGATTATGGGAGGTTGGAATCATCACACCCTTTTGGGGGAATTTTCTCCTACTCCAAGACTCTCTTATAGATTTATGATATGTCAAGAATATCATTCTAATCCTGATACTGGACCATTTACCCTAAACAGTGATCCTAGGTTAAACTCTTTTATATGTGAAGGGGAATAATATAGTGAGTCCATCTATATGTATCTAAGGTTCTTCATCCATTTTACCTAATGGATGAATACTTGTATATTGAATTTGTATTGCCAGAAACTTTATAATCTGATTCCATTTAAGGAGGTGGTTAATATTTTCAGCAAGGTATAATGATATTATGAGGCGTCCTACATATCTAGTTTATAACAAAAATTAAAATCCATGTAGTTTGTCAAACCCATTTAGTTTAACATCATGAGGAAAGGACAAGCATGATGGAACATAGGCACAAGGTATTTGATCATGATTATTGGAGATACATCCTATGTATCATGATTTTTGAAGTAATTAGAGTCACTGTAGTTCAATCAAGACCTTGGGATTGACCCAATGGTGTATTCCCTTGTAAGGGGTCTTCATATCATTCCAATGTTTGGGGATAAAAAATGAGGTTTCTAGGGATAGAGGAGATTCATGATTCTAATGATATGACTATTTAAACTCTTCAATACCATGTGAGACATGATTGGTGTGAGAAACAATGGAGAGAAAGTAATCAATCTGACTACATGGGGATACAGGAATTATGTAGTGGGGAAACCCTTAGGATGCTTAATTAGGAGCATGGGCCTGAGGAATATATCTTACTTATGATTGTTATTGCAATAATCATAGTTTTCATTTTTCAGTTAACATCTCAATCTACTAATGGATGATAAATAATGATCATCCCATGGGAATGATTGTGTCCTAATTGTTGAAATGTTGGAGTCATCGAGGGAATTTCGTGGATGTGGATTCCCATTTGATCTAGGGACATGGGAAGGTGTCCTACATATCATGGTTATTGAAACAATTTAAGTAATCATTGTATAGTTTATCATTGATTACACACTAAGGATTAACTAGCATAGAGGCAATCAATTCACTCCAACAATCAATGCATACACACTGAGGATTCCCTTGTATGGATGTAATCATATCATGCCAGTGATCTAATAGTACACTCTATGTTTTCCCTAGTAAGAAGGCATTCATATCATTCCCTAAATTAGGTCTTACATAATGAGGATTATGTATGTGAATGTTATAATAATTTAAACTCCCTAAGAACACTTGAGATACAGTCAATGTGAGAAATAAAGCATTAGAAATTAATATGTATCACTTCTGGATGATGTGGGATTTATTTGATGCGATTACACATTGGATGTTTAATATGAAGATCGATACTTAGGAAGGAGGCCTATGTATCATGGATATTACATAAATTAGATATCTTATAGTTTAGTTGATCAAGGATTATAAACTAAGGTTCCCTATGTAACTATTATCAAAATTGAATCTCTTTAAGACCACGTGAGCTATACTCGATGTGAGAAACAAGGGATAGAAAAAAATCTGTCTCACTACATGTTTATGTGAGACTTGTGTGATGGAAAATCACGTTGAATGTTTAATATGGAGCATGATTCTGGTTATTCTTGGAATTAGATTCATTTCAGTTTATTTTCATTAGGGATTACACAGTGAGGCCGACCTAATATGGTGTTTGTACATGATCATCTAGTTTGGGGACCCCTACATAACAAAACTTTTGTTTTCTACCTGACATGCTTCATTTCCTACCTAAAATGCCTTAATTGTCTCTTGACATGATGGATGATGTTTAAACCCATATCTCCATATTGTGGACATGTCTAATGACAATCGTCTGATCAAGTTGAATATTCTGAAATAAATCTCATAATTTGAATGGAATTTATGAATATTATTTCATGGTCAATGATGACTTGTTCATAGGACATCACCTAACCTGGATGACTTTACCTAGAGTTCTTTAAATGTTCTTGGATGACATGCATAGATGATGTTTTATAATCTGGTTGACATGTTTGAAGAACATATCAAGATCTCTACTTACATTCTTAATGGGTCTCTCATGATCTTGCTAAAATGAATTAAGTGTGACTTGAGATATGAAAGGTAAGACCAGAGGGATTCGTGAGACCCAGCTAATATGCATTGGTGTCATTGCATACTATAAGTGACATGTCAAGTGGACATCACGTGGTCTAGATGGTGATCCCATAGGTTTTTTCGAGTCTTGTGGGTATGCACATAGGGTGTTCATGACATTATTTTATATGTCCATGGCAATCACATAATATGAATAGCATGTCAAGGGAGTTTCTCATTATTGGGTACACATGTCCTGGTGATGTCTCATGACTAGGGTGGAACATGATAACCACATTAGGATCATCGTATTTGTCTTTCTCATAACTCTCCTAACATTTTTAGTAGTTTTTTGAACATTTTATTTCATATGTTCATTTGATATTTTCAGTTTTATATTGTTTAGGCCTTTTGTGACACAATAAATTTGAAGGATGTCCTTACCCTAATCTAGCCTATATGCGAGAAGTCCTTGACATGATCTTAAGTGATCACACGATGTTCTTATACATGCCTCACGATCCTTATGTCATTTCCATAATTTTACAGAAAAAACCCTTAGTGACCATGGGATCTTCTACTCTAATAAGTTTACACTGATTCCTAGGTTCACCAGTGCATGGATCCAAGGACGCATTTTTTGATGCTATGGTGGGGGATTTGTAGGCCTTACCACGATGATTATACATTATTTTTGAGTGGCTCATATATCGTAGATCAATTCTAGAGTCGGAGGAGGGATCTTCATGTTACTCATTATACTATGTCCTACTAGGGGTTATCCCTGGGGTGTCTGATTATTTTCAATAATCGCAAGATCATCCCACAAAACCCTCATTTATTGGATTTTGAAAAATTATAGGGGAATTTTTTAATCAGGATTATATTCTGACAAGATTTTACAAGGTTAGGCCAACATTTCTAAGGGAATTCTCAATATCAGGATGCCTATTGAAATTATTTCTCATGATCTGATATTCCTTGTTCGGGATTTCTAATAAGACAACGGTGTATTTCCAAAAGGGCCGTTCTGAGATTCATTTGTGTTTTACTTCTAAATAAAAACATTCTAAGGAAACACTTGAATAACTCAATGCACTATCCATATTTTTATTATATTTATTTTTGATACCATGAAATAAATTTACATGGACCTGACAGTGTTTATTATAGTTAAATTAACCAATGTGAACCATACAAACACCACAATTTAAGGGGGGAGGATGAAATGGGGAATTGGGTGTGGAGAATCACATGAAAGGGTATTCCCAAACAAGATCATATGAGTTTCAGAATAAAATAATTGTACATAAATTAGTTAAATAATAAAGGACGATGATTAAAAACAACACAAAGGCCTAGAATTTAAAATACCATTCAAATATTACAAAAATAAATCATTGGATTCGATTTCGTAGTTCTGTGCAACGTGTGGTATAGTTTCAAGAATCACTACATCCAGGCGGTTTCCATTGGATTTATTCAAGGAACCAAAAACATTCAACAGTTCTTTATCCAAAGGGGTCCTACTTTCCAAAAGCAGGTGTTCATTAAATTTGAACATTACGATATGTGAGAACATGCATTGGTCGAGAGGATGGGAGTTCAGTCACATTACACACTTTTGGGGGGAATTATTGTCTACTTTGGGACTCTCTAAATAAATTTATAATGTTTTCATGAATTCTTATTATTTTTCCAAGTATGACATAATTTTCCCTTGGAATTTGCAATCACTTATTAACACGTGTAAAATTTAGAATCATCAGTATGTATTCAAAGTTCTTAATCAATGGAGATATCTATATGTATTATAGGTTCACCATTAATGAAATATTTTCATATACTATTTCATGATTCTTTTAATCATCGTTATGATGATACTGGATTTTAAGCCACTCAACGGGGCACTCTGGAATATATTTTCATCCAGGGAGATGATGGATTGTTTTGGTCTTGGGATAGTGCCCCTAAAATGGGTTACCTACATATCCTTGTGAAATTAATCATAACCCCATTAGTTTCGTGTCACTAAATAGGACACATCATACCTTTTAATGTCATGTGATAAGGAGGCCTAAGAAAAAGGTGCTTAGTCAATGCTTGGTATGAGACTTATATTGATGTACCCCAAGGAACTTGGGAAGGATATGGGTTTCTAAGTAGGATTAGACCCTGTTGGGAATATGGACCAAGGAGAAAATGGTTGATTTAAGGTATTGGGATGGAACCTCATGGAGGCTCCCAACGTATTCAATATTTATGGAAATAAAATCCCACATAGTTCGATAAGTCTCATAGGAGAGTATAGTCCTTTGAGAGAAATGATTTTGGGATTACTTCTTGAAAAGGATTCCTTAGTGATGGTTTAATTTATGTTATATTCCTAAGAAGGATGCATTGATTAAGAGAATTAGGGTTTGATTCCTGAGGAGGATATCCAATGATCTCAGGCCCTAAGAAGGCTTTCTACGTATCCCAATTATGGTGGGAATAAGAGTTCTCATAGTTCATTCACCATGAGTGTTTGTGTACATGTTGTATTCATTACAAATCTCTATGGCCACATGATTCATGCTCTGTTGGAGAAACAATTGGATGTGGAAGATTCAACAAAGGCACTTGCACTTTCAAAATTTTCCTCCTCCGCTGGTGGAAGAGGGTGCATCGACCATGAAAGAGGGCGAGGTGACGAGCCTTCCCTATGCTCTATTTACATTGGACAAGGTTCCAATGTAAGGGGAAAGGGATAATGGTTAGGGGCTGACACCAGGATGGCTGACCTAAAATTCCCTTTGGTAGGGGAGTGAGACTTCTCCTATACTTTCATGGAAAGGAAAGTGTGAATTGTACCTTCCCTACCAAAGACGTGAGTTTCCAGGCAATCTCTTCAAGAAGGGAGAGGCCATGACCCAATCCTCCTCCAAACCAGGAGATTCCCAACACTATATCTAGGAGAAAGGTCCATGTGACTGTGTATATACCAACCCACAGACACACCATTAATCCTAACCCCATTGTGAAATAAATGTGGGAAACCTCTGACTGTGGAAATACAAACCCAAATAAGAGACACATTGATGTGTATTTCCCAAATATTTGATATGTCAGGAGGTTTTTGTGGAGTTCTCAACTGAATCCCATTCAGACAGGGATCCAAAGAAGGAGAATCTTTTCCATGAATGTCATTGATGAAGGCTTGATGGCCTGTAAACTGAAGAGAGTAAGTGAATCAAAGAGGGGAAACCATTGAGGTAAGGGCCCACAACTATGGGTGCGAAAATAGTCTTGGGAAACCTGATGTTCAATTAGGAAACAAACAACGTGTATGGTAATACATGGGTGAGAACTTTCTCAAGTCTTCAGAAGTATTCATGGGTGATCCCAGATGTAGGGCACTCAAATTCCTATGAAAGGAATAGGTGGTGTGAAAGTATTTCTTGATTTGGGGAGGTTGGGTGCCCGAGGCACACAAGTGTTATGGTTTTCAAACACTAAAAGGACTTAAGTCCAATGATACTCCCTTAAATACTCCGCTCAATGTGTTGAAGAACTAAATTGAATGTTTCAGAAGACTAGGGAGAAGTGCTAGGGCGGCCAGAGAAGCAATTGAGCTTTAGGGAAATTCGTACATACAAATGAGGGCCCCAAGGGTCTATTTATAGGCAAAAATAGGACCCTGTGAGAAAGGAAATTGGGAAAAAAAGTATGTTGTACAATAATTTGGTGCACGCAAGTAGGTTGCACACCGCCTCTCTTTTGGTCTCACTAAGGCAATCCAAAAGTCATGCCATTGAAAATCTTGATTTTCTTCATATATTTTACCATTTTCATTCTAAGAGGTTTCCTTATGTCATTATTTAGACTCTTTTTTGGAATTGAGTGTCAACAAAATACCCCTTCTCATAGTTGAATCTGAAATTAAAAGAACATTCTATACTATGATAAAGTAATGAAGTACAAAGAAAAGAGTTTTTGGTTGCACAATTGTTACACATGTTGAGCAACTGGTCATGCAAGTTTGCAGTGCGCAGGAATTTGTCATGCAAGGTAACATGAGTCACCTATATATAACGGATTTACTTCCACGAAAAGCCTCGAGACTTCAAAAATTTCATCTCTCATTGCACAAGTCTAGTTTGACACAAACTCTTCTATTTTTCCATGATTTTTTATGTATGTTTTTTAGTTTCACACTATAAGTGGTGCTTCATACTTGAACGCTGACTTATAGTTGTGCACCAAGATTATTCTTGAACGCCTTAATGGCTTTACCAATTTTATTGTCAAAACACCAAAAAATGAACTTATTTTAAAAGATGATTTCTGTCTTTTTGCAGGTCCAATAGATCGCAAAAGATTTGTAACTATTAATGAGATTTCCACCATGGGGATTGATGACATGCTGAATGCCATTGGTCATGAATACTATGATGTTTACAACAACACCCTTATAGACATAACAAAATATTTTAAGAAGTATCATTTCAATTTTCCCCGAGGTACACATCTACCATTGTATAGCTATGACCATTTGTAGGATGTTAATATTACAAATCCAAAGAACTATGTACCACATTCTTGTTTTCAGGATTATACCAACTTTTCATCAGCCAACATTTCTGCTAGGGGATCATTTTCTAATGCTGGGACAGTATCGAAAGCTTATGTTATGCATCATAGCCTGTGTGTTCTAGATTTGAAGGCACACACACAAGAGCTACAACCACACTGTTATTTATCCATCTTTCTAGATTCTCAGACAGATCAGTCCATGGTTTGGAAGAAAAGTTGGGACTTCCACCTAGGAGGAGGAATTAAACACACGTGGATGTGGGCATACTGGGTTCATAAGAACTATGTAGTATTTACAGATAACATGAATATCGTCAGGTTTTATGAGACTTTCTGGGTTGGAAAACATATATTTTCAGGAATGAAGATTTTTTCCCATATTTATTATGTTGATGGATCCCATAGACTAATTCCTTCCATTTAACACATGGAGAGGTAGGCATTAGCTTGTGAGACATTTAAAAGATTTCTTGAGCTCCAATCATTCGAGACATGTATGATAAATTTATTCCTCCCAAGGTGACATGGAATGACTCGGAGAAGACACGAGATTTGGTTCATGAGTTAATGAAAATATTTAACAAACGCACGAGCAAGACCACCCTGATGCCTCGCACGCGGAGGGATATTCATCTTGAGGAGTGGAGGTAGATAGTTTTGATAAAGAAGAAAGAAAAGGGTCCAACTTATAGTCATCCGACTACCTGTCAAAGAGATGAGATGTACCTCTGATACATTTTGGAAAATATTTGAGAAAAGGTAATTTGATAAATGGGGATATATGTTCAACCCAAAAATTCCTACAATGACATGTCTGGAAGGTTTATTGTCCATGTGTATCATCATGTATTTATTAACAGTCCGATACTCCAAAGGTAGCGTGGGCCAGGAACCTTTGTTATTTCAACTAAACTAGCAGAGAAAATGATTTTAGAGTTAGACACATCTGTTTTAGCCAAGATTCATAAGATTTTTATGAACATTTACGAGGGGAAGTCTCCCTTTAGAATAGCAGGACCTTTCCAAGTGTTGTGGGGATGGATCTCTACTCACTTCAAAACTTATGTTGTACAAAGTGGAGTATAGGTTTTTTGAAGTTCTATCAAACCAACTGTTCACGCTTTTTCTGGTATTTTACCCTTGTCTTTGAATGGTTATGACATCAAGGCTAGATTGAGAATGCATAAGGAGTTTCATTTCTTTGCTTATGGGAATCCACCTACAGGGAAATTTATTAATGATGGGATGGCCAGTTTGGAATTGAGAGAATATATGCTAGCTTGCAGAGATGGCATGTTGGCCACCAGAATCAACGAATAAATCATTTGTTAGGCCTATGATCCTTTTAGATATACACGTCAATTCAAATTTCTACTACAAAATATTGTATCCCCTCTTGTGCATGTCAGATTAAAAAAACACCCAATGGTTTCCTGACAACTATGGTTATTGACATCTTCAGAGAAGACATGGTCAGTATTTAATTTACCTATCATTGATGCATTATGAAGATTAACTATCGCGTATACTAGAAACTTTGTTGCATGTTACTCTAAATGGGTATTAAATCATGTCGTCCCTCGAGTGGGAATGAAAAGAATTAGAAGGAGGGAACCCCTTTGTTTGGATGATAAATCTTTATCATCAATGTCTGACTCGCAAGAATCAAAATTTAGAGATGATGATGCTCCAAATTCACCAAATAGGCCTCGTTCCTGATATAACCCACTTTCCATAATTAAGAGAGACACTCCATCAATCCCAACTAAAGTCGCATCGAGGCGATCTAGTCACCATAATTCTGATGATTGGTGAGTTCCATTTTCTAATTCCTCATCTGTGACTATGGGTGTTGGGATGAAACATAAATCCATGTTTGCAGGATCTTCTTTACAACCCTATGACAAAAATTCTAAATATATACGACTATAGGCTGTTCAAACATGGAAGAGATTATACTAAGATGCTAAGACCATGTGGATGGATCTGTGTGAATGAAGACATATTCCAGGAGTAGGGGATTTGAGGGCTTCTTCTGAAATTATTTTTAAGGAAAATCCCAATGAGGTGATGACCTATATTAGAGAGCTGGAAATGCTCATATATACCACTAATGAATTAATTACTACCACAAAGAGGGTGAAGGAAATTATTTATCATGGTACCACCAATGGTTTTAACCCTACATTAGACAATGAGTGGTATTACATTGTAGATCCTGAGGATGTATGTTTTATTTTCTCTTTCATTCTCCTCAATTTTTCAACCTGAAATTTAGTCAAAACATTGTTACTTGGGAGAAATATCATCTTAACTTACAACTTGGTAAAGGAAATACAACTGATGTTCCATCACCACAGTATATCCCTGGAGGCACTCCTCTTGGAGCTATTGGATCACCCAGTGAATTGGGAGAAATATCTCTGGGCCAACAGACCATGGGGGGAAAAATAGAGAGGGTATTGGGATATCCAATAGTAGTATTTGAGGATTATGATTCAAGTCCTCCTAAGAAGGTGAAGAAGAAAAAGCACTAATGAAAGAGATCCATGGCTAAGTGCTTTATTAATAGTGGTGATTCTTCCTGATAATAATGAGTTTTAGTCCTTATTCATGAAAATGTGTTTAAACTTTTTTTGACTATAGGGGCTTCTTCTGTTTCTTCTTTGAATGAAACTACTGATAAGGTTCAAGGAACCATAGAAGGTTCTCATGAACAGATAAAAATTACTACAATTCAAGTGGTTTCTTAAGGGAAATTGAATCCAAAACAACCAACATTTTTCCCATAACTGCTCATGTTCCTACTATCATGGGAGAGGATTCTTCTGGTAAATCTAATGTAACAACAAATAACATTCATTATATTATACATTTAGGTTGATCACATGCACCAGAACATCTGGAAACAACTGATGTTGACCTCACAACTGTTGTAGAGGAAGATATTCTGGGTCAAAGGTTGTCAGAGGAAGGTTGCGAAGCAAACAAGCCAAGTACTCCCATGGGTGAGACTAACCTGCGATCTGAGATATCGCTGGATTAAATGATGAACCTTGGTATGTATTTTGAAAGAAATTTTAGAACATGTTAATATATAAAATTCTTTAGAAGATATTAGAGTTCCTTATATAGAATCAACTGAACGTGAGTTCTTATTATTTGTCCTGATAATATTCTTATGATTAACTTTCTAACCAAGGTTGGTTGAAATATAAAGTTCCATATAAAGAAAATGTTTCCACAACTATACTTGGTGGATGTATTAATATTAACATCAACCCTAACACTGCATAAACAATGGATAGGGTGGATCTTGAGAGAGAAGATATTCCTGAGATTCACTCTAATGATCCTGATCTTATTAAATTTAACACTCCTTATCTAGAGACATAAAAAAAATGCTAAAACTGAGAATATTGGGGAGGATATTCTCATGATATTGACCTACTGTTAGGTATGAGGTACTGATATTGTTATTTCTTTCACTTTTTTAATCAATTGAATACAACATAACCATACTTCGTGATTTATCATATAGGGCTATCATCTTCAATGGCTAGATCTTGATGTGAAGCGTCTACATCAACCCAAACAACAATAGAAGGTGGAGCAGCCATTGTTCAGGAAAAAATTGAACATGGCACTTATTGAAGTGAATTGGACCCAAAATATATCCCTCCTTATGACAGTGATTATGAATCGGACCCAGAACTATAGAAGGCTCTATGTCATGCACACTGAAAGGCATTGAAAAACATCTGAAACATAATATCTCAGATGTCCCTTGAGGAACTGCCTTCAATAATTCCATGATGTTCATTTATGTTTATTACGCTAGTATTTTTAGGTTTCAAATACTATAAAATTCATACTCTTGTGAATGAAATTATTTAGATGAGGGAGAAAGAGAAGAATATTTGACAAGACTTGATAAAATCCCAAATGTCAATCAATATTGAAGAGTTCCAAGCAGCGCTATCCGAGGCTGAGGATAATCACACTAAAAATTTTAAGGGACTGAAGTAGACAATTAAAGAAAAGACTATTTAGAAGATGTGCCTCCAACATGAGTTAGATATCTTTATAGGGGAAATTGACCAGCTTCATATCTCACTAAGAGAAGTCTATAAGGAGGGTACAAAAACTATTTCAGATGCTAGAGAATCACTTCATCATGATGAAGAGAGTGAGGCTGGTAAAATAAACAATCTTGGACAGTCAGATGACAGGGATCAAGAGGCTATCAAACAAATGAGGAATTATGCTGAAATCCTTTAATAATTTCATATATTTTAAAAGAGAGAGACTCTAATTTGTGTATAATCCTCTATGAAAAAATTTCATAAATGAAAAATATTTTGTCTTTAATCATTTGTGCTTTTCACTTTCGCTAACTACTTTTGTTTTACATACACCTTTGAGCCTAGTAAGAATAGTTTTTTTCTAGGGTTATATGGACAACCCCATAAACTTCATATCACTTGATTTTTTTTCTCAATCTTACCTAAATCCAACAATAAATGTAATTTTAGTGAGCTGGGACTCAACTTTTATTTAGAGTTCCCTTTGTGGGTTCTCAATTTATTGAGTACCATGTCTTTTGTTGTTGGCAGTTTAGAGTCATGTATGTTTGACTATAAAGGGCTAGTATTTTTTGTCGAATAGATTTGACCATAAATTTTGAAATTATATCCCAAAAAAGGCTATTTGTCTAATAATTTATTTAATATTCATAAAATATTTCCATGGGGAATCTTGAGCCATGATTTTTATGGTCATAAAATTTGAAACCTGTATCAACATAATGGGAGTCTCTTCTAAGAACAAAGTTACCTCTATTTTGAAAAAACCTGTTATGGGGGGTTTTATTATACAGATCCAACTGGGGAATATGCTACATATCCAAATAGTGTCATCTTTTGTCCGATAGTCATATTATGTTGGAAACTTATGCAAGGCCACTTAAGGGCATGTACTGCATAGTAAAGAAAAAGTTCTCTTTAGGAATTTAATATTTTATCCTAATAGATGGTGGAAAATAAGATTTTGGTGACTCAATACCAAAGTGGGTGGATTTTCCATGGAAATTAATTTTAATAATGAAAGGAATATTTTATACCAACATATGTCGTGAATAAGAAAACTATTTCTATAAAAATTTGGTGTATGAGTAATGGTTAAAATTTATCAGAAAGGGAAATTTTTTATATCATAATGTGCATTATTAATTCATGTAGTGAGGAAATTGTACTCTGTAGTTTTAAGTCATGCATTGAGGAAATTGTGTGGTTTTAATTTAAGCTCTTTATCCCCGACCAAAGTTATGATACTCTCCCAATTTAATGATAATTTTTTGGAAACATGCTATCATATTAAGGTATGGAAGGGAACATGATAAATATTGATTTAGGAATTTCTAAATCTGATGAATGATATTGAAAAAGAGCTAAAGGAATTAGAGGAAGTCTTTTAAAAAAAATGATGTTACCATTATTTGAAAAACCTGTTATAGGGGTTATGTTATGGAGGGCCCACTGGAGCATATGCTGCATAGCCAAATAGTAGCATCTTTTTTACTGATAGAACTGTTCTGTAGGTAACTTATGCAAGGCCACTTAAGGGCACGTGCTGCATAGTCAGGAAAAAGAGATCTCAAAAATCTGAGATATTTGACTGCTAAAAGCCAAAGAATGTTTATGGAGATTCATATTCTCTGAAGCATAGTGTTTGGTTTATAGAGAAAGTTACCTGAATATAGAAAGGGTATTCACAAACAAGATTTCCAAAGAATCTAAGGAATACGACTTCTAAAAAGGTATGACCCAAATGTAGGAGGTGTGCAGTCTGTAGTATTAAGTCATATAACTAGGACCAGAAATGGAAATATTATGTGATATGTGGCCTAGTGATTCCAAGGTTATTTTATATTGTATTGAACACATGGTAAGGGAAATTTGTAAACTATTGTATTTAAGTAATTCAGATTAGAAGAAAGATAATAGGAAAAGTATACTTGAATTAATGTTTTAAAATACATATTTGTGTATATTTCACCAATGTTTGAAGGGGACAAAGATAATATAACCATGAATAAAGTTACCATTATTTGAAAAACCTGTTGTGGGGGATGTGTTATGCAGGACCAACTGGGGCATATGCTACATAGCCAAATATTGGCATCTTTTGGATGATAGGCCTATTATGTAGGAAACGTATGCAAGGCCACCTAAGGGTATGTGCTTCATCGTGAGGGAAAATAGCTCTTAGTTATTAGAAACTTTTTCACCATAAATCAAGAGAAAGATTATGAAGATATGAAAACATTCAAGATTAAGAGTGTGAAATACGGAAGAGTTTTATTCCCAATGCATATGAGAAATATTTGAACCAATATTTTCCATGAATTTGATGTCCTTAACATAGATCTGACTCATATGTAAAATGGAGACTATCTTTGTTTCATCTGAATTAATATTATGATGTGTAGTTTTAAGTCATTCATTGAGGACATTAATAACCCCATGAGAAATTGAGACACATTATTTACAGAAAGAAGCCTTTTACCCAATTCCTAATCCCACATAATATATTCTTAGTGTGATAATCAAGGAGGAGTAAGGGTTTCTTCTATAACACAAAGGTGACACAATTGAAGAATATGGGTGTTAGATTTCCATACAGTTTAGTATCATGTTTAAAGGACAAAGATGAACTGATGTGAAAAGAAAAACATGTTTTAGTTGGACTAAGGGATAAAACCCCAAGTGTCACTATGTGTCTTTCTGAGATAATAATAATGTCATACATAGTTCTTAAAACATTCCCTATGGAGGTTTGATTCTAATACAAGGAATAAAGGGTTTTTTATCACAGTTGGGCCCAATATTGGAAATCTAAGCATCTTTTGTATCTCAAATAGATGATAATCAAGCCATACATAGTTCTTTAAACAATCTTTCCTCACACAAATTGAGTTTGACATGAAGAATGGGGTCTTTTGACATGTTCTGAGAATGGTAAATCATATGACATAAAGTGGTATAAGGACCAAATCATATATCTTATGGAAATACTCAGTATATGTTTGATTCAAATATAGGAGGAGAAAAGAAAATATGAATACTTTGTGATAGTGACTGGGCCCAAAATTTAGGATTTAGGCATATCTTCGCATCTCATTGGAATGAGAATCAAGACATGTGTAGTTCTTGAAATAAAGTCCCTATTCAGAGATAACTCAGACATAAGAAAGAGAGAGACTCATGTGCTACTAAGGAGTTGCACTGATGTCAATGATATTTGCTTGTGGAAGCTTCTAATGTTAAATAGAGAAAATGTTAGTCGTATAGTTTAATGTCATGCAACAAGGACAAATGATGTCGCACAGTTTGACATCATGCGACCAGGACAAAGATTCTATACATTTTAACATCAAACAACATAGACGCTTATGGTTGTTATGCATTTTAATGTCTTGCAACTAGGACTTTGTACTATAGAATTTTTAGTCATGCAGCTTGGATGTGGGTTGTTCAGGTTTTTAGTCTTGCTGCAAGGATATGGGGGATTTGCAGTTTTTAGTCTTGGAGTGAGGACATTGTACTGTACAGTTTTAAGTCATTCAGTGAGGACGATTTGTACAACTACGCAAATTATTTCTTTACAAAACTCACATTGGTTGGAGTTGTAATAAACTCTTTATCCTTTGAGATTAAGGAATAAGATCCATTTGAATAGACCTTATGTATGCAATAAGGTCCTTCCCACTTTGGCTCATGATTTAGAGGTTTCTTCCCTAGTACCATTGGAAACCTAAAGACCAATACCAATTCTCCTTGAAGAAATGAACGGAGGTGAACATTCTTGTCAAATTCTCACGCTATTATGTTCTGATAGACTTCTAAATGATGCAGAGTATGCAATCTTTTCTTGTCTAATAGTTCCATATAATTAAACCATTTTGTAGACCTTTCATCTGTAGAAAACTGATCACATATTGCAACTCTGACTAAAGGAAATTGCATTTCAATTGAAAAAACTTCTTTAGTTCCATATACCAATCAATAAGGAGTTTCTTGGGTGGCAGTATGATTAGTTTTCTGATAAGCCCATAAAGAATTCAAAAGTTTATCATGCCATGATTTCTTATCTTTATTCACCATCTTCTAGAGTATATTTTATAGGGTCGTGTTGAAGGCCTCTATCTATCCATTGGATACTGCATGATAGAGATATGAATGATTGGATTTGATATTATGTTCTTGATATAACCTCATTACCTCAATCAAACATAAATTGGTGATATTGTCCATCAATATATTATGAGGAACACAAAATTTGGCAATGCTGTTAGTTTTGAAAAAACTAATAATGCTTTTGGCTCCAACATCATTGAGAGGTATTACCTCATCCCATTTTGAAAAGAAGTTAGTAGCAGTAATAATATACTTGAACTACTTAGATATAAATGCAGGATAAGGCTCTACTACATCCATTCCCCATGTGGAAAATGGACAAGAATATTTAGTTGTATATAGCATCTCTGGGGGTTGATGAATGAAGTTGTCATGCACTTGGAAAGAATGAAATTTCTTAGTGAAATCTATGTAATCATACATCATTGAAGGCCAAAAGTATCTAGGCCTTTAGATCTGATCAGAGAGTCTGTGCCCAAACTGGTGGGAACCACAAGCTCCTGAATGTACTTCTTTCAGGACAACTACAGTCTCTTCTCCATCAATACATCTAAAGAGTATTCCATCAAAGATTCACTTGTAGAGGATATTTTGGTGGTCTGGACTATCATAAAGAGTAAAATTGGCTGCTCGTATCTGGATTTGTTCCTTTTCAGCTCTATTCGGCGGAAGTACTCTATTTTGAAGATATTCCATGATGGATGTTCTCCATCTGGTGGTATGACCATATGGCTCGAAAATATGGACAATTTCATTAATTTTGTCCATTATGGTGAGAAAAAAGGTGATCCCACACAATGATGGGCTATTTTAATGATTGTCTCATCCAAATTTGGATTTTCCAAGGCTGAAGCTGCATTAGAAAGTGTATCTGCTTGGGCATTTTGTGATCACAGAATATAAGACAATGTCATCTCTAAGGTTAATTCTGTCATTAACCCTCTAATGTATTCACAAAAAGGGATTAACTATTATTTTCTCATTTAATATTATCCATTTATTTGTTTTATTATCAATTATGAATCAACTTTTACCTTCAAATGGTCCACACGAACTTGAAGTGCCAATGCCAAACCTGCAATGAGAGCTTGATACTTCACCTCATTGTTGGTTCCGCCTTCTGATAATAGGAAAGAATAAGGCCATACTTCCATTTCTAGGGAAATAAGGACAATTCCTAACCCAACTTTGTTGAGTTTAGGGTTTTTTATTTTCTTCCCTTTTATACTTCTAGAGGAACCATCAAAGTATATTTCCCATGTTTGGGAATTATCCTGAATAGAGAAGACCTATTCATCAAGAAGCTCAATATTTAATGATGTATCTTCTACAGATGGATGCTCAGCAAGGAAATCGGTTAGAGATTGTCATTTTTTTCATTTTGAGGAACAAAATGGATATCAAACTATTGCCAAACAACTGCCACCATTCTAGAAGCCCTATAAGAATAAGATGGTTGCGGATAAATTTGAGAGGGTTGTTGGAAGACACCAACTGGACCTCATGATGTATTAGGTAGTGCCTCAATTTCTGAACTGCAAATATTAATTCTAGGAGGCACTTTTAAATACTTGAATATCGAGTTTCTACATCAATCAAGGTTAGAATGAGATAGTAAAGGTTGTTTTCATTCCCAACATGGTTCTTTTGAGCAAGGAATGCACCTAGTGATTTCTCTAAAGCTGTCACATAAAGAATAGGCATCCTTCATTAAATAGGTGGAATTACTACTGGTGGACTCAAGACATATTTCTTGTGGGTATAAAATGCTTCTTGATATTATTTAGTCCAATGGTAGGTGAATCCTTTCTTCATTAATCTGGTGAAGGGTAAACACTTGCCTGTCAAATTGGTAATAAAGTTCTGAATATACACCATGGGTCCTTGGATTCCCCTTAATTCGTTCAAATTTCTTGTAGGTTACATACCAATGATTGATTTTTTTTCTCAGGATGAACTTCAATTCCATGATGTCATACAACAAAGCCATGAAACATTCATGAGGTTACCCAAGATCACATTTCATGGGGCTCATCTTTAAACTGTGTTGCTGATGTTTATGGAATATAGTCTCCAAAACAACCAGGTGATTGAATCTTTGTATGTATTTGACCACCAAATCATCCACATAACATTCAACAGATTTCCCTAATAAGAGTATGAGGATATGGTTCGTAGCATGTCGATATGTTGCACTTGGAATCTTTAAGCCAAAGGGCATTACCCGAAAGAAATACAGACCTTGAGGGGCTCTAATGGTTATAGATTCTTCACCTTCTGGGGACATATGGATTTTATTATACCCATAGTAGCCATCCATGAAAAAAAGAGCTTCATAGCCATCTATGGAATCAATTAAATGCTCTATAATCGGAACTATAAAATCCTATTTGGGAAAATGCTAGTTAATATCTCTAAAATCAATGCAAACCCTAATCTTAACATTATTCTTTTTCACTGGTACAATGTTGGCCTGCCATTTGGGATATTGAACTTCTATGGAAAAGTTATCCTTTATAATATTATCAACTTCAGCTTCAATTTTAGAGGCATGAGTTGGGTGTGTTCTTCTTGCTACTTTCTTGAATCCGTGATGTTATTCTGGAAAACCCAAATGATGGGTGGATACATCAGGATTATGTCCTAAATTTCTATATAATTCCAATAAAATCAATCTCAATATTGATTTATAAATAAATTATACACATCTTTCTCTTCATAGGTAATGGTCGCACTAATTATAGTGGGGCGTGGATCTTCTTTTGTACCCAGATTTGTTTCTTTGAGCTCTTCTATAGTGGAAGAGACACCTTCCTCAAATGCTAGAGGATAATCCCCTAGATCTTCCTCATCTTCTTCATTATGTTTTACCTATTCCATTTCCACATTTCTAGTAGATGATGAGGCAAAACTCGAAGAGTTATAGGGGAAGTCCGTATTTGAACATCTTGAAGAAGAGGCTACCATATCTGACCCTACTGATGAAGAAGGGTCTTCCTGTGGTAATAAAGAAGAAATGATGGATTGAGAATAAACATATGTGTCTTCCTCTGACATAATCTATACTCTAATGTAGAAATGGATATGCAGGGACCTTTTCTATTCCATTTAGAGCATTAACTCTGTTTATTTATTTATTTCATGGAGTTTGTTCCTTTTGTGTAATAAAACTCTACATCAATGTATTGAGATTTACATGTTTTGAACGAAGACTTGTCACTGAAAAATGTCACAATTTGACCATTGAAACATTACTTCAGACATCGGCGGCATGACAAACGTATGGATTCATGTTGATGTATCCATGGACTTCCAAGCAGAATACTGGTGGTTGTGTCCTGAGGAACAACCATGAAATCAAAAGTGCACACAAGATCTCAAAACTGAGTTCTGAGTGTAATCTCAACTAGAGGATATTTTTCAATATTTTCATATCCTTGAAACATTAAATTCAAATGATATTAGTCAGATTCAGTCAGGCCCATCGATGAAGTGTAAGAACAAGAACAAGGTTGACTCTGGAGCAATTATTAATGAAGGCTCATCGGATGTCTACATAATTGAATCTTCCAGAAGAATACAACGGTTTAATATTTCCATATACAAAATCATCTTCATTTTAATCTATAAAATATATGACTACATAACATTATACAAGATCATTCACTATATGGTAAACCTCAGCAGCAGCAAATTCAGTTTCAAACTCTTGAGGACTTGAAAAAGCCTCAATAAGTTCTTCTCGAAGGTCTTTTGACACATTTAATGCATATAGAATTGATAACTTGGCCGTTACATGGGCCAATTGTTTCATTACTTCATACTGTTGGTCCAAAGGTGTGTGTTTTCTAGCATGAAGATGTGGTATTGCAGGTTCTTTGGAAGTTGATGCTTGGGATGTAGATGTATCCTGTGTTAGTATAGAAGCTAGAAATACTCTTGTATTTGGTATATTATACTGAGTAGGTCTATTCATTTTTTGAGACAAAGATGATGCAACTTTCAATATGTCATCCAAAATAATTGTGTCAGAACCAAACCTGTCTTGCATAGATGAAAAGTCTTGTTCTTGTTGAGCCTACTGAAGGGCTCATCAACGAGTTTCTTCTGCATATATGGTTCGATCATGGGTAGAGTTAAAATGGTGGTTTCTAGAATTCCCATATCTTCCCTTGTATCCTCGACCATGGTCTCTTCCTATGGTTTCCGAATTAGGTATATAGAATTTTGGCTCATTATGATCAAAATCACTATTGGAATAAGGATCTGTTAAATCAATAATGTTGACAAAACCAAAGATCAACTCTTCATATGATGAATATTCTTCTTAACGGGTTATTTCTGGTTGTGTTGTTTGGTGGGGAGGTGCCTGTGCTTTTGGAATAGATTCCATGAAATCCACTTGGGTCAAGGACAACTTTGTCCTTAATGTGATCTCGCCTTCTTCTGATTGATCTTTGTCTTTATGATCACTTTTCCTCTTTGAGGAAAAAAAATTTGATGAAGATGTTTTTAGTGTGGTAGGAGTGGCCGAATGAAAAATATGTTGTTTCAAATATTTATGAACAATGACATGAGTCTGTTTGATCATTTTTCTGATCAACCAATCATCATATTTCAGCACATTTTTTACTTTTGACTTCTTGTCATTCGTCTTCTTCCTCTAGATCAGTAAGAGTAACACATGCTACTTGAGTTGACGAACATTTCAATTTCACATGTCTAGAATCTACCATATTTTTCAATATTTCCTTCAAAAAAAACATTCATGAATGGGATTCACTACATCTGGTGAAATTGACAATAAATCAGACGATCTTCATCTCCTTATTTATTTGGATTCTTTGACCTTGGAAAACAGAACCAAATTGTTTTCCAGAGTTGCGATGAAGTAACTAGGAACCTTTTCATTCCTGAAAGAATAAATTTTTTTCTTTAATTCCTCAAACTGTTTGTTCCATTGATCTCTTTTATCATCTTGATGAGGCGGTCATTACTGCTTATACATAAAATGTGGAGCCCTTCGGTATGATGAAGGTCTTGAAGTAGAAGTAGCTACAGGCACCTACTTGAGTATAATTGTAGCAGCTTCTGCCTTTCTTATCTTTCTCCCCATAGCTCTTGTAATTACATGATTTTTAGCCTCAGTTTCTATAATAGATTCTTCTATCTATTCAGCGATTGAAGTAAGGTCTCGAAACTATCCTTAGTATTTCATAGGTATTAATGGTGTTTATAACTCATCTCGTATATTTTCCACCCAAATTGAAAAAAATTCTTCTTGAGGGAGTTCTAACCATAAAGAATATGTTAATCCTTTCCATTACACAATGAAATTGGAAACCCTTTCATTCTCCCTTTTTTACAATTGGTAAGATAGAAAACTGTCATCTTTGGTAACTCTAAGGAAAATTGATTAAGGAATTTTTTATGGAGTTCCTCCCATCCGGTAATTGATCGAGATTGTAAACTTGTATTCCAGACAAAAGATGGTCCCTGTAATGACTGCAAAAAATACCAAGGATTTACTGCTTCTTATTGTTGAGGAGTTCACATCATGGGATCACCATGAGAAAAAAAATTTGTTAAGTGGTGTTCCGAATCTCCCAAACCATTAAATATTATGAATGTGGTATTCACAAAATTTTTTGGGGGATGAATTGCATCCACCGATTCAGGGTAAGCTCTCTTTTATGGATGAACTGGTGCACATCATTCCTCCATAGCTTCCAATAGAGTTGTTAATGCCTCAAATGTGTTCATAAGAATTTGCGGAACATCTAGATGAGCTAAAACATTTGCAGGTATTGCAACTAGAGCTTGATCTGGTGCAACGACCGGCAAAACCACTAATGATGGAGCTGTTATTTTCCTTGGAAAACCCATGGGAACAACCCTATCAGGATGTATCTGATCTGTCCCTAATTTTGTACCCAATAGAGGGAATTCATTATCTTCATCGGTAGTTACTACAAATCCACGTTTCTAATGAGCTCCTACAGGATGTGCAAGTTGAGGACTTTCCTGGGGAGTACGTCTAGAAGAAATTATACTTCAAAATAAATCTATATTGAGCCTTTTAAACTCCTTCATTTCCTCCTATTTATATGAAAATATATCTTCAAGTGAAAGATATTGATATTCTCTAGTAGAAGAGTGATATACAATCTGCCTTTTTTCATTTCCCCTTATTAGATGCCTTTCTGAGGGGTGGGAGTTGGTTATTTGATGGCATACCTAGATTCTGGGTAACCCTATGATTCCGGGTATGCACACCTTATTCATTTTCCTCACTATGGACCATATTATGGACAAGAACTTCATCTTCTGATTACCCTAAACTGGACTCATTTTCTGGAGGACCTTCTGTAGTGGTGTTAATGACATTCACTGAATCATAACGCATTGATGGCATTCTATCAGTATTTTTGTTAGATCTTCCCTCTCCTTATTTTCCATGAGACTATGTAATTTTATATGATGACTTCTCAGGAACTGTTATTAGGACATTAACCTGAAGGGAATCCTTGGATAGTTCAATTTTACGCTTTCCTTGTGGCTTCTTCCCAAATCGGGAGAAAACAAACTTCCGTTGAGGAGGGGATTGTAGATGTGAAACATCTGACATCCCTGCAAGCTGGGGTTGTTCCTGTTCTTCTTCTTCTTCAAATCTCAAATTTTTTTAATGAATTTAAATTCATACTTAAATAAACCCCTAGCCTTGCAAGCTAGGGTGATTCATGAACTGAAATGGCTAAAATTCATGCAACTGTTCTTCTAAATTTTTGAATTTTGGTTCGGACCTTAGTGGTGTGCATTATTCAACAACCACTCAAATCACCTATTTTAGAAGATTGCTTTACTATTTCAGACATTTTCATTCTCTGATACCTGAAATCCTCTAAGCAGGATGCCTGCTCATGATTCTAATATAATTGATGTTAAAGTAACTCAACAAATTATTTTCATTGGGGTTCACTCTGATGAGTGCTGGTTGAGGCCTGTTCTTGATATAACATTCAATTACGTAAAAAATATATTGATTATGGACGATTGTGGGAAATAACATGTCATGAGACTACTTTTGGCAGAATTTACTGATTTTGGAGTGCATTGAAATGAAATGCTCCATGTGCACCCCATCCTATGATATAAACACTAGATGGGGAATCAAAAATTAACTTGTGTAGCCTCTTTAGAGCATTGAGGCATTCATGCTGAATGATTTTATACTATTTTCAACCATTGGATGTTAGAAAACTGAGAGAGATGCTAAGTCAATTTTTCATTGTAACACTTCTATTAAATTTATAATATTTTGATATTCATCATATAGTAATAATTTGGTTTTCAAATGACAAAGATACTTCCATAAATTGAGGTCTATATCATTAATACAAGCTTCTGTCTTTAATTATAGAATGTTATAATGATAATTTTCGAAAGGCCAGAACATGAAAAGTACTTCTCCCTTAGCCAATTGTCACCTCATGTTTAACACATCTTCATCATACTTCACTAGAGGTTTCTCCACATGGTCTGACCAAAGTGGAAGCACTGTATTAGATGAAAAATGACCCAGGGGTGGTTTGGAGAATGATTGTTCCCTTGAGATGTCTTCTGGTTGAGAAAGTGTTTCACCTGTTAATGACAAGGCATTAGACATGACTGGCCATGTGTTTGGAAGTGTCTCGAGGTTGGGGGGATTTCTTGTCGTGACATTGTCAATTATAGAATTTTCTCGACAATGCGAATTACTACTGTGGAGAGGACATTTGTAGAAAATTATATCATGTGTAGGATCACCATGATGGATTATATCGAGGGATAAATTTTCTTGCTACTTGTTCTTCTGGCCACACTAAGGGTTCCCGTGGTTTTCATCCAGAGATAGGCACTCTAGATTGATTGAATTTTAATGAAGAAATCCTCCATCATGAAGTGTCCGATGAGGAACTTCAGAATTACTACTATCACTCTCATAATTTGGTAATGAGAAGATATGATCTTGATCTACAATAGATAAATGTCTGAGGGCTTTAAAAACTCTAGAATTAAGAAGAGCCAAATCCTTGCTTGACTCCTAATTTTCCAACAGTGCTTGGAAATAATTCTTCTTGGATGATCTCTTATACTTAGTTGGGTACACATGCTGTAAATGTTGTTATCATGGTCATGTGTATCTGCCTGCCTTGGAGGGGTTACAGGAATGGACTGATTACCTCCAATTTGAAATGGTGTATGTTCCCAGTCTTGTTTTCTGTATGATATGGGGGAGTATTCCCCATGACCCTCCCCGACTGGAACATAGGTGTGTATCTATTCCAGAAAGGAATGTAGATTTGTCATCCCATGTGTGGGGATAGATTTTTGTGTTTGTTCCCCTAGTATTACTGAAGTAGTTGTAATAATATCCTGACATGCCTCTATAAAATGGGCAGGGATTTGTGTCTTCCCTTTCACCATGGATAAGATATGTTTGGTGATTTCAATGACTAGAACGGGAATATAGGTCCATTATTTATTTGGAGTAGCTGTATGTGCCTACTCTTGTCTTCCTTTTCCTATCAATGGGTATTGACAGTACTCATGCATGGGGGTAGAGAGTTAGGTCTACCCCAAATTTGTCATCCGAGATTTCCGACTAACTTATTTGGGTCCTACCAAACAAGACTGTTGGCAGACATGATGAACATTGGCAGGTTTATGTGCTTGCTGGCAGTTTCCCATCATGTATGGTTGACAGACTTCTTTCAATACTGGCTGATGAAACTGCTGGTAGAATTGGTGATTGTAAACAGATGTATGTTCTTATTTACCAATTGCCACCACATTAGATTTGTGGGCTTCTATAAATGTAGTCTGACGATCCTGCTGACTATTTGATAACTTGTAAAAGGTGTATGTTCCTATTCACAGTACTCCATTGGATTTATCTAGTGGTATTAGGGGGTTGCAACTAGACGAGTCAGCTGAGCAGCAAAATTTGGATGAATGGGTGTATGGGCCTGCCCATTGTTTTCTATCATGTTATGTTGATGGTATTCTAAGGAATGGGTAGAGGTAAGAACCTGCTCCCTATTGACCAGATGTTTTCCCGGTGGTTTGTCTTGCATGCCCGGGTCTGAGAGACCTATTCCAAACGTCCAAAGGAAACACCCCGATCATGTTGGGGGTTCACTACCGTGTGATTCTTCTAGTGGTGATTGCTGGTGGGAGTACTTAATAAGGACTCTTTCATTCTTTAATATAGGCCTTGAGTGACCTCTTGATCCACCTTTTTATAGTAGGGGAGGTACTGATTGTTGTGCTCTGGGGATAAAGACCCGAAACTGTTGAAGACAATGGTTAGAATCATCTGCTTCATGATCATTGGTCATCATTGGCCAGATGAGAAAGGATTTTTATTGACCTGGAGGGCTTATCAAATAGTCTCCAAAGTCAATATTGTACTATGCAAGTGATATTCCATTACCATCACATTAGAGACCCAACATTAAGGACGTTGTTTTGGTGATGACATCCATCCTGTGGATTGGGATCTAGCTTGAACAGATGTTGGGAAGTTCACAGATGTTGCTTTTAAGAACATGATCTTTGAGTGAAGGTAATTTTGAGAATAAAAAACATGAAACAACAACAAACTCCATTAAACCAACATCTTTTTAGATGAAAACATGCATGATTGATTCATTTTTCTAGCCTTCCTTTATCAATAGATAGGGGCCTAACATGTGGGTAACATTATTATCTTGGTAAATGATTCATGTTAGGTCCACCATTTTTTGTTTCGTAGTTCCTTTAAATGTGTGTTATAGTTTTATGATTCACTGCTTCCTAGTGGTTTTATTGATTTTATTCATGGAACTGGAAAATCCAACAGTTATTTATCAAAAGGGTGCATGATTACCAAAGGCAGGTGTTTGTTAATTTATAACATTATGATACTTGATAATTTTCTTTCTTCGAGAGGATGGGAGGTTAGACCCATTACACCCTTTTGGGGGGAATTTTTGTCTTTTAACGGACTCTCCTTATAAATTTAAGATATTTTCATTAATATTTTTTAATTCACCAATTATGACATAAGTTTCCCTTGGAATTTGCAATCACTTATTAACATGTGTAAAATTTAAAATCAATAGTATGTATTCAATGTTCTTCATCAATGGATATATCAGTATGTATTTGAGGTTCTCCAACAATGGTATCCTCAAATAGACTTTTTCAAGATTCTTTTAATCATCGTTATAAAGATACTAGTTTTTAAGCCACTTAGTGGGGAACTCTAGAATTTATTGTCATCTAGGGAGATGACGGTTTGTTTTGATCTTGGGATCATGCCCATAAAATGGGTTACCAATGTATCCTTGTAAATGGAATTAGACCCCTCATAGTTCAGTGTCTCTAAACGGGACACATCATCCCTTTTAAGGTCATGTGATAAGGACACCTTAGAAAAATGGGATTAGTCAAAGCTTGATATGGGACTTATGCCGAAGCAACCCGGGGAACCTAGAAAGGATATGGGTTTCCAAGTAGGATCAAACCCTATTGGGAATATGGACCATGGAGAACATCGTTGATTTAAGGTATTGGGATTGAACCTCAAGTATGATTCCTACATATCCCATATGGATGGGAATCAGAGACCACATAGTTCGATAAGTCTCATAAGAGAGTATAGTAATTTGAGAGAAATGGGTTTGGGCTTAATTCTTCAAAAGGATGCCTTGGTAAGGGTTTAATTTGGGGCTTATTAATAATGATTATTCCCATATTAATGGAATTAGGGTTAGATTCATGAAGAAGATATCTAGTGAGCTCGGGCCGTAAGAAGGCTTCCTACGTATCCCGATTGTGGTGGGAATCAGAGATCTCATAGCTCATTCACCATGAGTGTTGGTGCACATTTTGTAATCATTAAAAATCTCTAATACCATTTGAGTCATGCTATGTGTGAGAAATAATATGATGTGGAAGATTCAACAAATGAACTTGAACTTTCAAATTGTTCCTCCTCTTCTGGTGGAAGATGGCGAATCGACCGTGAAAGAGGGTGGGGCAATGAGGTTTCCCCCTGCTCTAGTTACATTGGAAAAGGGTGAAATGTAAGGAATAAGGGATGAAGTTTAGGGGATTACACTAGGATGGCTGCCATAAAATTGATCATGATAGGGGAGGGAGACTTATTCTATACTTGCATGGAAAAGAAAGTGTGAATTGTACCTTCCCTACCAGAGACCTAAGGTTTCAGGCAATCTCTTCGAGAAGGGAGAGGCCATGACCCAACCCTACTCCAAACCGGGAGCTTCCCAACACTGTTTCTGGGAGAATGATCTATGTGATTGTGGATATAAAAACCCATAGACACTCAATGAATCCTAAACCCATTGTAAAACAATTTTGGGAAACCTCTGATTGTGGAAATACATACCAAAATAAGAGATACATTCATGTAACTTTCCCAAAGGTTTGATAAGTCGGGAGGTTTTGGTGGATGTCTCAATAGAATCCCATTCAGACAAGGGAGCCAAGGAATAAGAATCCTTTCCATGAATGGCTTTGATGGAGGCATGATGACTTCTAAACTGAAGAGATCAAGTGAATCAGATAGGGGAACCCAAGTTGGTAAGGACATGAAAGTATGGGCGTGCAAGTAGGGTTGGGCGACCTGATGTTCACTTTGGCAACGAACAACCTGTATGGTAATATTGGGAAAGACCTTGATCAAGCCTTCAGGAGTATTCACAAGTGATCCCAGAAGTAGGGTACTCATGTTCCTAGTAAAGGAATAGGCGACGTACAAGTATTTTAGATTTGGGGAGGTTGGCTACTTCAGGCACGCAATTGTTATGGTTTTCAAACAATAAAAGGACATAAGTCCAATGATCATCCCTTACATCTTCCACTCAAGGTGTTGAAGAACTACCTTGAATATTTTGTAAGACTGGGGTGAAGTACTAGAGTGACCTGAGTAGCAATTGGTCTTTAGGGAAACTCTTTCTTTTAAATGAGGGCCCCAAGGGTCTATTTATAGGCAAAAAACAGGACCCTGGGTGAAAGGAAATCGGGCGCGCAAGTAGGATGCGTGACATTTTGGGGATCACAAGTAGGATTTGCGCCACTGATATTTTGGAATGACTAAGGTGATCCAAATTTCATGCCTTTGAAAATATTGATTTTATTCATGTATTTCCACTTTTCATTATTAAGGTATTCCTTTTTTGATTTTATATACTCTTTGATGGAATGGAGTGTCAACACATTTACAACACATTCCCCAAAGCTGATCATAAGGGGTTTAGAACCCCATGGGAGGGGAAGAAGACAAATATGATGAAGAAGCACTTCCCATATCCTCCATAATTTCTAGTAATTTTTATAGGAATCATTTGGGTCTCTGAAATGGAAGCACCTTGCCTCCGGGTCTGACTTCTAAATGTGGTGCCCATGGTGGTCTTTTATAGCCATAATGAGAGGTTGTTTTGGGCACCCTAATTTCTAGAAACCATTTTGACCATGCTTTTCTACAATATAAAAACTTATCTTTTGATTAAAATAACTGAAAAAAAGTTCTAAGACCCCCTTTCTATCACCATGGAAAATTTGGAATCCATAAAATGTAAATAATATGAGATTTTTCTAAAATATAGCGGAATTTTTATACTAAATCTAGATTCATTTTATTGGACAGATATAATCAGTTGCGGCTCTCAATGGATGAATTGGACTTGGGTTCCTTCATGAACGTTTTATCCCACAATATTTTGGATAATCTCAAAAAAATCCAAAAAATAATGCACATATTAGTAGAAGTGTGTGGTTTAGTCCTCTAGTGTGCTTGGATTCATGCGCATT
The DNA here is from genome assembly GCA_963277665.1 of Viscum album. Classification (NCBI taxonomy): domain Eukaryota; kingdom Viridiplantae; phylum Streptophyta; class Magnoliopsida; order Santalales; family Viscaceae; genus Viscum; species Viscum album. Next base: position 1,781,633,729 of record OY728131.1, on the reverse strand, counting down.
TTGGGCCACATTTCACGAACTTCATTATGGATCCTTCAAATCACCTCCACCTAAAATTAAAATATCAAATAAAGTTAAATTAACCTCTTTAAAAGTGATAAATATTAAATTATTGAATAAATTATTAACTGGAATTATTTATAATAATTGAAATTTACAATGAAAAATCAGTTTAAAATAGTGGTGGAAGGGTCAAAATGAATTGAAAATCATTGTACGATCAACGATTGGTCTGTTATGTTGAAAGATTTTTTTGGAATCATGGTATCCTATCAAGGGGGGTTAAAATGATCATACATATATGGAATAGGGTCTATAACTCTATTATCATAAGATCATCATATTTTCCTCTCACAAAACCCCCCCACATTTCTAATTTTATTTGCTTTTTTTATACAAGGGACGTGGATCACGGGAATATGTACATTTGTTGTAAAATATAATCATTATCCTCTATGGTGATGCATTTCATGAATAGAAAATGGTCCTATAGTGACACGAGAACATTATCATGTAAAACCTCTTTGTTTGTCTATATAGATGGAGGGGGAGCGTGGGATCATTGGGACATGATTGAAATTATTCACGTGATAAGGGTGACATGCCTGTGGGTTTTTTTAGATATGGAGGACATGTATCCATGGAATTTTTGGCGCCTTTTGAATTTTATGGATTCATCATCTGAATTTTATGACTGCAAAAGACTCCTTACTTTGGTATACTTTTATTCTTATTTTGTAATAATTTTTTGGATGGTTTGTTAGGTGATCACTGATTGAAACCCCATTTGACTCCGGGGATCCCATCTGGATGTTGATAAATTATCAAAAAGTGTCTCATATTCCTTTACAACTATATGAATTTAATTTTAAAAGTGTCATGGGTAGATATTCTAGTTGTTTATATTCTTGTCATTCCCATTTTCATTACCTTCTAAAGGTCATGTGATGACATATATTTTATAAAGTTACATGATCCATGAGTTATACCCACCTTATCTACCTTTATTTTTTAGGTAAAATAATACCATTGTATTAGTTATTTATTACCTTTTTGATTTGAAAATTCTATTTTTGGAAGAATCAATAAATTCCCCCTGGAGTGACATCTGCGGATTCAAGGGCTCAGTTATGTGGAATGTAAATTTAAGCCCGAGGCATTGACTCTATCAAAAATAGTGTATTTGGGTGAATCTTGGACTATCGAGCAATGTTTGGTATTCTGTGGATGAAACTAAAAATAATGTATCTGAGGGAAGATCATTCATTGGCTACCCAACTCTCAGATCTCTGGTGATCTCCCTCTATCATATAACCTCTTCAAAATACCACCCGTAAGAACCCATCGTGATATCTATCTGCAAGACTATTTTTCATGTACCATTTCACAAGAATTTCTTTTCCAAAAACTTTTTCAAACTAACCACAAATCCATCGTCAGTAATTGGTTGAACCATTAATATATGGCTATACGGTTTTCTATGAATGTTTCCTAAGATATCTTGGCTTAGACACATGTCCACTCAACTATTATGTGGATTGAATGACCATGTCAAGGTTATGAAATCACAAGTACAGTGACTGTTTAATCAATATGGTGATATCATTTGTGTTTATGTAATATGATAGATCTTTTATGATCCATGAAATTAATGAGCCCTATATTTGATTTTGAATCCCCTTGTGGGTTAGGAAATTTGAATGAGACCTCTTGAGTTGAGCATATATTTTTAGATCCCTTTACCTTGTTTGACATATGATTCTTTCTTTTGTGAAGATGGATTATATCTTTTAGTATATATCCACTTATGTAGCTAACCAGATGGATCTGATTGTCAGGAACTGTAATTTTGACCATTGGTATCTTGTTCTCTCTAACAATGAGATTCTGAGAATGCTTCTCCCATCTGAGATCCATAATTAACTTTTATCACATTGGCTTCCCCTGTATGGGTTTTCCCCCTAGATAAAATTTTAATCCCTTCCCCAAACTATAATCAACCATCTTTTGGGGTGTCAATATAACTTCATTACATTTAGAAGTATGTTTGTAGGGATGGTCAATTAGTCATAGCATGGACCCATGGGTTGTATTATATGATGGAGAACTCCCCTATGGGTCTATATGGATATGAATATTCCCAAACCATCACTTATAGCCATTAGAGAATATTTTCCATTCATTTAAACAACCCTGATAGTGGTTGTGTTCAAAAATTTATTTTATTTGTAGTAGAAACTTCTCTGATGAATGGGAATGGCCATTTTGGGTTAGGTAGATATGCTTACAATTTCATAACCAGTTTAATCCAATAAATATTTATGAAGTGGTATTTATTTTACAATTCTATTTTTTTAATATGTTTTATCTTCTAGGGATTCGGTTAGATGTTGGTTTCCTAATGCTGACTCATTACATCTACCCCATGGTGAACATGGAATCAACCTATGGGATATCCATCATCTGGGTGGGATATCTCCCAAGAGGATATGTATGATAAAATCCTTCCTAACATGAATGTCTTAGATAACTCTACAAATGTTCCAATATTGGAATGTAACATGATAAACATTATGATGAACAAGTTAAGAAAGGATCTGACTATTCACCATCTCATCTCTTTTAAGGATTGGGTAAATGTTTTCCTCTATCATAACAGATCTTGGATGACTGCTATATGCCCTCATTAGTTCCCTTCCTAGAATGTTCATAGTAGTGTCGGTTCATGTTGGTATCTCTCAAAAGTAGGGGATCATATCACATGGTGTTACTAGTTGAGGTCAATGATTTCCCTAAGCCTTAATTTTATGGGATTCATTTTCATGTTCCTAAATGTGTGGTTTTCCAGGTTGGGGATACGCACTCAGGAATCCGGGTTAGTACACCAGTGATGGTTGCACAGCTATTGGTGGGACATCCTCTTAATATGAAGGAAATGATTCTTGCACACCTTTTCCATCTCTTAGGATACACCCAGTATGGTAAAATTCCATATATAATTAAGGGTGCATTCATTTTTTTATTTAGATGGATAGGGTAGCATTTCCATTACTATAGATACCACAATACCATCAGGATCCCTAATACCTTATTTCATCTCATGTTTCTGGAAATATCTAGGGTTGATCCCTTATTTTATGATCTAAATAGGTTTATTATATTCTAGTCTGATCTGATCATTTTGATCTCACTCTTTATTCTGCACCAACCAGGCCAATTATTGACAATGGTGGGGACACTCTTGATGAAGGGGCATAAAAAATATTTTATTGGTATAGGGATCTTGATTTATTGATGGATGAGATGATTATTTTCTGTCTTTATACCCCTTATTAGGTTTCTTATATAGTTTACTTTCATCCAATGGTTTTCCCTCTCCCTTTAGCAAGTGTATTGTGGGAGAGACACCCTAGGATTTTCTGCCTGTTCGGGGTGATATTGGAACATGGAGACACTAATATCGAGATCATAAATAAACATAATGGTACCCCCATATTATTATAATATGAATATGTCCATGATTGGGGGAAGGTCTATATAGGTGGAGTGATGAACAAGATGGTATGTCAAATAAACAGACCATGTGACTTATAGACCCCTTCAACCATTGTAACCATGGATCTCATCCATAATTCAGGTGAGCCTTCAAGGAAGAAATATCATATATGCAACAACCATCCTGTTAGTGAGATAGAATATGTCAAGGAAGTTATACCTTCTTTACATGTAATGAATGATGTCCCTATTGAGAGAATAATGTATGGGGCACATCTCCTTCCTCTTTGTTAGCTCAGCCGACTTTTCTTCCTTCAAACGTTCTTACTCTGATAGTCATAGAAGCTCAAGCATGACGCATGATGATTTGGTATTAGATTTATAGTTTGGTAACTGAAAATACCTTAGGAACATTTAATTACCAAGAATAACATCTTTATCAGCTATTTCTTGATTTTGAGGTAGTCATATTTGACCACTAACTATTATACAAAATCATTAGACAGATCATCCTAGCACAAAAATAGTTTTTCACTAGTGATAAGGGATTGTGTTTTCTTGAAGATGATACTTCTCTAAGAAAATATATTATGGAAGATTTTGAGGCATTAAAGATGAGGCGTCATTTCATATCTAAGATACTCCCCCGAAATGATGACTTGACCTTATAGATATGGATATGTGAGGAGATATTAGCTTTCTCAAGATAAAAAATTTATGAATTATAATCTCTATTGGCAAGGACTCATAAAATAGTTGAGGAGTTATCTACTCTTGTTGATACCCTTCATCCTGGGGAATTAGTTGAAGTTGGATGGAAATTCTACGCTCTATGAATGCATCCCTTTAGACTCTTATTTATTTGGATAACTCATTCAATCAAATTTCCTTGCACTTTTACTATTGATCGATGCTATGTTTATGGGATTCTTGGAGAGACTCCCAAATGTGTACATTCTACCTTCTATGTGACATCAATGAATGGATCTGCTGAATATTATATGTTGTCTTCATGTTTACATTCATTAATGAAGTGAAAGACATTTTTCTGATATGAACATACATAAATTCCAAACAATAAAAACCCATTTCATAATATCAAGTTATCATAATTTTCTAGATTTGAATATCATTACATATTCTTCTCAATAAATGATCATGAATGCCCAAAAACATGGGATTCCCCACTGATGTATATTCTCTAGTTATGTTGAGATTACCTGATTCAAAAAAGCTTAATTGGTGTATAATATATGACATGTACGGGGATTTATCTATGTTTTACTGAAGTTAATGGACTTGGTGAGATTATATTTATTTTTTATATGTCCATATGGTCGTCCTCTAAAGCTTTGTATCTTTTTAATTTTTCTGGAACAAATCATTATTTTGTTTTAATTTTTATTCTTTTATCTTAAACTGTATATTATTTGAGTTTAGAGTATTTTATCTTGGACTTAATTTCCCTATATTTTAGGGTCTTTTAGCTCAGATATTATATTTTAAATTTTTTTTAGATTGAACCTTATTTTTCTGTAGTCTAGGGTCTTTAATAATAGAAATTCTATTTTTTAGTTTATGTCCTTTTATCTCAGACCTTTTAGTGGTTAGTCTAGGGTATTTTATCATTGTAATTATATTACTATAATTTAGGTTCTTTTACCTCGGGCCTTCAATTGCTCTAGTTATGGGTCTTTTTGTCTTGGAACATGAGATGTTGTATAGCTCAATGAATTTCTAGTAGGACATGACTGCTGATTATGGAATATAGGGTTGTCATGAAAAGGATGACCCAAATAAACCCTATGATGTTGAGTTCTATTGTGGTGTTGTCGTGGGTGAAGTTCATTAGAGACTATTTCGTGTAAGGAGGAGATACCCCAGGTTTGTAAGAAAAGCATGGATACATTAGTAGCATTATAAAATAATGGTTTATCCACTATTTTCAAGGGTCATGGAATATTTATGGGTGTATCTTATAATGAGGGTGAAATACTAGGGATTCTAGGTCCACCTAGAAAGTTTTAATGTGTATAATTTATGTCATTTCACAAAATTATAATTCAATGAATATGGAATGGGGCATACATTCCAGGGATGGACCACATCACCATGAGATTCTAGGTTCTACCACAGTGTTTCTAGGGCTCATAAGGATTGGAGATCATTTCCTAAAAAGTGATATTTCTTTAGTTGGTAGGTAAGAGTGCTTATAAATCGATAGCATAGTCGAAAAAAGATGATCCCCAATCCTTTCCATGGGCCATGAGAGATTGTTAAAGACTCAAATGTCTAGATAATGTGGTTGGGTAAGTAAAAAAGGGAAATACAATAAAGGTTTTGGAACCCTAGGGTAGTTCATCACATATTTGAATCCAGAGACCTATTCCCTATGGGTTAAAATCATATGGTATAGGTCATCCAAAAGGTTTGAGAATGGAATTTAACATTCACTCATTTATAAAGGGTACCGAACATTGTGACATAGCATTGAGGTTATAATATATTCTTGCATATTATGGTTATGAATATTATAAATCACGGTCTATAACGCCCTATTCATGAAAATGATATGGGATATTCATTAAGATAATGGCCCAGGACACATTAAGGTGATGGTTTGCCACTATAACATCAGGGTTTTCATGGTCCAGGAGGCCCTATTTCAGAGTAACACATTTAGATGACGGCCATAAGTGCATATTCATGAGACATAGGAACACATGAATAGTAAAAAAGGGTCCCTTGATGTTGGTTTTTCTTTTATATGGGCCTAAAATGATTTATGGATACCATAGCCAATCAAATCATGAATTGTGCTTTTTGAATAATGTAATATCCAAGGAGGGTTTGAAAATCCTACAAGTTGTGTCTCTTCCTGTTGATCATGTTATCATAGAAATGAGAAATTAAAAATAATTAATCTAACATTTTATTGAACCAGGGGGTCCAATAATCATTGATTATATTTAACTAGATCTACAAAGTAGGCCCTATGGGCTTTATCCTTGATTTATTTATACCCTAATTTTTTCTTACACTTTGGAGTTGAAGTGTTTAGTGATAAAATACTCAACTTTTTCTTGTTCCACCTTTACAATTTTTCAACCTAAAAATTTTTTTGTCACCTTCATTAGTATTTTATGGTCTTGTGATTTAGACCCTGAAAGACTAAGGATTAAAGTCATACAACCTTCACCAAAGTTAATGTAGTTCAAGGTCATGACATGCATGAGCTATCTTGAAGGGAATATTACATAAGAACCCAATTTGGATACCCAAAGTTAGGATTATTCCAACAAATTTTTAATTGAAAGATGGAAATGTTTTAAATCATGGACTGAGTTTCTCAGGACTTGTGTAGTGATATGGGATAATCATATCAGTGATGGCCTAGAAAACCTTGAGGTGATGAATTATAAGATATTGATGTCATGTTTAACAAGGATCATAAATACTTTTTCTCAGAGTGATAAATTTGTTTGATAACCATAGGAGAATATGTAGAAGACCTCAGAATACATGAATAGTCAAAAAAGTGTCCCTTGAATCTGAGTTTCCTTTTCCAACGACCATAAAAGTTTTCCCGAAACCTGAGGTGACCAAAACATAAAGTTTGATCTTTGGAATGAGTGGAGTAATGGATGGTAGAAGAATATCATACACTATATGAACATGGCCAGTCTCTTTTGTTCCTTGATAAGGAATGATGATGGGTGATGGACTACAAATTTTAACATCATGTAATGGAGATGTATTTGTTATTATGTTTTAAAGTCAAACAACCATGATGTTTTCATTGTAGTTTATCATAACGTGGTATTTAAATATATTTCTCCTTGTATTTTAATGTCATGTAGTAAGTGCATGAAAGATGACATGAAAATTTTATAAAGATGTATTACATTCATAAGAAATCAATGTGTAGATCAAACAATTAAGTGGACAAAATGTGCCTGTATGACTTGGCCCTCTTGTAGTTTGGAATATTTTTTTTGTTTTCTGTTGTATTTGGAACTAGGATTGGGTATCCACGTGTCACTACGTATCTTGTGATGGTAAGAATTATTCCATATATAGTTTTGGGGGGGATTTCTCTATGTAGGTTATACCCATCCGTAGTAGGTTGAATTGTTCCCATTGATGGTTGTAGATGGACTCAGGATTGGTGATATGGGGGTCACTACCTATCCTTTGATAATAGAAATAAATCCACATGTAGTTCTAGATTATCCATTCAAATTAAAATCAAGTGGTAAGGATGTAGGGTCCTCTAATGTTAAAGGGAACATTACAAATGAACTCGCGACATGATGTCTGGGTGTCACTACATATCCTATACTGATAGTAATCAAACCACACATTTTTCTTGAATAAAACTCCCCTACACAAGTCTGAGAAAATTTCTAGGAGGGTAAATTTTTAATTTAATTTTTTTGGTTGTTCCCATGATTGGGGATTCAGGTTTCTCTATGTATCCTACGATGTCACAAATTTGTTAATACATAGTTCTTGAATGGTGGTGTGGTGGGAGACTAACACAAAGGGTAGTGGTAATCTTGGGTTTGGTTCATAGTAAGGCATACTATTATTCCATGAAAAGAAAATTAACCATGTAGTTTAACATCATGCGGTGAGGACAGATGGTGTTCCTTTTAAATTATTTAATTAAAGACCAAGATAACCTTGTTGTGAGAAAACATGTCTCAATTATGTGGGGAATCCTTTACCAAAATTCCTAAGACAACGTGAGATATGATCAAGTTGATAAATAAGGAATCGTAAGGGTTATCTCACCATATAAAGATGGTAAGGGAAAGGATAGGGGAATATTTAATATATTGGTTTCAGGATAGAATATAGGATATAGGTGTCCCTTTATATCTCATTAGAATCAGAATCAATCCATATATAGTTCTAGAAACATATGTAGTTTGAAATCATACAATAAAGGCAACATCCATGTTGTTAAAAATCATTAAGTAAGGATGAAAGTAAATTTATGTGATGGAAGAGATATGTTGTGACTGCTCCTAATAATTGAGGTTTGGGTATTATGACATATCTTATGATGGAAGGAATCAAGAAATGCATAGTTTGGGGAAACTTTGTAGTTTTGTGTCATGTGGCGAGGACATCAACCATGTAGTTTGACATCTTGTTCTATGAACAAGGGTCACCCGTCAGGAAAGAAGTGTATAATTGGTTATCCATGTAGTTTTACATCATGTTGTGAGTTCATATTCCATACAGTTTAATGTTATGCAGTATGGACATGTTCCTTTTCTGTTTAACGTCATAAGTTGAGGATGAGAGACATTTTATAGTTTAATAACACACTCTTAGGACATATTTTTATAGATTAATGTCAAGAAACCATGATGAATTTTTGAATATTACCATCATGAAATTATTATCATTGAGGCTTGATGACATCTATGTAATATATTGGGAGCAAATCCTTTTATTTTTTTGTGGTGTGACACACTCCCAATCCATTGTGTCTAGTGAGTAATATCTATTTGGATAGACATTATGTATGATATAATGTCTTTCCCAATTGGGTTCTAACTTTATAGGATCCATTCCAATTATCATTGGGGTTCTAAGATCCAAAACTAGTTCTCCTTGGGGAAAAATGGAGTTAGTCTTTTTTATGTAAGGATCATGTGATCTGATTTTAATGAACTTGAATGTTGAGTAATATGGAAATCCTATTCTCATAAAGTAATTCTAATTTATCCGGCCACTTTTTTTACTACTCTTCATCTGAGTGTTTTCAAAAATGGCTATTCAGAGTGAGGGAAACTATAATTATATGGGTAACAATGCCTCATTCCCATGCACCATTGAATGCATTGTTTGTTGTGTAACAATATTTGTAGTGGTATGGTAGGACCATAATGCATGGAGGAGATTTTCCAGCTAGGAATTCTTATCGCTATTCAACATATTCTATAATATCCTTGATAGAGTCTTATTTAAACCCCACTATATCAATTATCTCATGGATGATAACGGGATGAGTGATTTGACTTCTTATGGTACTACAGACACAATTTCTTAAACTCTGCAGAATAGAAGTTGGTATCATTTTTAGTTAGTATTATGTGGGGGGATTTAAACTTGGTGAGGATAAGGGACTCTTTTAATTTGATAAATTTATTCATCTTGACTTCTTTTATTGATACTACCTCATCTAATAGGGAGAGTAATTTGGGTATAGTAAGGATGTACTTGAACTACTTACAAAGGTTGGGGGACATGGCGTCACAACATGCATTCCCCACATGAAGAATGGCCAAGAATGTTAAACTATATTTATACATTTAGAGGGATCATGTATGATGTTTTCATGGATCTAGAATGCATGTCATTTTCTTTTGAATTCCATACAGTCATGTATCATGGTTTTCTAGTAGTAACAAAGCCTCATGATTTGGTGGGATAGCCTAGTCCCAGACTAATAAGCATTGTAAGATCCTACATAGACTTCTTCCATGATGACAATAATTTATCTTTCTACAATACATCTAAAGATGATTTAATCAAATCTTCACTTTTGTGGGATTTTTCTCATTTGGACCAACCCTTAGGGTAAAGTTTTCTAATCACTTCCTTGTTTGTTTCCTTCTACATCAGTCTGTTACGTGGGTCCCATTCCAGAGATAATAAATTGTGGAATCCATCTATTTGGGGGAGGATATTTATTCATCATGATCTAGGGTGGTGTTGACCTGATTGATAAATCAATGTCACATATGGTGATTGATGAGACCATTCTTAGGTGGGTGATGATGAATATTGGTTCCCCTGATTAGGTTAATCCAGAACTATCATTGGATTAGCCTATAAATCATCATAAGCATTATGTGATCAGGGAACATGATGAAATATGGGATCAAAAGTTAACTCTCTCATTAGTCCCTTAACATAGCTAGTGGGAGGGAAAAATTAGTCCCTTTTGATCGAATATTCACCATCGATCTTCATTATAACTAGATCAGAATCACCTTTGATATTCAGGTAGGTTATATATAACTGTATGGATAATTCAAAAGGCAACAATGAGGTATTTCTATTCAGCCTCATTTTTTTGAAGATTTCATATATTTAGAATGAGTAGGGAAATATTTATTTGTATGGAGAAAAAAATAAAGTTCCTAATAAAACCTGATTGAGATTTGGATATTCTATCCTTTTTTCAGAATGACATAGTTAGATTCCATAAAAATACATATCCCATGTCAAGGGAGTGTCGTGGGCATTAAAACCCTCATCATCCCAAAGCTCAGTATCCATCAGTGTACTTTATTTGTTAGGATATTTCATGATGAAATTAGTGAGGGCCTTCCCTTTCTCTAAAATATGTAATATAAACTATATGTCATACAATTGCATAATTACTGCCCATCGATCCAAGATACTAGTTTGTGGGGGAAGGCTATATATGTACTTTAGTGGATCATTACAAGAGACAAAGTAGAATTTTTGGTTCCACAATTAATTCCTTTTATTTTTCACTACAAATATGAGTGTGGGAAAGTTCATCTTGATATCCAATTAATGGGTCTCAGTACCATAAATTTTCTAGTTGAACTAGTAGATACTATACTAATTTACCACATCATTATTCTATTTAAAAATACCACTAAACATTGATTCCATAATAATGACATATAAGAGAAGTGTATTTCCTATAACAAGATACATTAGGACCGGTGGGTGGAGTATATACTATTTGACTCTCCTATGATTATTTGAAGCCATCATCCCATTTATTTTCAATTCCCTTTTTCATTGACTTGGTGAATGGAATATATTTTCTAGATAGATTGGATATGAAACACCTGATGTAGGTGAGGTTCCCATAGAGTCCCCTATGTTCTTTTAGATTTATAAAGGGTGAGATTGATATAATGACACTAGTATTTTCTAGGTTGACTTCAATTCGACAGTGAAATGCCCAAAAGAAAATGAATTTCTCTGATGTTACCCTGAAAGTAAATTTTAGTGGATCCATCATTAGACTATATTTTTTGCAGCTTGTCGAATACTATTTGAAGGTTCGTGAAGAGATCTCATTGTTTTCGAGATTTGACAACTAGGTCATAGACATAAAATTTAGCTATTCATTCCAAGAAGGATATTAAGACATGATTCATGGAATTTTGAAATTTAGCTATGGTGTTCTTTAATCCAAAGGGAATGTTATAATAGAAAAAGATACCCTCAACTACTTTAAAGGTAATTGATTCCCCATGTTTAGGGGCCATCTTTATATAGTTGTACCCTGAAAATACTTCCAAGAAAGAGAGGGTGTGGATAAAACCATTTTCATCGGTAAATAATTTTGTGATCAACAATGGGAAATAATCATTTAGGAAGTATTGATTTAGATCTAGGAACTCGATAAAGTCCAAAATACTCCCATTCTTTTTCATGAACTGAATGATGTTGGAGATTTATATTAGGTATTTCACTTAATTTGGCTTTGATCACGATTTCAACATCCACATATACATTGGTAGCATGAGAGGAGATAAACACCCAAGATGCTTGCATGAAACCTCAATGGTCATCAGTTAATTCGAGATGGTGTGTATCCACATATAGATTCAGTCTAGGAATTTTTGTATAATTCCAAGAAAAAAATATCAGTGTTTCTTTATAAATATGATATATATATAATTTACCTTGATATTCGTGGAATAAGTAATCAATGTAAGCCATGGAAATTATTTTTATTCTCATATTTACCTACCCGAGTTCATCAATAGTGTGGGGATGGCTTCCTCGAATGTTGGAGGGGCATTCCTGAGGTCATCCTCCTCCTCTTCCACCTACGAGTCTGTGAATTCGTTTTCAGATGAGGTTGGAAATCTGTGGGAATCTCTATCATTTTCATGGCGAGAAAGTCTATAAAGAAATAGATTATAATCCACTAATTGTATATTAATTATAGAGAGATTTTGTAGGTTATTTTATTTTACACTATTGGGTGGGAATGAAGGGGCTTGGACATCTGGGAGAATGTGTATTTACTCAACTATATTAATGGGGAGAACATATAAAATGATTAGAATATTCTGGGTATTTTAAAAGGTATTCCAAAATTTGTTGGCGGTTTTAACATTTATATCATCATCGATAATTAGTTTTATTCCTTTCCTTTTGTATAAACTTACCTCATCATATATGGCTTCACAAGTCTCAAAGGGGGAACTCTCACCATGAAATGTGTTGACCTTTCCATCGATGGGGTGTTTCAAACAATGGTGGAATGTTGAGGGTACTATCATGTGGCTATGGAGCTTGGATCTTTCGAACAACACATGGTATCTAGTGTCTTTTGGGATAACCATTAACAAGACATTATATGTGAGATCCCAAAATTGGTATTTTAGATTTATATTCCTAAGAGGCGTTTGATCAAGCCTAATTTACACTTGAATGGTCATATTTTAGGGAGACAAATCACATTATCTATACCCCAAATTTCAATGGTTTAAAATCATGATGACGTTGATTCTAGAAAAATTTTCAATCATATTCCTTCATATATGTATATTTATTGATCCTACAAAAATATATAGGGTCATGATGTGTCCCTGAATGACCTCTCCTTGCATCAATTCTGTGAATGAGATTGAGAAATGAAACTTCTCTAACATTATCTACACTCAGTAGACCTTGGATGAATCTATGTATATATTTAACTTCTATAGGATCTTTAGGGATTCAAAGAGTACCTCTCTGAGTTCATTTTAAAGATGAAGTTCATGTAGAATTGGGAGATTGTCTTGGAAAACTGCCTTTTATTTCAGAATTTTGTAATTTTTAGATAAGGGAAAATGTTTCCCATGGTGTGGTTTCTTTTTATTATGTGGAATAAAATATAATTTATTTTAGGGAGATAGAATTAGGGTTTTCACAGAGGTCAAGAGAGAATATGAAACCTGTGGAATATGTCATTTTAGTCTTCCCCATTGTCTAGGTTGATCATATAATTGTAACCCTACTAGGATATAATGTAAGACAACTAGGTATGGATGATACTAGAGGGTTCAAGGAAATGTTCAGTTCTCTTTGGTTAATATAGAGTTCTTATCAATGATTATCCACTATATATCCTTTGAGCATATGTGAAAGAAATATTGGGCTTGACCATGCCCGTGTTGTCCCTTGTGTCCTCAGTTCCTATGCATGTGACCTATTGGTCCCTAATTAGGTGCTGAAAACGCATACTCAAAATAATATTCATCATCATATTAGGGGTATTTAAATTTAATTATGTTAAACTATCAAAATATTTGGTATTTTTTATTTAGTTTTCCATTGGGTGGGTTGGTTCTTACTCTTCGAATATTGAAGAGAATAAATCTGTATGAGTCAGATCTTGCATCAGAGAAGAATATGGCCATTTATATTTTGTCCTTTACTTTATATAATGGTTGTGTACACATTTGGGTGATATATTTTGTAACGTCCCGATTCCGGGTACCACTCCACGGGTACCCCGAACCCAGTTCACCACATGACCTCAAGGGCATTTTCCCGAATGCCAGACGCTTCCAACTAGCTGCAGGGGCCCAGGACTGATAGTGGGGAAACTACGTCATCATTTATCAAAGTGTAGCGTAGCCGAATATAAATAAACATACAACAACACCAGAAGAAGTAAACCATACACAACTAGAATTAACAACCGCAGTAGATATAACCAACCAGTATATAAAATGATGCAACATGCCTCAATTCTAAGAATACATCCAGAACATGTTACATAGCAGTACAATCCAATACAACTGAAGTACAAGTACAGAAAACCATAATAGAACAACCAGCGGCATCGCAGGCCAATGCTCTGTCCCATGCTCTCCTACACCCGAGCAGCAATCAAGTACCTATATAGGGACTCTTGCCCTTATCTACACCTGCAGAAACGTAATATGTTTGTGTAGAAAAGCGTGACCCAAACAGGGTGTGAGAAATAAATTCCCAGTAGGCACCCACCAATGGACCATGCCCAACTGTGTGAAAACATGCTAAAACAGCGTGCAAAATCAAAATGAAATAAAGTAAGCAGTACAAAAAGTAACTAACTTAACCAGTTATATTGCCATTTTAATATCCATTTAATTATTTCATTTAAAATACCACCACAGTGAATATTCTAAGTAAGAATCCAAATGTCCTTAGACACGTAAACCCCTTCCCTCAGGTAAATAGTATCCAAACACAAGAATATTCCCACGGGCATACAAATATTTCCCACAAGCGTATGTAGTGTCTCCCACAGTCACATAATCAACTTCCCACAGGCATGGAAGAAGTTTCCCACAAGCTAAGTAGTACACTGGCCACAGGCTAATCACAACATTTCCCTCAGGATAACAGGTAACCGGGCCATTCCCAACATGTAAACAAGCAGTACACAAGCAATTCCTCTCAACGAAATTCTACAATTTTTTCTTTAAAGGCATACCCTCGAGTATCCTGGCCAAATGGCTAAACAGAGGAACGCACCCTAGGGGTGGTCCCGGATCCAAGAACTGATCCCAAACAACAGTTTTACAACTTTAATTAATCATATGTACAATTCTAGGTATAAAAATTAGCACGTCCTCAGCCTCACGACACCCCAAATAAGGGTTCATAGCTCAAAAACATACAAAATGCACGACAGTTGGAAAATAAACACCAAGCCACCTACCTTAAACAGCCATGAATGATATACGCAAACAATGCCTTATGAAATGTCAAAGAATGTCGTATATCTGAGGTAAAATAATTCTTTCTTAAAAGTAAATAACTCTCGTTAGGGGATGAATTAGAAAGAATGGTGAAACAAGAGTGGAGGGCTTACCCGCGCGGTTCCAATGAGATCATCCGAGGTGGAAACGGATTCCCAAAAAACGCTCGGTGGATCTCCAAACTTTGGCCTCCTCTCTCGAGCTCCCACTTCCCGTTCTAAGCCTTCCCTGTAAAAAGGGGAGGTTACTTCCTATTTTAAGTGAAAAAACAAAGTACACAGTGTGTACTTATTAGTACACGGCCTGTACTTCCCATTTTTTTAAACTGTTCCTCTGGTGGCATCCCACCAACGTGGCATTGTTCATCTGCCGACATGACTACACAACGTGTCTCCTTGAGTACACGGCGTGTTCAGTCGCACAGCTATGCACCACTTTACTATTCGCCTACCGACTGACTACACGGCATGTAAGGGACCACTACATAGTGTGTACTTGGTTCCTACACCCTTAATCGCCGACACGGCCACACGCCCTGTGTACTCCTTCCATGAAGACAAAAGTACACAGCGTGCGGACAAAGTACACAACGTGTACTTTCCAAAATTTGTAATTTTTCCCCATTTTCCTTATTTTCTCAAAAACACTTAAGGAAAAGAGAAAATAAGAAACTTGTACCTCATAAATAAGAATCGGGTTCTTAAAAACTTCCCCCCTTAAATCAATTCATCCCCGAATTTCCCTTTCTAGGGTGGCGAAGATAATGTTGAGAATAATTCTGGCCAATGAGCACGTACGTCACTCTCCCGCTCCCAAGTTTCATCATACACTCGGCCATGCTCTCATAGCACCCGTACGATAGGAAATGATCGGCCTCGGAGAACCTTCATGCTCTGGTCAACTATACAAATCAAATGCTCCTCAAAGGACACATCTCACTCAAGCTCAACCTCATCGGGCTGAAAGATGTGAGATGGGTCTGAATGATAACGGTGCAACTGAGATACATGGAAGACGTCGTGCATGGATCAATAACTCTGAGGTAACTACAACCGATAGGCAACCAGCCCGACTCTCTCCAGAATCTCAAATGGCCCCAAATATCTCAGGGAATGTTTACCCTGTATCCTGATCCGCTTGTGTCCCAACCTCGGCAAAACACGCAAGAAAACCTGATCCCTGACCACGAACTCCAAAGGTCGTTTGCGGCGATCAACATAAGATTTCTGATGAGACTGCGCGGTAGCCATCTGCTTCTGAATCAACTGGACCTGTTCAGACATCTCCTACATGAGACATGGTCCCATCACACCTACCTCACCTGCCTCTAACCAGAACAAGGGTGATCGGCATGGGCTACCGTTTAAAGCCTTGTATGGTGCCATCTCAATAGTTGCCTGAAAACTGTTATTATAGGCAAACTCGACTAGGGGTATGTGCTTCCTCCAAGAGAACCCAAGGTCTAGGATGTATGCACGCATCATGTCCTCAAGCACCTGTATAGTACACTCTGACTGGCCATCGGTCTGAGGGTGGTAAGCTATGCTTACAAGCACCTGTGTACCCAGTGCCCTCTGAAAACTCTACCAGAAACGAGATGTAAAATGGGCGTCCCTATCTGAAACGATAGAAAGAGGGACCCCATGAGGACGTACGATCTTTCGGATATACAACCTTCTGATCTCGTCAACACCAAAGGTATCCTTGATCGGAAAAATGTGAGATACCTTTATGAGTCTAACCACAACAACCCACACGACATCATTGCCTCGAGGTGACCTCAGCAAACCAGTAATGAAGTCCATCGTGACATCATAAAATTTCCTCTCCATAATGGGAAACTGCTGTAACAGTCTAGCAAGCCTTTGATGCTCTACCTTCACCTGCTGACAGGTGGAACACCTCGTAACAAAACCAGTTACTTCTCTCTTCATACCCAGCCACCAGTTCTGATGTCTCAAGTCACGGTAGGTCTTGGTAACACCGGGATGAACTGCCCAAGCTGAAGCATGAAACTCCTACATCAGCTCCTTGTATATATCCCTGGGAACCCACACTTGTCCATGGAAATGCAGAACCCCATCATCACCCATCGCCCAACCGGGAGGAGGGACCTCACTTGCCACCGAGTCCCGTAGAACTAGGCCTTATGAATCTAATAGCTATCTCATCCCCACTCTATCCAGGAGGGTAGAAGTCACACCTAAGGATGTAAGATAAGTCTACCCCTGACTATCATGCACCTCTAAATTCATATCAGAGAATAAAGCTATAAGCTGCCACTTGCCATCGGCCTCCTGCACTTCCTTTGTCTGAGTCTTCCTACTCAGTGCATCAACTACTGCATTACCTTTACCAGGTGTATAGGTGAGCCCAAAATCGAAGGACTGAAGGAATTCGACCCACCTTCACAACCTCATATTCAAGTCACACTGAGTAAAGATATACTTGAAGATTTTTTAGTCGGTGAAGACCACAAAATTCTCTCCCAATAGATAATGTCTCCAACAACGCAATGCATGAACAACTGCAGCCAACTCGAGATCATGCGTCGGGTAATTCCTCTCATCTGGCCTCAACTTCTGATACCCGTACACAACAACATGATCGCCCTGCATCAATACCGCTCCCATCCAAATACCTGATGCATCATAGTAAACTGTATAGTTATTCCCCTGCTCTGGGAGTATCAGGATCAGTGACGATGTCAACCTTCCTTTCAGGTCCTTAAAGGTTGTCTCGTAAGCTTCTGACCAACTGAACTTCACACCTTTCTTAGTCAAACCCATCATCGGTGCTGCCAAGTGGGAGAAGTCTTGTTTGAAGCATCTGTAGTAACTATCCAGCCCCAAGAACCTCTGTATCTAAAACACGTTCTTAAGCTGCTCCTAGGAAACTACTACTTTCACCTTCTCTAGGTCTGCTGATACTCCTGCCTCTTGGATGATATGACCCAAGAAGTAAATATGGTCCATCCAAAAGTGGCACTTTGAGAGCTTAGCATATAGTTGATTCTCTCTCAGTGTACTCAATACGATCTCAAGATGGGTGGAATGGTCATGTTGAGTGTGAGACTACACCAAGATGTCGTCCACGAATACTACCACAAAAGAGTCCAGATAAGGATGGAACACACGATTCATTAGAGCCATGAAAACTGCTCGCGCATTCGTGAGTCTGAACGACATAACTGTATACTCATATAGACCATACCTACTCCTAAAAGCTATGAGAGGTATATCAGATGGTCTAACGCACACATGATGATATCCAGATCTGAAGTCAATCTTCGAGAACACTCGTGCTCCACGATTTTAATAAAAAAGATCATCAATCCTTGGCAAGGGATATCATTTCATAACCATAAACTTGTTTAGATTCCGATAATCCACACAAAGTCTGAAGGGTACCGTCTACCTTCTTCGCAAAAAGGACTGGTGAACCCCATGGAGAAGTACTGGGTCGAATGGAACCCTTTTCCTATAACTCCTAGAACTGCCTCTTGAGGTCCTACAACTCAAGCGTGGACATCTTGTAAGGGGTAATGGACACTGGTGCTGCTCCTGGCACAAGCTCGATAGAGAAATCCACCTCCAGCTCCGAAAGAAGACCTTAAAAAAGTCGTCCGAGAAGACATCCCTGAAACGATCAACCAATAGAGGGAAATCCTTCTGAAAAGTCCCCTGGTCTTCCAGATGTAATCTCATAATCTGGGCTATGACTTCACCTCTCCCATGATGCTCTGGCCCAGCTCGACTCACCTGAACATCCCATTCACCCTTGTATAGAAACTCTCTGCCCTTTGGTGATGTGAAACTCACCCTGCGACGATAGAAATCTACAAAAGCTCAAAAGGGAACCAACCAGTCCATTCCAAGAATGTCGTCATATCTCGTCATCTCTAATACATAGAGATCCCAAAGAAAGTGGTACCCAAAAACCACAAGGGGGAAGTATTTGCACTGACGCACACCAGCCATTCTTGTCCCCAACGAAGTGTCTAGCGTCATGATATCAGAAGAAGTAGAAACACAGAGCCCAAGGCTCTCCACAATGGTAATAGATATAAAACTATGTGTAGAACCCATATCAAAAAGTACATAAGATAAAACAGAAGCTACTAGGATAGTACTTCTGACAGTAGAAGGTCTAGAATCCTGCTCATGCTGGGTCTGTTGCACCGCATATGCCTACCCAGTGCCGCAGCCCTGCGACACAGCCTGGCTACCCTGAGCTGTCCCGCCCTGTTGCCTCTGAGATCCAGGTGTCTGGCTACCATGGCCACGACCACTATCTCTGCCTGCACGCCTTGAATTATTCCAATTCCCCGACTGGTAAGAAGCCGTTGGTCCTGCTCCCGTACGCGGAGTCTGCATAGAACCCGTCTCACTAGCCATCGGTGGAAACACCCTGCAAAAGCACTGCAGATGACCCATCCTACCGCAAGCTCGGCACTCCACTGGGTATGATGGACACTGTGGCCTCTTGTGCCCCTCTCTACCACATTGGTATCACATGAACTAGCCACCTGAAGCATTCATCTGACTGGTACTGCCACCCTGAGAGAAGTCCATCTGTCTCTTCCTCTTACTAGCAGAAATAGTACCAGTAACTGGTGTTAAACCACCCTGGACCACACAACTAGATTCCCACAAGTTCCTCTCGGTAATCAGTGCCTGATTTACAATAGCGTGTACTGAAGGCAACCTGAAAACATTCACCAGTGCTCGGATGTCATACCGAAGGCCATCCTCAAAACGTTTGGCTCTCAATGTCTCATCGCCCACCAGAACAGGTGCAAAAAACTAGAGATCGGTAAAGCGAGCAGAATAATCCATCACCGACATAGAGCCATGCTGTAGATTCATGAACTCTCGATCTCTATCTACCCTCAGCATCTCTGGGAAGAATAATTCATAGAAGACTTCCTGAAAATCTTCCCACGCCATGTCTCTGTGATGCTCTGACTAGGTGGTAACATCCCACCGACTCTTGGTAGAATCACGAATCATGTAAGTCATGAGTTTGACCCTCCACCCTGGAGGCATCTCAAGATGCTCAAAGATAGTCTGCATCGATCCTAGCCAAGACTCCACAGCCTGTGGTCCACCATCCCTTGAAAACGTAGGCTGATTCTACTGCTGAAAGATACAAGTCAGCTCGTCCATAGATGTGGCATCCGGCGGTGCTCTCTGAAAGGTATGAATGAACCACAATAAGCCTTCATGGAACTGCACCTCCGCGCCTGTCTCTGGTATAGCAGCTGGTGGCGCATCAGGCTCTGCTGGAGGATCAACTGGTAGCCTATGGCCCACCATCTCTGGAGTATAGTTGTCGCCGCTCTCCTGGAGAACAACGCGTGATCGTCTTGGCGGCATGACACTACAAGGTCAAATGCACACCTTAGAACAAGAATATTAAAGACCGAAATGATGAAATCCAAAATGGAACATGAGGAAGAAGGATTTCAAAATTTGAAAAACAAGACTACATGGCGTGTATGCCGACTACATGGCATGTACTTGACTTCCCTTTCCCTGCCCCGGGTCCTTCTGCACGGCTAAGCCACACGGCTTCTGTTTGAACAAAACTACATGGCGTGTATAATATCTGCATGGCGTCTACGGTGTTATTTCCAGCTGCCCCTGTCGCTTGTGACACAGCCGACTACTCGGCATGACACTACACGGCGTGTACACTACCCTGTTTTCCAGCCACACGGCTAAGCCCACACGGTCTGTTCCCGGACAAGACTACACGGCATGTCCCACAGGTACACGACGTGATCTAGACGAGCTCCGCTGACCCGTGTTGTTAGTTACACGGCCGGATACACTGCTCAACCTACACGGCGTGTTCCATATACACATGGAGTGTTCTTGAAGGATTACACTGACCCATGTTGTCAGTTACACGACCGAGTCCCCAGGTCACACTACATAGTGTGTTCTTCATTGACACGGTGTGTTCTTCCCAAGCTCTTCCTTTCCCCGTGTCGCCACCAACATGGTTTGTGACACGAGAAGAGACTACACAGTGTGTAATTAGGGTACATGGTGTGCACTCAAAAAAACATATTTTTCTTCCCGAACAGAAGAACATACACGGTGTGTCTACAGTACTACATGGAATGTATACTGGGTTTTCAGACAGTATTCTTCAGAAACTTCTCTGGAACCCAGAAAATATCACAAAACAACACCTAAGTGCCAAATTTCGATCCGTGAGGGCCCATACTCCCCATGAATCAAAGTTTGACATATTATCTGTGTTATAACATAATAAACAGTCAATGATCCACCAAATTCCGGTCAATGGGGGCCCATTCTCCCTAAAAAACAAATTTTGGGGTTCATTCTACAAAACGGCTCATACAAAATACCCTATCATATAGCAGGTAGTTATCAAGCAGCTATCACAACAACATGCTTTTCTAGCACATCAACTATCACAATAACATGTAATTTCTAATGCACCTACGTGGCATGGAACTATGCATGGAAGGTGATTTCTAGAATGTTCCTAAATGATGCATGAGATGGAATACCATCATCTCATCGGGTTGAAACTAAATAGAACCCATAGAGAAAATATAAACAGCACAATTACAAGTGTGTCACCCAATGGTGAAATCATATCAACTATAATTTGAAAAATCAGTAAATTTTCAATACGATGTAAATTGGCTTTTCCCTGTACACAGGTTATCTACGCCTGGGCATAGCTTATTACCAACTATCGTTCTATCCTATCCCTGACTAAGGCTTCGAATAGTATGTCAAAGAAAGAAACCCTATGATACCACTTTGTAACATCCCAATTCTAGGTACCACTCCACGGGTGCCCAGAACCCGGTTCGCCATGTGACCTCAACAGCATTTCCCCAAACTCCAGAGGCTGGTGACTAGCAGCGAGGGCCCAGGTCTGATAGTGAGGAAATTATTCCCTCATTTGTCAAAGTGTAATTTAGTGGAATATAAATAATCATACAACAACAGTAGAAGCAGTAAACCATACACAACTGAAATTAACAACCGCAGTAGATATAACCAACCAGTATATAAAATTATGCAAGATGCCTCAATTCTAAGAAAACAGCCAGAACATGTTACATAGCAGTACAATCCAACACAACTGAAGTACAAGTACATAAAAATAGAACAGAACATCCAGCGGCATCGCGAGCCAATGATCGGTCCCGTGGTCTCCTACACCCTAGCAGCAATTAAGTACATGTATAGGGACTGTTAACTTTATCTACACCTGTCGAAACGAAATTTTTTTGGGCCGAAAAGCATGACCCAAACAGGGTGTGAGAAATAAATTCCCAGTAGGCACCCACCAACGGCACGTGCCCAACTGCGTGAAAACATGAAACAATAGCGTGCAAAATCAAAATGCAATAAAGTAAGCAGTACATAAAGTAACTAACTTAACCAATTATATTTCCATTTTAATATCCATTTAATAATTTCATTTAAAATACCACCACAGTGAATATTCTATGTATGTAGCCAAATGTCCTCAGACACGTAAACCCCTACCTCAGGTAAAGAGTATCCAAACACAAGAATCTACCCATAGTCATATGTATATTGCCCACATGCATAAGTAGTGTCACCCACAGGAACAAAATCAACTACCCATGGGCACAGAAGTAGTTTCCCACATGCTAAGTAGTACACAGCCCACAGGCTAATCACAACACTGCCCTCAAGCAAACAGGTAACCGGGCCATGCCCAACATGTAAACAAGAAGAACACAAGAAATTCCTCTCAAGGCAATTCTACAATTTTTACTTTAAAGGCATACCCTCGTGTATCCTGCCCAAAAGGCTAAACATAGGAACACACCCCAAGGGTGGTCCTGGATCCAAGAACTGATCCCAAAAAACAGTTCTACAACTTCAATTAATCACCTATAAAATTCTATGTATTAAAATTAGCCTTGAACTCAGCCTCAGGTCACCCCAAATAAGGTTTCGTAACTCAAAAACACACAAAATGCACTACAGTTGGTAAATAAACACCAAGCCACCAACCGTAAACACCCACAAACGATATACATGGATGAGCCTTATGAAACGTCCAAGAATGCCTTAGATCTGATGTAAAATAATTCTTGATTAAACTTAAATAACTCTCGTTAGGGAATAATTGGAAAGAATGGTGAATGAAGAGTGGAGGGCTTACCCGTGCGGTTCCAACGAGATCATCCAAGGCGGAAACGGATTCCCGACGAATGCTCGGCAGATCTCCAAAGCTTCAGCTTCCTCTCCTGAGATCCTCTTTCCTGTTTTAAGACTTCCCTATAAATAGGGGAGGCTACTGCCCATTTGGAGTGAAAAAACAAAGTACACGGCGTGTACTTACGAGTACATGACGTGTAATTCCCATTTTTTAACTGTTCCTATGGCGGCTTCTCGCCAGTGTGGCACTGTTCATCTGTCAACATGACTAGACGGCGAGTCTCCTTGAGTACACGGCATGTTCAGTCGCACAGCTGGCCACCGCCTTACTATTCTCCTGCCGACTGACTACACGGCGTGTAAGAGACCACTACACAGCGTGTACTTGGTTCCTACACCCATCATCGCCGACATGGCCACACGCCCTGTGTACTCTTTCCACACAAACAAAAGTACATGGTGTGTGGAAAAATTACACGGCATGTACTTTCCAAAATTTGGGATTTTCCCCCATTTTCCTTATTTTCTCAAAAACACTTAAGGAAAAGAAAAAAGAAGAAACCCATACGTCAAAAATAAGAACCAGTTTCTTACATATTTCATGTGACTTCAATTGTTTGTGGAACCATTATGGATTTTTAAATCTATTCTATTAGGATTGAATGATCTTGGTCAACTGTCTCTCGAGTCATCAAGTTGTTGAAAATCTTCCTATGCCTAGTCAAAACATTATTAAAATAAAATTCTCTTTATAAATCATAAATAGTTATGTATTTCACCTGCTATAGGGACTTATCCAACATCACCATTCTAGAAGCAACTATTCTGTATAGGGAATATTTGAAGATGAAGCAATCATGGATGTTTTGACTAAGCCTTTGATGGAAGTGAATTAGTAGCAATGATCAATGAGGATGACCTTTTTGGGTTTCATGGGTTATGAAATCTTTATTAGGTTATTTTCCATCAATTCAAGGGAATGACTAGAGGATTTTTCATTTTCAGAGCACACATTATTCATCTTTTCCTCAAATCCAGGGTGACCCAGATTACTTTTGACTTCTATATATGGTTTATTTTGTGGTTTTTCAACTGGAGAGGAGGTGTTGAGTGGTTCAAAACCTACCTAGTTCCTTAATGTAAACTAAATATTGATTTAGGGTAACTGTTTCAATTTATACCTTTTAGATACTTTTCCTTTTTGGAGGGAATGAGTCTAGATTTATCTCGAGTTCACTAAATGGAATCTTCTTGAGATATTATCATTTTTATGAATTCACAAAACCCACTAGGATACTTAATTCAGATTATATGTGTTTGTAAATCATCCTTGAGATTTTTAGTACATAGTTCTAGCAATTTCTTTTTGAAATTGGGATCCCGAGGGAATATGATAGAGAATTACATATGGATATAAATTTAGACACACTCATATTTTCATTTCTTACAGCTAGTCTGGTCAAAAATTGTTTCTTTCCTCTACATGGAATGGAATTGGTAATGTAATTTATTAGGAAGGTCTTCCCATCTTGCAAATGAGCCTTCTGGAAGACTATTATACAAAATAAATTTTGGAACATCCTGATCCTATAAAAAACTTCTCACCTTTTTCACCTCTATTTGATCTAAAGGGATCATCAAGGGAAAACATAGATATATAAAGTGTGTGAGATATTGTTTGGGGTATCCTAGAGCATCAAATGTGGATAAGGTGGGATTTCTAAAATTGGGTGGCGGTAAAGTGTCATCTACATATTCGGGGTATGGATTTATCTCAGGCTTCACATGTGTGTATCACCCCTCCATGGATGCCATTAAATTATCCAAACACAATACAGTGTTGATAAAATCTAAAGGTTCTTCTATTTGAGACGAATCCAATCTATAAAGAGGAGGTGGGGCCTGATGAGATGGACCTGTTTCATATCTCACAGGTTCAAAACTCAAGTGAAGAAGGAATGATTACCCTGGTCATAGAGAGGTTGTCACCAAAATTTATGGAAGTAATGATCACCTTCGACTTCCTCATTTATATAGACAAGATACCTGGATTTGGATCCATTCTAAAAATCAAATACTTCTTTTTTAGGTAGATCAGATCGTTGAAAAAGAATATTTATCTATTCACGAAGGAGATACTTACTAGAAATGTTTTCCTTGAGTAAATCCTCATTGTGTTGAATGATAGTTTGAGTCTTATTCTCATATTGTGATAATTATTCCTCTGTAGAAGGGATTTAGTTCTTATGGGTGGCGTTTGGGATGTATCCAATCCTTTCCTCTTATCATTGACAGTGTTTCAACATAAAGGTGGAAACTCAATATTTAGAGGTAAAAAATTTTGTAGTCTCCTCTGGTTCAACGTATGTGTAGCCTTACTAGGTGCAACCATGTCATCATCTTGGGGAATGTCATCCACATCATGTCCCTATGCATCAGTTACTTTTTACACATTATCTATTGTGTTTACGGTGATAAAATTTATAGAGGGGTATAAAGTAATTGTAATTTTACCATTAATTTCAATGAAATTGGATGATTTGTCACTTTCATTATTAGGTTCATTACTCGAACCCTTTACCAAATATGGTTCTTTAATATTGTGACCCAAATGGGGGTTTATTTCCTTATCTATATACTCGTCCTATATTGGATTGTGATTAGTGGCCTTGAGGGATTTTATGGTCACGATTAATGAATGAGACCCAATGTTGTATGTTTTTTCTATGGTGGGAGGAACATATGGGATATTGACCATAGATATATAAATACTATCCTAGAAAAGAATAATCCACTCTACTATAGTCATGATAATGAAAATTCCCCCATCCCTATGGTATGGATTCTATATAGAGCCACAATTGGCATTGGTTGATCCTTTTACTGAGGATCTAATGATTTTAACAGAGGATTTGATGACTCCTATGATAAAAATTGGGATATAAATAACCCTTTCTGAGAAGGATGGTGTGGATATAAAAACATCATTGATTTCCCCTGGTCCCCCTTAGAGGATGATGAACCTGGTGATGGCAATTGAGATATAAATTCTATTAGACTAGTGAAATGGGGAATGCTTGTAGATGTTTTGGATAAATTCTTAATCCTCTTGGTAATTGAGGATCTTAGGGCTGGAGGTGGTGGTAGATATTCCCCTAGCATAGAGGGATGGGATATCTTTTGGATTATTGTTATGGAATCTTCTATTAGAGCTTATTCGATATGCCCCATGTGGGATCATGTAGGAGTTGGGTGCAATGGAATCCCATGATGGGTTTCAATTTCTTTGGGAAGTTGCTAGGATGGTAAAAAATTTAGTCTTTGTGTCTGAAATAAATTACCATTGTTTTGAGGATCATAGTTCAAAGATCTATAATCTACCCCTTCCCTCCATTAATGATTTCTTATCATCGTTGAATTAGGTTAATTCTGTTGTAGTGGAAAACTGGATCACGTATTACATCGTCCAATGATATCTCTGGAGGCCATGACTTTATAGGACATCATATCTAAGGGGGTTTGTTGTTATGGATACATAGTGAAGTTAAATTCTCTACATTTCATCCATCCTTGTATATGTACATATAGATATTTTATGTAAATTAATTGGAATAGAGTTGCTGCGATACAGAGATAAACACTGGGTAGGAGTTTGTAATGCTCTTATATTCCTAGGTTCCAAGATATAGAAAAGGAGGCCATATCCAGCTAATAATATATTGTATTGATGATAAAAAGTTGATACTCGTATCCTGGATATGGTATATATACATCCTTTATTAACTGATGAGTGGCCAATATATTTTTTTGTAGATAAGGCATGTACTCCTTCTATAGATCATGTGGGATCTCATAGTCAGAAGTGGGTATGGGCCAAAACAAGATGGTGATGTTTTTTTTCTGGATAGCTCTATCCATATTTCATTTTCATTTTCTTCTTCATTAGACATACACACCTCCATCCGGTCATACGATAAATGGAGTTTCTTTGGATTTCATACTGACTAGAGTGGAGTGTTGTTATATTTTGATAAGGAAATATATATAGTTGGCCGCAATGTTTTCAAGAATCTCTCTATAAAAAGGATACTAAGTTTCGAGACCCTCTCTATATAAAGGTTTCAATGAAGGTAAAATATTTCCTTTTCGATGGGAGATATCACCATGGGTAGGTTGACCATGGAAGATGGAAAAAGCATAGTCCGTACATTCCACCTCCACTCTACCACGAGGACGACTATCACTATAGTGATCACGCACTAATTCAGTTAAAGAGTCAAAGGACACTAGGGGTGTTGATAATATTTATCGAACAACCTAAAAAACTATAATTGAGGATATTGTATCATGATTATTGTTCTATGGGATCTCATAGTCAGAAGTGGGTATGGGACAAAACAAGATGGTGATGTTTTTTCAGGATAGAACTCTTTATATTTCAATTTCATTTTCCTCTTCATCATACATACACACCTTCATATGGTCATACGTATGACAACCCGGCTTTTTATTACACAAGTAAACATAATTTATTATATAAACATAACTTGATACAACATAAAATATTGAGAGGTCCAGTGTCTTTGGGGCATAGGATCATTACATAAAAATTTAAAACATGAAATAAAAAATCATTATAGAAAACTTCATTTACATGACCACTAAATTCCCTCATAATTAGCATTTCATTGGATAACCTAAGGACATGCATAAGAAAAGGGTGAGCTATAAATCCTGGTAAGGGAATAATAATAGAATAACATGAGGAATAAAATACATGTTAGAAAACAGGCATATCAATATATCACAAGAGAACCATGAACATAAAGTCTTGATAAATCATGATAATTATAACATGGAAATGTGACAACAACACTTAACATGTAATTAGAAAAAGCCAAGGCTCATTGCACAGGGATCATGAGTAAACCCTCACTGCACATGAAGCATGAGTAAACCCTCATTGCACTTGAATTATCCTAAGTAAACACCAATTTCACATGACGTATCATGATACTACACTTTACCCAATGCATTGGAGCACTATCAGGGTGCACCATTCTTAAACATTTCACTTCATTCATAAGTGTTCCACATGGATCATAAAACATTGAATCATTCAACATAATAATTTATTCCATGATAAAAAAAGGTGTAATACATACTTGAAACTATTTAAAAAATATGTAAAAGTCCATAAATGTTAATACACTTGATAGAGAAATGGGCATGGTATTCACTACATAATGACTTTGGCTTGGAAAAATGCGGTGCAATTTCGGCCGCATAACGGCGTGACATAAGAACTCATAAAAATGGTTGATGAGAGAGAATGGTGTGTCTAATATTCTTTACATGACATGGATAGAAATGAGATCATATAGATACATGTCCAAACAAATGTAATGAAATTTAGATTCATGATACAAAATAATTGCTTGAATGTAAATGAGGAGAGAGAAATTCCTTTCAGAATTTCGGCATAGTAATGGGTATACATGGGAGGAATTTAATGAGAGATAAAGGGGTCTCCCATCATTCAAACATAAATAGGGAAGTATGGGGGAACGTTGGGAGTATTATAGAGAGAGGAGGGTAGAGATTGGAAGAACTCCAAAGGCTTTGAGTGAGGAGGAAGTGGGATCTTGGGTGGGTTTATATAGGAAAGGAGAGGGAATTGTTCATTATTTAGGTATAGGAAACCTGACATTAAACTAATCAAAACCACAAACTGGCCCATGGTTTTGGCCAATGGTTTTTTACAAATAGGAGTGGAAAAAAATATTTTATAAGGTAAAAGTCCAAACTTTTTAAAATAGTGGGGTTGCTTATGTGGAGGTGAGTCACACTCCCAAGGAAAACAATTTAAAAAGAAAAAATGTTTAATAAGTCTTGAAGGGTCCACTAATGTTTTGTAAAATAAAAAAAACAAACCCAAAATAACATTATTCTAATGGTAAAAAATATATTGGCCGAACATAAAGTTTATATTATTTTATTACATCACTATTGGGTCATTGTGATGTCATAAAATGCATTATATATTTAAACAGTATTTGATTTTTACACAAAAATTTGACTGTCTTATAAAATTATGAAAAAATCACCTTTGGATAATTTAAATGTACTGATTCCTAAAATAATATTCATTTTATCTAAATAATTCTCTAAATATGTTAATTTTCACTTTTAAATTAAAAACATACATTTATAAAAAAAATTTATGGGTTTTGAAAAAAATGTCTTTCAAACCTTAATTAAAATTACAATTGCCTTCATAATATTATTAGATCATTTATATTTATTATAAATTAATTTAATAACAATAAAATATTTTATCAAAATATTATTTAATTCAAAAATCCATTAATTCATCAAAACATATTTTTTAGTTGAACACTAACTAAAAATACTATTTGTACTTTAAAAACTATTTACAAGGTAACAATAATAAAATGAAAGTATATTCATTATTATATACAAAAATAATTTACATAACCATAGTTCTAAGGTCTTCTTACATTACCCCTTATAACATCCCGCATATGACTGAAAAGTAAGGTGTGTGAGAGTGACAGACACTTGGGGTGGCTCGAATAACATTGCTTGGGTGGTAATCTATATCAACATCCACTTCTCTTGTAGGTGGTCCTGCTTGAGCTTAAAATATTCAAGATTGGCTTGGGGATGATCAAGAGAAAATACCAAAGATGTAACCTCCCTTCCAAGCTCTGAGAAATGGGCTTCATATGGTGCACGTCAACTGGATGAGGCCATCTATTCCTTTTTCTGAGTAGATTGGATTTGTTAAAGCCCTATATTTATACTAATCATGTTATCATTTTTCAACGGCTATATTAGCAATGGTCACAATTGATAACAGTATATTAAAATCCAAAAACATAAAAACAAATAAGTTGACATTTTATATAAAAATTTTACATAAAGATACATTTAATTAGATCAAGAGGGATTTCCATTAATGATGGTTTGGGTCGTTACAATCATCCCCCCTTAAAGTATTTTTCCATTGAAATTTCATTTCCCTACACTAAAATAGATGTGGGTATCTCTGATTCATCATTTCCTTCGATTCCAACATCGCTTCTTCAAACTTGTGGTTCCTCCACAACACCTTGATGAGGGGCATTGTCTTATTTCATAGAACGTTTTCTCTATGTTCTACGATCTTCATTGGTTTCTCCTCATAAGAAAGATCATCCTCTAACTATACTTCCTCTGAAAAGAGTACGTGTGATGGGTCCGGTATGTACATTTTTAAGAGCGATACAAGAAAGTCCTCATGTACTTTGGGTATGGTAGGTAGAAGTGCTAGTCGATAGGCCATAGCCCTAACAAGATCAAGAATCATGAAGGGGTAAATGTACCTTGGACATAACTTCCCTTTCGTTCCAAACCACATGAACTTTTTCCATGAAAATATGCATAGAAATACCATGTATCCAACTTTAAATTCATGTTTTTGTTGATGGTTATCTAAATAACTCTTCTATCGACTCTGGGCTACCTTGATATTCTACGGAATGGTTTTCACCTTCTCTACCATTTCTTTACCCATTTATGGTTCAAGAAGCTTAAGTTCACTGACCTAATCCCAACACATCGGTGTTCTACACCTTTTCCCATAAATGGCTTCATGTGGTGACATTTGGATACATGAGTGGAAACTGTTATTATAAGAGAAATCAACCAGAGGAACATGTTGATCCCATCCTCCTTTAAAGTACATTGAGCACACTCTAAGCATGTTCTCAAGTATTTGGATAGTCCACTCGGATTTTCCATCAGTTTGAGGATGATAGGTTATACTGAAGTTTAGTTTAGTATTTAGAGCATGTTGATGACTCTTCCAAAACATAGAGGTGAATCATTGATCTCGATCAGACACAATAGATAGTGGTACTCCATGATGCTTTACGACTTCCCTGATATATATCTCTTGCAGTTGATCCAATGAAAAATCCTCCGGAATAGCAATGAAGTGCGCAGCCTTTGTAAGACAATCCACAACAACCCAGATTTCATTGTTGCCTTTGGATGTCTTCGAATGTACAATTACAAAGTATATGGTGATGTTCTCCTATTTCCATTCTGGTATGGGCAATGGTTGCATCATTCCCTTATACATCTGCCTCTCTGCCTTCGCT
Organism: Viscum album; assembly: GCA_963277665.1. Taxonomy (NCBI): domain Eukaryota; kingdom Viridiplantae; phylum Streptophyta; class Magnoliopsida; order Santalales; family Viscaceae; genus Viscum; species Viscum album. Next base: position 1,781,602,121 of record OY728131.1, on the reverse strand, counting down.
TGCTGATACACCAGGACCTCTGATGTATATTCAAAAATCTCATTCCTCATATTATCATACCTATAATGCTCTCAGATATCTTGATACATCTTTGTGTTTCCTGGGTTAAAAGAGAAATTTGAACTATGTGCATCATCCAAAAGTTCCTTCTTCAGCTCCAGACTTGATAGAACACATAGTCATTTCCAAAATCTCACAATTCCTTTTTCATTAACATTAAACACTGAGGATTTCCCTTTTCCCATATATTCCACCTTTTCCTGAATTCCCACATTATCCTTTTGAGAATCCATTATCCTTTCCATAATTGATGATTGAAAAATAATTTGTGAAAGGATTGATGACGTTCTTTTCTTTATGATTCCCTTGTCCATCTTCATCAAATCTTAAAAGGTTGGACTTTTTTCAATTTTTATCAATGATAGAATCACGGGGCCATTTCTACTTAGGGAATCCGCCACCTAGTTCACATTCCCAGGGTGGTAATGGATGGAGAAGTCAT